>OY787677.1:17415957-18615957 GCA_963678985.1 Spisula subtruncata
ATTTTTTGACAAATCCTTACCCTTTGACTTATACCATGACGAAATTACAACCATCCCCCGTCTATATGCAGATTTACACACTTTTATTCGTCCTTTTCGCCGAGATATAAGAGTTTAAACATGACATGGTGTCATATTTTTGAGAACAATGGAGACAGTTGATGATTAAAAAAGATCACATAGAAATCAGTCGCAAGGGTATAGATGATAACAATGAAGACAGTCTGAACGCAACGTTTTTGGAGCGCAATAACATTGAAATAATTACCACAGCGGATAAACGACTGTATGTATATACCGGATGTTGTCGTTGGATTTCAATCACTGAAGAAAAAAACGCAATAATGTTGGTAGAAAAAGTCGAAATACTTAGCATATACACAAAGCAAAATTGTAGCTTGTATATATTCATTATCATGATTAGATTTGCTGTCGTTCGCATATACTCGATTCCGTAATGTTTGCTCATATTTTTTAAAATCATTGAAAATCGTTTGACTTTTTTGGAGAAAAATGTACATCGGCCACTTTAAAACATCATTTCATCGTGATTCTATACGCTTCAGTTTAGTAATTGTACATAATATAATAGATATAACATTCAAACACAATTTGTACGTTTCAAAAAATCTACAAATTGTGTTATTATCGAGATAGAGGCCAAAAGTGATACGGCTATGTTATCCCATCACTGTATGTTTATTGAAATTAGTGGTAAATTGATTTGTATGTTTATTGCAATCAATGTGTATTCATAATTGCAGTGATTTGACATTGTTTCTTCAATGTTTTTCGTCAATTATTTAATCAAAAGTTTGAAATGCCATTTTGAGACCCTTAGGTTGTTGAAGCATTCAATCAGTATCAATGTACCGTTCTAAAAATAGACGGCTACACGTTCTCGGTGTTCTCGTTTTTCACGTGATTACTCGGTCAGTTCTTAGTTAGGTAGTACGAAACATCACATTTTAGGATTGAAGTTGTCTTCCGACGGAGGTTTATTTGAAAGTACGTATATATCTTATTAAAAATATTTATTTAATTTATTTGTAATATCGCAAATGTACAACGGAATTCAGTTCCCATTCCTGTTTGTCTTTCGACAATGTAACACGTATTAGGCAGCGTACGTGCGATACAACGGACATCGTACGTTGCAACAAAAACCTAAATCATGTGCTTTAGGTTTTTGGCTGCAAACACATTGTACGCACGTTCAACTTACTTTTTATATGCGCCACTTACCATGCACACAGTCACTCATGTCCGTATGTACGTCCGTCTGTCTGTCCGTCCATCCGTTCACACTTTCAAATAACTTGTGCTCTTAAACGGTTTGGCCAATTTTGATAAAAAAAATTCCTGACTGTTCGTGGCTATGGGGGATTTAGTAATTGCTCAAAGTATGGCACAGGGGTAAAAATTGGCCCGCCCCAGGGGTCACCGTTTTAAATAGATTTAAATAGGCAAACCATATAAAAAAATCTTCTTGTCAAAAACTTCAATGTCTTTAAACATTAATATCTTGTGGTCCCCTATCCCAGATTGCTCAAATTATGCCCCTAGGGTCAAAATTGGCTCCGACCCGGGTGTCACAAGTTTAACATAGACGTATATAGGTAAAAATATAAAATCTTCTTGTATAAAACAACAGTGCCTAGAGCTTTGAACTTTGGTATGTAGCATCATCTAGTGGTCCCCTACCTCGATTGCTCAAAGTATGCCACTTGGCCGCACCCCGGATGTCAGGTTTTTACATAGACCTATGTAGGGAAAACATATAAAACTTTCCTGTCTAAAACTACAATGCCTAACGCTTTGCTAATTGGTATGTAGCTTCATCTACTGGTTTTCTACCAAGCTTGTTCAAATTATTCCCCTGGGTGAAAATTGTACAGGGCTTCATTTATAAAAGTTTGTTGAATTTCAAATATATGGCAACCTGATTTTCTGTTTTCAAGTATTCTAAAACGGATGGAATGTATCTTACAATTTCTTCGGCATATGCTTTGTCGGTGTCATCAAATTCAGCTATATTCAAAACAATGCATGGATCAATCTGTGTAGAAGTTGATTTATCTAATAATGAAAGGTCTGTGAAGACATCGTTTATATCATTCTTATCTTCTCTTGGCACTGGTATTTCAACCGGTGTTGATGTCTTTTGAATTTTATTTAAAGGAGACAAACCAGGAAGATTTGAAATTCTGATAGACCTTGATTCGATGTTAGGAATTATGGTCTTGTTTGATGCTTTTATATCTCTTGGGACACTGTTGTAATCTTTAGAAAATGACGACACTTGTTTTGTTTCAGAATTGTGGTGCGTAATATGGATTTTCAAATTACGGTCTTCGTGGACTTTAGTGTAATGGATAATGCAGGTGCCGAAGTTTTCGGTTGAAAACGAGCAATATAAGCACCGAAATTTGTCCATTGTATCTGAGAGAAACAAAAGTAAAGCATTATACTTTGTACAAATCACGATAAAAAAGTGCAATAAATGATACAAACCCAACTTTGATAATTTCAATAAACATACAGTATCGATGCAATAAAGGATACAGTGATGGCAGCGCATAGTCAACTCTTTTTTGGCTCAATCTCGATAAAAACAGAATTTGAAGACATTTTGAAACGTACAAATTATGTATGAATGATATATCTATTATAATATGTACAATTACTGGACTGAAACGTATAGAATCACGATGTAAATAATGTTTAAAAGTGACCGGTGTGCATTTTGCTCCAAAAAGTCAAACGATTTTCAATGATTTTAGATAGCATGAGCAAACATCACGGAATCGAGTATATGCGAACGAAAGCTAAGTTAATCATGATAATACATCTGTACAAGTTACAATTTTGCGTTTGTGTTTATGCTAAGTATTTCAAATTATTTTACCAACCTTGTTGTGGTTTTATCGTTCACCATCGAAATCCAACGACAACATCCGGTATATACATACAGTCGTTTATCCGCTGTGATTACGGTATACTTTAACCAGAATAAATGAAAACAAAATGGCTGCCATCTGCGCCCGCTTCAAGTGATTTTTTGTACTTTTCAACCAATAAACGGCGGTTCGAAGAGATTTGGGACGAATTATAAACTTTGGGTTACAAAGTATAACGAGTGGAAAACGTTCAAATTGTGTGAAGGTTAATCAAACAGCAAGGAAATCCAATAAAATATCTTCGTGGACCATGATATTTTCACGCAGGTAAAGGTTTGTTTTACTCCTTTCCCAAGGATAAATTCTATGAATTTATTGTTCCATTTGATTATTTTGTCATCGATTAATGTGTTAGAAACTATTATCTGACATTTCAAGGGAGAGTACTCCAAAAATAAACTATAACAATGCGTCCAGTTTCGCTGATTTATTTCATTGTGCACTGCCAAATACCACTCATTTTTACCTTTAAACATGCATTGTTTTTACTTAATAAGTGATATTTAGGTCATATATACTAAGACGTACTGGATTTCTTCCTGTTTACATATAATAACGCTTCATCATCATCATGAATATTGCAGTACCCCACCCACTTGGGTTTGGTCCTTGTTAGGGGGGCACCTGTCATTTACTATATTTACTATAAGGCATATTTACATAGCCATGTACAATTAATAATATTGATAGGGGCTATAAGAGGGTACCTCCTTACTTTGAAAGATAGGCCAGATGTAGGCTTACATGAATGCATAAGGTACTGTGCTCAAACCAGGGACCCTCCACTTACAGGGCGAATGCTCTACCAACTGAGCTATGCTCTACCAGCTGAGCTAACCGGCCGCCTAGGTACACACACAAGTTTCTCCCCTTCTGTAGCTTTATAATAACAATACAATAAAACATTATGCTAAGATATGTAAAATGTTCATGACCTACCCATGGTAGGCTTGTCATATCTCATTGTGCTCAGTTATAAATGCCATGTTGCTAATTCATGTGGCCATGATGACCAATATTGTGACAACATGATACATGTACACAGACCAAATTCTGTGGAGTATAACTCTGACACTATTTTTATTACAGATCTTCATGCAGAAAGAACAAACCAGATTTAATATACAGTATGTATATAAAATATTGGAAAAGAAGAGAAATTCGGCCTTCTGTATTTCACTGGTAGAATGTGTGTGATAACCATGGAAGAATTGATAAACCTACATCTTTACACTCATGACAAGATTATGGAAAAAAGGGTAATTTGAATGTTTCAAGTACCTGGTATACACATACATGTTCTATTCTGCATTAACATAATACATACATTGTACAACTTCTCCAAAGCAACCCTCTGTAGAGCAACCACCTGTCCACCTCTATATAACAGCACTTTATAAAATAAAATTCCCTGAGATGACATTTACTCAAAATTTTAACCTCTGTACAAGAACAACCTCTTTACAACGTCCAATATTTGAGGTTGTAATGTAATTGGAAATTCATAATTATAAATATACCAATATTTTATAAAATATCCAAAATATAGAAATCTAGTTAAATTGTAATTAACATGTTATAAATAGTTTGCCATTTCTACCTGTGTGATGAGCATTGAATGAATCATTACACTGTTACATTTATTATTTATATACACACTTTTACTGTTATCTATGTAATTCAAAAATGATGCATTGTTCTGCAATCAGTGTAGGCTACATCATACATGTAAAATTCAGCACTTTTTGTTTTATTAATCAATATGTACAAGTTGTGAATTGTTTTATGCATATATTTCAGGTAGTAGATCTATATGAACTGCAGATGCACTGGAAAGTGGGAAACAGTCAACATTAAATCCACATAAAACATATTGTGCCCTGAAGAAAAAAAAGATCATTCAGAGAACACTGGTGCTACATTACATTATGATCAGAATATGAAGTCAGTGATCCAAGAAGATATTCACTATAAATATTGCTGTAAAAAAAACAAGCATAAAACATTCATGTACCCCCTTACACAAATATACTGTAAACATTTGAGAAGTAAAAACTCCCACCAATAAATAGTGTCAATTAGAAAACATGTCTTAAAATAAAATATCAACCATTTTCTCTAAAAGTTGTATAATACATTGAAATATAGTGAGTTTTCACTTCTAACCAAAGACCAACTTTTATACACCCATGGATGGTGAGGTTTGATTGTTATAAGTAGTTTGTGAATGAAATTCCTAAAACTATCTATCTTTACTGTGGATTTTGTTGATTGTTTATTTAATTTTATATAATTACTTTATAAAAGCCCACTTATTTGGGTACATACATTGCATCACACATGTATTACAGTGTTTTTCTTAATTACCATGTTCACATTAAATGCACAGCATTTGTTATCTCATTTATTCATTTCACTTTGATATTGTCATAAAAATGTTGCTTTGTTTTACTTACCAAGTTAATAGATCTCTTATCTTAGCATATATTATAATCAATATTGAGTCTCAACCCCAATATCAAGACCAACTCAATAATGAGACCTGGTATTTATAAAGCATCTTAGTGGGAAACTTAAATATTTTGGCTTAAGTTCAAAATTTGTGGTGCATGTATTTCCTGCAAATGAAAAAGGAATCCATGTTTGCTTAGTGATCATGGTAGCTCTCAACAAAATGTTTGAAAATATTGTATACACTCAATAATATGGGTTACATTGTTCAACTGAGACACTTTTAAAAGTAATTTTCAATATTTTAAGACAATTTTAAGTTTTCAACTAAGTTGCTTTATAAATACCAGCCCTGATTTTAAGGATAGCATGATTATTCAGTTTCCATAACTTAGTCCTTTATCAAACTATTTTTGTTCTGATTTTTATTTATAATGGTTCAAAAAAATCTTTATGAAAAGGGTGTGGGAATACTTTTTAAGGTTTTCAAATGGACCAATTTCCATGATTTTGTACAAAATAACATGAGCCCGGGGAAAACACCATATAATGGGTGGGAATGGTACATTTATTTCTTAAACTTAAATAAATGATGGATGCTATGTTGATTAAATGACCATTAAAAATGATATAACTGATAATGTGTTTCTTCTATGTATATGTATCTATTATCCAATATGAATTTTATTACTAAAGTGAAATAAGATTTACATCACTAGATTGCAGATTCCAGCAAATGACTGGTTAAAACATACATTCAATGTACCGACTGGTTTAATGATGCAATCTGCTGACTCCAGCAACTGACTGGTTGTGTATCATGAACCGACTGGTTAAACTATTCAATATGCCTTCTTTCAGCAACTGACTGGTTGTGTATCATGAACCGACTGGTTAAACTATTCAATATGCCTTCTTTCAGCAACTGACTGGTTGTGTATCATGAACCGACTGGTTAAACTATTCAATATGCCTTCTTTCAGCAACTGACTGGTTGTGTATCATGAACCGACTGGTTAAACCATTCAATATGCCTTCTTTCAGCAACTGACTGGTTGTGTATCATGAACCGACTGGTTAAACTATTCAATATGCCTTCTTTCAGCAACTGACTGGTTGTGTATCATGAACCGACTGGTTAAACTATTCAATATGCCTTCTTTCAGCAACTGACTGGTTGTGTATCATGAACCGACTGGTTAAACTATTCAATATGCCTTCTTTCAGCAACTGACTGGTTGTGTATCATGAACCGACTGGTTAAACCATTCAACATGTCTTCTTTCAGCAACTGACTGGTTGTGTATCATGAACTGACTGGTTAAACCATTCAATATGCCTTCTTTCAGCAACTGACTGGTTGTGTATCATGAACCGACTGGTTAAACCATTCAATATGCCTTCTTTCAGCAACTGACTGGTTGTGTATCATGAACCGACTGGTTAAACTATTCAATATGCCTTCTTTCAGCAACTGACTGGTTGTGTATCATGAACCGACTGGTTAAACTATTCAATATGCCTTCTTTCAGCAACTGACTGGTTGTGTATCATGAACCGACTGGTTAAACCATTCAATATGCCTTCTTTCAGCAACTGACTGGTTGTGTATCATGAACCGACTGGTTAAACTATTCAATATGCCTTCTTTCAGCAACTGACTGGTTGTGTATCATGAACCGACTGGTTAAACTATTCAATATGCCTTCTTTCAGCAACTGACTGGTTGTGTATCATGAACCGACTGGTTAAACTATTCAATATGCCTTCTTTCAGCAACTGACTGGTTGTGTATCATGAACCGACTGGTTAAACTATTCAATATGCCTTCTTTCAGCAACTGACTGGTTGTGTATCATGAACCGACTGGTTAAACTATTCAATATGCCTTCTTTCAGCAACTGACTGGTTGTGTATCATGAACCGACTGGTTAAACCATTCAATATGCCTTCTTTCAGCAACTGACTGGTTGTGTATCATGAACCGACTGGTTAAACCATTCAACATGTCTTCTTTCAGCAACTGACTGGTTGTGTATCATGAACCGACTGGTTAAACTATTCAATATGCCTTCTTTCAGCAACTGACTGGTTGTGTATCATGAACCGACTGGTTAAACCATTCAATATGCCTTCTTTCAGCAACTGACTGGTTGTGTATCATGAACCGACTGGTTAAACTATTCAATATGCCTTCTTTCAGCAACTGACTGGTTGTGTATCATGAACCGACTGGTTAAACCATTCAACATGTCTTCTTTCAGCAACTGACTGGTTGTGTATCATGAACCGACTGGTTAAACTATTCAATATGCCTTCTTTCAGCAACTGACTGGTTGTGTATCATGAACCGACTGGTTAAACTATTCAATATGCCTTCTTTCAGCAACTGACTGGTTGTGTATCATGAACCGACTGGTTAAACTATTCAATATGCCTTCTTTCAGCAACTGACTGGTTGTGTATCATGAACCGACTGGTTAAACCATTCAATATGCCTTCTTTCAGCAACTGACTGGTTGTGTATCATGAACCGACTGGTTAAACTATTCAATATGCCTTCTTTCAGCAACTGACTGGTTGTGTATCACGAACAGACTGGTTAAACAATTCAATATGCCTACTCCAGCAACTGACTGGTTGTGTATCATGAACAGACTGGTTAAACTATTCAATATGCCTACTCCAGCAACTGACTGGTTGTGTATCATTAACTCACTGGTTCCTTATACTGACTCCAGCAACATGTGAGTTATGTATGAAGGCTATATGTAAGAAAAATGTACACTCATTGAACTAACTTGATTACTATCATGAGCCGACTGGTTTAATATGCAAACTCAAGCAACCGACTGGCTTATAGTTTGTTACTCAAGCAACTAATTGGCTTAGCTTTTTCTTGAGCAAATAATTCACTTGGTATGTTGACTCAATTATATGACTGGTTTAGTATGATGAAATGACTGGTTTCATGGGTCAATTCAAGCTACCACATGGTGCCAACTATATACTGACTAAAGTGGTTGACTGGCATAATACAATATTTAAAACACAGCTAAACACAAAACAAATGCAGATCATACTTGAGAGTATTTATTTACACTACAACATGTTTCACTTATATTGGACATTAAGAAAGTTACTTAGCTATGTTTGTGGTAGAATTGGTGCTAGCAACTGAGATGATAAATACTTCATGAATTTACAACAATTCTTCAGGAATACAAGCAATGACAATTATGTAACACCACTATGACAGCACCTGTCCTAACTTATTCAACATTAATCAGTATCATGTGACTATCCCATCCTCAATGTTCAGAGATTTGGCTATCAGCTTGATCCAAACAGGGTATACCACAACGATGGATTACATCTCAGAAGTTGAGTGGATCCTTAAATTAGAAAAATACAATAATTTTATACACAGTATATCCATACACATAGTCTTAACACAAATATTTTTGGATAAAGATTGAATCAAGATCAAATTGACTTGGTGATAGTCATGGCTTAATCATCCCTAATGAACACTGCTTTTTTCATAATCATAATCAGGTAAATGATGTTTTTATGTTTACAAATCTTCCTGAAAAAATACAAAATATTTATCTTTACAGCAAGGGAATAACCACAGGTCACACCATGCAATTCACAATTTATTAGTTAAACTTTATAAGAGACAACAGTAAATAACAGAGGCAACATCTGAGAAAGTCAGTGCCTAATGTTTGGGCCACAGGTGGCAGTATCCGTGTTTGGAAAATAAAAAAAATAAAAGAAATTCCGTCACTGAGCTAACAGTACTATCAAGGTGTAAAGCATACTAATGTCTATACTGTATTTTATACTGAAACAACGAGATGCAATGTTCCACAATCTTTAGCATACTGAATTTTTTTAATCGTTTGCAGACGAAACACTGATACTGCCACCTGTGGTTCGGTCAGTGCTTCACTTGACTGGTGCATACATTGTACACATTTTTCAGAAGATTTAATAGAAGGTCTACTGGGCCTTGTGATTCAATTAGCATATTTGCAACATTACCTAGAGTCCATGGTCTGTAATTACATACACATTTATTTTAAAAACTTGGCGGTCAACAAGTTTGCATTGGTAACGAAAAAATCACTTCCGTGTTTAACGAGTCGCAAAAATACATGTAGGTCAGTAATCGTGCAAGAAAAGGATGGTTAAATAAAAGTTAACTTACTTAAAGGTGTGTTGATGGTGACGAAAGCAACCAAATCGCCATTGTACATGTAACACGACAAAATAATCTGTTTTTGTTCTGGAAATTTTGTGTCTGACATTGAAATTTATAAGGGGAGATCACTGTAATTAACCATCGGAGCAGTGAAAATATCGTTGTCGTCATGCCTCACAAAACGATTTAGATCCCCTTACAGAAAACGTTCTCAAAATAATTTCACTGAATGTCAAAAGGTTCTTTTTAGTCATACAATGAATGGGTTTAATTATTTGCCAATTTTAAAACAATTAATGGCGCCATCTTTGTTGACGTGTGTTGCATTATGGGATCGCGGTTACTTTAACCACGGTTAAAAGTCTGGTTAGGTAACCACGCGGTTAAATACGTTTATACAATCCGATTTCCAGCCTGGTTACCTAACCAGAATTTTAACCGTTAACCAGCTTGGTTAGTTTAACCACGGTTAATATTTAACCAGGCTTTACACAATTGGGTGCTGTTGACGTGCCCCGCATACCGTACCCCTAAATATTCCCGGAAGCTGCAGGATTCGATCCAAATAAGATACGGCTTTGTAATTTCGCCTACTTACGCAGTAAATATTATTTGCACTTCAGACAAAATTATTTGTTTGTGCGATGAATGATATGGAATGTATGACAAAGGTCTACGTAATTCTGGTACAACCCTCGTACATTTGTAATCGATCCGTTCACAGCGACAGTTATCTCAGCTCTTGGGCCTAAAACTTTGAATGCAAAACAAACAAAAATCGATTTGTCGTGTTTCCGACGATATTTATAATTCTAAAATTACAATAATGTAGTATTTTGACCCATTTTGAACATTTTAGAATCTGGTTGGACAATGGAATTTTGCTACCAAGAGCATTTTCGCAAACGGGATATTATAATTAAGTTCCGAATACTATATCTACTTTTTTATCTAGTTTACTTTGCTCTCGATAATTTGCCAATCAAGATGCAATTACAAACCCAATTACAAGTAAATATTTTCCTTTGAACTTAATTTAACATTTTCTATCTAGTTTTATAATTATCAATAACTGAGTACTTGCTTGCACTTTACCAAAAAATAGTCCGTTACTTTGAAAGTTAAACTAATTCGCTTAACAATAATCAATTGTAACCGAGTTGACTATTCTGTCGAAAATTAAAAAAAACCCTGATATTGACGCAATGAAATTTCAAATGATGTCAAGCCATATTAAAGAAACAAAAGGATCCCGTTTTGAATACAGTTTCTTGGAATTTCATTAATGAGATTTCTGTAAAAGTCTTCATCTTGCGATTAAAATTGTCAACATAACGAGAGGTCCTGATGGAACTTTAATCGACCGGCGTTGTAAGTTTGTGTCTTGAGCATCGGTTAAACCGATTTTTGATACAGAGTGAATCGAGTGCACCGCGCAGATTCGGGACACTTCGGTCAGTACGGTTATAATGTTTGGAGCATTAGAATCAGAGAAGAAACTAGTCTGGATCTCGGTACCTAAATCTTTCATTACATTACAGTGTAGGACCTAAACCAATGAAAGAGTATGGTGCAGGGAACCAGACTAAGAAGAAACGGGTAGTCTGGTTCGCGTCATAATGTGCGTCTCAGCATATGCACAGTGGTGACGTAGGAATCAAGGACAGGGAACTGTAGACTAATGGACAGGATGTATGGACAACGTGGAAATGTTGGCTTTGAGATTCCGATTGCCGTTCTGATATTGCAATATAATTGGCGCATGTTTGCGATGTTTATTAGCTCTTTTCGAGGCGAAGCACTGACACAAATTATTATATTACTGTTTAAAACCATGAAAACTTGAGACAAGCGCCTAATCAATGTTCTTGTCCGTCCATTCATTTGTCTACGTTATAAGTGTCCTTTATTATGAACATGAGCACATATTAAGCCTAGGTCACACTGAGCATTTTTGCCTCGGCGATGCTTTCTTGATTAAATATATAAGCGTCGGAAGACATTGGGGGGGGGGTGTCCTCGTGGTCTAGAGGAGGCTCCAGGGAAGTCTTTTGGAGATTTGTGAAATCCCTTTTCTCGATTTCTCTTGAGGCTCATTTGTTTCCACCGGGAGTACATCGCCGATGCCAAAAATGCTCAGTGGGACCAAGGTATTAATGGCATTAAGAACTAGCACCGGGACATAAACCTTTAGGCAACGTCCATAAAAACCACGGTTATGTTCAAGTATGTATGCTTCAATTTTGTTCAAGTTGTATTAATAAGCTATGAAAGTGAAAATATTTATTAGAATTTGCCGTCTAAAGAATTAAAAAACATGATAAAGGGCAAAAATGAAAATAAACTAGAAAAATGTATTTTCGGGAAAATGTACATGCAAATCGTGCTTTTGGAATATAGTTGTTGGTGAAAAGAGTAATAAAATAGTGAAAAAAATAGACTACTATAATGTGTTTTATGTGTGAACCACCAACTAGCGATTTCGTATACAATGTTCTATTCTATTCTAGTGAACAAACCATGTCTTGTAAAACAAATACACATGTAATTTCGTATTGTCGTATGTTCAAATGTACATAATAGTTAAAACAAATAGTTCCGTCTGCTGTTTCGTATTTCCTCTTGTCACAGTTTCACGTAGCCACAAATTATTCCCCAAACTTAAAGTAATAAAGTTCCTCCCCAAAAGTCGTCCTTATCGATTTTTGACGAAATCGGTGTCGAAAACATGGAAAATTCCGTTCTCGGCTTATCAATTATTCAGCAAACAATTCTAGTGACATCAGGATTAACAGAGCTCTTGTAACAAAATGTCGACAGTTTTGTAGATAGCTCATTTAGGAACACTGTCTTAGCTTCGTAATGAAACACTGCGGGCGATGGTTAAATATTTAAAGGTGTATTTTCTCTGGATGAAAATTGATGCGTTTAGTGCGGGTTTTAGCCCCGACGCCCGTTTTGTAACAATGTACGTTCTCATCTGACTTTTAGACTAGAACACACTCGCGTCATTTTGTAATTGACAACTACACGAAGCACGTGGTCGATTTGGTTCGCACTGCAAAACTGCCACTGTCGACATCACTATTTCTAATTAATGCTCAAATGTGTCAGCAATATGGAAGGACGTGCAATAACGAATAGTCTGGCTATAATGACACTAAGTCTTGTCCGTAAGAATTACCATTGTTCATGAACTCATAGTTTGGAATTAATGGCCATTTTGGTGGACAAACCTGATAAATGGTTGAATAATGATATGATAAATTATAATTAGAGAACAAATGTTTCCTTGGTAATAGAGTCAAATGGCAATCCTCGAAATTAGGAATCGAGGTGTTTCAAATGACATAATTGCCAGGTTGTAGACTTATTCCCGTCATAATGTGCGTCTCAACATTAACCACAGCGATGACGTAGTAATCAAGGACAGGGAACTCCAGGCTATGTCAGATGGTAGCTTCAGTCGTAAAAGCTCGGCCATTTCCGTTTGTGTCCGGTAAATACATGTTTGCATATTTTGCATTGAACAAAAACCGAGGTGATCAGAATGATGGTAACTTAAGTGTACTGAATTGAAGAAACAAAATATAAGGCAACTCACAAGTTCTCGGATCTTCAGGTATCTGAGTACACTCGCGCTCTAGGTGAAGATCTTCTATTATGTTTTCATCGAATGTGTTCTCGTGTCTAATTAAGAAAACAGATTAGCCGGCGTACTTATACGACAATTAGGAACAGTTTCTGCAGTTTTTAAGTTGATTATCCTCGTCGCCATGACAACCGGAGAATGAGTCACGTGATAATAAAATCGTGGATACCGGAGTCTGTTGTCTAAGCTAAGCATTACGTAGCGCTTTCCATGGGAGATAATTCATGCCTTCTATAATTTTTATTATATAATTGAACGGGAGATAACTGAATGAAACCACTCGGGAGCGCTTTGCTTGGGTAACGGACACATGGGCGTGAGGTTTGTTATGATATCGCATGGCATGGAGCTGATGTGCCTACATAATTGTATTAGATCTAATTCTAGAAAATATGATCAAATTATTTTCAAGAAACTTCGAGATTTCTACCAGAGATAACATAAGATGAAAATTTAGTCAAAACTAATGACAAGTTACATATTTATTTTACTAACATATTATTTCGAAAATTTAATTTTCTTATTCAGTGTGAAAAGAGTATTGTTACATGGTACCAGAAAGTAACGCACTTTCAAACTTCATTTAAGGAGGTATGGTAACGCACGTTATTTTTTCTATCGACTGTATGTCTTATTGCGAGCAAAAATACGTGTAAGACTTATTGTGAGACTATACAATTAAAGCAGTATGATTTATTGCGATAACCTGTAGTTAACTCGTTCATACACTGATCATTATTTAATTATAAAGCATGTGATTTGACAAGCCGTTCGTCCAGAACTGAATGGTGTCAAGGCCGGAACGTGTGTCCAAGAATAGTTCCAAGAAATGTTCCAAGAATTGGTTCAAGAATGTGTTAAAGTTATTGAGTACAAACATACAAAAAAACTTGCCGTTTGCCTTTAATGAACATTTTAAATGTTAATAGAGGAACATCAACATCGAGTGTCTTCACACCTTACCTGGTTTGTGACTAAGTTTTCAGTGCTATGTTTCTGCGCTATTATACGAATTATATGAACCGATAATGGAGCCAGTTGATATTGACTGGGATGTTGCTATGGAAACGCTTCTTAATTGAAATATATTTCGCCTCTTATAATGTTTTAGACGTCCATAGGGTATTACTAAATTGAGAAACAAGAATATTTTAGATGAACCATAGAAAGCGTGTGTTTTGAGAAGCAAGGGGGATATTTCTGAGTATGTATGCGTGTGTGCGTGTGTGCGTGTGTGCGTGTGTGCGTGTGTGTACATGCGTGTACGTGCGTGCGCGTATGTGTAGTAATAGCGCAATTATTTGAGCTTTTGTATAAATATTAGGTAATAAGCTTACTTGATAGCAGAGGAATTAATCTAAATAGAATATATAGTGTAGCACTGGCCGTATAGCAGATTCGAGTCGCATGTCTGTTTGTGCCGATCTAAACGTTTATGTGTCAGTCAGTTTTCTGCAAGTCACAAAAACAATTCGATTTTGATAAAAACACGCCAAAATAAGTTTATGAAAGATCAATGTTCAAATAATAAGATTCATAACTTAAAACGTGATTCAATCTCATTCAAATCGGACCCATATTAATAAGGTCCACTACTTTACACTGATATAGGATCTGACTACACTCCGCAAGGGGTCATGTCGATGTGAACTTTACATAATCTAATCAAATTGCTATTTTCACAAATCTGAAACTGCTGTAGTTTACAGTGACAATCAACAACACAAAGATTATACCACCAGTATTAAAAAAAAAAACGCGAACACCAACATTTACCAAATTTGTTGCCTTGGTAACGGGAAAAACACACGCGCATTTCTTGCGATTTTGAGACATAAGATACGATACGCTACGACGTGAAGACATTGTATCCTGATTTAAATGAATATGGGTTCTGACGAGTTTTTTCTCCGATTTATTCTCCGAATTTTGCTAATCGAATAAGAGCCTCGGTTTGGTGTCGGAAAGTTAAGGAGAAATGTTCGGAAATTTGATTTAATAAATTAAACATCAGTGAGATAATCTACCTTTTTCACTTCTGATTGTTGAATTAGTTACACAATCATCTGTGGGTGTCGCGAAAATTAAAGAAATCCGCCCGGATATTTGTCTCAATAATTCACTTTCAAGACGCCACATAATGTGTTTAAAATATTCTGACAAAACTTTTCATTGATGTCGTCACTGTCACTATGGGGGTATTTTGTTAGTCAGTTACCTCCCCTTGATAAATTAATGGAAAATAGAAAGTACATGTATCATTCTGATCACCTTGGACTTTATGCTTCATTTGCAATACCGGAGACAAACGGAAATGACCGAGCTTTCACGATTGTTGTAGTTACAACATTGTAACTGCATTACTCACCGCAGAGAAAATAAACCAAATCACTGTATGAGTTTTTGGGATGCTATGTAATGTAACTTGTATGACTTATTGTGCATCCTTGTAACTATAGCACTCTTCTTAGAGCGTATAAACCAAATCACTGTATGCCTTATTGGGGATACCACAGATATATATTTAGAACTGTTACTATCAATGTCTATGGGATACTATAAAGTTGAATCTGTATAAATTAGAAAGTTAGATTACCAGTTTTCTAGGGCTTTTCTCAGCCGTTCAAGCACCCTTTGACATTTTATCTTCCCCTGGTCATTGGTTTACCGTTACCTAGGTATACCTACGTACGTGTCTCCCTGTGGAGACTATTTCTCTTCTGTGGCAGCCAACGTCGATCTGCGGCGCACAGGAAGAGACACTGTCCTCACAAGTACCAATTTATACCTTGGTGGAGTAGATAATGTGGGTTATTCTTGCTCAGATAAATAAGTGGTCCAGAAGGGGGTTGAACCTGAGACCTATCGATTCCGAAGCGCACATCCTGCCTCTAAGTCACCGCTCCCCACGCGTACCACGAGTTTCGCCTCCTTTCATTTTTAAAAATACAGAAAGAAGAAAAAGAAAAACATTGCATTGTACTTGCTCTTATGGAGGTATATCTTGATTGCGAGTGTGCGAATATTTCTAAGAAAAAGAAAAAAAAATCCCATTTCCTGTTAAAAGACGCTTGCATGACCACCTGCCAAGCCCCCCCCCCTCGAAATATAAAAAAGCCAAACGAAAAAGACGACAAAATTTCACTGTATCTAATCTCCTATAAACGGGTGGTCTGTCTATCTTGATTGCGAGTTGGCGAATATTTCTTAGAAACACACAAAAAAGAAAATACGTTCGCTGGAAAGGATAGCCAGTGCAATTCAAAACATATATAAAATTTCATTTATGCTTATCCAATAAAAATCGATCTAAAGTTCAAGAGTTAAACAAGTACTAAGAACTAACACATGCAACTCTTAATGACTTCGTCCTGGTCTCTACCAAGTTCACAAATTGCTTTCCTGTGAAGTATATATACTGCTTACTCGGCAAAATTCATTTACTTGAGTTTTAGAAACTATAATTGAATTCGAGACAGTTCGTCACCACCGTTTCCATAGCAACAAGTGTGTCATTGTGCCGTGTCCAAACACACAAACTGTGAAATGCATGTTCTAGTACTTACAAATGCCATATACCGATTGCAAACTTTAAAGATAGTTGAACAACATTTTAACATGGTGTCTTAGTGTTATTCAAATAATGACATACTTGCACTCGTATGCAGTGTCTACAAGAGAGTGAAAGAGGACGAAACGACAAGTTACTAGGACACAAATTTCATAAAATTGTGATTTAATTTGTACCGTTTGTAAAGACTTCAATTTTAGCGGGTACATTGTATATCAACATTAAAAACCCACAAAGATACGCGCTTTTCTTATAAAAAACAGACAGAGAACAGCCCGGTCGCTTATAAAGATAAACGAATCTTTCAAGAAACTAATAATTGCGTTTATGCACTGTAGCGTGGGTTTATAATATTGCAAGTTTCCATATTAGCTGTTTTAAGTGCATTTGTAATCGATCCGTCCACAGCGACGGTAATAGTTACAGTTATCTTATTTCGAACCTAAAAAGTCTACAGTCAATGTTGTGACATCGCATCGTTTTTTGTAAACACAAAACAAACAAACAAAATCGGAGAAGCTGATGTTTTCGACGATATTTGTAATTTCAAGATATATTAAATATTTAAGTATTTTCATAGACATTAATGGTAAGTATAAATCTGTGGTATTTTGGTCCATTTTGAAAATTTTAGAATCCGGTTGGACAATGGAATTTTACGATATAGAGCATTATCGTAAAAGGAATATTGTACTTTAGTAGTTCCGAATAATGTATCTACTTTTTTATCTAGTTTACTTTGCTCTCGAACATTGGCCAATTAAGATGCAATTACCAACCAAATTACTAGTTTCTCCTTTGAACTTAATTTGACATGTTCAATCAAGTTTTATAATTATCAATAACTGAGTACTTGCTTGCACTTTTCCAAAAAAATATTCCATTACTAGGAAAGTTAAACTAATTCGTGCAATAATAATCAAGAGCAACCAAGTTGACAATTCTGTCGAAAATTAAAAAAAAATGTGTTCATGACGCAATTGAATTTCAAATGATGTCAAGCCATATTAACGAAACAAAATGATCCCGTTTTGAATACAGTTTCTTGGAATTTTATTAATGAGATTTCTGTAAAAACTCTTCATCTTGCGATTAAAACTGTCAACATAACGAGAGGTGCTGATGGAACTATAATCGACCGGCGTTGTAAGTTTGTGTCTTGAGCATCGGTTAAACGCTATTTTTAAACAGAGTGAATCGAGTGCACCGCGCACAGATTCGGAACACTTCGGTCAATGCGGTTATAATGTTTGTAGCATAAGAATCAGAGAATAAGCAAATCTAGTAGAATGGACGGAAAAACAAATTTGACCTTGGTGTTCGAATACGAGATGCCGAATGCTGTTCTGTTATTGTCATGTAGGGGTGGTGCTGGTATTTGTTATGACCATGTTTATTCGCTTTACCGAGACGGAGCAACGACAATTATTACGTCTATTACACAGAACTATTTAATTATTCGCACTGTACTATATACTGCATATAATAGAATCTTTAAAAGGACAGGCGTCTTATTCATTTGTTATGTTCATTTATTCATTTTTATTTAACAGTTTTTTATCAGGATTATGCGTGGCACATGGAAATGACCTTTAGCAGTTGCGCATACGATCTTCGAACCCTGTATCTTCCAGGGGCTGGCCAAGCATTTGGCGTTAGTGGGGTCAAGTATTAACATACAGTCTGCAGATTGTGCGAGTGAAGCCAGCTAGGAAAATGATTCTAAAAATCGATGATGTGGTGGTATGGCTTTGAAGTGACTTTGCAAGAGAAGCAGTCTCGAAAAATGTATATTCATGTAAAGAAAAGCACCATATTAAACAACAATTTCGTAAAATTGATAGAGCAACCAGTATTATATTATAAAGATTTTCCAGCATTTACCAAAAACTGTTGCCTTGGTAACGTGAAAAACACAGACATTTCCTGCGATTTTCAGACATACGATACGATACGCTACAACCAGAAGACACCATATCCTGATTTAAATGAATACGGGTTCTGACAGGTTTTTCTCCGATTTTTTCCTCTCCAAATTTCGCTAATCAAATGAGAGCCTCGATTTGGTGTCGGAAAATTAAGGAGAACTGTTCGGAAATTTGATTTAAGAAATTAAACATTTGTGAGATAATCTAACTATTTCACTTCTGATTGTTGAATTAGTTACACATTCATCTGTGGGTGTCGCGAAAATTAAAGAAATCCACCCGGATATTTGGCTCAATAATTCATTTCAAAACTCCACATAATGTGTTTAAAATATTCTTACGTAACTTTTCATTGATTTCGGCACTTCGACTATGAGGGTATTTGTTAAGTCAGTTACCGCCCCTGAATAATTTCTTATAGTAAGTATCATTCTGATCACTTCGGACTTTATGCTTCATTTGCAATATATATATTTACCTGAGAAAACGGAAATGGCCGACCTTTCACGATTGTAGTTAGTATAACATTGTAACTGTATTACTCACCAAAGAGCATATAAACCAAACCACTGTATGATTTATTAAGACACATTGTACTATAAAACTTATGTGACTTATTGTGATTAAAATAACATGTAACTTCCGACAACTGCATGCTTTATTGGGAAACTACAAATTTCAACTTGATCACTTGTCAACAAAAAATAAGAAGAAAAAACTTTCACTGAATTATTGGGATACTATAAAATCAAGTTGTTAATTGTCAAAAAATAAGAGGAACACAAACCTTTCATTGTACATGTACATACATAATATACATACGTTCCTACATATGGTCTATCTTGGTTGCGAGGTGGCGAGTATTTCTTAGGAAAATAATGTTCAAATTCCCTGTTAAAAAAGCGATTGCAGAACTACCTGCCGGAGCCCCCCATCCCCTGAAATATAAAAAGATGAACAAAGGACAGCAAGGAAATCTACCTTAGTAGGACCATCCGTCAACCCCACTCTAAATATAAGTATTAATGATAAGAGCCGATAGCGTTCCTATAATATGGATGGCCTATCTAGATTGCGAGTTTACAAATACTTCAAACGAAAAAAACTAATAAGAAATTACATTTACTGGAAATGATAGCCAGTGCAATTCAAAACAAATATTAATTTTCATTTACGCTTATCCAATAAAAATCGATCTAAAGTTCTAGAGTTAAACAAGTACTAAGAACTAACACATAACACTCTTAATGACTTCGTCCTGGTCTATACCAAGTTCACACATTGCTTTCATGTGAAGTATATAAACTGCTTACTCGGCAAATTTCATTTACTGGAGTTTTAGAAACTATAATTGAATATAAACAAGTTCGTCACCTCCGTTTCCATAGCAACCAGTGTGTCATTGTGCCGTTCCGAAAACCCAATTCGCGAAATACATGTTCTAGTACTTACAAATGTATACTGATTGCAAACTTAAAAGATAGTTTAACCCCATTTTGTTAATGCTATTTACATAATGACTTACTTGCACTCATGTACAGTAACTACATTTTTGCATATCTGACAAAAACTGCTATTAAAGTGGAGGTTCTCCTATTTTCAATGTTAGTTTCAAGTTTTCCAAGTTCATCTAACTTTGAACAAAGGTACATTTGATTCATTTTATGATCTTCTGTCAATATTTATAACCACTAGAAATAATAGTTTTTATGCATCTAAATCTCTTTAAAATCGCAGGTATGCTACAAAGGATTGAAAGAGGACGTAGCGACAACTTATACAAATTTCATAAAATTCTGAATTACTTGTACCGTTTACGAAAGCTTTAAAGAGGGTGTAACGGTATTATTTCAAGAAGGTTTCTAAAAATTATGATTTAGTAAAACTGGTGTAATACTAATATATTGTATACTATACTATTATACGGTTGTATTACAAAGACCTAAATTATGTCTTAAAGTATTATTATCATGCAAAATAAGAACCTATCGCTATTTAGATATACGAATATTTCAAAAAACTAATAACGCGTTCATGAATTGTGTCGTGGGTTAAGACTATTTCCAGTTTTCCATATTAGCTGTTTTAAGTACATTTGTAATCAATCTGTTCACAACGAGAGTTACCTCAGCTTTTGAGTCTAAAAAGCCTATAGCAGACATAAATGTTGTGGCATTTCATGAAGATTTTTGTGCACGCAAAACCCAAAACAAGCCAATTTTGAAAGAAGCTGGTGTTTTCGGCGTATTTGTAATTTTAAGATACATTATATTATTTTAAGTATTTTGACCAATTTTGATTTTTTTAGAATCCGGTTGGATAATGGAATTTTGCGACCTAGAGCATTATCGCAAACGGAATATTGTACTTTAGTAGTTCCGAACACTGTATCTACTGTTTTATCTAGTTTACTTTGCTCTAGAACATTTGCCAATTACGATGCAATTACCAACCAAATTATAGTAAGTTTTCCTTTGAACTTAATTTAACATTTTCGATCAAGTTTTATAATTATCAATAACTGAGTACTTGCAGTGCACATTTCCAAAAATAATTCTATTACTTTGAAAGTTAAACTAATTTGCTTAATAATAATCAAGATCAACCGAATTGACTATTCTGTCGAAAATTAGAAAAAAACTGATATTGACGCAATGAAATTTCAAATGATGTCAAGCCATATTAAAGAAACAAAAGGATCCCATTTCGAAAACAATCTCTTGGAATTTTATTAATGAGATTTCTGTAAAAACTCTTCATTTTGCAATTAAAATTGTCAAAATACCGAGAGGTGCTGATTGAACTTTAATCGACCGGCGTTGTAAGTTTGTGTCTTGAGCATCGGCTAAACGATTTTTGATACAGAGTGAATCCAGTGCAGCGTGCACAGATTCGGGACACTTCGGTCAATGCGGTTATAATGTTTGGAGCATTAGAATCAGGGAAGAAGTCCCGTGATAATGTGCGTCTCAACATAAGCCACGTTGATGACGTAGGAATCAAGGGCAGGGTACTCCAGGCTAATTGATAGGATTATGTATATATTGTTATACATGTATTACTGTTAAAAACCATGAAATCTTAAGACAAGCACCAAATCAATGTTCTTGTCCGTCCATGCATTTGTTTACGTTATATAAGTGTCCTTTATTATAAACATGGGCATATATTGAGTCTAGGTCCCACTCGTAGTCTAGAGGAAGCTCCAGGGAAGCCATTTGTGAAATCCCTGTTCTCGATTTCTCTTGATGCTCATTTATTTCCATCGGGAGTACGTCTATACCAAAAATGCTCAGAGGGACCAAGGAATTAATGAGATTTAGAAATAGCACCGGGACATAGACCTCTAGGCCACGTATATAAAAATCACGGTCAAATATGTATGCTTCAATTTTGTTCAAGTTGTATTTTAGTTGTATGAAAGTGAAAATATTTATTAGAAACTGCCGTCTAAAGAATTAAGGGCAAAAATGAAAATAGACTAGAAATGTAATTTAGGAAAGATGTATATGTGAAAATCGTACTTTTAGAATTTAGTTGTTCAGTTGGGATGAAAAGAGTAATAAAATAGTGAAAAATAGACTACTTAACTATAATGTGTTTTACGTGTGAACTACCAACTAGCGATTTCTTATACAATGTTCTATTCTATTCTGGTGAGAAACCATGTCTTGTAAAACAAATACATATATATATATACGTTCGTATTGCCGAAATGTTTAAATGTACATGCAAGTTAAAACTAATAGTTCCGTCTGCTGTTTCGTATTTCCTCTTGTCACAGTTTCACGTAGCCACACATTATTCCCCAAACTTAAAGTAATAAAGTTCCTCCCCGAAAGTCGTCCTTATCGATTTTTGACGAAATCGGTGTCGAAAACATGGAAAATTCCGTTCTCGGCTTATCAATTATTCAGCAAACAATTCTAGTGACATCAGGATTAACTGAGCTCTTGTAACAAAATGTCGACAGTTTTGTAGATAAATCATTTAGGAACACTGTCTTAGCTTCGTAATGAAACACTGCGGGCGATGATTAAATATTTAAATGTGTATTTTTTTCTGGATGAAAATTGATGCGTTTAGAGCGGGTTTTAGCCTTGATGCCCTTTTTGTTATCATGTACGTTCTCATCTGACTTTGTGACTAGGCCACACTCGCGCCATTTGAAATTGACAAATACACGAAGCACGTGGTCTATTTGGTTCGTACTGCAAAACAACCACTGACGTCATCACTATTTCTAATTAATGCTCATGGAAGGACGTGCAATTACGAATATTCTGCATATAATGTCACTTGTCCCTTAGAATTAACATTTCTCTTGAACTCATAGTTTGGAATTAGCGGACAATTCGGTGGTCAAATCTGATAAATATTGAATATGATATAAATAGAGAATTAATAAATTAGCAAGACTGTTTTCTTGGTAATGGAGTCTATCGGTGATCGTCGAAATTAGGAACTGAGATGTTTCGAATGACATGACTGTCAGATGATACGTTCAATCGTGAATGCTCGTTCATTTCCGTTTGTTTCCGATAAATGCATTTTACAGAGTATTTTGCATTGCACAAAAACCGAGGTGATCAGAATGATGGTAGCTTAAATTTACTGAATGAAAGAAGCAAAAAATAAGACACCTCACAAGTTCTCGGACCTTTAGGTATCTGAGTACACTCGCGCTCTTAGTGTAGATCTTCTATTATGTCTTCATCGAATGTGTTCTTGTATTTAATTAAGAAAACAGATTATCCGGCGTACTTATACGAAAATTAGGAAACAATTCCTGCAGTTTTAAGTTGATTATGCTCGTTACCATGGTAAAATGAGTCACGTGATAATAAAATCGACGAATACTGGAGTACGTTGCCTAAACAAAGCGCAACGTAGCGCTTTCCATGGGAGGTAATTTATGCCTTCTATATATAACTGAACGTGAGATAACTAAATGAAGGCACTCGGTAGCGCTTTGCTTGGGTAACGGACACCTGTACGTGATTTTATTATATGATACTGCATGGCATGGAACTGATGTGCGGCACTGCCTACATAATTGTATTAGCGCTAATTCTAGAAAATATTATTCAATTATTTTCAAGAAATTTCGAGATTTCTACCAGAGATAATATAAAATGAAATTTAAGTCACAACTTATGACAAGTTACATTTTTATTTTACAAACATATTATTTTGAAAATTTAATTTTCTTCTTCAGTGTGAAAAATTATGTTTACATGATTCCAGACAATGGGAACTCCTCGGCATTTATCCACAGAAAGTGCGTATTTCTCAGTTACGGAAATGCCCGAGTAGTTACGATTGGATACCTTAAAAGTTCACACTTTCTAAAATTTTATGATTTTCTTATATTGACAACCGCCAGAGTAATATGTAAATGTTTTATTTCAGATAAATACTGACCGAGGGTCAATTAAATAAGAAAATGATAAAAAAAAGAAAATGCAACCATACATGGTTTGGAAGAAAACATGACATTACTCTTGAGTTTGTCAATGTAAATAAATCGAATAATTATATAATTTGAAAAGTGTGAAGGAACTTGTGAAGGGCAGTGTGTAGCATCACTTTTTAAGCCATGCGTCATGTTACATATCTGTGTACACACGTAGTCTGGTTCCCTGTCCTAAATCTTACAGTGGTTTAGGTCAGGTAGAAAGTAACCAATATGGCTGCGCCCAGTGGTTAAATCAAAATGACCGATGTACGTTAGTTTATATAGGCAATTTAAGAATGTCCCCCTAAAGTGTATGTTATGTATGTGTCATTTTGACGAGACTTTGCATTGTAATGGAAAAAATAATGGTCTTTAGAATGAAAGAAGTTTATTCACTACAACAGTACCAATATCTACAAAATAACGTTTATTAAACGATTAAAATATTTTTGTAGCAGGGTTTTAATAGTCCATAAATGTATGAGTTCTCAGGTGTCCGATTAGCTCAATCGGTATAGCCACCGACTTGTAATCAAGGGATCCCTGGTTCGATCCCTGTATAGACCATTTATTGTTAATATTTAAAAAAAAAATATTTTGTTTAATTTGTGTTATGAAAATACTTTATTTGCTCATCATGTTTCTTATTCAAGTATAAAATTACAGCGAATAACGTTACATATAAAAAGATAATAAAAAAAATAATGACATTACTGGTTTCGAACCTCCATCATCCATGTTACTGGTTAGACGCTTTATCAACTGAGCTAACCGGGCATTTGGTATAAGATGCGATTTGCATGCAGTATATACACGCTGGTACATATTTTTTCTTAATTTACTTTGCGGTTTTTTGAACATATCAGTTGTGTCATATCAATGAAACATGTTTAATTGAAATGAACATACATTTTCCCACTAATATACAAAGTATAATCGAGATGACACATACATAACACACATGTTTGGGGGATATTATAAAATTCCCAATATAAACTAATGTCGAACGGCCATCTTGTTTTACCCATGGTATCTTCCATGACAGTTACATTACGCCGGACCTATACTGTGATGTAATGAAAGATATAGGTACCGGGAACCAGACTATGTACACACGTTGGGTGACAGGATAGAAGATACATGTATACGTTAAACATTGGTCTTTTGGTAGACTAAAGGTTACAAACCACTAAATGCCACCGCGAACCAAAATAGGATACACTCAAATAGTCCCTAAATAAACTTGTGATTGTGTTTAAATGGTAGTATGCTTTGACAATGTGGAACTGGAATCATCTAATTGGGTTAATAGGCTTTGTATACATGTATGTGATGTATTGAAACTGTTTTATTTTACATATTTTGAGATTTTGGCCAAAATACCGAAGCGAAAGTAGGGTAGGGTAAAACCGGGATTTGGTCGGTCTGCGCGCCTGTAAAAATATGTTCACCGCGTTGGACGGACAAAATTTTTCTTATATGATACGTGACCCCCTGTTTTTTTGGTATTTTCTTAAAGCTGGTAGTTCCTTCTTTTCATTGATATATGTCTGCCACCTGGCCATAGACTTTAACATGTATCAACCTGGGACTGACTGTTGTAACTTTACATTGAGCTAAAGAACAAATTTATTTAGTGGTTTCTGACCTAAAGGACAGTTCAACCCAGGTTTGTGAGCTTTGGATCACAAACGATCGAAAAGTGACATTCCTGGGTATTGACGTTGGATGACGACGTAACGTCCTAAAAGTGCACAGAGCGGTTGTTGGTCATCTTTTAAATCGTTAAATATTTTAATGACTTTTTTATTTAATAAAATGTGTACAAGGGTATTGTTATTACAACATATAAACAACAATAAATGTATGTCTTTTTGCGAGCAAAAGCACGCGTAACTTACGATAACTGTATTACTTATTGCGATTATCTAAAGCTACCTCGTTTATAATACACTGTGATAATTAATTAATGCATGTGATTTGAACAAGCCGCTCGTCTAGAACTGAACGCTGTAATAGTCGGAACGTTTGTCTAAGAATTGGTCCAAGAATTGGTTCAAGAGTTGGTTAGAAGTCATTGAGTACAAACCAAAACTACAGCACATGTCGTTTCCCTTGAATGAACATTTTAAATATTATTAGATTCGCACCATCATCGAGTTTCTTCACACCTTGCCTGGTTTGTGACTAAATTTTCAGTGCTATGTTTCTGCGCTATAATAAAAATTATATGAACCAATAATGGAGCCAGTTGATATTGGCTGGGATGTTGCTATGGAAACGCTTCTTAATTGAAATATATGTCGCCTCTTATAGTGTTTTATACGTCCATAGGGTATTCCTAAATTGAGAGACATGAATATTTTAGATGAACCATAGAAAGTGTGTATTTTTGAGGAGGGGGTATTGTTTTGTATGTGAGAATTATGTGCGCATGTAAGTGTCTGCATTAGTGTGTGCGTGTGCATGTGTGGCAATTATTTTAGCTCTCGTATAAATATTAGGTAATAAGACGACTTAGCAAAGTAATTAGTATGTAACAGACTATATAGTGTAGCACCGGTCGAATAGCCGATTCGAGTATCATGTCTGTTAGTGCCGAGATTAGCCTTTATTTGCCAGTCAGCTTCCTGCTGAAATATGGCAAGCGTATACTAGTATATATATGTGCCGCCAACCGGATTTGAACCCAGGTCGCCAGATTAGACGGCAAATGTATTAACCGGTGGGATACTACATGTTGTGGATGTCCAATTGTTTTTACATAAACGTCAGTAATATCATGAGCGTCACTGGGCTAGTGGATGGTAAGCTCGACTGTCAGTCTCATAATCCCGGTTCACATTTAAATTTTCGAAACATGTGACTTTGTGAACGTTGTGACTGGTTTTTCATTTAATATTTTTTTCTAGTAGAAATTTGGGCAAATATGATTGTGTAATACTTTATAGAATTAATACAATTATGTAGACAGTGCCGCACATCAGTTCCATGCCATGCGATATCATAAACTCACGTAAAGGTATTATATAAATTGTCTCTCATAGGAAAGAAATGTTCGTTGTATAACAATAACTGACTCGTAAATCGAATTTTCGGGCCCATATATAGATATATTTCAATTTCATATACTTAAGTTACATCCATTTTAAATATATCCTGATGAAGGGCATGGGCCCGAAAATTCGATTTACGTGTCACGTAAAGGTGTCCGTTTTTTAAACAAAGCGCTATCGAGCGCTTTCATTCAGTTATCTCACGTTCAAATAATATATATACGATATATCAAAGGTATGAGAAAATTAGACAGGGAAGGTAGCACTCAACCTAACCAACCGAGCACAGAAATCAGACACACCACACCACAACTTCCAAGGCATGTATCGCCGTTCATGGAAAGCGCTACGTGGCGCTTTGTTTCGGCAACGGACACAACTATTCGTCGATTTTATGATCACGTGACTCATTCTACGGTTGCCATGGCGACGAGGATAATCAACTTAAAAACTGCAGAAATTGTTTCCTAATTTTCGTATAAGTACGCCGGCTAATCTGTTTTCTTAATTAGATACAAGAACACATTCGATGAAGACATAATAGAAGATCTACAACAAGAGCGCCAGTGTTCTCAGATACCTGAAGGTCCGAGAACTTGTCTCATTTTGGTGGTGCTTTTCGTCAGTACACTTAGGCTACAACTATGTCACTTGAAACACCCCGATTCCTACTTTCGACGGTCCTCATTCGACTCTTTTACCAAGAAAACATCCTTGCGAGATTGTTTATTCTCTAATTATATCATGTTCAGTAAAACTGTATCTATCAGATTTGCCCACCAAAATGAACGCCAATTCCAAACAGGATATTTTCTATTAATAGTATCTAGGGTCCCTGTTCCAAACTATTAGTTCTTGAGCGATGTTAATTCTTTGGGACAAGTGTCATTCTATCCCGATTATTCGTCATTCGCAATTCTTCCATACAGTGCTGCAGAAACAAGATTATTAATTAGGTACAGTGATGACGTCAGAGGCAGTTTTGCTGTACGAACCAAATCGACCCCGTGCTTCGTGTAGTCATCAATTTCCAAATGGCTCGAGTGTGTCCTAGTATAAAGTCAGATGAGAACGTACATTGTAACAAAACGGGCACCGGGGCTAAAACCCGCACTAAACGCATCAATTTTCATCCAGAAAAAATACAACGTTGAATATTTAACCATCGCCCGCAGTGTTTCATTACGAAGCTAAGACAGTGTTCCTAAATGATTTATCTACAAAACTGTCGACATTTTGTTACAAGAGCTCTGTTAATCCTGATGTCACTAGAATTGTTTGCTGAATAATTGATAAGCCGAGAACGGAATTTTCCATGTTTTCGACACCGATTTCGTCAAAAATCGATACGGAAGACTTTCGGGGAGGAACTTTATTACTTTCAGTTTGGGGAATAATTTGTGGCTATGTGAAACTCTGACAAGAGGAAATACGAAACAGCAGACGGAACTATTTGTTTTAACTTTCATGTACATTTGAACATACGACAATACTATACATGTGTATTTGTTTTACTAGACATGGTTTTTCATAAGAATAGAATAGAACATTACATAAGAAATCGCTAGTTGGTGATTTACACGTAAAACACATTATAGTTTAAAAGTAGTCTATTTTTCACTATTTTATTACTCTTTTCACCCCAACTTAACAACTAAATTCTAAAAGCACGATTTTCATTTATACATTTTTTCTAAATTGCATTTTCTAGTCTATTTTCATGTTTGCCCTTTGTAATTTTTCTTCGTTCTTAAGACGGCAAATTCTAATGAATATTTTCACTTTTATAGCTTATTTATACAACTTGAACAAAATTTAAGCATACACACTTGATCATAACCTAGGTTTTTATAGACGTGACCTAGCTAACTAGAGGTCTATGTCCCGGAGCTATTTCTAAATGTCATTAATGCCTTGGTCCCACTGAGCATTTTTGGCATCAGCGATGTACTTCCGTTGGTAAGAAATGAACCTCAAGAGAAATCGAGAAAAGGGATTTCGCAAATGTCCTGATGAATTCCCTGGAGCTTCCTCTAGACCACGCGGACCCTTCCCCCAATGCCTTCCGGTGCTTATTTATTAAATCGTGAGTTTATCGCCGAGGCAAAAATGCCCAATGGGACCTAAGCTTAATATGTGCCCATGTTCATAATAAACGACACTTATAACGTTAACAAATGAATAGACGGACAAGAGCATTGATTAGGTGCTTGTCTCAAGATTTCACGGTTTTAAACAGTAATATAATAATTTGTTTCAGTGCTTCGAGTCGAAAAAAGCTAATAAACATCACAATCATGCGCCCATTACATGGAAATATCAGAACGGCAATCGAAATCTCAAAGCCAACATTTCAACGTTGTCCATGCATCCCATCCAATAGCATAGAGTTCCCTGCCCTTGATTCCTGCGTCATCAACGTGGCTTATGTTGAGACGCACATTATCACGGGACTTCTTCACCTATTCTAATGCTACAAACTCTTTAACCCCATCGTCTCGAATCTGCGTGGTGCACTCGATTCACTCTGTTCTAAAATCGTTTAACCGATGCTTAAGACGCAAACTTACAATTATAATTCCATCAGCATATCTCGTTATGTTGACAATTTTAATCGCAAGATGAAGACTTTCTACAGAAATCTCATTAATAAAATTCCAAGAGATTGTATTCAAAACAGGATCCTTTTGTTTCTTTAATATGGCTTGACATCATTTGAAAGTTTTAATGCGTCAATATCAGTTTTTTCTAATTTTCGACAGAATAGTCAACTCGGTTGCTCTTGATTATTAAGCGAATTTGCTTAACTTTCAAAGTAATGGAATATTTTTTGGAAAAGTGCAAGCAAGAACTCAATGATTGATAATTATAAAACTTGATAGAAAATGTTAAATTAAGTTCAAAGGAAAACTTACTAGTGATTGGTTGGTACTTGCATCTTCATTGGCAAATGTTCGAGGGCAAAATAAACTAGAAATAGTATTCGGAACTAAAGTATAATATTCCGTTTGCGATCATGCTCGATCTCGATCGCAAAATTCCATTATCCAACCAGATTCTAAAATGTTCAAAATGGGCCAAAATATTAAATTAATAAACATATCTTAAAATGACAAATATCGTCGAAAACATCAGCTTTTTCGGCTTGATTTTGGCTTATTTACGTACACGAGAAAAACTCTGCGACGTCATAACATTTCATGCCAGCTGTAGGAGTTTTAGGTTAAAAATGAGATTACAATTACACTTAAAACAGCTAATATTGAAAACTGGCAATAGTATAAAGTTTTAACCCACGCCACAATTCATAAACGCCATTATTAGTTTCTTTAAAGATTCGTATGTCTGAATAGCAATTGGTTCTTATCTTTGCATGATATTAAAACTCTAAGACCTACTTTAGGTCTTTGAAATAATGTATATTAATATTACACCATTTCTATTAAATCATAATTTTAAGACAACCCTTTCTTTAAATAATACCGTTACACACTCTTTAAAGCATTTACAAACATTACAATTACAATTTATGAAATTTGTGTAATTTGTCGCTTCGTCCTCATTCAAGTCTTTGTAGACATGAGTGCAAGTAAGTCATTATTTGAATAACAAGACACATTGTAAAAATGTTGTTAAACTATCTTTAAAGTTTGCAATCGGTATACATTTGTAAGTACTAGTACATGTATTTCACGACGTGTGTGTGTTTCGGAATGACACAATGCCAAACTAGTTGCTATGGAAACAGTGGTGACGAGCAGTTTTAAATTTAATTAAAGTTTCTAAAACTCCAGTAAATGAATTTTGCCGAGTAAGCAGTTTATATACTTGACAGGAAATTCGTGTGTGAAATAGGTATAGACCAGGACAAAGACATTAAGATTGTTATTTGTTAGTTCTTAGTACTTGTTTAACTCTAGGTCTAAAGATCGATTTTAAGTTGATAAGCGTAAATGAAAATTTATATCTGTTTTGAATTGCACTGGCTATCCTTTCCAGCAAACGTTATCTTCTAGATAGACTGCTGAAAAGAGCCCTAGAAAATTGGTTAGTTAACTTATAATTTATACAAATTTAACTTTATAGTATCACAATAAGGTATACAGTGGTATGGTTTATATAAATACCCTCTACGAAAAGTGCTGCAGTTACAATAATGCATTTACTTATCGCAATAAGTCATACAAATGTATATGCTGATTTTTATTGTATCCTAAGTCATACAGTACTCTGAAAAGAGTGATACATTTACAAGGATGCGCTAACTGTTAGAAATCATTCAGGGGAGGTAACTGACTAAAAGCACATTCAATCGGGACTCCCCGGGCGTTACTAACGCTACTATCAAGGTTCCGGATTCATCACAGAAAGACCCGAGTAGTTACGATTAAAGATTACCCTTATAGTTGCCGAAATCAATGAAAGTTTCGTAAGAATATTTTTAAACACATTACGTGGCGTGTTGAAATGAATTATTGAGCCAAATATCCGGGCGGATTTCTTTAATTTTCGCGACACCCATAGATGATTGTGTAACTATAATTCAACAATCAGAAGTGAAATAGCTAGATTATCTCACAAATGTTTAATTTCTTAAATCAAATTTCCGGACATTTCTCCTTAACTTTCCAACACCAAATCGAGGCTCTCATTTGATTAGCGAAATTCGGAGAAAAAATCGGAGAAAAAAATCGTCCAACCCGTATTCATTTAATTCAGGATATAGTGTCTTTTCGTCGTAGCGTATCGTATCGTATGTCTGAAAATCGCAAAAAAAGTGTGCGCGTGTTTTTCACGTTACCAAGGCAACAGTTTTGGTAAATGTTGGTGTTGGATTTTTTTAATACTGGTGGTGTAATCTTTGTGTTGATGGTTGTCACTGAAAACTATAGCAGTTTCAGATTTGTGAATATAGCGATTTGATTAGATTATGTAAAGTTCACATCGACATGACCCCTCACGGAGTGTCGCCAGATCCTATATCAGAATAAAGTAGTGGACTAAATTAAAATGGGTCTGATTTGAATGAGATTGAATCACGTTTTAAGCCATGCACCATATTATATTATTTTTGGTGTTTTTTTATTATGAATAATAATTCGCTTTAATTACATGCATAACGCTGACTGACAAACCAAGGCTAAGCTCGACCCGAACAGACATGCTACTAGAATCTATTCGGCCGGTGCTACACTATATAGTCTGTTACAGAATACTTACTCTGCGCTATCAAGCTGCCTTATTACCTAATATTTATACGAGAACTAATATAATTGCGACATTACCAAACACGCGCGTACACACACGCATGCACACGCGCACACACAAAATATAGAGAAATACCCCCTCTCAAAACACTCGCTTTCTATGGTTCATATAAAATATTCATGTTTCTCAATTTAGGAATACCCTATGGACGTCTAAAACACTATAAGAGGCGAAATATATTACAATCATGAAGCGTTTCCATAGCAACATCCCAGTCAATATTACTGGTTCCATTATTGCTTCATATAATTCGTATTATAGCGCAGAATCATAGCACTGAAAATTTAGTCACAAACCAGTCAAGGTGTGAAGACACTCGATGATGGTGCGCCTCTAATAATATTTAAAACGTTCATTAAAGGCAAACGGCAAATGTTGTTTTTTGTTTTGTACTCAATAACTTCTAAACAATTCTTGAACCAATTCTTGGACTATTTCTTTAACCCATTATTGGACACACGTTAACGTTCCGGTCTTCATCCAGCATCTAATAACATTTAAAACGTTCATTAAAAACGTGTTATTTTAGTACTCAATAAGTTCTAACCATTTCTTGAACCCATTCCTGCGCCTCAAAACGCCGTTCAGTTCTGGACGAACAGTTTGTTCAAATCACCCACGTTTATTATATTTAATCAATGTGTGTGGTAATAATAATAATTACAGAGTCAACTTTCGGTTATCGCAATAAGTCATATTAGTTGCATGAAGTGTATAGCATCCTTAAACTCGTGAAGTGACCGGAAATTGCTTGTGCTTTTGTTCGCAATAAGTCATACAAGTTGAATTGTATAGTCTATGCACGTATTTAATAATAACGCCACGTATATCATACTTATGAGTTATACTTATTGCCCCAACCCTTACCTAACATTAAGTGTTGTTCACATTCTTATAAAAAATTATAATACAAGGGAAGTAACTCAATTTAAATTCGTTTTCATTGATCAGTTTTCTCCCTTCCCGTACACAAGGTATATTCGTCACCTGCATACTGTATATAATCACCCATAAGTCGTCCGCACTCGTGCAGTTACAACAATTGAGCTGTGCCGCCGACTTATGAAAGAGTTTAGACATATCAACTTTTGTTTTTTGCCAAAAGTCATCCTACAATTTATGGGCGCAAGCGACCTGTGAGCGATTATATACGGTAGTTCTGGGAGCTCGACTACACGTACACCTGGTGAATGTTTTCCTGTGAACTAACCATTTCCACATTCTTACTCTTTAGCATCATTTTCAGCAAGTTTACAAATTGACTTAATCAGTTTACCTGTTTCTGTGCAAACCAGTTAGACCTATTTAAACAAGTTACAGTTATTGCGAGAAGCCATTTGACTAAACCAATTTACCTGGAATTTGTTATCAATCAGTTACTTCGTAAATCAGTGAAGCCTTTTTTTAACAAGTTTGCCGTTATATCAGCTTTTTAACAGTGTAAACTTGGACCCTCTTTTGTTTTTTAACAGCTGAAACTTGGACTCTCAGCTTTTTGACAGCCAAAACTTGGGACTCACAGCTTTCTTTAACAGCCAAAACTTGAACTTTCAGTACTTTTGTTTCAGTTTTGTTCCGTTGTGTATTAGGTGGGCATTGTGCTGTCACAGGCACACGGTGTCATCGCTCCAATACCCTTACGCGCTGGGAACCAAATACTTCGAATTATATTTAAATCGAGAACGGTTTACTTTGAACAATATTTAAATCGAGAACAGTTTCCAGCGCATAATTGTATTGGAGCGCGCAGTCGGGATACTGGTTAATCGATAGTATAGGATCTCATCACTTCCGTTGGTTGAGATTATGGCAGCTGAGCGACCTTCTTATTATAATATTAGTTCTAAAAGAAAAATAGTTTTTTTTTCATGCAAGTTTATTAAATCGATTATACCGTGTGCCTGTGTGTGCTGTATGGTTTTATTTCAATGCCAAAAAATGAATTCCACTAAGATGAATTTACTCACGAAACTGACAACACAGAATCTATACATTCAATGAAAATAGTTCCTCCTAGTTAATCAGTTTTGCAAGATTAGAACATTAAACTTTCCTTGTTTCAATTAATCTGTTCGATTGTAATATATTAGTTTCTTCTTGTAATGGAAGGAAATTGTATGGAATTAAAAGAAAAGGTGTTTAAAGGTGTAGATAATTATTACTACGTGTTATGAACGCGATATAGCCCGTGCATTCAATGATTTTATTATGTTAAATTATTTAGTTCAATATACTCTAACGAAATCGTGGCCGAGTGGTTAAGCAACTCGCTTGGTAATTTTCTGATGCTCAGGTCCAGCGATCAAATCACGGCGGCTCAATTTTTTAAATATTTTTTAAATTTTTGTTTTTTGTCCAGCACTTACCTACCTCTCTTTCGACTTAGAAAACCACTTGATGTTATATTACTTGAAAAGCTATTGTCACTTTGCAGTTCGCCAGCCTGTCAGTACTTCAGTACTTTGATTGGTACTAGTATTCATGATCTCTTTTGAGTTAATGAGTAGACTCAATAGAGCCAATCATCCACCATAAGCAGATTTGTACTTCCAATAAAGAACACACAATACCAATGTTTAAATTGCAAATAATTTATTATCAAAAATCCAAAACACTAGCACAATTCTTTTAAAAAAATCAACGTACGATACTTAAGCATAAGCGAACATATCAATAACATGCTTGCAGACAATAGCATAAGCGGACATACCAATAACAAGCTAGCAGACAATAGAGAACAACATTATAAACAACAATATAAAATATGCTCACATAAATATTATCTGTCAACAGACACTCAAAAAATAAATTACAAGAGGGCCATGATGGCCCTATATCGCTCACCTGATTATAAATGAAGCCCTGCACAATTTAGACTAACAAAGGTAGAGCGTAAATATAGAAACTGGTAACCCCCGGGGCGGGGTCAATTTTGACCTCAGGGGCATAATTTGAACAATCTTGGTAGGGGACCACTAGATGATGCTACATACCATATATCAAAGCTCTAGGCATTGTAGTTATAGAGAAGAAGATTTTTATATGTTTTCCCTATATAAGTCTATGTAAAACGGTGACCCCCGGGGCGGGGCCAATTTTGACCTCAGGGGCATAATATGAACAATCTTTGTAGGGGACCACTAGATGATGCTACATACTAAATATCAAAGCTCTAGGCATTGTAGTTTTAGAGAAGAAGATTTTTATATGTTTTCCCTATATAAGTCTATGTAAAACGGTAACCCCCGGGGCGGGGCCAATTTTGACCTCAGGGGCATAATATGAACAATCTTGGTAGGGGACCACTAGATGATGCTACATACCAAATATCAAAGCTCTAGGCATTGTAGTTTTAGAGTAGAAGATTTTTATATGTTTTCCCTATATAAGTCTATGTAAAACGGTGACCCCCGGGGCGGGGCCAATTTTGACCCCAGGGGCATAATATGAACAATCTTGGTAGGGGACCACTAGATGATGCTACATATCAAATATCAAAGCTCTAGGCATTGTAGTTTTAGAGAAGTAGATTTTTATATGTTTTCCCTATATAAGTCTATGTAAAACGGTGACCCCCGGGGCGGGGCCAATTGTGACCCCAGGGGCATAATTTGAACAATCTTGGTAGGGGACCACTAGATGATGCTACATACCAAATATCAAAGCTGTAGGCATTGTAGTTTTAGAGAAGAAGATTTTTATATGTTTTCCCTATATAAGTCTATGTAAAACGGTGACCCCCGGGCCGGGGCCAATTTTGACCCCAGGGCCATAATTTGAGCAATCTTGGTAGGGGACCACTAGATGATGCTACATACCAAATATCAAAGCTGTAGGCATTGTAGTTTTAGAGGAGAAGATTTTTATATGTTTTCCCTATATAAGTCTATGTAAAACGGTGACCCCCGGGGCGGGGCCAATTTTGACCCCAGAGCCATAATTTGAACAATCTTGGTAGGGGACCACTAGATGATGCTACATACCAAATATCAAAGCTCTAGGCATTGTAGTTTTAGAGAAGAAGATTTTTATATGTTTTCCCTATATAAGTCTATGTAAAACGATTAGTAAGGTTGCATAAGACTATAATTACAGCTTAATAATTGTTTAATAGTTTGTAAACATACAATCACTGTAAACGATGATAACCCTAATATCCACATTCTGCATTTAATTTAAATTAAAGCCTCAAAGCTGCTATCAAGTACACATTTCGTAGTTCTACAAATAAAATATAGTAAGAGAGACAACTCTTACATGATCACAACCAGTATAATTACAGAGTACACTCCCTTTGATCAAATGAAAAACAAGGTTTTTCTATTACTTGACCTAGTAGCCTAATTTTTGACCTCAGATGACCCAATATCGAACTTGACCTAGATTTTGTTAAGATGATCATTGTGACCAAGTTTCATAAAGATTAGGCCAAAATTGTGACCGCTAGAGAGGACACAACCCAATTGTTGACGGACAGACGGACGGACGGACGGACGGACGACGGACGAAGAGTGATCACAAAAGCTCACTCTGTCACTTTGTGACAGGTGAGCTAAAAACAATACAACAAAGAATAAATACTTTACTGAATTATTTTCATATTCCACTTAGTGCAGTTACAAAACAGTTTTGACATCCCTTTACAATATACCAAATTTTTTTTTTACCGGTAACTTTTGCAACAACCCAGAAATAACAAAATATAAACTTTTTTCTTAGAGTGGACAAAAATGTTTCTTTTCCATAGATCAGCCATTGTTTGCCATTGATTAGTTACAAAAATATTCTGATATCCCTCTATAGTGTACCAAATATTGATTTAAAGGGACTCAACTCCAGTTGGTAAATGACAAAATTTATCAAAAAGCTCGTTTTTTGGCTTGACCTACCTAATACATTTATATACAAATATGAACTTATTCTTTTAGGAGAAAAATAATCGCATAACGTCAGTTTATTAAATTCAAAACCCAAAAAATGTATTGCATGACTAATGCAGTAAAATGTATATTTAACGTTGCTCATCCTAGGGTAGTGTTTAAAAGCCAAGAAAAGCTTTTACCTTATTAACAGACGGTAAAACATGTACTGAAGTTTTCACAAAGAGCGCCTTTGATCATAATGTAAGTTATAAAAATACTGCATGTATTCATAAAACATAGTTTAGTGATTTAAAAAAACATCTACAAAACGTGTTTTATCATCGAAATGGAGTTTAGTCCCTTTAAGCATTGATGAAATGAAGTTACCGAACTTTAGAAACAACCCTTAATCTTTTTTGTGGAATGTAACAGGAAAAAAACTAATACTGAAAATGAAATAAAAGAATCTTAGTCAAACAAGAGGGCCATGATGGCCCTATATCGCTCACCTGAAAAACATAAGCATTGACTACATGCAGTATACAAAATGCAGCAAATGGGCCAAGACTATTCCCACATCACCTTAAATAAGCTTAGTCAAGATTTTATAGAGACAAACATTTTTACAAAGTTTGATGGAAATTGGGTCATAATTGGGTATAAAAGCACTCACAAACATAGTGACCTAGTTTCAGACACAGTTGTAAACTTGACTAAGATTTCATAGAGAAAAACATTCTGACCAAGTTTTATGAAGATTCTGACCCAAGTTTAACAAAGATTTTGACCAAGTTTCATGAAGATTCAGCCATTATAGCTGTGGCCTGTAGTTTGTTCACAAGAAATTGTCGACGACTGAATGACGGATGGGGGACGAAGAGAATTCACAAAAGCTCACCTTATCACTTTGTGACAGCTGAGCTTAAAGAGCATTTAATCAATAGCAACTAATGCAGACCTCCTGAACACGTCCACACCCTCAGAAAATCACACATACAATAATACATATAAATGAGCTTAGCTCCATAAAAAGACACACAAATAGTATTTTGTAAATCGTCGCATATAAAAAACACACTAAGCCAACTTGAGTATAAAACAACCAAACATACACACGCATTGTTGAACACACGTGTACATACACAGTCACATGACGCAATTTAATACAAGTTCATGAAAAAAATGATTCTTAAATCAATAAATAAATGAATGTACTAGTAGGAGTGGCTATTTAATAATCTTTTAACACTACTACTTAAAGCCCCATTAAGCCCTAAACTGCTTTTATCAAAAAGCAAAAACTGGGCTAGCTGAATGATGCATATTGAGCACTTTAGTTAAGTCTGAAACACCATCAGATGGATGAAAACAAAATACAGCCTCCAGTCATTTTGCAGACAACTAACAAATTGTAAGCAGTAAATGCATGATTGATAGTCTAAGGGAAACAACTCTTTCAAAGGAGAGTGTTGTAAACCTTTTGTCTTCCATACTATTGATTAAAATGTGATTTTTGGCATACAATTTCAATAGATATAGTTAACATTTTGTCATCAATTATTTGGTCATTCGTCAGAATCATCTTAATTCTTGTATTTACTGGATGATCCCAAATAAGTTAGGTACAGATAATGGGGCTTTAAACTAAATACTCTATTTTAAGTATCTAAGACAAAAATCTCAAAATAAAATACATACTACTACTAGTAATTAATAAGTTAATACAAATAACAAGAATTAAATAATAACTTAAAGGGAATAAATAAAAACATGAGATCTTAGCTTGAGGGAAAGTTAACAATGACTTGAGAGTAATCGCAGAGCATGGAATTATTAAACTGAAGTTAACAATAACTTGAGAGCGATCTCGGAGCATGAAATTGCTAAAACTTAAGTTAACAATGACTTGAGAGCGATCTTGGATCCTAAAACTGAAGTTAACATTGACTTGAGAGCGATCTCGAATCATAAAACTGAAGTTAACATTAACTTGAGTGCAATCTCGGATCTTAAAACAGTTAAAACTGGAGTTTGAATTATGCATTAATATATCAAACAAGTCTGGCTATCTTACAAACTGGATCAAACTAAATTATTTGTCCAGTTTAAAAGACCAAGTAGCCTGGCTAATGTTTAATCAAATCACTTACGGAGTTTCGTAAACTTACATTCAAATTCTTTATCATTCTTTAAAAGTTACAAATTAGGGACAAATATGGCTTGCAGTGAGTTTTATTAATTGAATCTTTATTAGTATTGCAGCCATACCTGCCAAGATAGTTAAATCCAAAATAGGAGTGATTAAGCAAAACATGTCACAAGATGCACTTAAATGTAGATGCATAAACAAGGAAGGTATTTATTCTAGTGGTTATGAATATGGAGCAGAAGATCATAAAATGAGCCAAATGTACCTTTGTGCAAAAGTAGGTGAAAACTCCATTTACCACACTTTATAGTTGCATAATTATTATATAAAATTAATATATAATTAAATTTGAAAGTTAATTTTAAGATTTTCATAAATTCTTTGATTAAACAGTGCCCAGATTACTTCTTTTATTAAAATTCATCAAAATTATCTCCATGGTTGCTCAAGCATAAAATAAAGCTTAAACACATAAAACGAAAATTCTTTTGCTATTTTAAAAATTAAAATGTCTTTTCCTTGTTTATGAACAACAATTGGGTCAAATAATTTAAATAAATAAAAATAAATTACTTTTCTAAAAATAGCAAAAAGTTACACACAAATACTTTAAACCTCTAATGACAAAGTAACAGAATTATATATATGTATATATATTCTAAAACAATAAAACTTAAAATTAAGAAAAAAATTAAATGTTTCTTCATAAATAGCTATTTTTCTGAAAACATAAATTAATATGATAAAGAACAACAGTTGCCCTGGCAAACAAACCAAAACTAAAAAGCGAAAATCAATGTCACAGAATAAAACTTCTGTACAATTAACAGTATTAATTTGATAATTTTTATAAAATATATACACAAGGAAAGAAAATATAAATGTTTTCTTGGAAAAACCACTAGTGTTGATCTTTCGCTGCATATTTTATGTGGAAATTTCAGCTTAAAATAAGATTTTGGCCAAATCGGAGTCTGAATATCAGACTCTAGATGACATTTTGTTCAAAGCATTACATTTTTTTACTGCATAAACTTTTTTGTTCAAAAGCTGGACAAACGAAACTCAATATTTTGTTCAACAAATAAATGAAAGATTTCTTAACAAAATAATTACTCTAAATAATTTTAAAAAAAAATGCTCAATTATTCTAAAAAATTAAATCATACTTGTAATTATTATTCACAAAAACTTCATTTTTAATTGAAATAATCAATCTATGAAGACAGCACAATATTCAGGTACTCTGGAAACCTAAGACTAACATTTAATTTATCCAATTACAACAGCCACGACAACAACACAGTCCAGTCAAAATTACATCAAAATACAATTTTTAAATACAAAATGTATAAATTTCATTCAAAAATGCACAAATTTACAAAATATTATAAATTAGTATGATCAGAGCAATATTGATCAAAATGGCAGTGACTAATTGTTTTACATGATTACCAGGCAGATATATAATAAACATTTATAAAAGGGTTTAAGGTCGCTTAACTGTCATATCACTAATATATCAAAATTTGTAAACAATTTTTATTTATATACAATATTAAAAGCAGATCAATGGCTCATTGCAAAACTATGGTGACCACATCAATTTATACCCAACTAGAGATGAACTGGTTGGCCACCCAGAGGTAGTCTCGCGTGTATCGGTGCTATACACAAGGCATGTTAAAGAACCAAGGTGTCTCTTCTGAAAGAGCTAGGGATTGCCCCTGAATACCTTGTATCACACCACTGTCACTTCCACCTGCTGTCCCTTCAGCAAAACACAGGACTCCATTGGAAAGAAGTGCTTGCACTTTCATGGGTTATCCTTGACCATAAGGTTTAAATAATTGCATACATACATACATAGAGGCAAGTACCATAGTTTTGCACTGAGCCCTCGACTGATGTAACATTATGATTAAGGAAAATTCCATCTGTCAATCTTATTCAATTAAAAAATTATTCTCAAGCAAAATTTGCTGACCCTTATCAAGTATGGAGTTGTATACATAATAATAGTTTTAAATATCTCTGTAAAAAGTTTCCTTTAAAAATTCAGTTTAGAAAAATTGGCAAAACCCCAAAAACATTTTTTTTTCAAATTTACCTTTGTGCAATGGATTAATTTTTATTCATTAATTGACATATTCTTCACAGGTTTTAATAGTTTATATTTTTCTGTCCTAATCAATGACCCTAGGCAGGCAACTATGCAAGAGACATGCTATAACAAGGGCAAATCTATATCCCCCTTCCAAAAAAAATGATGGAGGCATAAAAATGAGTTCAATAAAACAATGGAAACTGCTTTATCTACTTGTATAAAAAAGCACCAAATTCATGATTTCACGAAACATGATGACCATATATGAATGTTATTTCATGTATGAAGGCGTTTGTAAAATGATGATATATAATACATACGTGAGTAATGCATCTTAAAGCGGCCAAACTTTGCCAGTTCTAAGGAATAAAACTTTGCTATCTTAAAATAGCAAAACTCAAAACTTTGTTATCTTAAGACATTGAAATTGTACTATCCTAAAGGAGCAAGACTTAGCTATCTTTGAAGGACAAAAATCAGAACATAGCTATCTAAAGGCACCAAATTTTGCTACAAACCTCGAACCTTAGCTAACTAAAAGGAGCGAAGCTCAAAACTTTACTAAACTTTTCTAACTTAAAGGAGCAAAACTCAAAACTGTTCTATCTTTAAGAGCAAATCACAAACCTTTGCTATCTTAAAGCAGCAAAGCTCAAATTTTGCTATTTTACAGCAGCAATCCTTTGTTACCATATTAAAAACAGAAAAACTTTGCTTACATAATATACAGCAATAGATGCAAGGGTATGTAGGGGGGATGATTGTAATGTATATAAAATGAAGGACGGGTTTCAAATAATGAATGATATAGGAATTCATTTTGTTCTGTCATTGACAAGTCATGATTTACAAGACATACAATTGAAGCAATAGTCATTAGCACATCAAGAACACATATATTTAGTACATACAAAATTTTTAAAAAATCCCCGAAGTTGCGACACAAACCATAAATCCAAATGCTCACAACACTTCAAAAATAAACCTTTAAATAATATTATATTTATAATATGACTAGTCAAAACTACTGAAAGTCAAATGAAATTCTGTATTAGCTTATAATTCATATGAAACAGTGTGGTGATAATGTTCATGGTATAACTGTTCTTAGACAAGGGTGACCTATTGAGGCAAAATGATTAAAATAATATGCAAGTCTGTTCCTGACTTTCAGGTGCAATAACACACAATGATCTAACCAGCTATTTTATAACACATCGCATCAGAAAATGTCAAAATTGGGATATTGTGATTCCCTACCGGGTCAAACGGGATTAATCTTTCAAAACGTGAGAATCCCGAATCAGCCGGGATAATTGGAGAGTATGGTTTCAATGTAATTAGCACACATTGGTCTTACATCAAAACTTTGTTTCAAACATTTTTCTATTGTTCAGTTTAGCTTAATATCAAATCACCATAACTTTGTTGATACTTTGATGTTTTTAATCAAATAACATTTTTAAAATAAAAATTAAATTCTTTCTAGTACACCAAGTTTCCGGATTATCTAAAGACCCCTCTGTTCCTTAAAATACTGGATATCAATAAGGCCATACAAATTGGTTTTTATGTTTAGGGTCGTCGTGCGCTTAGGGGATTGAGGTTTTTTAAATAAAAAACATTTGAAAAACAATATATTTTCTCGATTTTCTAGCTTAGATGGATTTTTCCTGGTAAAGTTGTGTTTTATTTGAATTATCACACAAACGCCAACAATGTTACTAAAATGCATTTACTGACTTGCTCCATGCCTTAAATACCCTTCCAGGTGGGTATTGCCACTCGGATGTTTTAATGCAACTATACGTTTCCAAGTGAGGCATAGTTTTTTTTCGAAACTCCTTTTTTTTTTATTAGTTAAGCTAGGTTTCAGAAAACCAGACCCGACGCTAAATATAAAAGCAATTTGGTATGGCCTACCATTAAGTCTATGCAATAAATAGTTAACAATCTACCTTTACACAACCAAAAACAAGACAACACACAAAAAATCCCATATTACAATACTTTTCTTACAGCCTGGGCTGATATTCACTGAGAATCTTAGAAGAAAACTTGTCAATAAAATATTGAATTTTAGTGTAACAGATAATTAAGAACAACAGTATTAACCAGGGTTGGCATAAAATTACATGAAGAATTGCCTTGAATAGCACCTTTGAAGGTGTCAGATAGCGTTTAACACTGTATATCACACCTACCAAGTATTCCAAAGGAATTTTCCACTTTAAAATGGTCTAGATATTAACCTACATGCTACTTTCAAGATCAGATCACCCAATAATAGGGTTATTATAGTCTTACATATGACTTTTTTAGAAATAATTTTCTTCAAACCACCAAAATATGGAAAAACATGCTTAAAACCCTTTAAAATTTTAAAGGGTAGGGTTTTATGGCCAACCCTGGTATTAACACAGTTTTGATTCATTGTAATTGGCTACTAAGTAGACATGGATTATTCTTTAATTTGCGGAAATATGAGCAGCCAAAATGTTTCCCTTAAGTCATACTATTGAAGTTTTCAGCTAAGATGCTTTGTGAATACCTAGCCCAGGTATTGTAGTTATACAAGTTATTTAGTATCATGATACATGATACATCAAGGACCTTTTATTATGTTGTATAATTGTAAATAAACTTCCGATGAATGAATGACCACAGTTGGCTAAGTGACACAAAAAATAATGTAAACTTTCACTTAACACTGGTGAATAAATGTCCACTGTAATGTGTTGCCATGGTAACTAAATCATGTTAAAATCAAAATCTTTGCTTATCTCCCCCAACGAGTCCCATGGGATACCGATATCCTCCATAGAATCCTGGCTATTCTGGTTGAAATTCTCGCCTGTCTTATTATCTGCACTCTCACACACCAAGTCATACCCTGGCTGGTTCAATTTCCCACATATAAGAGCATTTTTTAAGTTATTCGAATTGTCATTGTTGCCATAAGCCCCATTATTAGAGAAAATACTGATTTCGTCACCTTGTGGCTGAAATTGTGCAAAATCACTCAATTCACTTTTGTTTGTAAAATTTGATTTCCTTAAAAGTCGACTTTCAGCTGAATTTAATTTTGATGATAAATGATGCATAGTGGGTAACACAGCCTCCGTTTGATTGGTCGATTCAAAAATAGACTCCGCCTGATTGGTCGATTCAAACATTGCCTCCGTCTGATTGGTCGATTCAAACATTGCCTCAGTCTGATTGGTTGATTCAAACATAGACTCCGCCTGATTGGTCCTTTCAAACATAGACTCCGCCTGATTGGTTGATTCAAATTGACTACTTGATTGGTAAGATGGATCTATATTTAGCACATTGACATGTGGCGACCTTACAACCATAGAATTGGAATCAATATGATCAAAGTCAAAGTTTGTAGTAGCACCATTTTGTTCAAGTTCAACAACATCGGGTCTGGAATCTGATTGGTTGGTTGGATAAGTGGGCGGAGCCTGTTGCTGTTCATCACCAATCATAAACATGCTTGACAACGATAAAACATCCTTGTCTGAACCCAGGATTTCAGTACTAAGTAAATTATTTTGATCACTACCAACGTTCAGTGTCTGTCGTGATAACTCTATCAATTTCTGAGAATACGGTCTATCGAGCCGGTGTTTATTGCCATGGGGACCGGGGAATATATTCGAATCTTGAGAAACAAAGGAAATAATTTGTTCACTACAATTAGTAGAATTTGCACCATCGAGAGTTACCGATATGTCCGATATGTCACTTGGTCCGCATGTGGAAGATTTTGGCGGAGTGGATTTCTTCAACTGCTTAATCGCAACTTCATATGAAGGCGGATCTGCAGAGTGGGGCGAAACCATGGTTACGTCGGTACTCATAATTCCGTGATTAGGATCTATATATAGATTACACATGTCAGATATGTTATTTGTAACGGAGTTGACCTCCGGTCCATTATTTGGCAAAGTGACCGAAGGCTTAATGGGAGTTACATATCGGATATTGTTTGAACCTTGTATTGGAATAAACGCACTATGAACTGATGATCGTAGTTGACCTTGATTTCCACCAAAACTGTTAATCTTGCTGGTTGCCATGGTAACAATTTGTTGTTGATTTTGATTGATTAACTGAGGTCTATTGAGAACTTGTTGTGATACTGGACTGGAATGCCTAGCAACCATGGTGATAGGGGACTCGGCGACCGTGTGTTTCATGCTACTCAGACTGCAACCGGTTCCCAGATTCAGATCCGCGCTATCGATCGCTGAGACCGGAGTGGAGTTCAGGATCGGACTCGGACCAGAACTGTGATAACCAGAGTCTGAGAAAGGGGTCTGTGACACATAGCGCTCGTCAATATCTAAGGACGACTCCCGGCTCCTCTGGAGTAGCATTGATTGTGGTTTCCCCCCAAAAATTACAGACGTCGATTGAACCTGGACTTGCTGGACCTGACTTAAAGCCGCATCTAATGGACTACCTGCATCGCTGGGTATATCTACTGGCTTTTGTAGGGAATGTTGTATACTGGCAAGATACGTGCCCTGTTTGGAGTCTCTATGAATTAATCCAATATGGCCGCCCGTAGCTATGTTTTCACGAGGTTCCTTCCTCCTTACTGAAGAGTTAATGCCATTTGTTGGGGAGAGTATGCCCATGTTCATATCAACATGCTGACCTCGTGGTGACATTGACGCTGCTCTGTTGCCATGGTTACGAGCTAATTGAGAAGACAAATTCATCGGCGAGACTGGGCTTTGTACGGGAGAGGCGAAGATTGGCAAGGACTGACATCTTGGACCTGACGACGTCACATCTGAGTTGAGGCGTGCTGGATCTTTGGTCCTTATGTTTACCACAGGTGGCGCTTTTGGAACGGTAAAATTATTGTCATCGTTTAATAGATTGTTGGAATTCTTGGAACCAGCCTCATTTTGGTTTTTAACGGAAGTGATAAGACGATTATTGACTGCTGAAGTAGAGGTGACATCACGGTCTGATTCGAAGCTGAAATTCTGTATGTTTAATTGAGCGGCTACTTTTAACGTAGCTTCTTTCCTGCAGTCTGGTTCCGACATGGCAGACTGGTTTTTGTGCTGTCGCTGTTCCATAATTTCATTAATCCAGTCTGCAACATCGCTAGGCAAGTCTGATGTTTCCATATCACTGGTCGAAGATCGGCTCATGGTAGCAACGCTAGAAGGTCGTTGATATGGTTTACCTCTGTCTGATACGACAAGGTTGTCAGATTTAACGTTTCTGTTGTTGCCGGGAGCAACCAGAATGGTGCACTTTTCGTTTTCATTTTTACAGACTGGTTGCTTACCATCAGACTGTGCCGAGTCTTCAGAAGCCTCGCTTTTTGTTTGTAAGAAATTCTTCACTCGTTCGTCTAGATACTGTTGTTGCCGAAGCAACTTTTGTTGAGACTGTCTCATCGACTTCGCATTCACACCGATGGAACTAGACTGGTTCTTGTTGAGTTTATAATGCGGCTTCATGGCAAACAAGCTGTTAGGGAACGATTCGATGAGCGCTTCTCGTTCTAAGCTGTGAATATCAGGACTCTGCAGACCTTGCAGTAACGTGTCGGCATTGGTCTTTTGTAGCTGCAACTGATGCAGGTTCTGTCGCTGCTGTTGCTGATTTACGAAATGTTGGCGCTTAAATTTAGAGTCCTTATCCAGCTCGTCGGTACAGGATTGCGTTCGGCGAGGATTTATGCCGATGTTGAAATCGCTTTCCGGACTAAGGACGAGAGACATATTATGCAAATCTTCTGAGTCTTCGCCAGTTGAGTTGAGACGCTTGATGTCACGGCGAGGTTGGAAATCAGAGGACTTCCGTTTTCGAGCGCCTGACGGGGTTTCTCGGCCATAAGAACAAGCACTCTCGGGCCGACTTGAGCAAGAGTCTGATGGTTTTGAGATTCTGATCGGAGTTTCCCGCCCAAATGAACATTCCTCCTGGAACGGAGAAGTTATGTTTAGTTTTTGAATTTTCCTCGGTGTCTCCAACCACATTTGATCTACACTTCCTGGTGACATTAAGTTGCTCAACCTAGATGACAGATTACTTCCCTTGTCATTACTTCCTGTGTTAATGTTGAGATTTGCATCAGATTCAGCGTCGCTAAGCAACAAGGTGTCGTCTGATTCCTGTAAGATAGGAGTTATTCCCCTTTCTTCATTCATAGGAGACAGCTCCTTCATGTCCGAAGGAACACTTCCAATTTCTTTCATCTCCTGCTCATCTGACAAGCTAAGGTCCGAAGAAATACTTCCCGATTTTTCTAAGCTTTTCTCCTGACTTAATACACCACTGTTACTTAATTGTGACTTCAATTTGTCACCAAATATTTGCGACTGTGATGTATTTATTTGACTACCAGTTGCCTTGGAAACAGCTGAGGAATTCGTCACCACTGAGTTTTGTCCCACAATCTGCTGCACTTTCATTGGCTGGTTGTTGACAATAATCACGACCTCATTGGATGGAAGATTAGCGGAACCAGCTGGAATAGCTTGCAAGGCACCAAGCTGGGATCCAGCCAGGGATATATTTGGTTGAAACGGAATCGACGATAAACGGATGGATTTCGCCATGGCTTCTGCTTGTTCCTTGGCCCGCTTCTCTTTCAATATAGCCGACACTGGACGTTTATCTTTATCATAGGCTGGAACTTCGGATTTCTGTTCTTTCGGCGCCGGGGCTTTACTCGGCGACGCTTTCGGTCGAATTGGAGTGAACTTCATCCTCATCTGCTTCTGAGAACTTTGAGCACTTGACACGACGCATTCGCTGCCCGACATGTTCGACAGAACCGACGACACGGAAACGACATTAATACTTTCTTTAGTTTGATTGGGTATACTGAACAGCGGTAAGGTTGAGTCGGTCAGAGATGATGATAGCGTGATTTCTGACGACTGACTGGTCTGCGGTTTGAAGAGAGATGAAGTTGGCAGAATATTAAATATAGTTTCATTCTGCATCAACTCTTTAGGATTTTTCGCTGGACTGGTATGCAATTCTGTCGGCACTGCTATCATTGCTATACCAGTCGACTGGGACCCAGTCTCGCTGGACTGTGTCTTAGCAGTGGAAGGAATAATCACTGGAATCGCCATAGCAACTGACTGACTGGAACTAGGATTATCTTTTTTACCTAATGATTGAACTTGTGAGAACGGAACAAATGCACTTCGACCAGGGATTGTTGACTGGTTCACAAACAATGCGTTCTTTGAGCATTCTAAAAATCCCATAGATTTATTCAAACAGAATTTATTTTCTTCTTTGGCTTCGAGCATAGTTTTTAAGTTCAGACACCCGGCAGATTTTGACAGTTTATCATCGGACGTTGTATAACTACTCGATGGTGATTTTTTCTTCTTATCGTCGGGACTACTTTCATTTCCGAGCTCGTCGAAATTTATTTTTCTAACATGGCTTAGTTCAGTCTGATCGATATCCATAGACAGTTCAGGTGTTACGGCTTCACGTATAGTGTCAGTAACCGACATGTCGGTCGTTTCCATTGTTTTAAAAGTAACAAAAACATTACCAGTGTCACATGAAATATCTACCATATTTTTATGCAGATTGGCTGGATTTTGGTGAGAACTTTCACTGATTTTTTGTTCGTTAATTTTAATCACTTCACACACTTCAGATTGTTTTTCAGTAACTAACTTATCCCTATCCCTAGCTAGCACTATTTTAGACTGTAACACAATTTGTTCACGAGATTTCTCCAGATTGATTTGTTCCATGTTTTTCGACTGGGAACCAAGGTCAGATGACGACTTCGGAGGTTGCCATGGTGACACAGGTTTCCTTGGCGACTGGAATTTCTGCGGAGACTGTGAAGGTAATGGACTAGAATAGTTGGACGGTATTCTGGGAGATTTTATCGATGAAGTTGACACTGAAGTTACCATTGACGAGGGCGTGACTGACTTCCTGTTGTTGTTGTTGTTGTTGGTTACAGGAGTTTTCGCTAGCGATGGATTGACGTTAACGCCGGGATTGGTTTGCTGTAACTCTTCACGAAGAGCCTGAAAAGAGGTAAAAAATAAGTTCTAAAATTTCTATATATTTTTTTCATCTTCAAATTACTATTTCTTCACCCATAAGCAGGGGTCCCAATGATGCTTAATGCCCAATCCTGAAAACGAATCAGAAGGTTGTTTTATGTGCAACTAGCACATTATGTGACATATCCTTACACCTTATCTATGGTTCAAACATTGTTTTATTGTTAAAATTCAGATTACGAAACTCCTAATGACCATAATTTTGTCAATTATTTGATTTTTTCCATCAAATAGCTTTTATTATGTGGAGAAAAGCTAAATTCTTTCTGATAGAGCCAATCCATAAATCCGGAATTGTAGAACACCTGCATGAGTGACGAGGGAGGGGAAACAAATAACATTTTATATTTGATCTGATTGAATACATACCTGTGCTTTTTCTTTCTGTTTCTGTATTTCTTTGTTCTGTTGTAATTTTCTAGCCAGGAGAAGATTAGTCTCCCGATGTTTGTCACCATTCCCTGTATTCTGGAAACCAAACACGGATGATCCTGTGGGTAGAGAAATATATCACATAAATAAAATGATATTCAACAGGGTGGACATACCACCTGACCTTTTGGCTAAGTCTACAAGTAAAAATATGCAAACAAAAAATAAAAACAACAATAACTATCTTATTCTTTGACCGATTTTCATGATGTTTGTTCTAAATATCAGATTACTTTCCTACTTTCCTTAAATGACACTTGTTTTGCTTTCATTAAGGTGTAAGGGGAACAACTCATGTATAACTTTACATTTGACAGAATTGGAGTGGAGTAGCTGCATTAAAAAATTCTAAAACTAGTCTCAATACTGCTTTCTCTTGGATGTAAAACTATGAAATAAACAAGATATGTTTTTAAAACATGTATGCCCTCATGGAGGTCAAATAGTCGAAAATGGTAAAGGTCAATCAAAATCAAAAATGGCCATCTACTGTTGCTGGAAAAATTCCATGATCCTAGGGCGAAGCTTATTGAGCAGAAACAATTTGGTCTACCAACAGACAGAAAGACAATATACTACCTCATCAAAGATGAAGGAGGGGCATAATTACAAAATGTCAATATTGCAATATGTCAATAAGTGATTCAGCACCTTTAAGGAACTCATGGATAATGAACTTTATATCAATTTACTCATACATTTACTGATCTCTTACCTTTCATATTGTACTTGCCGCTCTCCTGCATGGCGGCAATCAGTGTTAATGCAGCCACAGATTTAGTGTTGACAAACGTCTTCAGTATAAGATGTTCTGCAATCTCCTGTACGCTGGTAAACTTCATCTCTAGTAGTTTATCTGCCCACTCACATAATAGATGACACGAGGACCGGAATATCTCGCCATCAATAACATTTGTATCCATCTAGAAACAACAATATATAGCTTATTACTTATTTAAGTTTTACCCAGGGTTCTCAGAAGGAACTTCGGAGTCCTAGAATTTCTTTTTGCCCATTGCCTAAGCAAATCGCTAAGTAGTACTTTCATTCACTTTTCAGTAACCTTCCATTCAGTTAAATATAGAAGACATAGATTACCTCCTTTGGAAAGTGATGCGTAGCGCTTTGCTTAGGCAACGGACAACCATAAAGAACTTCCCTCTGTGTTTTACAGTCATTGTCTAACAGGCCTAAATTTGTGAATATTGCAAAATTACTCTCCTTGAAATTTTGTAGTTTTATAAACTTTATTATTTACCTCTATACTCTTTGATGAAATCTCCATCTCAGGTAAGGTGGGTTGGGTGTGGTCTAATCTTTTTCTTAAACCTCCATAAAAATACCTCGACTGTCCTCTCTGGCCAAGCCTTCGTGTGTTTATCTCAGGGAAAACTTGCTTCATCATTTTACCAAAATCAGCATTACATAAGGGACGCAACTCATGCTGTTCACAATATTGTCTGAAAAGAAAGAGTTGTCTCCCTTTGTAAATTTTATCAAAGCAATCCCTATTCTACAGTATGTCAAAGTTAAATGAAACGGTTATAGACATAACATCGCCCCCAAGGTAAAGCATGTGTATCTAGGTTTAAGTGGGTGTAACTGAATTAACTGCATTCCTCGCTTTTCTTTCAAATGGGAAAGTGCTCTCATTAGTATTACTTATTGAATTGACCGTACTTGTAATACTTGTAACGGCGTAACTGTTAAATTTTTATGCATGCAAATAAACATTTTACAAGTAATTTCATCTTATTTTCAGCAGTGTCAATAGAGCGGAATTGAAAATCCTGAAAATTATCTGCAGTATACAGTAACTATTAAAACTATAGACTATAACTTTGTCAATTCTTTGATTTCTTTTCACCAAGTAACTTTCAATTTCTGCAGAAAAGCTCATTCTTTCTAGTGCTGCTGATTTGTGACACTGTAAAATCATTAATTTTGATTGGAGATTAAATTGCGTGGATTTCGTGGTTCACTTCAGCCACAAAATTAAATACTATCAAATAATAATTTTGATCCTTGTATTTACTATCTTAAATGCAAAATTCAAGAATTACTGTCCCATCGAAATGGTCTTTATTACCAAAACCACGAAATAACGTCCCAACAAATTTAATAATTTTACAGCAGTAGTACTAAGTAGGACCCGTAAAGACCCTTATTACCTGTATTCATCATAAACTTCAGATTTTGGCATGCATACATCTCCATGTTCTTCAAGGTGACTACGTATCCATGTTGATGCTTCAATCTGTTCCTTACGATTTGATGTAGGTAGTCCAGATGTTGGTGTTCTAAATAAATACATAAATCATACATTACATGAACCCTTTTTTTTAAGACAATATTTAGGGTCTTTGACCTATCATTTTTGGGTCAGAATTGGGCCAGAAAGTATGCTTATTGGAGGTAGATCATTCTTGATATTAGTAACGACTAGTTTTCATTTTAGGATTTGCTCTCGACTGTGACAGTCGTAATGTAAGCCTCTGGGCATAATCCCTTTGTCTAATTTGCAAATGACTTATGGCCTCAATAGAAGAGACAGAAAGTTTGTGTGATACAAGAAATCTTGATGCGCTACCCTAGATTTATCCAAATAGACACACCTAGTTCTTTAATGTGACTGGTTAACAGCACTGATGCAACCTTTACAACCTTTGGGTTTCCAACAAGTTCATATTCAGATGGGTGGAAACACTGAAAAGCATTTGTGAAATTTCCAGTGCCCAGGCCGAGAGCTCTCTGTCTTCTCATGAAATTGGCATAATTGTGAGGAAAATATAACCAGAGATCTTATATAAACTAGATCCTGATATAACTTACAGTCTATTCTGATCATCTTGAACTGGTCCTGATGGAAGCTTCAGATATAATAATAACTTCTCTCCATCAGACAGATGATGTACTTCACTCTGTAATAATAATAATTTATAAACATATATAATAATTGTAATAATAACATGGAGTTATGTTAGAAATTTATAATTTTATAAGAAAGAATTGCCTCACAGTGATAAAAAGTAACCCTGCAGAAAACTTGTGATTGAGTGTAAATCATTTATATTTTTAGGGGATTTAATTTTGTGGATAACCTCAACCACCAAATTAAATCCCCCGAAAATATTAATGATTCTAATTTTTCTAAAGTATCTGATCTAGACTGACTTAGTGGACAATGTGTCCTTGAAATCTTGTCCACACAAAATGGTCTTAAATTTCACAAAAAACTACGAAATTTGTCCCATTGAAATTAAATGATTTGACTTTTTACAGAATAAAGAGAAAAAACCAAATCCTACCAATATTCTTGTGATCCGACTACGTCCTTCCAAACTGAAATAAAATGATAACAAAATTTAATAAATAAAGTTTCAAGTTTTTAAATGGTAGACATTTGCATCATCCGCAAATTCCACACCTTTAAAAATTTATGCTTAATTTTTAAATAATATAATTGTTTTGTTTAATCTGCTTGTTTCCTAAGGACTAAGACAACTATTGATAGTTTTGATAAATGATCTAATTTATTTTATTTTTTTATTGGCCGTCATAAATAGACACACTTCTTTCAAAATCACATTCAACACTCTCACTGCGACTGTAAGTGTAATCCGTTTGCTGAGATAGCAAGTTACCATACTGACCTCAAATACCCTGCAATCATGAATAAGGTAAACAATGATTTTCAAGTGCAACAGAATTGGTTAAGTACAGAATTTTAATTTAAAATCCCATCTTGACTAGAGCCTCAGGAGCAGGACACTGAATGTAAAATACTCACCTAATCGAGGACTCTAGTCCATCCTGTATCTTAGCATATTTCTTGCTTGCGTCTTCCCTCATTGATGAGTTTCCACCTTGATCAATAGGCGCAGATAAACCACAACTAGACGGTGGACCAGATCCATGGAAAGGTTGACTGAGTAACGTTGTAAACATGACTAAATCATATATCGTTGATCATCACAATTAATTGTCTTGTATAAAGATTCCATTCTCACTTGCGGATTGTTGAACATACATTGATAATTCAAATACATTTTTCTTTTTAGATCAAATTGGTGTGAAAAGGTCAAGCAATGTGTTTGTAAACAGTCACTGTCTGAGTCATTGGAATTCTGTCCTGACTCCTGATTTTGTCACTTGTTTTCTTTGATCTTGTTGCAAAATCAGGCAAAAGTGTTTATGATAAATAAGCATCACAATTCAAACATTGATTATATACATTCATAGATCGTTAATCGTATGACAGAAACGACTAATCCTCTTGCAAGATACCCGACTCGTAACTTTCACGAAATTTAGGTCAACTCGAAATAAATTTTGACAGACCATTGCGAAGTTACAGGAACTTGTGGTCGATTGTACCTCTTAAACGAAGCGTGACATTGTTCATTTTAATGCTAAAAGTGTTTTTCCTTCGATATTCATACAAAATTTAAATTATACTTCAAATGGTCGTTAATGTAAATAACATTTTACACTTCGGTTAAAAAATGTCTTAAATTTCTCGACTGCGCATGCGTATAACGCAGACTCGCGTGCGGTTGTCGTAAATGTACACAAAGAAAAATCGCTACTACGCGGATAATATTTTAACAAATGCGGGTCTATTTGAGAAAATAGACCTGCCAACCACAAGTAACTGTATCATTGATAAAGGCTAAAAACGAAAAAAATAATGTAAAATTTACATTTTTCTTCAGTAAAGGAAGAAACATATAAATTTTACAATTGTTGTTCGTTATGAATGATACAGATACATGTGCTGTAAATTTTTGTCAAAGACCTAAATTGTAATTTATATCTTCGTTTTTTTGTTCATAGGCTAGATTACCTCAGTGCAAATACATGTAGTAAAACAATCAAACTATATAAGAGACTTTAAATACACAGTGTATCTATGTTCTATCATGGGAGTAGGAGCAGGGGGGGCCAGGGGGGGGGGCAGGCCCCCCAAATGTCTGGACAGGGGGGCCAACATATCTTTTGCCCCCCCCCCCCAATAATTCAGACAAAAATATAATTTACGACCTAATATATCTCGTTATAGGCAATTTGTCTTCAGTTCTTGGTAAAAACGAATCAAATTTTTTTACTTCCTTATATTCAAATACGTTATCATCCATTGTTTGCAAAAATACACTTGTGCCATGAATTGTACTCTTAACGTCCACCAACCCTCCTATATCACTTTGGGACGTTATCAATTGTATACAAAGCCTTTGAAACAAACGTTTTCACCTTAAGCTTCAATCTCAAAATCTAGCAATTTAAAATTATGCAAGCACCTAATTGTGTTTTTTTTGTAAGAACTTAAATTCCCTGTATGAAGGTTCTTTTTGAATGCCAAATAAGGTATCTCATAACGCCTAGAATGCACTAGATTGATCCATAGTTTAGAGAAAATTCCGGAGGGCTACGCCCCCGAACCCGTGTATATTTGAACGGATTAACTTCCAGTTACGACGTTATTACTTAACCAAATGACCACAGAACCATAAACTCACAGTTAGTATGTAGATATAGGAGTATTTTGGACGTTTCGATGCTGTGTCTGGAATAGTTTTGTGCCAATATTGCGTGTTGACTAATTGAGATAAGGAAGTGACTTTGCGAGCGCAGCGAGAAAAATTTTTTTTACCCCCAGTTGCCAAATGTTTGGCCCCCCCCCAATGTTGAAGACGCTCCTACGCCCATGTCTATGCTTCCTGCATATTATTATTTATCGCTGACTTAGAATAAGAAGATCGTAAGTACAAAAATGTACTTCTTACGATCTTGTAAGACTCATACATATTGAAAACTGCCTTATGATGCACTTCATATGAGTCTACATATATATTTTCATGAAGGTTTCTAATCGGTCTTGGCTGACCAGGTCACCACCATCTAGACACCAGCTGCTTTTTATCCAGTTTTAACAAGTTGTAAATAACTAAACTTTTCCACGACCAAGATCGTCCACCTGTATATATCCTCAAATAATCCTGACAAATTCAAGACTAATCGTTTTGTCTTTAGTATTATAATATACTGGATGATCGGGGGAAATGGAGAGGGGGGGGGTTAATTGATTTCATGTTCTTAGTATGAAAATTATGGACGTATCGAAATTATCGATGATGCCAATGTATTATTACAAGGAGAATTAACGCGCCCATGCAAATCCACTTTTATTCAAAACGCTAAAACTTGTGGCAAATTTTCATTATAATTTTTGTCATTTCTCTAAGTCTAAATATGTAAATCATGTCACACAACACCTTTGCACTTATTACACCCCTGACAGTTTTCAAATATAAGTATATATTTAGATAGTTTGAACATATTTTGATGCCAGATAAGTACATTTGTAAATGAAAAATACATGACATAAATAGATAATCAGCAAATGGTTTGAACTTGATGTTCGTACAGGTTTGGTTAAGGCACGGCTAGATGGTGTGTATAAGTGGGAATATGTTGTTCTTAAGTAGGTAATCTTTATTTTGATTTTATTTTGTTATTCTACAGTCAGATTCGAGATTCTACAAGTTTTCGTTGAAAGTCGATCATAGAAACATAGAAGAAGTTAAATGACGATTGTCTGTAAAACTGTCAAGAGTAGAGCTAAAAGGACCACTTCAATTATTTCGAAAGCATGCAGATTTTTGCAATGTTGTGGTCCCAAAGTATTAAATTAAGAACAAAAAAGGTCCGCTATAATGACCGATTCGCTTATAAGACCACTTTTTGACTGGTCTTTTTAGCGGAACTTCACTGTATTATATGTTTCGCCAAAGATGTAAAGTTAGTTGATTTCTTTGGGAGCGGGAGCTAGTGGTAGGGCACGCGCTTAGGGATCGAGAGGCCTCGGGTTTAACCCTCCACTGGACCACTGGTTAATTTTTCTGAGCAAGAATAACCCACAAGCTCCACTCTACCAAGGTGTTTTAAATGTTTTTTTCCCCAAAATTTTAAGAGAGAGTATACGAAAACGTTTGCCTATTGTGCCGAAAATGACGATATTTCACAAAACACCAATTATTTTCCTTATTTATTGTACATGTACTTTGGTGTACGTACTTTACCATTTGTTTTTATGTGTTTATACGTTTTAAGGCTTTAACAAAAGCCCATTTTCAACTGAGCTTCCTGTTTGTTATTGTTTTACCAGCTTCGCAAACTCTGGGAGTACCGTTACCCCCGGAGACTATAAAGAAGGTTATGTGAAGGAATAGGAAGCTTTAAAGAGATCAATTACTTTAAACAGGGCTTTTATTTGACTCTTGAATCTGCATTTTTACTTACAATACAAATTTGCTTGCAAAAAATTAATGACTTTTGAAAATTTAGGGTCAGGAGTTATTTTGACTCTTCATTTTTGGAGCCTAGTGAAAGCCCTGTTTAAATATTGGCATTTAATACATCGCATATAATGAGTTGTAGTTATCTTATGCGGTATTGAATACATGAGCTACTTAATTGTAGTTTATGAAAGACTATGCATAATTTCAATATATAAAGTAGTTCAATATGTATTGGTGGAATTTTACCGTAGAAATGCTTGATTTAGAGTTTTGGCGGCGATTTTGATGAGTTATATGTATGATGCTAATACTGTTCTTTTATGTTACAGTTTGACGTATTTTTGTTCGTCAAGGAGTTTAGCATAGTGTTTTTGTGTGTCGAGACGAAGACTATGGACTTTTATCCATGTGTTTTTGGATGGCGATATTGAATCGCCTTCTATTGTCATCACTTTACTGGAAGTGTTGCGGATCTAAACACACATATCCTTCCACCTATCGAAAAATAGTTCGACGACATTCGCGTATACATGTAGTTTTAGTCTTCTTAATGTATGATTTGCTGTGCTGCTATGATAAAAGTCCTATCAATTATGGAACACCCCAAGTAATACTGTTTTTTATACTACATACAACGGAAGTATATAATCGCCTTCCAACAGTTCTTCAGTACTTTGACTATAATTTTATATCGTGTTAAAGACTATGATAAATCCCTTAAAGTTGTTTGTCTTAAGGCCAATTTTGCAGCTATCGTGTGTGTATGAGTGTGATTACCGATTTAATTAATTAACAACTTGATATACAAAATATTGAAATACTGAAATACACACTAGATGGGACAACACATTGTCTATTGTTTGTTGTTTATTAGTATTATTATTAGATGATAAATAATCTATGTGTGTCTGAATGAAATGACAAGAAAACATAAAACTGCATACATACTTTTTCCCGTGTCGTCTTACTGGCATATTTACCATACATGTACTCGTATATAAATTTGACGAATCGGGTAGCTATCAGATTAGCATGTAGTCGAATGTCCAGTGTCTGCATGTCTCCGCTCAGTCAGTGGTAAGTACCCTTGCCGTCTAATATGGCGACCCGCGTTCAAATCCTGGTGGAGGCACATACATGTATATTTGCCCGTCATATTTCAGGAGAAATAAAGCAAATAAAGGCTATGCTCGGCATTTTTAGTGTGTTATAGCGTGGCTATTTTGACCCGAGTCTGACCTTTATGCAAGGTTCCTGCTTTGAATATATAATTTTCCGCAAGCAAATCGTGCAATATCGATATTTCAGATTTGTGTTTGTTTTTCATCTCGAGCGTCTTCGGGATACTCACCGATCATGAAAAGATACACTCGGTGGTGTAAACGTAGACAACAATTATATCGACTGTTAATTTATGGTAATGGATTGGTCAGGCTCATGTCAATATTGCCAAGCTATAAGAATGTGTCTCTCATTACAGTATTATTACCACTTTTACTACCGATGGTGTTCGGACAACATGCCTGTGAGGATCTGGACACGTCCGCATGTCAACAGTTAGCACTGACCGACCCAAACGTCTGTGCCAATACTCAAATATCTAACTTTATCTGCAAGAGATTCTGTGGAAATTGTCGTAAGTTTTGCATTATTTTAAGCCTAGGTCCCACTGAGCATTTTTGCGTCGGCGATTTACTACCGATTTAAATAAATAAGCGTCGACAGGCATCGGGGACAGATATTTGTCAATTTTTCAAATGAATTCACCGAAGCTTCCCGTAGACCACAATGACCCTTTTCCCAATGTTTTCCAATGCTCATTTATAAAATCGGGAATACATCGCCGAGTCAAAATTGCTCAGTGTGACCTAGGATTCACACTTTACATTTGTGTTACATGTGCATGCATTTAAATCTGACTATTTACTGACTAGTAGAATGCGACGGAATTTGCACGGTCCTAAACTTCATACATTAACGCATTACAATGTTTTTGCGTTGAATATAATTATATAATCCTGTTAGATGTGTCCAAACTCCAAACGCCTTTGTGATACCCCATAAACATACAATATATATATATATATATATATAGACGCGGCTTCTAAATTCAATGCGGGTATAATGGTTGAGGATCAAGTTAGCTTCTTCACATGTAAATTCATAAATAGTATTAATTGTGTTTCAATTATCTGGTTGGCTTACCGTATATACATACTTACAAGACGCTTTGGCTTATAAGACACATCCATGCAATTGCTCGGTAAATCTTATGTTACCATAATGACTGTCGGTAAGGGCAATGATTTAATTCCAACTCCTGGGGAAAAGGTGTGAGGGTATTTTATCCCCTCCCCCTTCCTCTTATGAACAGCAAGTAATCAAGCGAGTATAACCATGCTTATTGCTTATGTCTTATGTAATATTGAACGCGTATTTGAGCATTACGCGTTTCAACTGGTGGTGACTATATACATTTTAAGAACAAAAAGCCAATCGTTTTATGAGTTTAATAGTATACCATTTTATTCTTTTTCATTTAGCCCCGTATTGTTACTCCTGTGCTGGCCTGGTAAAAGATCTGGCGCTATGTACAACAATCACTTCATGTGCTGCAGACGAGGTAAATGTACATTTCTTCGGTTCAAGGTGGTACGGTGGTCGAGCGGATAGCCTGCTTGACTGCTGATCGAGAGGTCCCGGGTTCGATCCTCGGCCGGGGCACTTGATCATTTTTGAAACGCTTTTCTGTGTTTCCCACCTAACTAGAGATGAACTGGTTAGCAACCCAGAGGTAGTCTCGCGTGTATCGGTGCTATACACCGGGCACGTTAAAGAACCAAGGTGTCTCTTCGGAAAGAGCTAGGGCATCTCGCCCGGATACCTTGTATCACACCACTATCTCTTCCACCTGCTGTCCCTTCAGCAAAAACACAGGACCCCATTGGAAATAAGTGCTTGCACTTTCATGGGTTATCCTTGACCGAGAGGTTTAAATAATTACTTACAATAATTACATTCATTTGCTTGTAAGATAAGTCCATTGACCCTCTGTACACGATTCCATTGACCAATTGAATGACTCGTAACAAAATTACTCACTTCATACAGCATAGGCCCCACTGACCATTTTTTGCCTCGGCGATGTTCTCCCGATTTAAATAAATCAATTTTAGAAGGCATCGGGAACAAGGATTTCTCAGATGTTCTCGTGGTTTCTCCGAAGCTTTCCATAGACCACGATGTCCCACTTTCCGATGTCTTCCGATGCCAATTGATTAAATCGGGAGTACATCGCCGAGGCAAATATGTTCAGTGATACCTTGGCATAACCGGGACACCTCGGGCAATTCTAACAGAGGGTAAATAATGTTATACTGTCTGGTTAGGATACTGTGCAAGTGACGTTGTATTTCATGTATACACGAACAATTACAATCTATGTCTGGAAAGGTAAAGCGACCATCGTATTTCAGCTAAATCATTGAAATTATCGATATCTGGATTCACTGAATAAGTAAAACTTAGTTATGACGAGCATCGATATTACGAGCACCGGCCTATTCCGAGGAAGTGGTCAAAGTTATGTACACTGGTATGTTATTAGTTGAACTTTACCGAAATACAGTGTACATAATTATTTTCAGGAATGTTACACATTGGACATGTACGATGCCAATAATGCACACACATACAGAAGTGGCTGTATAGCGAAAACTGTAAGACATCTAAATAGTTTTTTTCGTTAAAACCTGACCAGTAGGACATTTTTTCTGCAGTAATGCCAATTCATATTAAACTGTTGTCTTAGAACTTTATCAGTTGACCTAGCTCATCTAAATCTTTACTTGACCCTCAAAATCCCCGTACTCTTCACAATCCCCTCTAAACATTCATTTACATGTTTTTCTTATTGAGTAATTCCGACAGGGTCGCGGTATGATCATATATATGAGCCGTTCTCCAGGAAAACCGGGCTAAATGACAAAATTGTGAAAATGTTGATAATATATGGTTAGAAAGAATAGACTCTTCTGAACAGTGTCTGAAAATTTGTAAGCAATATTTCATACACTTACAAAGTTATAAACTTTTTAAACAAACCACTACCGTTTACTTTTTGAGTGACGTCGCGAAAGTCATTCTCTACGTTTTTGACGTATTTGACGTAACGTTGACTGGCATTTCAAAGATCCAGTATCTGATAATTTTTTGACGTAAACTTTTAAATCGTGGCATATTTTAGAATCATATTCTTATTTTAATAAAACGTGTTCAATTTTTGAGTGTTTGCTTACAGAGAAAAATTGCAAGTGTTTTACCATCGATCACCATAGCAACGAAAGAAGTTATTTTAACCCAATTTTGAAGCTAATGGATAGAACTATATTATTTATAGAATAATACATGGCTTAGCAGTGCCTTTGAGTGATAATCGCCCCGGTAGGCTGGAAATTATCACTGACCTACCGGGGCGATTATCACTCAAAGGCATTGCTAAGCATAATTACAATACTGTGACAGCCTGAGGCAACGTCCGAAATCTGAATTTATCCGGGACCGTGCCAGTTTTACCTGTCAGTCGTGATTTGCATCACTAGCGATTATATCGCCGTTATTATCATTTTACATGTATAAGAGTAGGTTATGAGTGCATAGTTAATGGAATTTCAGTCTAAATCTTCATATAACCTGTTAATACAGCTCGGCAAAGCTTTTCGTCTGTTTTAGTGATATCGAGTTATCTGCCCATGAAAGAACCTGCTAAGAACCTGCTGTAACCATGGCGCAGTAATATTGTTGACATGGAAGTTATTATTGTAATGTTAAAGATCCATATATCATAGTGAGTATATATTTGCATGCATATTTAGCAGTGTTATTGTCAATGATTAGGTTGCTGCTTCTGTATCTTGCATTATATTTGTCTTGCTCGTCGAGCCAGCACGAACTATTTGTTTACCCATAATGCGTAATGCTGGGGCATAGCTGGCGCTAACGTTTGAATGAGGTTATATTGCACCGAGTCTATCTTGCTGCTATTTATTTGTTGTATGAAGCGGTCTTTATAGTATATTTGTGTTAAATGACTTATATTGTGTAAATGTACGGTTATAAAGTGCTAGTCTACCAAATGCTGCACTTAGCCTTATCACCATTCTTAGCTGGCACTTTGTGTCCTGCGATCTGATTGGTCGCCAGCATGCCAGCATCAGCGCCAGCATTACGCAGGGTATATAAGGAGGTCCGCTGCCAGCATTGTCAGCCCAGCATTGATCATAAGATCGAGCACTTGACCTTTTTCGTCACTGTTTATATCGAACTTATTACTTTAAATACTAGAGTAAATGTATTAACAATTATTTAGACCGGCATTTATTTAAGGTCACGTTTTATTTATAAGGTCTATATCTGACAGTGCTTGCTGCGGCTCACCTCCCCCACCCCCACCTTTTAGTTGTTATTGTCGTTTTGACTGTTTTCCTGACTTGTTGTTAGTGTAGATATATATTTGTAAAGCCTTATAGATACGGGGTAAAGACCGATCCCGTCCATTAAACGTATGTCCCCTTAAAAACTGTTGTTTGTTTATTTAATTTGTAATTAGGTTTTACACTGAATAGACCTAGTGAGAAGTGGCTCACAATTTTTGGTGTCAGAAGTGCGGATAGCGTTATTTACATCCTATACCTATCCGGAGATCGAACCGTTTCTAATAGGTCTATCAGTTTAAGTAATTCGATTTTTTCCCCCTTGTCTCAAGTTTAATAATTATTTCCAATAACAATGGCGTCTCCCGACCCCGAGGTCACTTTCCACGATCAGTCTGGTAGATACAACTCAACAGAGAACAACGATGCGGAAAGTGTTGTGTCTGAAAACTGCAACGTATCGAACCCATCACACCCAGAAAACACTTCAACAAACCCGTCAAGACGGAATGAGCAACTGATTGATCTTGGATGTCCGAATAATACCAACAACAACACAGAGTATCATCACAGACCTGCAACATGCTCTGTTCCAAACCCCCCTCAGAACACAGGGTATGGTGATTACCCCACCCCACCCGTACTGCCAGCTTTCAACAGACCAACACTCATGAAACCCGATACTTTCGATGGTTCTGGTAACTTTGAGCAATACGCCTCGCACTTCGAAGACTGCGCTGAATTGTCTATGTGGGACAGCCGTGTTAAGAATCTGATGTTAGCGGCGTGTCTGAGAGGTCCTGCACGTAATTTCTACATGAGCCTTACAACAGTGGAACGCAGAGATTATAATCTATTGTCGTCTCGCCTCGTTGATCGCTTCGGGAGTGACCACAAACATCAAACGTTATGGTTAGGTAAACTTGAAAATCGTCGACGTTCGAACGGCGAGAGCATTGCTTCATTGGCGGACGATTTGCGCCAGCTTGCGCAGAAAGCTTATTCTGATCTGGACCACTACTCTCAAGAGCGCCTGGCACTCAACCAGCTTTATAAACTCGTCTCGACAGAAATGAAATGTCGTTGCATGGACAATAATTGCTCGACGATAAACGACGCGGTTACTGTAATCGATAGATATGAAGCAATCAAAGGTTCATCAACACCGGTGTCAACGATAAGAGCATGCGATTCCGAAAGCGCGCCGAGTCTAGAGTCAACTCTACAAAAGATAGAGGAAAGATTAAGTAAAATCGAATCGGCTCAGTCGACTCCCCGTGGACCGAAAGCATGTTTCGCGTGCAAGTCACTAGAGCACCTCTGGGCGAACTGTCCTAGAAACAAAAATGCCAGACTCCCGTGGGACAACGATCGCTATAGTTACGACGTTAGAAATCAGCGCTCCGCACCTGAAGAAGTGCACTCTGCGCGTACAGGGCGTAATGTCAATGAAAATGATAATGCGTTTTATGTAACTTGCTACATAGAAGGAATGTCGGTTAATTTTTTGATTGATTGTGGAGCTACGTCATCCTTAATCTCTAACCACGTCATCAATAAATTAGGTTCGTCACGGCTTCAACCGACGGACATCGTTCTTAAGACGGTGAATAGTGATATCTTAACAGTTTCCGGAAGAGCCGATATTAAGTTAGAAATAGGACCTAGCAAATTTGATGTTCCATTTATCGTCAGTGAAATCGAGGCAGACGGTATCTTAGGTCAAGATTTTCTAAAGCACCATGCAGACAGCATCAACTACAAACGTTCTTGTTTAGTACTTGGACATTATACAGTTCCGCTTTGGACCGGGGGTCGAGCAAATCAAGTGTGTAGGTTTCAAGTTTTGGGTACACACAACATGACCGTTACGCACCGAAGCGCCCACGATATGCCACGCACGCCGGATACGCACCAGGAGAGCGCCAACAATGAGAATGTGTCCGGTGAGGACGCAGTTAATGAGAGCATCCCTCGCCATGGAAGTTCTGAGCTGAATATAAGTATCAGTATGAATGAATGTACCGAGTCCACACGCGCCGTTACTATGTCTCAGACGAGCCATGTTCCTTTAAACCCGACAATTGCGCACTCACCAGAGTGGTTTCCTGATGACCCAGCTTCACCCAGTGGACGGATCGATGCACCCCAGCAGAGACGGGATGACGTCCTTAACTACTTCCGTGATATTCCGCCTGCAGCACACTTGGGCGCTGACAAAGTCCTAGACAAGGTCAGACAGACGTTCTATTGGCCAGTCATGAAAAATGATGTTCAGAAAAACAGCACTTCACGCGATGTATATTCATTCAGAGAACGTTCAAAGCCCTCTAAAACGCCCATAGTCGAAGCCAAGGTATATGAAGCCCTTACACGATGTGTCATCGACATTTATGGTCACTTGCCAACAACTACGTCCCACAACAGATACATCTTAGTTATATTTGACTGTCTACAGCTTATGATGGCCTACTGGTCTTCCCCTCATGCTGGCACTGGTGAAAGCTCAAACAGAATAGTATTTAGCAAATACAACACCCCTCCCCTTCAAACCATTAATGATTCGCCTCCCAGTACTTACACCCAGTTAGAGACCAGTTCATTCTCAAGTTATGTGAGATCGTTAAACCAAATTCTGGAAAACGTTCATGTAGACCCGTTAAGGTTGTACGAGGGCTCTCATACTCCAGAATTGTTCAACAAAGTATTGCTGAGAATACTTGACTAAAGAGTAAAACAGTGATGATTATGTATTTTTTTATGTTCCGTGTATTTTTTTCGTGTTATATCTGCAATTGTTTAATTGCTTTGTATATATGTGGGCATTAATAGTCCTTAAACTAATGCCATGTCCAGGTCTTGTCCAAACAATGTGATGTAACTAAGTAGTTACAGATGTTCAGATAGTTTTATTCTTTATGAATACAAGTTTTATTCAATATATTGTATATTGTAAACAAGGCATAATAACTTAAATCATAAGGATTTTTTTTTATTCTCTCATTTTTTTGTCCGTTGAGATTTTTTTATTACTGTATGTAGTCTACAACTTCCCAAGAAAGTACTTTTAAGCGATGTGTCCGAGTTCTGTGGCCTCTGCAATGTTAGACTCAATTCGAATGATTGACAGTGGAACTTTCGTCGGCATAGAGTTGCAGTGATAAGCACTGTAGTTATTTTATTTTTCTGCATTTAGTAATGAGAGAGGACTGATCACCCACTTGCGATTTACTAGAAGGCAGGTACCTGCTATTTTTGTTTATTTTCTTGAAGGATATAGTCAAGAACCTAGTGTATATTATGCCGAGATTGTTGCCAATGAGTATACGATTTGTGTCTACATTGATATTGGCAGTTGACAGAAAAAGTACTATAATAATAGTACAAGTTGTATCATTGATAGAGAGAAGTCAGTCTTCATCTTCACCAGAGATTACATTCCATGTTAAGTCAACTTATAGTAACATGCTCATCATCAACTACGAAGTCGTTAGAATTGCGTTAGGAATTCCTCCTCTCCGCATGTATAACAGAGACAGATTCTGGCCTCATTTACGACCATATCACCTTCAAGATTGCTTGACAACGTCCAGAATGTGCCGCTCCAGTTGAAAACTGAGAAAATGTCAAGGAAACCAACCATCACATCATAATCTCAACTGCAACTCATTATTCAACTCATCAATGCGTGTTGGACATCGTGCTATTGTGTATTCACTTTTCAAAAAAAAAATGAAGGGAGAGAGAATGTGAATACATTTGACCGTGTTTCATCATTCATTGACAACTTTAAATAGACATCTACATCATTTTCAGCCGCATTTCTTCTGCTTCTTCTTCCTCTACTTCTTCTTCCACTTTCCGACCATCATCAACAGATTGAGGATTTCACTCGACTAGATCATCATCTTCTTCCGTATACGGGACATTATCCATTGACTGAATTTTACAACTATGTCTTCGTTTCGTCGTGCATCTACAACTACAAGATAACTTCCTCATCTGAACATCATCATCTGCAAGAAAACCAAGAACTTCAACATCTACAGAACTTCAACATCTACAGAACTTCAACATGAACCAAATCAAGGTAACAGTAACAGTCAACTTACACTCATCTACACCAGATAACAAGTAGAGAAATGTCGACCCTTCAAACTTTTACAAATCTACAAGTGGTAAAGAATCATCATCGGTACCATGAAATTGAATCTTCTCCGACACGACAAACATTAACATTATAAATATTCATCAACCAACATGATCAACTCATCTTCTACCAGACTCCGGACGAGCCCACACATCTAATTAATATTCCGCAAGAAGTCAGAATTCTGAACATAACGAATTGGAGAAATATTCAACAGAGTTCTAACATCTGACTATCGATAAGTCAGCGACGATTGCCAGATTATTCTTCCAGAAAACCTTCAAATTGGTGTGTTTTCGAAACTTTTCGTACCAATTACCCGAATGGCGCGTGTTATCTGTTATCTGTTGATCTTCACCGCCATCAATGACGAACCCCAGCAATGATGCTAGGAATAAAATCCAAATGTTAATAATGTATAATGTTCACCTCCACCACACAAATATGTACAGTATACAGACGGCGCGAGTTAATCGACGGATCAACGATGGAAAATGTGGACCCAATTATCTTCGACGTTGAAGATGGAACCTTATCGATACCTGACGTACATTACTATAATTATTATTAACTTTACGAATCTTGAAGAGGACCAGTTACGCGACAGACCTGGATATGAACATTTTGTGAACAGTAATTTAATTGTGATTGTGCACTTCTGTGAACATTAATTTAATTCTGATACTGGACTTGTGTGAACTTTGAAATTGGATTTGTAAGTGCAAACAGAATTGTGAAGGACATTGACACTGAGTTGTGCTTTACTAGTACGTAGTGTGATTTGGGACTTATCACACTGTGTTCATTGTTAATGTTCAGGATGTAAGTATATGTATGTAATTGGTAAGATATGGTTATATTTTATGATTGCATATGCTATGTATTGACTTAATTGAAATTTAATTGGAAAGTTTTGAGATAATTGTTGATGTAAATGTTACTTGTTGTAATATTTTTTCATTGTTAGGGACTAATCTCTTAAAATTTTTGTGCTTTGTTAAATCAAACTTCAGGAGAAGTTTTATAAATTAAGGTAGGGGATGTGTGACAGCCTGAGGCAACGTCCGAAATCTGAATTTATCCGGGACCGTGCCAGTTTTACCTGTCAGTCGTGATTTGCATCACTAGCGATTATATCGCCGTTATTATCATTTTACATGTATAAGAGTAGGTTATGAGTGCATAGTTAATGGAATTTCAGTCTAAATCTTCATCTAACCTGTTAATACAGCTCGGCAAAGCTTTTCGTCTGTTTTAGTGATATCGAGTTATCTGCCCATGAAAGAACCTGCTAAGAACCTGCTGTAACCATGGCGCAGTAATATTGTTGACATGGAAGTTATTATTGTAATGTTAAAGATCCATATATCATAGTGAGTATATATTTGCATGCATATTTAGCAGTGTTATTGTCAATGATTAGGTTGCTGCTTCTGTATCTTGCATTATATTTGTCTTGCTCGTCGAGCCAGCACGAACTATTTGTTTACCCATAATGCGTAATGCTGGGGCATAGCTGGCGCTAACGTTTGAATGAGGTTATATTGCACCGAGTCTATCTTGCTGCTATTTATTTGTTGTATGAAGCGGTCTTTATAGTATATTTGTGTTAAATGACTTATATTGTGTAAATGTACGGTTATAAAGTGCTAGTCTACCAAATGCTGCACTTAGCCTTATCACCATTCTTAGCTGGCACTTTGTGTCCTGCGATCTGATTGGTCGCCAGCATGCCAGCATCAGCGCCAGCATTACGCAGGGTATATAAGGAGGTCCGCTGCCAGCATTGTCAGCCCAGCATTGATCATAAGATCGAGCACTTGACCTTTTTCGTCACTGTTAATATCGAACTTATTACTTTAAATACTAGAGTAAATGTATTAACAATTATTTAGACAGGCATTTATTTAAGGTCACGTTTTATTTATAAGGTCTATATCTGACAGTGCTTGCTGCGGCTCACCTCCCCCACCCCCACCTTTTAGTTGTTATTGTCGTTTTGACTGTTTTCCTGACTTGTTGTTAGTGTAGATATATATTTGTAAAGCCTTATAGATACGGGGTAAAGACCGATCCCGTCCATTAAACGTATGTCCCCTTAAAAACTGTTGTTTGTTTATTTAATTTGTAATTAGGTTTTACACTGAATAGACCTAGTGAGAAGTGGCTCACAATACAATGTCATTAAGTCCGGTTTTCCTGGAGAACGGCTCGTATATATTGCTTTATTTTTAACGCCCAGTTTTCCGTCCAGGTTATTATTGTACACTTGGTTGCACGGACACATGCCTGAAAATTGACTTCATACACGCTTCTGGGCTCGGCTGTAAAAAGTCAAACGCACAAAATTATCATAATTTGTCAGAATAAAGTATGCGCAAATATGCCTCTATAATGTTAAAAATATATGTAAATCACCAATAATAATTTTTCTCGGTAATAAGTGGGAGCTTTTTGTTGACAATTTAAGGAGTTTTAAGCAATAATGATTCTCATTTAATGTATTATATTCCTGAATTGATTTAAACGGTCAAAGTTATAGGGAACGCCTCTTTAAGTGTTTCAGCTGAACAGGAAAATCAAGTTTATGTGTTCTTTCAAAATTCGATTAAAAATCTGTATGACCCTGCCTTCATAACTTTTTTATCTTTTGATATACGCATCTGATCGGAAAAGGAAGACAAATAATTTGGGATGCTAAGGGAGATTGGGGCCTGATAATCTAGGGGAAGTTTCGGGGTAAACATTAGAACATTTGTGATATCCCTATTCCCGATGTCTCCCGAAGTTAATTTAATTATGTCGGGAGTACATCGACGAGGCAAAATATGCTCAGTTGGACCAAGGCATAAGCTGGTGACATAGGTTCGAATACGGAAATGAACACATTCAGATACCTGCCACATTTCACCAGAAAGCTGACTGGTAAATACAGAATGTGCGCAGCATTTTAAAGAAGAAAATAGATAAAATAAATGCACATACGGCTATGCCAGAAATATTCGGAATTTTAATGAAAATAAAATATAGAAAATGAAAAAAATGGACGTAACGGCTACTAGTAAGTCAGAAACTTCTTATCTTTTCAGTTAAAGCAACAACCACCAAAGCTCCGACAACAACCACAACCAAAGCTTCGACAACTACAACCAAAGCTCCGACAACCACAAAAACTACGACAACCACCAACGCTCCGACAACGACCCATGCTCCGACCACGACCAAGGCACGAACGACAACCCGTTGCGTTGATACAGGAAGTGATCATGACTGTCAGCCGCATCATTGTAAAGAACCTCTACACCATCATGACGTTCTGGAAAAATGCCAGAAAACATGCGGTCTTTGCTGTATGTCACATAACGAAGTTTTACTGTAATTATATTATTAATATACAAAAGTGTTAAGGCTGTAGTGACCAATAGTTGGTTTAAACACAGGCCTACGAAATTACATCACAAAATACAGTTTTGACTTCCCCAAACTGTAGTTTGTGATATTATTTCGAAGGCCTAATGTTAACGGGTCCATGCTTGTGTATAATTTGCCACAGTTATTTCATAAGCCAAATAAGTTGGCCTTTGAAAAAATGCTGACACTTTTGTATATATGAACGTTTTAAATTTTAAGCCCAAATGTTGGAGATAGTAGGTTTGTCATTGTCCGTCAGTCATTTCTAATATGGTCAACGCTTAACTTGAACAGTTTTTGGATATCAGTTGACAAAGCTCATTTGCATATCAACCAGTCTATGTTGCTGTATATCTAGGTAATTTGTCTAAGAGTTTTACAGTATCAGAAGAGTTCCGCCCTACCTGTCAGATTTTCCATTATATTTATAACAATGTCACTGATATGTTTAAATGGCAAGAGCGGACATCCGTGCCCTATACATGCATTTCTAGTTACAGCAACTGTGGTTACTGTTTCTAATCTTCTATACTTTATTTATTTTCAGAATTCAGCTTGGTGCAAAGTCAAATGAAACACAACGATTCATCAAGTACCGTATTTAGAAATTCTTCAGATGCTTGTATTTTACTATTGGTTTGTTTGTTCAAATAATGTTGGTATAAATATACAAAATAAATATATATAGTGCCCAAACTAGTATCAGAAACGCCTCATTAGTTTTTTTCCCAAATTAGGTATTACGTTATCTCCCCCGTATTATTTTTTTATAAACATTATGATTTGTCACCAGGAAGCTTCCGTATTGCTTTACTTTCTTTTAGTACTTTCGTAAAGTTTGAGTGTCTATTTTTAGCAACCGATGGGTGTGTGAATTATGATATTAAACATTTTATGCCACCCACTTTGGCGAGGTCGATGTGTTGGTCTGTTTGAACGGCGGTTGGTAGACCAAATGATTTCCACTCAATAACGATTTGCCCTAGGGTCTTCAAATTAATAGGGAGATTGGCCAGCAACAGTTGATGATCCCTTATAATTTTGAGGTCAAAGGTCAAGGTCACTGTGATTTTTGAGCTGAAATGAATTAATTTACCAATTGTCGAGGGCTTTTTTTTCAGCTGTTCAGCCGCTCAAGAACCCTTTGTCATTTTAACTCCCCCTGGTCATTGGGCTTCCTAATGATAACCGATTGAGAAAATGAACTGCCCAAGTCCTAGCTATCAAACGGCTGAATGACATTGTTTTGTTTCAGTACAGAAACCAGCTCAATTATATAGGGTTGTGATTGGGCATACTTTCTATGTCTTATGTTTTGTAAGAGATCAAATGTTCGAAGCACTTGGTATGGTGAGCCACCAGATATTACGGGGCCCGCAGTACTTATAATGCCGAATAGCTACCATCAATATATATGTTCATGTACCACACAGTGCGTGAATTGAAAGTCGCAAGTATTTAATGTCCTACGAGCAATAATAATAATAATAATAATAATAATAACGACTTTATTTAAAGAGGCAACACAGTTGGGCAAGCCCAGTCTTCCCTGTGAGCCTCTATGACAAATGATTTGTACATGTTTTCAGTAGTATAATAAAGCATTAATTCAAACAATAGCAATAATACTCCTGAAATGAAAATAAACATTTGTATGTAACAAATATGAAACATTATTTACAAAACAACAGAATAACAAATTATGTGACAATATTCACAGGCAAGAATAATAATAATTGTGACAATATTCACAAAGAAACATCAGTACATCCAACATAGTAAAACCATGTGAGATATGTGGTTTTGAAGGCATTTAGTGAACTTGACTGACGTATGTTTAGGGGTATTTTGTTCCAGATTTTTGGACCAGAATATGCAAGAGATTAGTCTAGGTTTAGGAATGTACAGAGTATTGTTTGAATGAGATCTTAATGATGCATTAGTAGTCTCAATAAATAGGTTTGACATGTACTCGGGAAATAAATTATTCAAGGATTTATAGACAAAGATAGCCTTTTTGTAAGATATGCGGTCTTGCATTTTCATCCATTTTAGATCAGTGAATAAGGCTTGAGTAGGTGCATCATAAGGCTTGTCTAGAATTATTCTTGCTGCTCTTTTCTGGAATTTAAGCAACTTATTTAATAGTCCATCACTGCAATTGCCCCAGATAGTGCAGCAATAATCAAGGTGTGGCAAGATGTAAGCATTGAAGAAAATTTTTCTCATATCAATACTAAGATACTGCTTTATTCTTAAAAGCAGATATAGCAGAGAATTACATTTCTTAAGTACATGTTCAACTTGGATAGTCCAGCTTAACTTGTGATCAACATGGACGCCTAGCAGCTTTTCAGCTTCAGTGAAATCAATGTTCTGATTTTGTAAAAGCAGATTGTGATCATTGCTAGTATTTATTGTTGTGTAGATAGTGTTAGAGGGGGAGATAATCATTGCCTTTGTCTTTTGAGGATTTGGTATCATTGAATTCCTTTGACACCATTCATCTACTGTGTCAAGGCTCGATTGTAAAGCATGACAGACAGTATTAATGGATGACCCAAGTGCAGTTATAGTAGTGTCATCAGCAAACATGTCGGTAGAAGATGTTTTAACATGAAGGGGTAAATCATTTATATAAAGGATAAATAGTATAGGCCCAAGAACAGATCCCTGTGGTACTCCTGATGTTATTTCAAGAGAAGTGGAAAGCTTGCCTTGTATAGACACTTGTTGGGAACGATCTGACAAATAGGATTGAAACCACTGGAGTGATGAATTTGAGATGTTGTATTCTATCATTTTATCAAATAGGAGTGTATGATTTATCAAATCAAATGCCTTTGATAGATCCAAGAACACGGTGCCAACAAGTTTATTATCATTTATGGCATGTATCCATGCGTCAACGACTGAAGTTAGAGCAGTTTCACAGGAGTGGTTCGAGCGGAAGCCTGATTGAGTTTTGTGAGTGAGAGAGTTTGTCTCAAGGTATACTTTCATTTGATTACTAACATGGGTTTCAAGGATTTTTGAAAGTATAGGAAGAAGGGAGATAGGTTGATAGTTATTTGTATCAGACTTACTCCCCTTCTTATAGATTGGAATGACTTTTGCCCTCTTGAAAAGCTGTGGAAAACTGAATTTTATAATACTCTGGTTAAAGATGTAAGTTAGAGGTTTAGATATGATACCCGCGCTCATCTTAAGAAATTTAGCTCCCAATCCATCTAGTCCTGTTGCTTTGCTTGTGTCAAGTGATTGTAGTTTTTTTGTGACAAACTCTTGAGTAATGCGTGGTATATTGAAACTTGTGGATGCGTTTGTGTGATTGGCAACAAATTCTTGTAATGGTGCTTTGTCTCTTTGTGTAATGTTGCAGATTTCGGTCGGAGCCATTTTGAAGATATTTGTAAAAAAGTTATTGAAAATTTCAGCTGTTGTTTGTGGGTCTTGAATGGGATTGCCTACTGTGTCTGTTATAAAGTTGGTTTGGTGCTTGGTTGATTTCCCTGATAAATCCTTCAGATTTCTCCAAAGTTTCTTGGGGTTATTTTTATTTTCATTAATTGCAGTATTATAATACGATTTCTTTGCATTGTTTATGCATGTTTTCAGTTTATTGCGCCAGTATTTGTAGTGTTCTGTATCTTTTGATATCTTAGCACTGTCTCTTTTCTTTATTGTCTCTGAAATGTCAGGATTAAACCAGTCAGGCAAATTAACACTCTTAACCCGTTTTTGTTTAATTGGCGCATGTGAATTTAGAGTAGTTGTGAAAAGGTTAATGAAACAATCCAATGTGTCATCAGGATCATCATACATTTCTATGACTGACCAAGGTTGGGTATCTAATGACTGCAGAAAGTCGTTTTCATTAAATTTGTTCATATTTCTGTAAGTGATTATGTTATGGATTGGACCATTGCTGTTATTAGATGATAATTTACGGGTGAAACATACAGGGTAGTGATCGCTAAGGGTTAATTTAGGTATTTTGAGATCAACAATATTGCATGGTGTATTAGTGTAAACGTGATCTATAATAGTTGCAGTATTTGAAGTTACTCTGGTGGGTTTATCAACCAGTTGTTTTAAATTAAATGCTTCTGATAAACTTTTCCATGAATTATTCACAATTTCAGAGTTCACAATGTTATAATTAAAGTCTCCGGACAAAATAATTTCTTTGTTTTCTCCATACAATTGTTCCAAAATGTTTTCAAATTGATCATTCCAACTGTTATTTGACGATGGTGGTCGGTAAATATATCCGAAGATGAATGGTTTCTGTTTGGAGACCTTAATTTCTAGCCATATTGCTTCAATTTGTTCTCGGTCCAGATCGAGTCGCTGTTCACATTGGTATTTGCAGCTGACATAAGCCACAAGACCACCACCATTAGTGGGTCTATCACGACGAAAGAAATTGTAGTTATTTAATCGAAATTCATTATCATCTAGTTGATTGTTGAGAAAAGTTTCACAGAGACACAATATGTCGATTTCCTCATGACCAGCCACTAAAATTTTCAGTTCATCAAATTTTGGGCACAAACAGTGAATATTAAGATGGAAAAATATAAGTCCTTGTTTATGAAAGAATAAGTCATCTGATGAATCGACATTGTTATGTTCTGTGCAATAGTTTGTACTTTGAGGATTTAAAAATGTATTGGTATTTGTCTTTGGAATGGCAGGGTCCAGTTTTTCTGTATGAAGTTGTTCTTATAGAATTTTAAGTTGAGATTCTTGTATTTTTCCATCTTTATCAGTTGTTGAAAAGGGATCATCATTGGTAGTATCTATCGCTGGTATTGTTGACGTGGATTGCGCTGAAATTTGGTCCTTCTCATGTCCTGATAAAAATTTACAGCAGGTTGTTGATTTTGAGGTATGTTGTACTTGTTATGTAAGGTTGATTTCATTTGACTTGATAGTACTGTTGCGCCTTTCCAAGATAGATGAACTTCATCTCGGTAGAGAGTTCTGTCTGCTGATTTGTCATTAAACATGAATTGTTCAGTATTGTCTATAAATGTCAGACCTTCGTTTGTACAGTATGTCTGGAGTGAAGTGTTGAGAGCTTCGATGTTAGGTGTTGAGAGTCGGTCATATTTCTTGGGTAGTATTGAGGATATGATGATATTTGTTTGCTCATGATGGTGCTGTATAGTTTTAACTAGATCCTGGAAATGTTGGAGAATATCCTGTGGTTTTTCAGCACTGGAAATATCATTTATTCCCGCATGAATGACGATGGAGTCATATGACTTCAAGTTGTTTTGTTGATCTTGCAAAGAGATTAAACTATCCTTTATGTTGCTCACTTTGGCACCAGGATGAGTCCTAATCGTAACATCCATAGTGTCCTCTGCCATCTGGGATGTTTTCAGTACTCGTGTAACTGAGTCTCCCATGATCAGTACCTTTGGTTTTCCATTTATTTGTTGTTCAGTGTAAGCATTTTGAGTTTTTGTAGTAGAACTGAATGTTTTCTTGGACGTTGATGCTGTTGAGTTGTGTCTTGATGACGAATTCACATTTTGTGTTTTTGATTTATTTTCACCTTTTTCATTTGGAGTGTAGCTTCTGGTACTCCGGATACGTTCAACTTCTTCCTTCACTTCATGTCTGAGTATTTGAATGTCTGATTCAGACACCTTACATTCCATCTGCTTTTTTAACTCAATGAAATCAGACTTGAGGGAAGCAATGTCGTCTTTCATGGTTGATTCCAATCTTTGTGTTTCGATATTTTGTGAAGATGTTGTGGTAATTAGTTGCAGTTTTTCCTCTGTGCTCTTTAATTTTCCTAACAGTGATGTTATTTGTTTAGCCTGTTCACTGGCCTTTGCTTGAGTGTTTCCAAGTGTCTTTTTAAGCTTCTCTGCTTTGTCTACTAGATCTGATAACTTTTTATTTTGGTCGTCATTTATTGCTTGTATTTTCTTATTTTCGGTCCTTAGTTTGATGTTTTCTGTTGTTAGCGCTGCATTTGTTTGATATAATTGTGAAATTTCTGTAGATGGACGGGTTGTGGTAGGTGAGTCATTTTCTATCGCCAGTTGTTGAATATGTTCTTGTAGGACAATGTGTGTTTCTGTGTTGCAAAGACTTGTTGTACTGATGCATTTTGGTTCTGCTTGTTCCTCATCAACAGACGTGTTCCCAGAATAGCCTAAGCTGATTGAATATATGTCCTCAGGAGTAAAGCGGGACATAGTACATGATGTTTTGTTATACTTGTAGTTGGATGGTGGTTCTTGTACAGTTGGTTGTTCCTGGGAGGATGGTGATCCGTAGAGATATTTTTCCAGTGGTATTTTTGATCTACGTTTGTTTTTGAATGAGCCAAATAGACCTTTCGATTTTTTCTTCAGTTCGGGGGTCATAAGTATACCATTAAAGTTAGGTATCTTCTTTGTTGGTGAAGATGGTGTGTTCTTTAATTGTTCGATGATATTATCAAGCTTTGTGTCAATCCATATTTTGCAACCTGTTCCTTGAATTAGCATCGTATTTGTATGGTAGATTGTTAATACAACCTTCTTTTCTGAGAGAATAAACGTTGTTGTAAATCCTGTGTTGTCTTTGGTTGTAGTCAAGGAATACATAGATTGTAAGATTTGTGTCATTTTGGCATGTGTTGATTTCTTGTGGAAAACAATTGAAACATTATCACTACAATCAGATATGTTTAAGTCAAACAAGCTGTTGCTAGAAGGACTATCCATGTTGACAGAAGTATTGTTAAATGCCATTGTTTTCAGATAATTTTGCCTGCAGATATGTATTAATGTTGAATGTTATAAGATGGTCATTTATCACAAATGTCAATGCAAAATTGTAATGTTCAGTTTCAGTTTTCAGTTGTCAATTTAAATGATGAGTTGTTGCCCTTAGGATATTACGATATGAATCCAATTGTCATGACACGTTGTAAATGTTTTACAGAGAATTATACTCCAATTTATATCCAATAATATTCAAGTTTCGAAGTTAAATAAATCCAAAATCACTAATTTTAATGTTAATCCGTGATCACAGTAAGAATCTAAATAAAATTCCAAACAACACAGTATAAATTTTAACTGTTAATTCCAAATGTTTCCAAGAAAAACTGTTAATTTTGTCAGAGCAAATTTTGTGTGACTGGTCTGACTGAACTCTATCTTGTCGAGCAATAACGGACAAGCTAAAGGGCATGGTTATATCTTGAGCCCATTACATAGTCAAAGTGCTCACTGATAGCATACCGTTTCGTTTCGTCCGTTACTTAGTGCTTTTTAAGAAGTATCATAGAAGAACAATTATAACTACGGAGCCCCGGAAGTGACACATGCCACATTCATTTCATTCAGTGTAAACGGGTTATTTCATAATTATCATGCCGCTTAATGGGCGTTATTATGCCGTTTCAACAGCTTATCATATTATTTCACAGTTCATAATTTCACGGAAAGGGACTACTTTTTTAAAACAAAATTCCCCGCTGCCAAAAATAAAATAATAAGCATTTTCAATTGTTCTCTTAATCTTTAACAAATAACAGAACATTATATGTACGTAAATGTAAAACAAATGGACGAAATTGAAGCCATTGCTGAAGAATTATTTGATTGTAACTCGACGCGTGCATGGCGGGGAAACGACGTCACGCAAAACATTTGAGGTTTATAGTGGAGTATTTCCATCATTTAAGCTATTTTAAAGCATGAAATAAATAGAATATTAGTATTTTTCCGTGTATGATCGTTTGATAACTCACCTCGTGAGCAACTGACTTATATTTTCACTCGTGGCAACGCCACTCGTGAAAAGATTACATCAGCTGCTCACTGGGTGAATTATCAGCCGATCATACACGGAAAAATACAAATATCCTCTATGTCTTATTTTATATGATTCTATAATTAGCCTAAGTATGTTCTGAATATAAACACGACCTGGTTGACATGTCATGGCATGCTTTGCCATTATCTTATATTTGGTAATTAGTTCATCTAGTGTACGAAACAGTCATCACTGCATTTGTTGATATGGATCATCGAAATGGGGATTAATTTAGGTAAACATTTTTCTCATTTACGTATTATACGTTTCTGCTGCTATTGCTATGTCTAATTGATGTTGCTTGTTCGTAAAGCAATACATGTATACAGCTTGACTATTTTGACCTGACCCTGACCTTTATGCAAGCATATATTACAAAGTTCTTGCTTTGAATATATCAATTTCCGCAAGCAAATCGTGCAATATCGGTATTTGTGTTTGTATTACATCTCGAGCGTCTTCGTGATACTCCCTGATTATGAAAACATACGTTCTGTGTTATAAACGTAGATAATATATCGACTTGTTAAATTATGCTAATCCATAGGTCAGGCTCGTGTCAATGTGGCCAAGCTATACCTTTTTCAGATCTCCACGAGTCTGTAGGTTCAAACTGATTTTTACCGTCATAATCCTTGCGTCACTTGAATATTCATACCCAAAACATGTGTTAATATTTCAGTTCCGCTGGTATTACTATACTATTTGACGCATGTGCAAGCAGTTTGTGAAGATTTAGACCCCATTGCCTGCCAACAGATGGCAGAAGCTGATCCATACATGTGTACAGATAGAATAGCAACGTTCGTTTGCAAGGCGCACTGTGGAATGTGCCGTACGTATAATATTTTACAAATGTACGAGGGGTGTTCCAGAAATAATAGGATTTTTCTCCTAACTTCTTACGTAACACTTACATTTCAATGAAATTTGGCCCATATGCTTAGCAATTCATGCTCTATATACTGTTTGCAACAACGTTTCGTTGTTATTGGTTATACTCATAAAAAGCGTTGTCATAGAAACCATGTAACACCAGGGCGGGTCACAGTGTCATTTCACATTATCATCCTTATTAAAAATGTGAATATCTCATTAACCTCTAGATAAAAAGCCCCTTTTTGTGAACAGTGGTACAAATACGATTCTAAACAATGGGAACAGCGCCATCAGATAGGTTTTGAATGTCATGGTGACTATATATAAAAACTATGAAGTGTTTATTTCTTTTAAAATACTGTGTTTAAAAGGCGACGTCATCATAACGTCTCGCCTTGACCCGCATCCATGGTACATGGTATATTCGTTGTTTAATAAATATCTTATTATTCAATCAATTGCTCTCATATTTCGCATATTTATCAGTGAAAGATGGAAAATTATCGATATCAAATTAGTTTTCTTAATTTCTTATTTGCCGCATTGCTATGAAAAAAGTCCTATTAATTGTGGAACACCCCACGTAACTTTTTTTATTTATGTCTGTCACTTGTAGACATTTATTAGATTTTTTTTCACAACGAATTGAAAATAGAAAAGATAGTTATATGTCCCAAAACAGAAACCAATACGTCGCTGGGAGGAGAATGGGAAGGTCGTTAACTTTCTGGACCACTGGTTAATTTCTGAGCAAGACCCACATGCTCCACTCCATCATCGTGTAAAAATGGTACCCGTGAGGGCAGTGTCTATTCCTGGGCGCCGCAGATCGATGTTGGCTGCCACACCCACAGGAGACAAATAGCCTCCCCAGGGGGACACGAGTGTAGGTTTCCATATGTAGCCCAATGGCCAGGGGAGTTAAAATGTCAAAGGGTGCTTGAGCAGCCTTACAGCTGAAAAGAGCCCTAGAAAATTTTAACTTTAAAAAAAACTGTTTCAACTTTAGTTTGGTCAACATGACAAGTTGCGATGTTCATGAATATATAATTAACGGCTTGAGGAGAATAATCTAATCTTGTTATTTTCTCATTTAGATACTCAGTGCTATTCGTGTTCTGGACCAATACAGCAATTGAATATGTGTACGCAAACCGTTGCATGTGCTTCTGACGAGGTAATTCATATATCACTGGCTTAGAATGAGAAGGTCGTAAGTTGACCTTATAAGACTAATGCATATTTGAAATCTACATCATAAGGCACGTCTTCTGAGCCTATTGTCCAGAAAATCATAACTTGTCATGTTGGCCAAGCTGAAGTTGATAAAAAAACTTGTGTTACCATAAGTAAAGAGTGATTGTCAGACAGCTTTTCTTGTTTTCTCAAAAGTATCGACCTTCTCATTCTAAGCCAGCAATATCTATAGGCTGGTTCCACGGTCATACTAAAAAAGACTTAATCAGAAATAAGACATGCGGAACCAGTATAAATATCTACTAGGTTTATTCAAAAATGCGTAGATTAGTCTAGTTTACTAATTTATGTTGCAAGAAGAATGAATTATTCTTCAGTTTGTTGTATCAACTTCTTTATTTGTCTTAAAGTGTATAGAGCTATATGCTAACAGTCATTCAATGTCAAAATAATTACTTGCATCGTTTTAAGTATGATACTAGACTACTTTATTGCAAATTAAAACTTTGGATGGGTTCCGTGTACTTTGATTGAATCGTCAAAAAAAAGACGATTCTTATAGTTTCATAAGGTGTTCTAGAACACTTTTGTATGAAAATGGACCATTAGCATGTCCAATAAAGAGAGTTTCTGTTAAAACTGAAGCGAAAAATGATCTAATGGATATGAAAGCTTAATTGTTTTTCAGTTTTTGAAACTTATTTAAAAAATGTCTTCCGATATAGCTCTTTATCACATGACTTTCCTTGTATCCAGGTTAGTATAGCCAGTACGTATAAAGTTATACGTACCACGTGTAGTATTAGATATTGAGTTTTCCAATAAATCAATGCGTATTGTGCGTTTTTAGTGTCATATGATAAAAAGAATCTATCACTCGTTGTCAATTGATATATTTATATTGAACTCGTTTCGGAAATATTATTAAGCACGCCAGAGGCTCGCTTAATAAAATTTCCAAAACGCGTTTAATATAAATTTATATCAATTGACAACTCGTGATACATCCTCTATATACACTTTAATGCTAAAGTGTTGCATCGATTGTATTCATAAGTGTCATAGAGACCATATCGCTGGCTCAGAATGAGATGAGACTCATCAATATTTGAAATCAGCATCACAGGGCGCTTCTTATGAGTCCATTTTCATATAAATCGGAACTTGCCATGTTGACCAAACTGAAGTTCAAAAAGTTGATTTTTCTATAAGTCAAGAGCAGTTTTCAAAAAAATTATTTTTTGTTTTCTCAAATTATTGAGTTTGTACGTTCGACCTCCCCATTCTTAAGCCGGTGATATGTATTGTTTGTAGTGATATTTGCGTATTAGAATTGGTCTCTACTTGCAGAAATATTACTTTACTGAACTTCTTGTTAATTAAATGTAACTGTATGTTTTATTTCAGGAATGTTACACTCTATTAGAGCTATCCGATGTTGATAACAATCATACTTTCAGAAGAGGATGTATGTCTAAAATTGTAAGATTTTCATTATTTAGCTTAAAACATTAGATTATCCATATAGAAAAAACTGTTATGTCTATTTTTGATCACATTGCCTTTGTTATAAATATAATCGAATATTCAGGTATTTCACTTGGGTACACATTAGCCTTTTTGTGTGCTTTAATAGCATTGTTCCCAATGCAAACTCATATCTTTTTTTTCCAATTTCAAGCAAAAGTTTCCGAGCAAATATAAGACAAAAGAAACAAAACAGTAAATTGTACAGTAAAACCCCAACTTGAGTAAAAACTTGGCTTTAAAACGTACTGTACGTTTCCATTTTGACCAATACGCCAATACTTTATTTGTACCTACAGATTAGTGGAGATCCGGAGTAGGTCTATATTCCCATTCTCAAAATTAAGGGTGTTGATGTTCCTATTTCATATTTGTTAGAGTGAACATACAATCTTTGAAAATGGCTGACTCAATATTGCTGTATTAATTTGTTTGCTAGTAATCATGAAGCATATATTTTATATTTGGATTTTAGTTATGTCATCCGACTGCTGGGACATCTTTGATAGGGAAACGGTTAAATGGTTTTCTTACAACATGTTGTGATACTGATCTATGTAACACAGGTAGGCTTGCCAAAACGACCAGGGTACTGTTTATCAAATCACTTATGGAGACTTGACCTTATGTTGAAATAAGTCGAAATTGATTTCAATCAACTTGCTTCTATTTTAATATTTTGGCCAACTTTTTTTATAAGAGAAACATGTTACATGAGGTATGTTGTTTAATTATAAAAGAATACATGAAATAAAAAATATGAAAAACATTTTAAAATTTTCATGTATTGAATTTTTACAACAACTGTATGTCTTGCGACATACTAGATCTAGTATATACACGTATATATGGTTTATGTACGTTCTTAAACAAATAAAATGATTATAATATGTTTTATGATATGAATACTTTCGTGTGGGGTCTCCATGTTTTCTCCATGTAATTGTTAAACAATATGACATGGGCGGTTACAAATGGAACAAATATTTTGGCATGGTCCTCAGGAAAGTACGGGATAGTACCCAGTCTGTGACAAATACAGTTTATAATTATTATGAATATACGTGTACATGTTATATAAGATATATATTATCTTTTTTTCAGATCACCATTAAGATCCAAGCGTAATAGAAGATGGCCATTGGTTCCAACAAATTAATTAGATGTTTTTGAAAAACTTAATTTAGATATTGTTTCATTACCTGTAATAGTTTCAATGCAATTACGTTATATTATTACTGCATATACATGTAAACAAATAAAAACTATTTTTGAATAATTTACTTGTTTTTATTAAATCGCTGGATTAGAATGTGAATGTTGGTATTTAAAATTAGCATCACAAGGCGCTTCTTATGAACCTATTTTCATGAAATTCGGAACTTGTCATATTGACCGAACTGAAGTTGAAACATTTTGTTTTACGATAAGTAAAGTGCAATATTTTCGGACAGTTTTTTCTTGTTTTCTCAAAATATTGATTTTGTACATACGACCTTTTCATTCTAAGCCACCGATATATGCACATGGGCACTGTTTTATCAAAGCATTTACGGAAATCTTTAACTTACGGTCAAATTTAAATTCTTCATAATACTTTTACAACTGTAAAATTTGGAAATTCGAGCTGTAATACTAATCAAGATTCAGTTAATGAAGTCTTACAAACAATAGCTGTCCCCAATGTACAGCTGTTAAATAATTATACTGAATTTAAATTTGAACGTAAGTTTACGATTTCCGTAAGTACGTTGATAAAACGGTGCCATGATGACTAGAATTGGATGATAAACAACACTACATTATATTCTGCTCAAAACACACCTTGTCCGGTTTCGAAACTTCAAACCCTTGTTTGGCGAAAAAGGTCGTCAGTAAAACGGTTCATTGATCAATTTACGGTAATCTAAACTCATAATGACAAAAAAGGCAATAGTAAAGTTTAATAATTGAAATGACTGAATAAATAAAATATCCAACAAGAAATAATGTTTAATACAATATAGCATAACAGGATACTACGTACACGTATAAATTCATGTCATGTTGAAAATAAAGCGGAAACACACGACCGCGCAAGTGGACTTTTGTCCGTTACGAATGTCAACTTCTAGTTTGAGTATTGCCTTCCGCACTGTCCGGTTTCCTAATTTCTTTTCTACTTGTTCTAACTTGTCACCAAGTTATTTGTCGAGTTCAGATACAGTGCATTCAGAATATTTATCCCTGACCTGAAATATTTATCATCTTCCGGATCTGTGTCTAGTGTTGAAGATTCACTACCACTTTTGTCAAACACTTGCTTTTCTTGAATTGAAGCATCATCTTCAAGCAAATCATTACTATGTTTCGTCTGCGATTCACTTTTTGACACAACGTCTACGTCAGTTTTTATATTAGAACTTTTGATTGAATCATTAACCATTGCAACGTTGGGATGCTTATCTAAAGTCACTTCGTTTCCTAAAAGTAGTTCTAGTATTGGCAGTGTAACTGTTTGAAGTTTTTCAATTATATTATTAGTCTTCCTGTTTGCTATTGGTTGGATTTTCTCTCTGTTCATGTGTTTATTATCCAATCTGAACACGGTTGGCTCTGTAATGCCAAGAACAGAACCTTGTGTATTCATCGCTTTGTCTTCAACTATAACTGAAAAATCTGAATGTCTGTCTACTTTATAAGCAGATATCGTTTGTGATATTTCATCACGCGTGGAAGCCGCATCATCGTCATCAGCATTCTCGTCTGTATTAGTTACAGCATCGTGTTCTTTAGAATTAGATGTTGTTGCTAATTCATTATTTCCTATGTGAGGTGCTTTACCGTTAGGTGTTTCGTTTGTATTATCATATTTATTCGTAATAACGGATTGAACCTCTTTTGATGTAGTTGTTGGCACATTTTGTTCCTTATTAATTATTTGAATGTTACTCATAGTCGGTTGTTTGATATTCACATTCGGTTTGCTTAGGTCTGGGTAAAATACTTTTAAAATTGCGAACATGTTTGAGGGGGGTGAAGCACTTTCAGGCATAGTATAAGTCGTGCTCTGAGTTTGTATAGCTTGTTTGGGGTGCTTTACAAATAAACGTGGAGCATCATGCGTTGATGTCTGTTGTTCTTTTTCTAGACTCGGTGATGCATGAACAATGTCAATAAGTGTGGTTTGTGAGCCTTTTAATGCCTTAATGAGTGTTCGATGTACTGACTTTGCTTGTTTATGCGCCGAACTAAGCACTGTTTCATTATTCGGTATTATGTTTTCTGCTTTGAATAATTGTATATTCTTAAAAGTCCTATCTTCATTCAAGTGTTCAATACGTTTGTTGACCCTTCCTCTAACATTACTCTTTCTTATTGTTTCGACTGTAGAAATATGTGTTACAGGCTTGTTTTCGGATTTTAAATCACCACCCATCCCATTAAGGGACGAAGGACGTTTATGAAATCCTGTAGGTGGCGTAGTTTTCAAATATGGTGCAAAATCAACCCGGTCATTCTTAAAGGTTTTATGGAGTTCATTCTGTTCTATTTGTGTACTCAGATCAGGCAGTTTGCTCAAATCCTTGTTGTCACTGCCTTTAGGTATGGTCGTTGGTAATGATGATTCTTTCATCGTATCAACAATGCCTTTCATTGACACGGATTTCGTTGCATCAATACCAATTGTGTCATTAGTACTCTTTGTCACAGATTGCTTAATATTAGTTAATGTATCTTTACGTTTTGGCAGAATTATTGAAGGTAAGATGTTTGGTGACCTTTCTTCGAGCACAATATCAAATGTCTGTTTAGATTGGTTGTTGTTTATGTCACCCAAAGGGACAAATATTGGCGGTAAGGTAGTCGGATAACTCGTGGTATATGCAACGACTGGTAGGGCTGGTGTTTTGTGTTCATTTACATGTTTTCTATCAGCGTGAAGGTAAATGCTAGCAGCACCTGTTTCAGTCAATATCCTTATTACCTTGCGGGCAAATATTGATGGTAGCCTAGCCCGTGAACTTTGTGTTGCAGTTTTGCCGTTCGTACCATTCGATATATATTGTGTCTTAGAGATGTGCCCAATGAGGTCGTCATTTCCAAATGAATTCTTAGACGATGGTGCCAAATATTGTGTTGTTTTAGTTGGTGCATGCTCGTTAACTTTTCCCACGTTACCTATACTTTTGTGGTCATTTAAAATATTGGCAGATGTCGTTGAATATTGTACTGAGCTCTGCTTTGCTTTGGTAGTTGCCATTTCATTTGACGCATGCGCATTAACCGCTTCCTGTTTAATTATACTTTCTGGTGCTACAATTGGTAATACTGTAGGCATAGTCACCTGGAACAAAATAAGTTTGTCTTGATTAAGTTTATTTTCGTATGTCTCAGTATTACGAGGAATTATTGGTGGCGTGGTAGCCGGTGGTGTTTGTGCTTCACGTTTGTCATTTGTGACTTTTGGCGTACTTTGTGTCTTGGCTAAATATTCAATTCGATCGTTATGTTGTGTTAAGGCATTGGATGACGATGTAGGTTGTACTTTTTTCGTGAGTGTTGTCACCTCTGTATTCCGTACACGTGATTGAGCATGTTCTAATTTATTTATAATGTTCGGTGCAACGATTGGTAGTGCGTTAATATCCAATAGTTCAGCATGCTCTTTTACATGAGCTTGTTTTGATAGAGTGGAATCGCTAAGATTTGTAGTTATAATAGGTTTGTATGTTTTACGTTCAAATATTGGTGGCGGCGTAAAACGTTCGTCGCTTGAACCACGTGGTTGATGCTCTTTGTTCGGGGCATGTTTCGTTAGGCCAATTACTTCTACGATTACTTTAGAAGACGTCGTTGAAGATTGCGTTGATCTATGAAATGTTGTCTTCTCGTGGTCGCTCGCAGCTTCTGTCGGCAAAGAAGGATACTCCTTTCTTATGTGACTTGCAGTGCCAATTGCAACTATTGGTCGTATAGGTACAGACGATGAGTGTTTATAATAAACATGCGCTTGTTTTGATGCAACATTTTCTTTTACAGTCGTTGTTGACACAGGTTTGTCAGCCTTATTTACAAATATTGGTGGCGGGGTAGTTTGATAGTATGGCGTTACCAGTTTGTCGGTGGTGCCTTTGTACGTATTTGTCTTGGTGACATTTTTTGCTGTTACAACATTCGGTGACACAGATGGCGATTGTGGTTGTTCATGATTTACTGTATCATTGGCTTGTTCTATAGTAGCATGTGTTGTTGGTGTATTACTTTTTGTGACATTGTCTTTAGTGAGGGGTCCAATCGTTGATGGGATTTCAATTGGTTTTGTATGTGTTATATGCGCCCGTTTAGATGAATTGGGGTTTGTTGTTGAAACAAGATTGTTTGCCTTTGGCACAAATATTGGTGGTAACTCTATCGGAGGACTAGCTGTTGAAGATTTGTCGAATATGTCTTTTGGTATATCAGGTGTCTTGGAAGTATGTTCGTTAATATCATTGTTTGTTTTTGCAACACTAGTAGACGGCGATGGAGACAGAGTTGGTTTATACATTGTTTCATTCTTCCACCCTGATAATAAGGGATGTGACGTAGGTTGGTTCACTGCTCTTAATTTACTTGTCAATGTGTTGACTTGTGTAATGGTTGTTTGTACTGGTGATTCTTCAATTATCTTTTCGTGTGATGCTTTGGATGCATTGAAATTTCTTCCATCGGTTATAGCATCTTTCATGTCAGCTTTATTAATGAAGAACGGTGGAAGCTTAGTCCGAGAAATTAGGATTGGTTGTTTGTTGTTTGTGTCATTTGAACTTGTTTGTGTATTAGACGTATGATCCTTATCATCCCTAGTTAAATCCGTAAATGATCTACTCGAACTTTCCTTTGGAATGTAAATTATTTTCTTCTCTGAAGTAACTGATGTTGATATATTTATCAGAGGGTAGGTACCATTAGCAATATCATCATTGAGCAATGGTGGTACTATTGTGGGTAATGTTGTTGACGAACTTTCTTTTAATGCTTGAAGCAATGTTGCCTTCCGTTGATTTTGTTTACTCTTTTTTTCCCTGATGATAGGTTTTGGTGTCTGTTTGTGGAGAATTGGTGTTAAAGTGGTATGAAAACTTGTGGCAGCTGAAGATTGATCAGGAGTAGAGTTTGCAAGAAACTTTGAGTCTATCAGTTTACTTTTAATTGCATCATTATTAGATGACGTAGATTGCTTTCGACTTCTAATTGTTGGTTTCTGACTTGTCGTTGCGTCTCTTTCCGGTTCAAAAACTTTTTCAATGTTATTCGTACCCTGGCCAGTAAAAATAGGTAGCATATCAAATATCGGCGGTAGATCCGTACTTGATGGCAAACTGGTATATTCGCTGTTTGACAGTACACTATCGTGATCCGTTGTAGCTCTTGTAGTTGTGTTTCGAGTGATTGATCTTAGTGTGGTTATTATGCTAATCCTTGAATTGGTTGTCATATTCGTCGTTTTTGAGTCGTTAAGACTGTTTGGTGTTGTTGTATATATGCTTGAGGAGTTTGCTGCATTGTCCGTCGTTGCTCTTGTAGTAATATTTGTGACGATTGTCATTTGTGGTGTAGTTCTATGTATGGTAAGATTTGCAGCACGATCCGTCGTTGTAACTGTATTGTATGGTGTAGTAGTATTTTGGTTGATTAGACTTTGTGTTGTTGTATTATGTATACTAACTTTTGCTGCGTGTTTCGTCATTGCACTCGAAGCCGTATTTGAGGCGAAGAGACCATGTGTTAAAGGTATATGCATTCTAGAGTTTGTTGTACGGGCCGTTATTGCTATTGTAGTCGTATTTGATGCGATTGAACCTTGCGCTGTTGTAATACGTATGCTCGATTCTGCTGCACGGTCTGTTATTGCTCTTGTATTGGCTGCTCTTGTAGCAATGATACTTTGTGTAGTTGCCGTACTAATGTTAGAATTTGCTACGCGAACCACCGCTGCTTTTGTAGTCGTATTTGAGGTGATATGACGTTGTGGTGTTGTTATAGCTTTGCTAGATTTTTCTGCACGTACCGTAGTTACTCTTGGTGAAGTATTTCGAGCTATAGTACTGTTTGTTTTTGACATATGTTTGTTAGATATTACTGCCCGTTCCGTCGAAGTAGCAGTTGTATTAGTGTTTGTGGCGATGTTACTTAGTTTGGCTGTTATGCGTTTTACAGGATTTGCTGAGTGATTCGTTTTTGATATTTCAGCATCTGATTCAGTAGTATTCATGGGTATGTGGCTTTGTGGTGTTGTCATGCGTATGGAAGATTTTACTGAGCGATCTGTCTTTGTACTTGTAACATCTGTTATAGTAGTAGTTTGAGCGATTGGAATTTGTGTTGTTGTCGATAATTCACTTGCACCTTCTTCGAGTCCTTTCATCCATAGCTTTACTTCTTCCTTCAAATCCTTCTGTATATCCGTACTCGACGCCTTTAAGAACTTCCTTTCAAAGAATGGCAATTTTAAATTATTGAAAATTCTATCAATTTCTTTTTTTGACGGAGAATGTTCGGTTGCTCTGCCAACTTGTGGATCTGAACTAGTTTCCCCTCGATTATGTAGCATTGCTCCATCTACTAATCCAAAAATACTGTTCAAAGAATGGTTTCTCATGATACCTTCAATTGATGGCATGTTGACACTTTTTGACGAGCTGAATGATGTCGCTTCACCTGGAATAACAGGCGAATAAACTGTGTCACTCAAACTATTAGTACCATCATGTTTCGTGTTAAATGTTATACCAGTTCTGTTTGAAGGGAATAAATTAAACTTTGTTACATTTGATTTTTTGAAAACATTCGACATTTGATTGGTGCCGTCAGCTTTCCACATAACTGGTCCAGAAAACTTGTGATTTGTAAAATTCATAGAGGTAGGCATGGAGTTATGACCCATTGAACTGCGGATCTGTTCTGACATGGCATTGTACAAGGTTGAATTTGTTAGATTTCTAGATTTTCCCATTGAATTAAAAGTCTGAATTTGTCCAAATGAATTATTTTTCTTTAGAATATCTAATATATTTCCAATATCGCTACCATTTCCAGTAAAAGTTCTAACATTATTCACTATTCCAGCTGGTGGGAAAATATGTTTATTTTCTTTCCTGACGTCTGGGTGTATCGGTCCTGATCTGAAAACGTTGTTCGAAAAAGTAGGCATTGAGTTTTGACCCATTGCAGTCTGAAATTGTTTTGTCTTGTTTTTGAACAAGTCTGGATTATTTGATGGTCCCATTGAATGAAACGTCTGAAAGTGTCCAAATGAATTATTTTTCTTCAACATTTCCATGATATTTTCAATATTGTTTCCACTTCCGGTATAAGATTTTACGTTATTCGCTACACCATTTCGTTCCTAAAGTTAGGACTTAGCGGCTCTGATTTGAAAACACTTCTTTGACCATTTGCGTTATTATTGTCCGTAATTTGACTAGACTTTGTTCTATCATCTGTACTAGAATAAAACGTCCGAAAAACTCCCGATGACCCACTATTTGGAAACGGCTGATTCTGAATACTTTTCGGCATATTATTAACGTTATGACTCCATTTCGCACTTCCTGTTTGCGCACCGCTTCCGGTTCGTGTACTTCTGGTAAGCATGTCACTTCCGGTGCGTTCGTCACTTCCTGTATGCGCATTATTTGCGTTTCCGCTATTATGATGACGTGGAAACCAGCGTCTATGATTGTTACCTGGCAATCGAATATCTGGTGGGATCTCACTGAAAGAAATACAGACAGATATACAATACAATAAAGGTAAAAATATAAATGCATGTATAATACGTTGATCTATCTCGACTACAAATGTTAGGGGTCCTGATCCGAATATAGGTCATGGCACTTTTTCTGTAACGATTCTAAGTGCCTCTCACCCAACTAGGGACAAAAAGGTAGCATCGCGTGTATTGATGCTTTATACTGTTCATATTTGAGAAACAACCAGGAGACTATCCGGAAAGATGTAATATCGCGTAACTAGATGCTTTGTATACTGTAAAAGCATTTATTTTCGTGGGGATTCAATTTCGTGGATTCTGTGGTTGACCTCAAACCACGATAGTTTTGACCCATGCTTTTGTTACTTGAAATGCAAAATCCACGAATCAACGTCCCATCGAAATGGACTTTTTACTAAAACCACGAAATTTCGTCCAATTAAATTAAATGATTTTACAGTTACCCAAGCTGTCTGGGCCGGTGGTCATTGGCAAATAAGGCTGGGATAAAATCAAATGGCCACTCACTTTGGCTGTATTATATATTCAAGTAAAATGTTAAATATCCCATAAAAGGGAACCAATTATGCAGCTAACAAGTAGCTATTTTTATGCACTTGTCATACTGTATTTCAACAGAAAGATGGCTGACAAAGAAATATTCGACATGTACTCTGCTCGGCGATCACGTCTGTGACCACATGATTCACTACACGTATTTTTGCAGTTTAGTAGCATAATAAAGTAACATACCTTTGTGAATCAACAGACCAGTGTCCTGGTGACGATGCTGGCATAGCCTTGTATGATGATAACATACACATCTAAAATAAAACAATGAAAAGTGGTGTTACAACAGACCATGACAGACACAAAAGTCACAACGACCACGAGGATGGCAAAAACACACAAAAAAACTTTTAAGTGAAATGCGCCAGAATTTCTCAATTTAACCAGTCCAGGGAGACCACCTTTCTTTGAATAATACTTGTTTGTCTGAACTGATGTGTACCGCTTGCTCGGAAGAAGGTGTGGTTTCATGATGGGCTTACGATTTACTCACTAAGGTTTATACAATGCTTGGTTACCGATCGTTGATCGTTGTGAATATGTTAATATTAATTAGATAATATTTTATTACATTAGATACCACTAATTATGTGCAATAACGTAAACAGGTGTGTCATAATGAAAGGATGACAATAGTAGGTACTGTATTAATTCTTGTTTATTGGTATTGTCTCTTTGTGGTGTTAGAGAGGTAGTTAATTTACATCTCATCAACACATTACAAACTATATCACAGTATTCATTGTTGTTTATTGGAATGGTCTCTTTGTGGTGAGATATTATTAGTGTAATGATGAAGCAAAGGCTCAATGAGCGTATTCCGTATGTTAAATACATGTATTGTGTATATTTAGGAGACTATGTAATTCAACTTGTATGACGTATTGCGAGCAAATGCAACTATAAGTGACGATTACTGTACGACTAATTGTAATACTATAAACATCATCGTGTGTGGCTTATTGTGAGCATAACCACATGTATCTTCCAAACACTGTATGAATTATTGCGATATCCGGACATTAACCCGTTCATACACTGTGAGCGTAAGAGGTCTCAGGCTGGTACGATTTCATGTAATCGATGGTAAGCCCATAGGACATACATAATAAATTAATAAAATACCATTTTAAGAACTAAATAAGTATACAAGTGAGATATATTTTGAATTAACAATACCATAGTTAGAAAAAGAGTATAAAAGGTAAATGGTGAATGTCGCACCCAAAGGTGTTATAACAAATCGGATAAGAAAGAGAGCACTCAACATAAACAACCACCAATGAAGTGCACAAAAAGGACATAAAGAGCTGTGCAGAGATTGCTTATTCTGCATAAAACAAAATTACTTATCGGACTGGGGCATAAAGAGATTCGTTAACTTTTTATTGATCATGGAAGTTCGAAAATTATTGACGTGTATCTATTTTAGCAACAATATTCAACAAATGATCGGAATTCCGTTACAATGAACAATATTTTTACGCAACCCTGTTCAAAGGATATCAGTATTGCCCTTGCTAGAAGCTCCACATAAAAAAAAGAAAACTTTTTTTTCTCAAACCCTAGTTGTGATACATGATATTATCGTGGATGAGGTATCGAGTGTGACTTATATAAGACGTAAATACTTGTTTTACAATCAATCTTAAATACATATAAAAAAGTAAAAATTACCTTTATAAATATCGATAACGCACAACAATACATAACACGCACATTCTCGAAGCGTTCCATATTTCTGGTATCCAAATCGCTGTTATATAAAATGATGACTTATCGGATTACTATAAAATTCCACTTGTATCATTTATTGCTATTTAAATCACATGCAAAATCTGATCACTATACTCATTATTGCCGTACTATATAATTCAACATGTACTCCTTATTGCAATTGCCGTTCATCGACTCGTTCTATACACAGTGGTTGTCTTTATATCCAAAGTTTCGAATGAATAATAAAACAATAACAAGTTCACTTATATTAACTAACTACAAATGTATTATTATTCCAAAAACTCATAAATATTTCAAATTCTTGACACCTGTTGTTAAATCAAACTTGTTTATAATGACGCTTGTAGTGTTTAAGTCTTTGTTTAGATCTAACACTTGTTTAATGATGTATGTTTGAGTAACATTGATGTATTTGTTAATTGGGAGAATTCATTTTATGTGTGATAAAAGTGATCAATTTGGTACATTAAGGTTACTGTCCATGTAGTCATTATTTGGTTCAGATTAAAATAATTATATCACATGACTGTCCTCGTATACTTAAGAAATAAAAATCTGTTCGCGTTTATTGTCGGTGAATAAAACACGGGCAGGAGTTTGGATGCGGAAAAATTAAATCACGAGTGCGTAGCACGAGTGATTTAATTTTCCGCATCCGAACGAGTGCCCGTGTTTTATTCACCGACAATATACAAGAACAGAGTTTTTATTTCGATTCTAAATACGATAATATCCCGCACTATTTAACTGCGCGCATTCCATTTTCACCCATTTGACATTGAACATAATTCCACGCTGAAATTGGGTGGCTTATTAGCTGATACAATTACCTCCCTCGTTAATGAAAACGACCTTCGTAATTTTCTGAAGGAAATACCACAATTTAAACATTGAAACAATTTTAATAACACGAGTATATGGTATCTTTTTCATAAAATGAAAAATATAAATGGATTATCAGAAGCTTTAGTAAAACTTGGTTTCTAGAGTATATTGGAGTTTCTAAAAATAGATGCGACATAGATGTAACACTGGATTCTCGTGCAACTCGCCTTGTCATCGTGACTCGTAGTAAATTTTACTATAAAGTTTACGTTCATTCATTCATAAATATGTCAAGTGATACTGGGCGTAAATAGAAACAGCCAATTTGATAGGTATGTTTTATGGGGGCAATAAAACATGGTTCGGTTCGTTCTTTGTGTATTGGATTAATCTGCGAATCGTGTTAGAATGGTTAGTATAGGGAGTATGTACAATATATATTCTTATACTACATATGTGAGATATAACGTTACACTGCATCAGTGTGGTTTTCCAATAGAGATTATGTATTCTGCGTTTAAGTGCTTGTATGCTACGCACATAAGACAACACAATACTGTAACTTAATCGGCCATGATAAGTCAGGGAATTCTTACTAAAGGCATTCGAAATCCCAATGGATAGGTCATCACGTTTATTCTGCGAGTTTTCAAGGGGAACTACTGTTATTGAAGATTTGCGGTATTTTCACAAATATTTTATTTCTGATATTATTTACAAGCAATACATTACAGTAACATCGAAATTTGATAGATGGTATAACGCATGTGGAAAACCATCCCTGATGTTTCTTCACTAGTTATGTACACATTTAAAAAGCAAACGTCATAACAACTCGTCAATTTGTATAACGCAACTCGAAACAAAACAAATATAAATCACAAAACACACTTGGTGTTTTAAAACTCGTCGAAATACACAAATAAATCAATAAATTTCTCGAAATTGTTACGGTTATATTTTGGTGCAATATGCGTACAAAACGTGGAAGATTATGTCCGTTAAGCCACGGTCCCAAAGAACATTGTTTGCATCCGCGATGTACTCCCGATGGAAATAAATTGGCTTCGGGAGGCTTCTGGAACAGGATTTTCTTGTATAGGGGCTGCTTAGTGGAAGACATGAGCCATTTATTGACATCACGAGGACATCAGGACATTTTCATTCCACGTCACCGATGACGGAGCTCCTTAGTGGGACATTGACCAAATGAACAAAATTAAAATACAAGTATACAATGTTAGTGCATACAAGGCATAAAAATTCGTTGATATTCAGAGTATAGTGACAAATTTCTCACAACGTTAATATATAAGTTTATCGTCAAAGGTGCTAGAGATATGGACAAAAATATACATTTTGTAAGTGCATGATAGTAGATCTACTACATAAAATAAATAACAATAGTGTCTTAGAACATGACCAAGTCCGGTTCATTTTCGCTTTGACATTCGACCCTCCATTCGTGGACATTGTTGGCATAGTGACTGCCGCTACGGTCGAGTGTGCGACAATGGATCGGGTCCGGTGATTGCCCGTCTACCATGTACGGACCATTTCTATTTATAGTATTCATCGTGTACGGTGCAACGACTCCGATACCGCCGCCGCCCATGCTGGGAGGACTTCCGTGCGTTGGGGAATCGATGATGAAAGGTCTTGTGCTACGTGTGGTTGTGTTAGACTCCGGGTAGATGTCGGTGTTGTTGTCGTAAAAGCTACGATCGCCGTACGTTTCATGCCACCCATTCTTGTTGTAAATGGCGAGGTTCGGTCTTGGAATGGTCTTGCTACCATCCGGGTTCTGGCTTTTTCCAAAGGATCCCATTTGTTGTTGCTGTATTGGCGGGCTTTGTTGCAATGGTGCCGGCTGTTGTGCATGCTCCATACGTAAGTGAAGGTTGTTAACCATTTCCTCCTCGGCAGCTGCCAGTGTCTTGTTGGCCAGAATGTTGGTCCTTGTTAGAGAAATGTCTCTCTTAATAGCCCTGTAAAATAGTAGAGTATGCGATATAAGTTTGGTTCGTAAGAAAATGACTGTAACGTGTGTTTGGGGTGGAGGCACATTGTACAAGTCCAATCAACACCTTAGGGCGTTGTAACTTGCAAAGTTGGTGTTCTGCAAAGGTTGTGACCAAATACATTGTAGTGTTTTTGGTCTAAACTGATGGATCTCTCAATTGCTGTTGGTCTACAAAAATGTCGTATTGCGGAGAATATTTTGATAATCAAAGTTTTTGTTTTTATATGGTATGGTTACGGTATATACGTTGTACATGTATATGCATCAATTTTAAAGTCATAAACTAATATTACAAATGGGACATGGGAGACAGTCGATGAATTTTACAGAAACACCAGTGTACGAAAGGCACACAAGAGCTCAATAGACACATTGCTAGCTTTTCTTGAAATTACCTGATATAAGAACAAAATAATTGGTTATTATGGATGATTTTATGTCTGACTTGGTACGGTGGCTTGGTGCTGTTGCCATCTCTGTGTGGCTGTTTGCCAGTAGGCTACAGTATTTTTGTACATATGTAGATATGTGTATAGTGCGTATACTTACTTTCGTCGTTTGGTCTTTATAATACAGGCGATCAATAAGGCAAACATGGCGGCCACAAGGACACCAGCGATTTGTAGGGGTACATAAAAGTCATCATCTGCAAAGAGGCATGTACAACAAATGTAAGTAAATCGGTCTCGAGTGAACACCCATTGGTTATGGACACAGTACTTGTGTTTTTGTCAAAATGTCTACTTACAAGGGTTATAGAACAGTTATGAAAGAACTAATGACCAGGCCCGGTGGTTATAAACTTTGGAGTACATACTACATGCTCCAACTCATACTCCGTACTCCAATTGGAGCATTTCTCAGTTACAAAAACTGCCGTAACTTCTTTATTACTGAACGGAAACACATGGAATGGGGTTCATTTTCTTAATTAGATAATTTGCTTCAAGTTGGTATTGATTTTGATGCGAACTTCTAAAAAGGCTGTTTTGCAAGTTGGAGCATGGAGTATGGAGTTTGAGTTTGCAAATGAGAAATGTATATTATCACTGTGCCTGGTGTCCGTTGCCTAAGTATAGCGCCATGTAGCACTTTCTATGGGAGGTAACCCATGTCTTTTCTATGTAACTGATTGAAATGATTTAGCTGTTTGTACACAAGTATACGTAGTTATGGGACAACCCTCTTACATGTACTAAATTACGAGTTATAATTTCCTTATAAGTGATTGATTGTGTTTGTAAGTGATATGTATAAAGACAGATTAGCCAATCGAAATATTCTAAATGTATTTAACTACAATTTAAGCGAAAAATAGGAAATAACTATTGTAATGCACACTTATCTGTTTTTGTATCATACGATATGCGCGCTTGTGCAAGGCAAGTCAATGAACGGTAGTCCCTTATTTCGAAAGTTGAAATGATTGCCATGCTTTCATGCACCATACCAAAAAACAAAAATGACTAAACTCTTCTGAGAGACGCGGGGGGCTCGGCAATGAGGCATGGATAATAAAAACACAAGATACTAACCTCTACCCGGTTCATCGACAACAATGGTTGGATTCACTTCAACATGATCCTCGTGATCGTGACCCATATGTTGTTTCGTTTCCTTCTTGTCTGTAAATAAACAATTCGTTTCAGTTAAATTTGTCACATACGACGTACTGCGGCTGAATATGACTCACATATAAGCTCTGTTCAAATAGTGTAAAAGATATTACGCCGAATATTGGGGCATGTTTGGCCATATTCGGTGTTGTCCATATTTGGAGCAACATGCCACTGCAATTTAAATACTCGTATACATGTATGTATCAACGGTTTCAGATACTACAACATCGACTGAGCGAATACGATTAAACATACATTTGTATTTTAAAAAAGACAAATCTATAGAAATTACAATTTTCATGTATATGGTAACAAGGGACTTATAAAGTCGATTCAATAAGTACCCCTAATGAAGGAACTATCCCATTCGAAAGAATTGCGGGGAATACCGTTAACCCAGGTCTACCCAATTAAACATAGATAAACAAAGTTTACTTGACGGACGAGCTAATGTTTACAAACCGTTTTTAATTAACTTTGAAAGGACTATAAGTGAATAATCTTTTTCTACTTACATGTTAATTCAATTTCGATATCTATAGGAATATCACCATGGAACTGTGGCGGTACCTCAATCACCGTGTTGTTACATTTCCCTGAAAATATACAGGATACATTAGCTGTGTTCAATCATTCACAAAGATAATGGAACTCGGACAGTTGAGACAGCATCCAACCTAAACAACGTAACACAAAACAAACTTCTAAAAAAGCTGAAAAACACAAACGATGGAAGAAAGAAGCATAAACTCCAGTTGATAAAGGGTTGGCAAAGAAACGAATTGTTAACAATAAATGCATAATTTATAGCCTAAGGGGAAAAACTCTAAGACTTGCGAAATCAGTTTGTTTTCCTCTTCCTTGCACCTTATTTGGCAGTCAGTTATATTTTGCATTCTATTTCGACAGAGGTTGTTAACATTCTGTCACCAATGCTTAGTCAACTGTGTGCAAATCATCCTGGGTGATCGGGGGGGGGGGGGGGGGGGGGTTGGGTTGGAAGAGATAATGGGTCTTTTATGATCTAGTACAAACATTGACTAAGTAAAAACTTACACACAGAATAATCGTTAGGTCGGCACTGGATTGTCAACGACGGATCGATCCAAAACTCTTCCTCAGTTATCTTCCTTTGTGGATTCACGCATGCGCACTTCCCATTTACGCAAGTGCCCGGATATTCACAGTCCTCGCTACTTCGGCAATTTTCGCCGACGTATCGGGTCTTGGTCAATCGGCATCTTCCGTCAATTGTCGGAGAGAAATACGGATCACATTTACAGATCCCGGTAATACATTTAGCAAAGGAAGACAAGCATGTCTCCATTCTGCGATCACACGTGGCGCCTGTCCGGACAGCTGGAATATAAGAAATAGTCCATTGAACTTATTTCTAGATAGTACATTTTTGTATTACCTTTTTACTTGTAGGCTTGAAGTCAAATTGTGGCTAAGGAGCTTAAACAATATTGTTATTGCTGCTGCTGTTCTTTACAAGTAATTATCACAAGTTTCGCTTTGAGTAAATTTTAACGACAACAGATTTCTAAATAAAAATGATGATTTGAGCATTTGACACAAAAACATTACAACTTAAATATGTCTAACATTTAAAAAGACATAAATATGATTGTAACGAAAATGTAAAAAATTGGGAAAATAAATGAAGATTATTTAAGTTTAATCGGTGTTTTGAGGTTTGTTTTCATTATTCAATGTAAATGTAACAAATATACATTGAATGATTAAATATACAAATATGGATTCCATAGAATGTAAACATCCTCCATAAATAACATAATCATACCTGGTGTACACTGAAGTCTGTCTTCGGACGGTATCATACCTACGTCACACAGACACACAAACCCATCACAAGAATTAGGTCGGCAACGGGAACCAACTGTAATTTAGATAAAGAAAATATAATCTATTGACATGTTTTGCTTTATCACTGCTATTTTGGATTTAACTAGCTTGGCAGGAATAGTTTACCTGGAACCGACTCAACTACGATACAGGCAGTTTCAGGTAAAAAGTGAACGTTTTGTATAAAACTATTTAACTGCGTGGAAAGTTCTTATTTTCAGACTCAACGTCTAGTATGTTTAGAAGTTAAATTGGTCAAAGAATCGTTTCAAACTTTGTGTTTATATATTTTAGCTTGCGTCCTGAACCAAAATTTGAATCAAATAAAACGTGATATATACAATTTGCCCCGGTGATTATAAACATTTCTGATTCTCATACTCAAACTCAATATTCCATGCTCCCAACTTGAAAAACAGCCTTTTTAAAAGTTTACATCAAAACTCACACCAATTTATAGCAAATAAGCTAATTAAAAAAATGAACCCCGATGCATATGTTTCAATTCAGTAATAAAGAAGTTACAGCAGTTTTGTAACTGAGAACAGGCTCCAATGAATTGGAGCATGGGGTATGCTACGTTCTCCAATGTGTATAATCACCAGGCCTGATTGGGTAGAATAATGCGTTTAGGACATAGATACACTTAAACGGGTGATGTTTTATAATATGTTCAATCGTGACGCTTACCTGGGCACTGTGAATGTGATGAACATGAGTCATACACGGATTTCTCCGGAAGTATGAGGGACCAGTCATTGAAGGTTGCCGGGGAGTTTGTATTTGTCGAGTGTGTGTCTGGCTGGTGCTGTCTATCTCCCGTCCTCAGTATAGATGTCCCGTTACACATGTCTGAAATAAAGTAAATACATTAATTAATTAATAAACGTGACGTCATCAATCAGCCCAATAAATCACAGCTAGTTAAAAAAAACGCGAAAATGGCTAATTTCACGTGTTATGTTGTATATACGTAGAATAAGACAATATTAAAGTCAACACAATGAAAAGAAAACTATTTAAGGCAGAACAATGAAAGTACGTAGTTGCAGTTTTTATCGAGTAACACTTATACATGTTATGTGGTTTTATCTATTTACATTTAAAAAGAGCCAAACATATTATTTGAAATAATATTTGCATACACTTAAAAAAGATCTCACCTAAACTGTAATCCTTTGGTCGACATTGAAGGACGCTGATAGGGTCTACCCAGAATTCCTCAGTTGTGAGAGACCTAAATCCGCCATCGCATTTACAAACACCGTTTACACACTGCGCCGGAAATTCACAGGATCCACAGTACTCCCCAACAAAACTCGTACCTGGAAGTTTGCACCGTCCATCTTTGGTTGCTTGGAAACCACGAATACACGAACAGAATCCGGACTCACACTGTGCGTATTCCGAAATACACCGAGTTGTGTTCATGTCGCAAATGTCACCAATTCTTACCGCTGAAAAAATGAAAATCATGTTAAAGTAAACGGTTAAAGGGGAACAACTCAATTTCACATTTTTGCCTTTTGGTCATGAGTAGATTATCTCCCTTCCCATAAATAATGAGATTTGCTCAAAGTTTGCTGACAATAAAACGTACATCGTCAGCAAGATACGTCTGTGGCTTCAGACCAACGTAATACAGAATTTATAATAATATTCAGAATACATAATACCGAATGTACAGGAGCAAGCACTAATGTTCTATTGAATAAGGTCTTCATAGGGTCATATTCGTGTTTTTTTCAACTTACTTATTAGTATACTTAAAGACAAAAGTTATTTATAGAGTTGTAGATAATTTGTCAATGTAAAGTAGGTATGCACATTGAGAGACACCGAGAAAAGGGACCTAGTGAGTGTACAGCAAATAAACGTGACTGATTCTAGAATAGTATAATTATCAATTTTTATAATATTATAATTCAATATTAAAACGAAATGAAACATGTATTAGTACCTGCGACACATGCGGATCTGTCGTCAGTGGAAACAAAACCATTATCACAGAGACACGTGTAACCATCACATGATGTAGGCTTGCACGTGGAGCGTGCCGGACAGTCCATGTTACTCGTGCACACCTCGTGCACCGCCTTTATCATACCTGAAAATGTAGCAAATTATATTGTACCAACAGTGCAACCTCTCCAGAGTAGCCCTCCATATAACAACCAACTCTCCAAATTTGCAACCTCCTCACATCGCTAACGACCCCTTACATATACACTAGCGTGATCTATTCTGCGCAACATTTTTATTTTATTAATCAATATTTTTGATAATTCTCGGTCGATAGTTTATGGATTGCTGAACACTGCAGTGTCGAAATCAATATAATGCCCGAGAAAATCGTGAATTGGTGCGGAATAAATTCCATGCGGTCATTGTTTATGGGATAGCGATCCACAAATCAGAAAAAAAACACCAAATGGGACGATTATCAATTGAACATCGTGGAAAATGCATCAACTGTTAAAAACAGGTGTCCACATATCAGAGTTGCGTCTAAAAATATATTGATTTTCATTGATAACTTTATTCTCTTTGCTTCAGTATAATAATTCGAAGTCATATTCATTCAGTTTTTATCAAATGATATCAATATAAATTAACACTGTAATTTCAAAACTTTATTCTAAGTACTAATTTTTCGTATTTTGTGTTTTTTACGAGAATGGACAAATCTTTCCAAAAGCATCATGTACAACGTTTTGTTATATCCATTAGACGATGCCGCCAGGCTGTGAGTAACATTAAACATGGATATGTACCCATTATTAGAATGATGTTCGTCGGTTTAGTAATTTGTCTCTGGCAATACTTCAGTTTAAAGACATTGCCTTTTGCACATTTATTATTCATATGTTTAATTTTTGTTTTATGTGATATAAAATCATTAGATTTGTTAAGTGTTCGATTGTGAAACGTTGATAATACAATAGTTAAAAAAACAATAGTACGATAATGAAAACACGAAACAACGATAGCGAAAAATGGATACTTTTTTCGCATGTCATCGTGTTTTCAGTATCGCATTATCAACTTTTCTTTTCGTGCTATCGACTTTTCACTGCCCCGTTATCGACTTTTCACAATCGTATTATCGACTTTTTACTATTGTGCTATCGACTTTTCCTAGCTATGCAGCGATGGCCCCAACAGGATTAAACCTAACTGAACCCCATCTACTTACCCTGGCATTCAATTAGATTAGTCGACAACAACGCCAATACGACCACTGTGCCAATATAAGAAACCTGAAAGAAAAAATACATAATTTATATTCTTGCTGAAATATTATATACAGTATACGTAATAAATGGGCGTCATGACACCATAGGTTTGAATCACAGGTAACAGTATCGTTGAAAACGAAACAATTTTTTTTGAAACTTTATATTTTTCCATCAAGGTTTATTTCCAACAAAACAGTTACCTGTGGTTTGAATAACACCCAAATAATCCAATTCGATAGTCTTGTGACACTAGTATGGCGTTTTACTAGGTCGCGGGAGATCGGTGGGCCAATTCCAAAGATACGTCGCACCAAAGATGAAACTAGAATGTAGTACCATTCACAGCCTGTATATCTACATAAGGGAGTAATCCTAGTAATGAGGATACCATCCAAAATAAGATGCTAGTAAAACATGTATTTCCCCTTGACAGCCCAATAGTCGAAATGGTAAAGGTCACAGTGACCTTGACCTTTAATAAAATGACCTTAAAATCAATAGGTGCCATCTACTGTTGCTGACCAATCTCCATGTAAAGATAAACGATCCTAGGGAAATGCATTCTTGAGCCATTTGGTCTAAAAAATAGTGTTAAAGGTCGCAGTGAATCAAAAGGTGTCATCTAATGATGCTTACCAAAATCCATGTAAAGTTCGAAGATCCAAGGGTAAGTCGTTCTTTAGTTACTGAACGGAAACCATTTGATATAACGACCGTCAGACATGAACAAAGCAATATACCCCCTCATCAAAGATGGGTTCCATGACATACACTTTAGTGAAGAAATTCCACGCTACAGTGCCAAGACGAAATTTGCTTCACATCGAAAACAAAACTAGCCTAAAGTATTTCATTTCTATACCGATTTCTATTAAACATAGGTCACACGCCCGTCTTTTACTGTCTTTTTATGTTCAAAGTGGTTTTGCTGCTAACGATATTGTGATACCCTGGTAGGGATATAATTTTATCACTTGCCTTTCCTTATATCCAGGATAGTATAGCCAGTACGTATAAAGTTATACGTACCACGTGTAGTATAAACTATTGAGTTTTTCCAATAAATCAATGCGTATTTTGCGTTTTTAGTGTCATATGATAAAAAGAATCTCTCACTCGTTGACAATTGATAGATTTTTATTAAACTCGTTCAGGAAATATTAATAAGCTTGCCGAAGGCTCGCTTAATAAAATTTCCAAAACTCGTTTAATATAAATTTATATCAATTGACAACTCGTGATAGATCCTCTATATACTAGATAGGCCACACATTTTCCTCGAAACAACAAATAAATAACTTGTTACATTTTGACACAAATTTAATGAGTGCATTATGTCGCTAAATGTGTTATTATTCAATTTCATAAATACCCCAAGTCAAGAAATGCGTTATTAGTAACTAGTTACTACATGTATCTGTATAATTATTAGTTACAAATCAATTACGTAATATGTGACGTATGACTAACTATATCACTGTTTAGCTATATATATACCAGTACAATATACGTAGACTGACTGTCGTCGTGCTGTGTTATGTACATGGTAATTATTTACTGATATAAATAGTTCATAACACAATAACAAAAGTCAACCGATGACCGATGATTGATTGTTTATTGGGAGATAGTCAAGGTTCGCCCAAAATACATGTATTACAGTCCATCAAAGTTAAATGATAACGGTTGTAAACATAAACGCGTCCGTCAGGTAAACTATGTCTATCTTGGTTTAACTGGGTTTACCTGAGTTGACTGTAATGCCGCTATTCTTTCGAATGGGATAACTCCCTCATTAGTATTATAGCTTGACGATGTTGACATGCCCCTAACCTTTATGCATGAATATATTACAAGGTGCTTGCTTTGAATATGCATGTAGTTATAAATTTCCGGAAACAAATTGTGCAATATCGGTATTTTAATTTTGTGTTTGTATAACTTCTCGAGCGTCTTCGTGATACCCCCACCCGATTATGAAAACATACTGTCGGAGTTATAAATATATGGCACTATATCGACTGTTAAATTATGCTTATTAAAAAGTCAGGAACGTATCCAAATTCGCCAAGCTATGCATATGGTTGCCACCGATTCAATGACAAACTTTATACAGTCTCTTAAATTGCAAAATATTCGTGGCACTAGAATTAAGTAACCTATGTTTAAGACCATGCTTTGGAAACACTTAACATTTCTGGGTTGGTATTCACGAAGCATCTTTATTTTCTATAAATCTCAACACTTCCTTAAGTGAATCAGCTAAAAAGGTTAAGAGTAATCACACGATTGAAGGCGGACCTGAAGTTGTCATTTGCCACAGCACGTTGTCCCTAAACATCTCAATCTGAGCTAAATCTCGTCTCAAATTTTGCCATGTGCAATTTAGATCTTAAGGTCCTTTAGAATCTGGACTTAAATTTTGTATCATACAACAGAAAGCTCAATTTTTAGTCTGTTTCAGTAGCCTAACACTTAAAAGACTTAACATTTATCTTAAATTCAGACTCTGATTTGAGCAAAATCTCAATCTGAGATGAAATATCTACTTGGGGTGTTTCGGGAGATCGGGACCAAATTTGTCATTTGCTTTCGTCCGAGAACATTTGACCACGGTGCTATGAATTCACAAGGCATCGTAGATAAAAGGTTAAATATTTTGTCTTATTATAATTAGTTAAAACATTGTGCCGCAAATATTTCCGGCACATTGAAGAAAACCCTATGTTTTCTTAGTGATTTCATTTGAATCTATAGTTCAATTTCGAGCATTGAGCCGTGACTGCACTTTTAAAGTTTAATCCATTCGCCGATAAACTGTACATCGATAAATTACACACAGTATAGTAAATATAATGACTATTGCATTAATCACGGGTTACCCGCCAAATAGACTCGTCTGAAAGTTCATGGCTCAGGGTTCAAAATTGAACTATAGTCATTTACATAATGCATTAGTAAAAGTATTGAATAAGTTAATTTTCTTTTTGAGCTAATCCGGTTTAAGACTTTAACAATATGCCTAGGTCCCACTGAGCATTGTTTAGCCTCGGCGTTGTACTCCAGATTTAAACAAATTAGGTTCGAGGGCATTGGGAACAGGGCTATCATAAATGTTCTAGTTATTACACCGAAGATTCCCCTAGACCACGAGGGCCCTTTCCCGATACCTTCCAATGCCCATTTATTAAACCGGGAATACACCGCCGAGGCGGTACTAAAAGATTTTAAGGTGTTAAACGTATATCACAAACGTGTAACTGTCGTTTGGTTTCTTCAAATGTCCGATAATATTCCTTTGAAATGTTGATTTTATGTGATTCACAAATAAAAATTAGAAGCAGTGGCATTTTATATTTCTGCTTAACTGATTCATTTTTTGTCATTTGTGTGCTTTTGGTTTAACAAATGTCTTTTCATTATGCAACTATGATTCAAGCACAACATTATGTTAAATTTACTCAGGAAATTATTACGACTGCAGTATTACTTTAATAAAACCCTTTTTTGTTCAGAACATAAAGTCAAATATTACTCACCATATTTTACGAAAATTCCACAACCTTTGAGCACAGGAAGACGAAATAATTCCACGAACGTCCTGACGACGCGGTACTAATTTTCCGCCAAAAAATCTAACACTCCCAAGAGTCACTATTTTTATTTCCCTGTCACTCGGAACACTTGACACCCTTCCGAAGATTTAATTCATTTTTATCGATTTTATTTTCATACAAATAATAATTTATGATGTCAATTAAAAAAAATAATTTTCCGAAGGAACGAAAACCTTTTTCACGAAACCAAGCAAAGACGAACACTTCATGTGTGAATCATCCCAAATCTTAGAAACAATATTCGCAAGCACACCTCGCGAAAACCCATAAAACTTCAATAAAATCGATCATAAAAACGGGGATAAATGATCAATAAACGTCCATGGTATATAGCGACCGTTATAGTGACCAAAAGGCTTTATGTATGATGATTACTAAGAAAAATGTATATGGAAAGTGTCTTTAGGTATTGACGATTATTGTTAAAGGTTCATGGCCAATTTTTGTCGGAATATGAAAATATTAATATTCGATAACCGCTGATCATGGTTTTCTGCTTTGGGCATGTAAAAAAGGTATGAGGAAATCGGACAGGGAATGCAGCACTCATTTTAATCAGCCGATTGTGTTTTGGGCATGTGGCAATTAATGGAAACTCAAGTAGTAAGAATAAATAATCAAAATGTAGCAAGATCAAATGATCACACGCCATAACTTTGTCCCCTTTCTCATACTGTCTGCATGTAGTAGCTTTTACTTGCGTTTTAGGCAAAGTTTAGAATACCACCTTTAAACCAACCGTACCGTTTCATCAACGTACTTACGGAAACGTAAACTTACGTTCAAAGTTAAATGCAATATTATTCTTTAACAACAAAAACATGCACATTAGGAACATATAATGTTTGTGGGGTTTCATTAACAGATACTTTTACCACAAGTATAGTTGTAAAGGAGGTATAATGAAATAGTTGATGGCAAGTTTAAGATTTCCGTAAATCCGATACAACAGTACCCAGGTTCGATCGATTCGGTCGTGGCAGGTCAATGAATTTACCGAAAATTCTACAACAATGCCTATTTTCACCAACATGTGAATAAATTTCAGGTACCTAGCTGGGTACACACCTTTAATTATTAGTACCTTGGTCAAGTGAATATATTTGACCTAATTGACAAGCGATAATGACTGTTTTGTTCGCAATGTGTTTTATTGCGGAGTGATTATAAATGGGCATGTCCAAGTTTTACATGTGTTTATATGTACTAATGACTTGTTAATGACCCCGGATGTCATGTTCAATGATTAGTTGCGTACTTGGGTAACGACAAACAGGGAGAAAATCGTGTAATTAAAATAAAGATCACTGTTTTATGAAAATAAATCACCGTTTTATGAAAATATATAGATCTAAATGTTTTATGAAAATTATATATAGATAGGCTGACATCGGATACTGAATTATGAATTAATGCAGTTTGGCTTGTAAGTGTCCATATTGTAACAACTTGGTGTTTTCCGTCTATGAAGTGTCCAAATCGTGACAACTCGGGTATTTCCGTCCATGAAGTGTCCAAATCGTGACAACTCGGGTATTTCCGTACACCTACGAAGTGTCCATATCGTAACAACTCGGGGTTTCCGTCTATGAAGTGTCCATATCGTAACAACTCGGAGTTTCCGTCTATGAAGTGTCCAAATCGTAACAACTCGGGGTTTCCTTCTATGAAGCTGTTGCTACTGTAACACAATGATGTTATGCTACGTGTGGTGTTACACTACATTGGGAATATCCGAGCGGATTGTCGGACATATGTGGCATTCGACTGCCGTGTTTTCAAATGTGACCATCTCCAGTCAGTACAGTTGGGTATTCATGTTTTGTTCTTCTCTGTCTATGGCTATGGTCGTGAGACGATAAGAGTTGTCAAGTTAAACTTAGGTCCCTTTGACCATTTTAGCACCATATGAATCCCGACAGAGATAAATTAGCTTCAGGAGGCATCGGGAACAGGCAAAGATTTTCTAATGACGTCCCTGCAGCTCACCTAATACCACGATGATTTTTAATCGGGAGCACATCGCCGAAACAAAGCTGAGTGGAACCTTATAGACTTAACATTCATAGGTTACTGTTGAAATAACTATCTGCAGGCCCTGTTATCAATATCTATCGGCATCTGAGCTGGCTTACTTACTAATCGGAACCCCTCTATTGTGCCGAATATGGCTCACGTCAAATATAGATCTCCTATAGATGAAAATACAAATGTACTTTGCATCGAATATAGCTTACTGTAAGCAATAGTCGTCGACAGTGAACGACGATTATCGTAAGCCAACGGTCAACACAATGTACACGCGTGAATTATCGGTCATTTCCGTTTGTCTTTGGTAAGTATTCATATTTCATAAATACCGCGATGATTAGAATTCACAATGCCAATGAATGCCAGGGTTTTTCGGGTGATTTTATAGCGGAATATGGGCTATGTTCCCAACAGAAAATTATATTTTTTTTCCCAATTTCAAGCCAGAAATTCCCAGTTCAGAGTTAAAAAGGAATTTGGGGGAAAATTTTCCTGTAAAAACAGCCAGCACAACTGAACTTTAGCATTAATATCACTTAATTACAGCAAATTAAACATAAAGTTTAAGTTATTGTACACCTTTCAACATTTAAGGCTTTGGAATTAAAATTGTACTTTTCCCAATTTGGATCAAATGCCGTTAAATTCCCAATCCCAAGGGTATAGGTCATGTTCCCAAAATACTGACCCTGAATGCATTTTAAATTCCGAAAGGAACTACAGGCGTGGGGGGTGAATCAGATACAGTAGGAAGCGGTAACAAACAGTAGGCTATATTGAAGGGAGGTAATAAAATAAGCAACTTGTATTTAATTAGTACTATTTTTATTCTAAAATTTGAGCGGCAACAATAGTAGTCACTAGTTAGCATACTACTCTACGCCTACGTCATTTTAGAACAGTTTTGTAGACATACAGAAAGCTTATATACATCGCAAATATTGATGACGTCATTTGGTGATGACGTCACTAGAATATGTGATGTTTTACAAGTACATTGCACAAACTGTATTTTAAAACGGAAGCTAAATATCAAATAACTTACTAGACTGCAAGCAATAAATATACTATACACTATGAACGAACATGTGACATATTGAAATGAACACTTCTAATATAGACCAGTGAGAGGCATAAGTCAATCTCATAAAAATCAGATCTTAACATTTGGTCCATTCCTTTAAGCTGTTATAGATCTGACACATTCCATGAGAGGTCGCGTTCAAATGACCTCTCTAGTGCATGTTGTATCATGGCTATTCGCCTGTTTGTATAGAGTTGAAACATATCTCTCACTCTAAACTACAGCAGAGATTATCTGCACTTTCAGATTTGTGAAAGAAGCGAATGGATTGGATGATGTTAAGTTCACATCGACATGACGTCATACAAAGTGTCATCAGATCCTATATCAGTGTAAAGTAGTGGAGCATAATATGGACCTAATGTAAACTACTGAAAGATATTAGTATGTTATTTCCACTTGCTGGACATGTCCATCCTAAATGTAATCAGTGCCTGAATACACGGAATAAACAGATTAAAGCTGAAGGGGTTTCTCAAAAAAATATTATACGTTTATTCCGTGTATTCAGGCACTGATAAAGATTCGTTATGGACATGTCCACTATTTCAGGTAACTATATGGTGGTCATCATTCTGAACTCCTTGACAATGCAAAACCTACCGAATGTATGATTCGAAAAGAGAATTATAAGAGGTGTTCCGAATGGTTGGTCATAATACATTTAAAAAAAGTATTAATGGGAGTTAACTCGCGCTATGATCCCTTGAACAGATATGCTCACGAAAATAGTCGAGTAATTCGAATGAAATGACCAAAAGAGTTTGATAGAGCATTAACGGGAAGTAACTCGTACTAAAATCACCTATTCATTTATGCTGGGGACAAAAGTCGAGTAATTCGAATGGAAGGACCAACGTTGTTTTGAGACTATAAATTGGAGTTAACTCGTACAGGGTGTCCAAAAAGAAAGTATACAGTTTCGGGGTATTTTTATTAACTCTTATTGTTCTGTTATCGCAAAGAAATTTTGCACATGGTTTGACAAAAGATGTAAGTTTTTTCTGGTACCAATTTAAAAATTGTAACTTTTTAAAAAATGTCAGTTTCCAAAGAATACTAAAATTTTGACAGTGACGTCATTTTGACGTGATGTACGACGTTTTCATAATTTCTGTCTGTCTCATGTTTCCCGTTTTGCACTCATTCTTTAAAAGTGTTGATTACATTTACACAAATTTCTACCAACTGATCTTCTTAAATTGCATTTTGATGTTGGTCAGAAGAAAAGTTGCGAATATAAACATTTGAGTGTACATAAGTGAAATCGGATAGCCCAAAAGAAAAAATCCACATTTATTCAGACATGGGCTGGAGGCGGGCAATTCCACTCTGCAGTGGAATTTGCTAGAACATATTTTGACACTAAATGTTTCTTGTAATTCACCCAACACCGTATATTGCCATGTGTGACTCTGGCTCCACTTGCATGAACTATACATCATACAAAACGAACTTGCTAAAACAAAGGCAAGTAAGACGATGGGTTTACTTCTTTCTATTTTGTTGTCGCAATCACAAGTGAATAGCCTATTAAAAGCCAACATACATGTCCATGCTCGTGAGACACATCATATATATAATATTAATTTTGACATATGTGAAATTCAATACAAATTTTCCACGAATGCGTGCAAGAAGGGAAACACCAGAAATCGTAAATAGCGTCAAAATGACGCCACGGACAGAATACGGTAATTTTAGAAAATTTACATTTTAAAAAAAAATATCCAAGTTACAAGATTTAAACTGATGCCAGATAAAAAAATCATCTTTTGACTAACCATGTGATAAATTTCTTTGCGATAGCAAAACGTTAAGATTTTATTAAAATGCACTGAAACTGTATACTTTCTTTTTGGACACCCTGTACTATCATACCTGGCGACAAAAGTCGAGTAAGCCAAATCAAAGGATCATAGAAAGTATGAAAATAATAAATTTGTTTTAGCTCAGTCATATTAAAATCTAAATTAACTCGACTGGCGTATCTTTGCTTTAATCTAAAAATAGAACTGTACGTATCACGTGACACATTAATGTGAACATTACAACAAGTGCATTATATTAATTGATTTGTTTATTATGCAAAATAATGACATAAAAACTGAGAATAGAGTATCAATCAACTTAGCTATTATGCAAGGTGAATAATTTAGTAAATAACTGGAAAAAGAGTTTACATATGATGAACTCAAAGGTTTTTATAATAACACAACGTTTTCTTAATGACACAAAGTATCCCTAATAATAACACAAATTGTTCATAAGTTAAAAAGAAAAATTATAATAACACAAACATCTCATAATAACACACATTCTTCATATCAAGTTTTCATAATAACACAAATTATTCACAATAACTATTTATACGAAGTACATGTATTCGTGATAACACAAAGCAGTATTTACACTGCAAGACATTGTATTGACAAGAACAATAGCAACAATTCTATACTGTGTTGTGATTCTTTTATTTGTAGAATCAAACATTAATTACAGTTCTGTAGTCTATCAGGATTCGTTATTCGTGATATTCGAGAAGCCGAAAGGGGTCAAATTTAAGGAACAAAAGCATAACCAGATAATAATTAAATAATCGAAAGTAAAGTCATTAATATACAAAGAGAACTTGTTTAGGAGGTACTGAGCTTGTCAAATTGGCTCTTTCAACAGACTAGGCACTACAAGAATTTGCAAAGTATTTAACCTATTACTAGGAAGCGAATACAAGGAATTTATTTGAATACTAAATTTTACGGTCGCATACAGTATAAAGGACGTCTATAATTCCTAGAGACTCTTTTATTGATATGTATTGCTAAATCTACTGTAGAGTCTTCGAAACTATTTGCTGACTAGCTTTCCCTGGACCCTTTTACCAAACGGGACGCTGATTCTCAAATTAAATTTCAATAGTAAAATAATTCAACTCTATCGAAACTGCAAACGTATCCACTCTCTTGATGTTACACTCTAATGCTGGGCTTTGGCGATAACCGTGGACGAAATATTTCAAAAAGTGAGATCCAAAACTCCAAAAGGTAAAATTAAGGTCAAACCAAAGCTAAGTCACTATAGTCGAAATTAATCCATCTTGAAACTACGATGTACTTTAACACAAACTCTGATTTGGGCGGAGTAGTTAACGCTAAAACCCAGCTAAATAACTAACCGGAACTAACGTCTAACCTGAACTAAGATCTAGCCGGAACTATTTCCAATAACGCATGCTCACTACGCACTTTTTACATTTATTTTACTCATATAACTATATACATTATAACTATATACATTCACAAATTAACATAAACTATGCAAATACAATAACAAAAACATCATATAATTTAGTTTACTGGGAAAATAATAATAACAGTTACAGATGAACGACATCTGCCCATGCGTGAATTCACTGACAACATATTCGTGAAATCACTGATTGTACATGCGGTAATTCACTGACTGCGCATGCGTGAATTCACTGACTGCATCTGTGCGTATTTACTGACTGCGCATGCGTGAATACACTAACTGCGCATGCGTGGAATCACTGACTGTGCATGCATGGAATCTCTAACGGCGCATGCGCAAAATCACTGACAGGACATGGTTGGAATCACTGACTGTCCATGCGTAAATTCATTGACTGCGCATGCGCACGTTGATGTCTGTTCGTTTAAATGTTTGCCAATGCAACACTATATTATGCAGTTTTGTTGTTGGGGATGTAACAAGTCCCCTCCAATCATTTACCGTCGCTTTTTCTGTCGTTATCAGGAGACAAACGCACGTGCTTTTCTTTCCTGTAATAAAAACATCGCATTATTAATATCATAATTAATCCAATCTATCATGCTTGCACAAATAAATATAAAACATACATTAAAATGATATGTCTCTATTTTAGCATTCTGTTTGCGCAATATTGAAACTGTTTATTACATTTGTATTGAAGACATATTATTCCGAAACCCTATCACAACCTAATTTTCCAAATGCGAATAACAAGTACGTCAAGAAAAACGTTAGGTCGTTTCTATACGGGTTCTTTTTGTGTTTTTCGTGTTCTGCAGTTTTGTCGGTTGTGTTTATTGCTATGTTTGGTGGTCCTTTAGTGTTCATTGTTGTATTCGGTCGTGTTTGCTGTGTTTACTGCCGTATTTCACGGTCCTTGTTTGTGTATTAATGTGTTTGGTGGTCTTTGCTGTGTTTATTGCTGTATTTCGTGGTCCTTGTTTGTGTATTACTGTGTTTGGTGGTCTTTGTGTGTTTATTGCTGTATTTCGTGGTCCTTGTTTATGTATTACTGTGTTTGGTGGTCTTTGCTGTGTTTATTGCTGCGTTTCTTGGTATTTGCAGTGTTTATTGGTGTGTTTGGTGGGTATTGTGTGTTTATTGCTGTGTGTGGTGGTCTTTGCTGTGTTTATTGCTGCGTTTCTTGGTATTTGCAGTGTTTATTGGTGTGTTTGGTGGGTATTGTGTGTTTGGTGGGTATTGTGTGTTAATTGGTGTGTTTGGTGGGTATTGTGTCTTAATTGGTGTGTTTGGTGGGTATTGTGTGTTTATTGGTGTGTTTGGTGGGTAGTGTGTGTATATTGCTGTGTTTGGTTGTCCTTGTTGTGTTTATTGTTGTGTTTCGTGGTTCTAGTGGCCTTATCAAAAGCTCTACCGAGTGCCTTTATCCAATTACCTTCCGTTCGTTTCAATAAAGAAGGCACACAAGCGCTACGTAGCGCTTTGCTTAGGCAACGGGCACGAGGTTTTAGCTCGTACATTGTATTTTGGCAGCCACCGCCCATGTTGACTGTTTTAGAATGATACCAATTCCAATCAAGTAAAGAACTAAAACACTTACTTTGCAGGTGAAGTGCTGGATGGATACCTTCTGAAAACAAAGATAAATATGTTAATCTTTTCTTACATATATGAAAATTTGACAGAAGTTCAATAATATGGATAATTTAAGTGAATGTCCAAAATATTTATGCTCACCTTCAGTTGCAAAGATGAAAGCTAATACAACGACGTTCACTGTGACTGTTAAACAAATGTTACAACAAGGTATCTACAGTACACAATATATTCCAAGCAAGGAAATAACTAATATAGGCATAGCTTGGTGCCCAATCCAATTTCTTTATATGATCATATACGCCATTATAGTGCAACATAAGTAAAACGTTGCTTCAAAGAATCCAATAGTGCATCATAAGATATAACATCATAATGTTGTTGGCTAATTATGAATATTTTTAAAATGAGTATAGAATGAAAAATACACCGTGTGTTGCAAATTATCGTTTGAAACACTTCTCTCTAAGTTATTACACATTATGCCCAAGAACACAATTCAAAATTAGCAGACGGAAATTGTATGGAAGATGTATTTATTTATTAAGTGTCATACCCTCAACAATCACATACCGGTTTTAACATTTGACCGATTATTGGTACATCATGGACAAAAGTCAGTAACCTTTGTTAAATAAAAATGAGCATCCCATGGCAATTAATCTTATAAAATTTAACATTAATTTAATTAATTGGCAAGTCTCTCCTATTAAAGCGTTATTTATTACTGCCAAATTCGCGATAAGACATCAGCATTGGGGTTGTTAACGCCCGGAATATTTGACATTCGATCATATTAGACATTTTCAATGTCACCAAACTGGCAGTATTTTACGCCCAATGTATGCATGAATTTGAAAGTTATATTAATCATTTGGGCAATTTCATAAACAGTTGCCCAGTTGAGTTTTCTTGAATCAATTTTCCAGCAACAACCACAAAATGAAAAAATATAACACGGCACAATGCCCACTACACAATTCTCGTGTGCGTTAATGTACCTTGTAGTTATGGCATACATGACAGTCTCATTGTAAGCTAGCAAAATATGCGTAATGCTCTTAAAAGAAGTAAAGTTCTTATTTACCGTTCTTTGTCTTTATGCATCTGGCGTACAATATCACGTGACGGGATGGGGAATGTTGTACTCGAACTTCCGGAACTCATGGAGTTTAAACTCAACCGACTTTCTGATGGATGACTTAGGTGGCTTAAATTACTGAAATGATAAAACATAATATTAATACACATATTACGTGTGGACCAGAAATCGGTCAGTAATTTTGCTGTGATGTTTTTGTGAACTTCTTTAGTCTGCCGAAATTACCAGTAATAAGGTTTGGCAAACTTTAACTGGAATAGATGTTAAACGGGCACCAGGTGATGATCGTACGATGTCTGTCAATCATTATTGTCGAACGACCTAAGACGAATGTATTTGTCTGTTAGCCGCACAATTAACCTTTTCCGACAACTCTTTGTTGATCCAAAACGATACGTCAGCCGATCATCAGATCATCGGATCGGATGGAGATCAAGTTTTAATTGTATCCAATTTGTAAGACAGTCAAAGCAGTAGGCTACGAAGGGCGTTTGCCTTTTAGACTTTCACTTAATGACATTGACAATGTGTTAATGTACAGAACGATTGATGTATTAAAGTACATCATTTGTATAATATTACGTAAATTTTCATAGATGTTTAAACAATAGAGGCGAGGCTAAATGGTATGCTAATCTACACGTTAAGGTTCATGTATTACAAAGTAATTAAATAGCGACAGCAATGTCATGGTAACTGATGTGACGCTAAATACGACCAATTTACGAGTATATACATATTTTCTTTGTATTTATTATACAACGATCTATTACCATAGCAACCGTGTGAATTAAATATTTCTGTCAAACACTTTACAATGTAAAATTAGCTAGTTAGCAAAACGTATCAAATCGACTGAGGCGAAGCGCCCTTAGATGCTTTGCTTCAATGATTTCTTGTACAAATGTGGCATGAAATATGAAACAGCTTTACTGAGCACAGTTAGTTAAAATACAAAATGGTCTTATGTCGAATTACTGAAATAAATGGCATTTTATTCAGCTCCACATGAAATTGGTATGAGAAATGTTTTTGTTCAATTTTATGGCATCACACATGCGTGGTTACTTTGCAACAATGGGTTCGTAATTGAGTGTACTAATTAGCGTCATTTAACATCATATTAAATCTTGTGCAAGATAATTATATTATGTAATGTATAAAATAAATGTCTGCGTTATTATATGTTCATACAAGGGGCGAGTCAAAAGTTGATTGGAAAAGGTGTATCTTCTTTGAGCCAAAGTCAGACCCGATTTTCCCAAAGCATCTCATATAGAAATCTCATTACAAATTAAGATTTAGCTCAATTCAGAGTCGGAATTTGGGATGCATCTAAAATTTAAGATGTTTTTAGGCTGGCGATGTCGCCGGACCTATTACAATGCCAAAACATGAAATCCACTAAGATACATTTACTCCCGAAACTGACAACACAGAATCTATACACTCAATGAAAATAGTTCCTCCTCGTTAATCAATTTTGCAAGATTAGAAATTAAACTTTCCTTGTTTCATTTATAATCCGTTCAATTGTAATATATTAGTTTCTTCTTGTAATGGAAGGAAATCGTATGAAATTAAAAGAAAAGGTGTTTAAAGGCGTTGATAATTATTACTTCGCGTTACGAACGCGATATAGCGCGTGCATCAATGATTTTATTATGTTAAATTATTTAGTTCAATATTCTCTAAAGAGATCTTGGCCTCGCTTAGTAATTTTCTGATGCTCAGGCCAGCGATCGAATCACGGCGGCACCAATTTTTTATTTTTCGTCCAGCACTTATATTACCTCTCTTTCGACTTAGAAAACCACTTGATGTTATTTAACTTGAAAAAAGCTATTGTCCCTTTGCAGTTCTCGTTTATTAATAGAAAGTTTAAGGTATGGTAGGAATCGGAAATCTAGAAATGAAAGAACATGTGTTCTATGTGATAAATCTGATCTGGAAGATGAATACCATTCCATAATAATCTGTGATCAGTATAAAGATTTGAGACAAAGATATATACCAAGAAGATATTATATCAGACCATGTATGGCTAAATTTGTAGATCTCTTAAATACCACCAATAAAAAATTACTTGTAAATCTCGCAAACTTTATTGTACTTGCCAGCAAACACAGACTAACGCTTATGTAGAAAACCGTATAGTCCTTTTTCCCAACACCTAAGCAGTGTTCTTATTTAAACTATTTGTACATTATATTATATTTTCTTTCGAACATAAGAACAATTTCAGCAGGATCTATTATCGTAACATTCTCCCCATATTCTCCACCGAACTTATTTTCTTTGTTTCTTAGTATGACTGTAAATGCATGTTTATTGGAATAATCTAAAAGTATGTTTTTTTGTGTTTCTGTATGTATGTTTGTATGTATGTATGTTTATATGTATGTATGTTTGTACGCATGAATGTATGTATGTTTACTCGAGCGATTATTAAGATGTTTGTTTGTATGTATGTATCATGTGTAAATTTAAATTGTATAACTATGTAGTGATGATGTGCAAAAAGCACAAATCTAAATGAAATAAACAATTATCTATCTATCTATACAACTTGAAAAGCTATTGTCCCTTTGCAGTTCACCAGCCTGTCAGTACTTCAGTACTTTGATTATTTTAAGGCAACCACTAAGACGGATGCTTTCTGTTTTGTGATGATTGTCACATGACAACATTTGAGATGAGATGTAGCTCTTATTGAGATGTTTAGGCAATCGTAAAAGCTCGGCCATTTCCGTTTGTATCCGGTAAATTGATTTATCCGGTATTTTCCATTGGATAAAAACCGAGGTGATCGGAATGATGTTTACGGAGATTGTAGATGATGGGTACTGCTTTATCAACATTTCTCTTCACTTCATTTATATTGGTTGTCTTAGGTTCGCTCTCATTTGGCGTAGAAATATGGCAAAAACAGAAAATGATAAAAATCTGAACCAAACGCATTTGCGCAAATCGCATCGACGGAGGCAATACAGAAAACTTAAATGCTTTCATAAAAACGGTATATTTTTCATCTTTCGTTTAACAATTGATCAATCTTCTGTCATAATTTCAGCACTTTCTATGTTTTTTGTCTATTTAGATTAAATTCTATCAATTATTTAATCTCAGACAGCGCCGAGTGTACGTCGATGCATATTAATATGACCATCAACATTAGAAATTATAATTACTTTATATGACAAATGCAGCCAATAATTATTAGCAAATACAAAAAAATGTCATTAATAAACCGGTAATTATTTGAAGACGTTTGTTGAATTTCATATTTACAAGACGTGCTCTGTTTAAACACTCTAATTATATTACAAGACAAAAAGTTTTCCCGCGACAAGATAGTAGTTAAAGAGGCATGCCCTATAACTAGCATATTTTTCTCGACTATCACAATAAATTAGCTAAATGTACAAAGTACTATCAATTATCATAATTTGTCAGGAGAAAGTTTGCGCAAATATGTCTCTATAATGTCAAAAATATATTCAAATCACCAATTATACTTTATCTCTTCCAGCAATTTATAATTATGTAGTCAAAGGGAAACAACTCGTGACTATTTTGCGCGTTGCGGAAATATGTTTTCATTCTTTTCTCGGTAATTAGTGGGAGCTTATCGTTGAAATTTTGAGCAGTTTAAGCAATAATGATTCTCATTGAATGTATCATATTCCTGAATCGATTTAAACGATCAAAGTTATAGGGAACGCCTCTTTAAACGATCAGTATCGGTAATTATCAACTTGCTTGTCAATGACATATGCTCCCATAAGTAAAACATATTTTTTAATAGCCGATGTGCTTATACATTTGAATCAGGGGCCGCGATAATGATTCTACACGAACGAAAATATCGCGGGTTTTGAATGAGAAGGTCGTTAGTCCAAAATCGATATTTTTTAGAAAACAGGAAAAAACTATCTGAAAATTAATCTTTACTTTTTGAAACAACAAAATTTTGTAGTTCAGGTTGGTTAACATGATAAGTTCCAATTTTCACGAAAATAGGCTCTTTAGTGCCTTATAGTGCGGATTTCAATTATAGTATTTACGACCTTCTCATTTTAAGTCAGCAAAATAGTTTTAGTATCCGCCGATTTGCTTATAAATTTGAACCGCGGTAATGGTTTTACACGAACAAATACGCCAAGTTTTGGGCGACGAGTAATATTTGTGATTTGAGATAAAGTATGACGAATGAGAAAAAGATGCATCAATTTTATTGTAACTATGATTAAGAATTCATATCGTGTTATGATTATGTTTCTAATTAAAATCAAATTTTTGTGGCATATTTCTTGGTATATTGTACTTTGTATTGACATGAAACATATGTGAGCAATTTATCTTTGAACAACCAACGAGTAACCAATAGTAGTAGTTGGTTGCTGTGGTGCACGTGGTAATATTGGTGGTGGTAGTTTAATTAAAGCGACGGTAGCGGCGGCGGCGGAAGCGACGGTCATAACGTTTGCATTGGTGGCAGCGGTGATTGGTGGCAGTGATGTTAGTTTTGTGGCGTTGGAAGTGGTGATTTGAACGCGGCTGCGGTGGCGACGACTCAACAACCGAATGTATCAAATTAACCGATTAACCTCTTTAAACTGATAAAATTAATATGTACGTATATGTATATACAGTGTTCGTGGGGTATTCAAATTGCCTTCAAAAGACAGACGCGCACATAAATTCAACAACAATTAACATTCAGACAATAATACTTTAACATGTATAAAGTAAAATTTAAATATTGTTTGCACAGTGTGACTATAATTGAGTATTTCATAATGATTAATCACCCAGTCTTTATCCCATTATTATTTCAAGTTAATATTTCTTACCGATTTTTTTACCTCCAATTTTGAAGAGTTTGCAAAGTGTGGTATATTTCGGATGGGAACGTCGCTCGTCCATCATATTTAATTTCAAATTTATCAAAAATGTTGGGTCTTTTTATAAATGATAAATTTGAAAGATTTGACAGTTAAGGCTTTTTCGAAGATGTATTAATTACATGGTTAAAATAATCACACCCTTTTTAAGGGAATATTCGTCATGCTGCTCATCGGTCATTTTGTTGTCATAAGTAGAGAATATTTGTGTGTTCCACGATGCATGTAGTCGATGTAATACATACATGTACGTTTTACATTGTACACATGTACATTATTAAAAATGTCTGGTGTTTGGGAGTTGACGCGATTAACAAAATTAAATTTATATAGATGACATATACTGCAGTATCATGTATGAACCATAAAAGTGTTCCTATTGATACGAATCGTTAGGTAAAAAGAAATCATATTACATACTAGCCAATAAGTCGAGTAAGTAGAATTCAGAGATTTACAAAAAGTCAGTTTTCAGTGTCTTTTATTCATATGTCTACACAATAAATTGTACTAGATTCGTTTTATGTAGTAGTTTTGTCATTTGTCAAAGTCCGGTCGCCTTTAAGGTAACTTGTTTATCTCTATTTTACTCGACTTGTGGACGAGTATGTACGGTAGTTTAACTTGATTTACCCGACTTATGGACGAGCATGTACGGTATTGTAAACTTATTTAGTATAAAGCTAGAACTTACCCTCTGGGAACGGAACATGATGGATCAAACTGATCGTCCCAATTATCTCGATAATTTTGTTCTAATCTGATTGGCTCCAATCTGAAATCAAAATTAAAATATGTATTTATGAGATACTGTAAAATCTAGTGGTTTGGGTAAAAAAGACCATTTTGATGGGACATTATTTCGTGGATTTTGCATTTCAGGAAACAAATACAAGGGTCAAAAGTATTATTTCGATGGGATTTCATTTCGTTGTTGATGTGGTAATACTCTCTAGAACAATAACTCGCTGGCCAACGCCAAGAGTTTGTCCCACGACGCAACGAAGTCCTGACTGGCCCATATTTTCCGGCCATCGGTCCGATAAGACAAGTGTTTGGTTTGTATTTGTGACCAAGGCAAGATAGCTTGGAGGTGGAGCGTCCGCTACGATTGCGGGGTCCCGAGCTCGATCCAAATTGGTGTTATACAAAGACGTTATAAAAGTGGTTCAAGAAATTCCTTGCTAGATGTTCAGCATACAAGGAAAACTAGTTGCTCTTCTTGCACACCCTCTTGGTGATAAATAACAACAGCTATGAATTACCGAGAGTGATTAATACAAGTTGGACAATTGGACCTATTTTTATTGTACAATGTATTACCATACAAGAAATAGAATATTGTTAACACTTACGATTGTGTAGATATAATAGAAACCTGTTCATCATGCATCTTTCTACGCGCACCGGGACTACTTTTTGCCGACAATCTATGGAAAAGGTGAAGTAATTAAATTATTTCCCCTTTCTAGGGTAAAACAAAATGTAACTGGGGAAACCAAAACACGTTATAAACCGTAGACTGATTTGTGATGGTAGAACAAATTAACCAAGGCTCATGTCCAAATAAAACCATGGAATCTTAGTTTTACTGTTGATTTTCATTATCTGAGATTTCGGAATCCTTAAAAATTCAATTTGCTTCTTATAAACATATTGAAACTATCTGAACTCGTAGCCAACCCTGCAATATGTGTTACTATAAGCAGACGATATTGCAAAATTGACAGGTACAAGTCTAACATTAAGATTGTTTCTCATGATGATATAAGTATATCAAGATTTCTTTTTTACTTTTTCTTGCGTTAGCATGAAACAAAGTTAAGTTTTTTGGTCACAACTAAATAAATAAAGAGTTATAAGAAAGATTCGTGTGTAGGTGCCAAACAAACACTTTTTAGTTTCCTTGAATGTGCTCTTATTTTCTATTTAGAAATAAATGTTCTATATATTTTCTGAATTTCATATTCTAAATATAGGCTTACCTATCATCGCTACCACTTGCAAATATCGCCGGCGAAAAGCGTCCAAGCATATGGCCGGATTTAGAGTACTTGGTGTAGTGTGAATTCTTTCCCGCCATATTTTCGTCTGATTCACCGGAAGTAGATCCACTTCCGCTAGAACTTTTTGTCCTATCACCAGATATGTCGGACCAGTCCGTTACAGGAGTACTTCCGGTAGACTGTGAACAATCTTGACTGGATGAGTGCTCGAGACCGCTAGACTGTGAAGATATATCGGAACCGAGGTTTGAAAAACCACTGAAAGTAAAAATAATAAAACAACATTATTAGTGAGAAAATAATAATTATAAAATAGATAAATTGAAATATCATAATTATACAATAATAATAAATATAATGTTAAAGCAGCTATGTCTTTCAAATCGTTTTTAGAAATCATAACTAATAAATCCTCGTCCATTTTTGTACAAAATGTAACATCAAAACACGTCTAACACCGTTAACTATTTCTCCCAAACGGATGGACGAATTTGAAAATATACGCACAATTAATAACTTAAAACGATTGTGCAAAAGATATTATATAATAAATTATTATAGTATTTATGCGTTAATGATGAGTGAAGGAAAATAAAAGTTTTGTTTTTTTCTTAATTGGATTATAATTGCTTAATTGGTGTTATGTTTATATTAAAACTAACAATTTTGAAGGTCGTGTGTCCTTTGTATATATATCTGCATGACAAACTGTGTGGGCCTCACGTACAAAATATTTACACGTCAGTTTTTCGTTTTTTTTTTAATATTTCATTTTTTTCTTGGTAAAAAGCACATTTTCACGCGATTTGTTACTGTGTGTAATTGACATAATACTGTGGCATAATATTTAACCCTGTCATGAAAATTCTAATTACCTTATAGTTTGGGTCAGAATTTCCGGAGAGTTTTTCACGGTGACACCGCCCATCATTACGAGTATATCATTTGAATGAATATGATTCGGGCGAATAAGGTGTACATATAATACTTAAATACCAATGCACAATCTCGGGAAGGAAATTATCCAAAAAAAAACATCAAGCATTCCTCAAAATGGATCATTAGGTTTAAGCTTATGGTAACATTTAAAATCAAAATGTCTACATTTTTGGTGTGCTATGATCTACATTAATCAATTTATCAATCGTTCGGGCGTATGTTAACGCCTGTCAGGCTGTCTGGTTTTTTTGACGATTAATGACTTTTATAATTAATAATTAAGATTTCATTTAGTATTACAAATGTATATATCGCATTATTTTTTATTTCTCACCGACTTGCCAGTAATAAAGCAAAACACGAGACAACATGTGAAATTATGTAAAGCGTCTCGATTTAATTTCTGAATTCTGATTTCTTGGATCACTAGGTCAAGAGTTACCTCCCATGGAAAAGAGCTCGCGCAATATCACCCTTGCGACGGTCGTACTCACATGGGCATTTTGTCTAAGTAAATACTTATAAACGTTTAAAATAACCAGGATAGGGTTCTTGCGAGCACAGTGCTAAGTAGTATGCAAATCCTACAAGTACTACATGCACACGTACATGTTATTTTGCTTGTTACATGCAGGTCCAACTCTGCGGCGTCATTAGCTGTTCGTAGTAATGTTTTTCTTGTGTATCTACCATAAGATACAAATGACTATATACAAGACATAGTAGACATGTTTTCGACAATTTTCAAGGATAATAAAAAACAACTTAATAAAATTAATCAAAATTAATATTATTAAATGGTTCGTGCGGTTTTTGTTTTGTTCCGCCTGAAATTGATTTCGTGTTCAATGATGACAAAGTATCCAAATTGTGGTTAAATTATGAATTGGATTTTAATACACCAAAACATTCGGCGTCCTTACTACCACGAACAATCGACGAAGAAAACAAACGATATACAACTAAACTTGTATTAGCGGTCAATCTTAATAATGTACTAATCCGTCCATTTAAAAAAAAACTGTGTAGCAATTTATAAGAACATGCTCCAATTGGATTACGGAGTATGAGTTTGAGCACATAGTTCGTTCTGTGATGTTTATAAGCACCGGGTCTGGATTGAATACCAAATTACGTCGAGTACAGGTTCGACTCAATCGTGAAAGCTCGACCATTTCCGTTTGTCTCCGGTATAGTCTAGTAAATATATTATTGCAATGCATAAGGACCGAGGTGATCAGAGTGAGGTTCGACTGATCGACTAACAAGAGTCTGGTGTCCGTTGCCTAAGCAAAGCGCTAACGAGCGTCTTCATTCAGTTACCACCCGCTCTATTAAATCGCTTTGCTTGGGCAACGACCACCTGCCAGTTGAACAACATAATAAGTAAAATATTTCCGAGTATTTGAAGTGTAACAAATTAAGACTGTATGTTTTGGAGTGTAACATGCTTTTTATATCCGCCAATATTTACGACCCAAGTTGAGACAGAAAACTAAAGTTGAAATATGTTTAAAGGTGCACTTTGCACTTCATGAAAAACACATTATTAAAATGCATGAAAAAGTATAGTACGGACTAGTATACTACGTTTACATACAATTTCCAACTCTCGATTTGGCGCTTTTGAAGATGCATATAAACTGCATGTGTATGGTATAAATACATACGAGTAATTAAATTAAGCAAAATGTCGTCATGACATTGTTTCAACACATTTCAACGGCAGAATAAAAAAAATATATACATCAAATTGTAATTAAATGGTTCGTTCATTTTTATACGTTCCGCGTAAAATTGTTGACAAAGTATCGAAACTGTGGTTTAATTATAAATTGGATTTTAATATACCTTAAAACGCCTAAAATAAAACTCGACGTTACGTAATTACGAACATAATTTCATTCTATGAATAAACAATATTCAACTAAACATGTACTAGTGGTCACATTTAGTCAAAACTTCGTTAAGTCGTCGAATTGTCCGTTAACTCGAATTGTTCTTTGAAATGTCGAATTTTCCATTTGGTCGAAATTATTGTAATACCCTAGTCACATTTGCCCTACGAGCTCCGTACGAGCTCCGTACGAGCTCCGTATGAGTTGATTTTTCTGAACTCGAACGACGTCCGTACGGAGCCCGTACGGATATCGAGACTCGTGGGATAATCGTACGGATTTTCACAACTCGTAGAGGACTCGGTGATCTGGTGAAAACTATATATATACATTCTGTACAACTCGTACGAGATCCGTACGAGCTGTGACCAGATGCAAATACCGTCAGGATTAAAATATTTCAGACTCGTACGAGTTGGTAAATCCGCACGGACATCGTACGAGCATTGTGACCGTAGCATTAGAGAGATTTTCCATTGGATCATATTTTCTGTAAGGAAGTCGAATTACCCTTTCAGTCAACTTTTCCGTGTAGTCGATTTCTTCGTTAAGTCCTTTGAAAGTCATTATGTCATTTCTGTTTTGAAGTTCGAATAACGTTGAGTACAGTCCAGTTAGGGTAAGAATACAGTGACGCAGTGGAACAATCCACTATTACGGTGTAAACACAAGTATAAAGGCTCATACCAACAGTTCAATACCAAACTAAACTCTACCTGTTTAAGCAACGGTATTAATCTTTTGGGTTCACATAAACGATGACGTCACTGTCACGATATCCTAACTGGACTGTACATTACAGGTTTGACTGTTCACAAACAAGAGCCTATTAGACGAACAACATAATTAGTAAAATGTTCCCGAGTCACAGAAGTGTAACAAATTAAGATTGTATGTTTTGGGGGTGTAACACGTGTTTTATATCCGCCAATATTTACGACCCGAGTTTAGACAGAAATCACAAGCTGAATATGTTTAAATATGCACCATGCACTTCGTGAAAAACACGATTAAAAGTTAAAAAGCATGTTTACGGTACGGAGAATTTGACCTGATCCTCGACAAACAATCAGCATAACCCAACTCTGATATCGAGTCATTTTAACAGAGTTTGTTTAGCTACAGCAAATAAAAACAGGATATGCGTTTGTTTAATTTTATTACCGCGTAGGCCTACATGTAGGGATAAAAGTTACTTTTCATATACTGCAATAAATGCCTTCTTAGACTCAGGACATGTGCCATGGCTTTATGACGGAAAGTATAATTGTCTGACAACAGGAACAAGCCCAGTTATTTCATCGCTATCATCGCTTTGATTATACCGATGAGTACCACGAAACGTCAGAATGGTGTGCAATACACACTCAACGGACAGCTATATGAGAGTACAATTTGCTTGCGGGACGTACTTTGCCACCAACCGTGTCTGGAAAAGCTCGAACGTGGATGCATTAACCCTATAGTACAGTATATCTCAAAAAGAGGAAAATTAAATACACATTTTAAACATACAACAGTTTAATGTATTAGCGAACGCATTTGCATTAAATCCATCAAAAATGCGTACGAGATTAATTACATTAAAAATGTGCGTTTTACTATGCAAAACGTCACTTTTTGAATAATATATGTCTAATGAATGGCTTTAACACCTGTTATCAAAATATAGGTATTATCAAAGTACGGATAGTAAGGTAAAAACGAAAATATTGTAAGTACAAGAAATGAGCCAAAATGACGTGGAATGTCAGTGAAATTTTCATGCCGATGTAAATTATCACTTTTTAGTGCAAAATTCTACGTTGTTTTGGATCAACCCTCGATCGTACGCTTCAATAAAATCAAAAGCAGTACCATTAACGAAATAAATAATTACATATAACCACCCCTCGTTGTTTTTAACTAATTTGAATATAGCGTTCAAATTAATGTTTTATGCTTAATGAATTTAAAGATTTTTAAGTTTGAATAAACTAATAAATGGATCTAATTAAAAATAGACAACGCATATTTATCCATTATAAGTCGGTACAGCAATTGTTGGTGTTTCGTTAATTTAGTTATGAAAGTGATTATTTATTTATTTAATTGATCGCTATGTAGACACACGGTATGAATCGTGTTACACTACTTTTCAGTTCCGTCAGAGAATTGTTCTGTTTTCATATGTCTTTGACGGAACTGAAAACCGACGTAACGCTCTGACGGAACCCAGGATACATGACATTTGAGTTCCGTCCGAACGGTTACATCAGTTTCAAGTTCCGTCAGAGCCATATGAAAACAGAACAATTCTCTCTGACGGAACTGAAAAGTAGCGTAACACGATTCATACCGTGAGACAGTTCGTTGCCATTTTCACCATAGTAAAATGCCGCTGTATTTAAAGCATAAATGTTAAGCAAGTGGTTGGGTAACTGTTCATAAAAGATATGTCCACGAGGAAGAAATATAAAACGAAGAAAAAAAACGTTTAAAACTGTATTTCTAAAAAACATGTGCGTTTGATCACCTAAAATTTAAGACGTGAAGTTAACTGACACATATAATGGTTAAGGACTACGTTAATTTCTTCGCTCAATAAATATCAATTCCACTACCGTTACGTAAATTAATTTCGTTGATTGCTAGATACGTTGATAGGTGTGCTGTTACGTTACATGTGAACAACAATAAAACGTCATAAACCAGTCTGTATTTGACAAGCGTGTAATATTTTATAACAGAACAGAACTGAACAAGTAACACCCACCAGTAACATGATATGATTAATACACAAATCATGTAAGACAACCCCCATGTAAATATTTGTACGGAAACGTAATGATGATTTAAAAACATTGTCTGACAAGCGTGTGTATGCAGGTTGTTTACGAGGCCGCTGTAAAATAACGGAACAACATGTATTTTAAATAGCACCGAACACCATTCGGAACTCCTCGGCAATGTATATCATATATTATTCGAAAGGAGAATTACATGAGGTGTTCCGAATGATAGAACATGTGCAGTATGCAACTAATGTCAATAATACAACAAAACAGGATTTTTATTGATCTTTAGGCAATACCATTTTTACCAAACACTCCATTAATTCAATTGTTTGGTTTTACATGTTCCGTTCCGCTCTGTTCAAGTGATATCAGCATGGACACACCATGTGTCTTTTTAGCTAAGTCGGCAAGTAAAAAAACTGTCAACAGAATGATATAATTACGGCTGTTTTTAACTTTTTGTTGACATTTTATACTTGCCCACTTATCCAAAATGTCACAAGGTATGTCCGCCTAGGATATGCCAAATCAAAGCAATGATTCGAACCCACAATTGCCCAAATCCTACGAGCGCCTAAATCCTGACCATTAGAACGAAAAAGCAACGGACATTCTGAAGAAAAATGTCGCATTAACAACGCCATGTGTCGGTATGTATCGTTGTTGCATATTTGTCAAATTCCAAAGATAAAATAATAAAGTTTCCGTTACCAAAACCACTTAAGGTCTTAAGAAAGTTTTAATAGGCTGTTAAATGTTGTAAACAATTTGATATTTAAATTTAGTTTTAAAATAAGAGAAAAAAAAACATTTTAAAAGCACAAAACAAAGTTTATTATGCAGCTAGTGTGCAGTAGAGATGAGTATGCATCACGAAATGTAGCACTGAACGCAGCTTCATTTAAAGAGGCGTTCCCTATAACTTTGATCGTTTAAATCGATTCAGGAATATTATACATTGAATGGGCATCATTATTGCTTAAACACCACAATTTTTCAACAAAAAGCTCCAACTAATTACCGAGAAAAGAATGAAAACATATTTCCGTAACGAGCCAAAATAGTCACGAGTTGTTTCCCTTTGACCACATAATAATAAATCGCTGGAAGCGATTAATTATAATTGGTGATTTAAATATATTTTTGACATTATAGGCACATATTTGCGCACACTTTCTTCTGACAAATTATGGTAATTGATAGTGCTACAGTATAGCTATGTATATTTAGCTAATTTAATGTGATAGTAGAGAAAAATGTGCTAGTTATTGGGAATGCCTCTTTAATGATGTATACTCCGGCACCATCCCGTCTATTATATTTACAGTGCATATAATGCATTCTATACCCCCAAAAATTAGCAAAATAAATTATGAAAGCATATTGTTTTTATCACATATAATTCATTATGGGCATCCGTCATTTTTGAAGGATCCATTTTGCTAATCTTCCCCACCTGGGTTCGTAGCAGACTAACAAACACATATAATATATAATTATAAGCTTTTAAAACAATCTCAATTAATATTATTTTTATTTTTTCGGTGATACTTAGAAACCTATGGATCATTTAAGTGCAAGTCATATTTTAACCCATTTAGTCCGTTGAAATAAACAACCAAAAACTGCTGACGCGTTGAAAAAAAACAAATCTATTAAACATTCAAGGCCAAGTTGCAAGTGTGCATTTAGCATTATTATTATCATTGTGCCAACGAAGCAACTTATGGGAGGGGACGTAACTGAATCTTTACGACATGTTGCATATTAAGCAACCTATACCCTCTATCTTTAATTGAACTAGAGGTACCGGAAACTAATTAAAAGCGCTCGGTAGCGCTAAAAAACTAAATACTTAAGTAACGGACAATGGTTTTATTGCATTGCATAAAGGCAGATCACTGCATTAAAGATTATAGGAGGATGGTGAAATCATTTATGAATTTGATTACCCATTGTACTGTACTGGTAGTTGCTCATACATGTATATCTGTTTTAACAATAACGTTAATGATTACCGAAACAAAAAAATGGCTGATTCCAATTAAACTAAGTAACCTCCGTTACTGTCAAATTCCATTTACGTTACTCAATCGAATACTTATATTAATTTTATAGTTTACTCTTCCACATAAAACTTAACTACTTTCATCAATTAAATCTTTCTCAATCATTGTTAAAGTTTGATGGACTACATGCGTTTTTAATGGACAATTAATTATTTATTTGACGATCTACCTTTTTTGATTGTCAAATTATCACTAAGTTACGCTTCAGTGTTATCATTTCTGAATCTTTTAACATCTGAGTTTTTTCTTAATTAACTACCAGCATACTAAACATTAAAAAAAGACGGATTGTGCATTCTTTTCCGCGCCTCCACATAATGACATTATAATTGTTTTCGCATTAATTACACATTTTATAAGAAAAAACCGTACAGTTTCAAGGGCGTCTACTATGTACTAATGTACTTTGAATCTCGTAAAATTTTCTTTACTTATTACAGTATATAATAAACATTTTGGTTTCGTTTTTATCTTCGTTTAACAGTTTTGATATTTCGAAACTAGCCATGATGGCACAAGCCTATATTTTATGTAGCCTTCATTTGCTCTGTTTTGTAATCAAAAGTTACATTTGTAACCCTAAATTGCTATTAATTATAGGGTCCAGTAATATGGAATGCAAGTATAGTCCTTTTTTAAAAAAAATCGTTTTTCAGCATTTATGCTTTTATCTTCGTTTAACACTTTCAATGATGGCAAAGCCAATTGATTTTTTGTATTTTTTCTTTCTTTACGACTGGTCCATCTAACGCGCTACCATTTAAAGACACTTATTAAACTGTATCATAAATAATTAAATTTTTGTGACAGGTCGAAAAACTTTGGAATCATCATTTTGTTCACCAAAATGTCAAGATGCAATTGCTAAATTTTATAGGTATGAAATAACTGTTTATTGCATCATAAAGATGTCGAACAGCAAATGGATGCCCAAACGACTGTCATGGTTTTTCGTAGATATTTGGTGTGTCTTATCAGGTGTAAGGGAAAGCAATCCCACTGTCTAATTCTATAAGTTATTCAATGTGAAGTACATAGTACGTACATAATCCAGTAAAAGGCGGTCGTTACGTATACTCTTACTTTGAGAACAGCTGCCCAAAAAAGGTATTAGGAAATCGGACAGGGAAGATAGCACTCAACTTAACCAGGCGAGCACAGAATCAGTAACACCACGACACAATTACACTGAGCAATGCATTCTTTACCGAAAAACTTATCAGCAAGTACTCGAGATAGGTCGGGTGCTCGTATTATTGATGCTTGTCATTACGACATTTTTACTGTACCTGAACAAGACCAGTTCCCGATATTACTGGTATATCGATTTTTTTCCAAATTAAAAGGCTATATCCCCATCCTTTAGAATAAAAATAAGGTCCAGTAAAATAAAAAAGGTCCAGTACAGTCCAGTTAGGGTAAGAATACAGTGACACAGTGGTATATTCCAATAATACGGTGTAAAACAAGTATAACAGTTTTTACCAACAGTTCAATACCAAACTAAACTCTACCTTTTTAAGCAGTGGTTTTAATCTTTTGGGTAAACATAAACGATGACGTCACTGTCACAATATCCTAACTGGACTATAAAATAAGAATTCTCACCTTATTTTTGAAATCACAGAATCGTCTTGAATCGCCTTTTCTTCGTCTTGCAATGTGTCAGATTGTTTCGAGCGACAGTGAGGTCCAAAGAATCTTAAAACTATTGCAATAACGGCCATACACGCCACAATACCGGCAGCCCCAATCACCACTTTCTCCGCTGTTCCAATTCCACTATCGTTTATATCCACTTCCGGTCGACGGATTGTAACTTCCGGTTCGGAGAAATTTAAATTATTTATACCGGAAGTTGTTGCATTTGTTGTTAGTTCTTGTAGATTTTGAGCAAGATGTGTTGTAGTTTCCGCTAAGAAGTTTGTCACTTGTTCCCCTAACGAACTTAAGTCACTATTTTCAAACACTAGTTCATTTGCCGTTAAATTAGCCACTCTTTGATGTAACCACTCCGCTAAGCTTTCCTCGTCTTCGTCTGACCACGAGGCCGGTGACGATGGTGACCCAGTTGTGTTAATTCCCGCCAAAATTAGTTGTTCGTCTGCTTGTAAGAGGTTCTCGTCCATGGTGGACATGTTTATGATTTGTTTTATTGCTGAAACTGTCGAAATGAATCAATTGTGCGCATCCAAGTGAAATGACCGCTCCAGGGGACGCTGTAAACAGACAATAAAAGAAAAGATACGTTAAAATATGACAATACATGCATGAAATATACAATGTGTATAAGTATAAATTCATATGCAAGGCAAAGCAGATGACTTAAGTTGAACCTAGATCTATTTTAAAGCATGTTTGAAAAGCAATAATGATGTAGGTGTTTTCAAACTCAGGGCAGACGTAAGACAGTCTTACGTCAATCGGCATAATTTATGAACACCCAATAAAGAAATGTGCAACTCATTACAACTAGTTGTATTACAATATTAGCATATTTCACACGTACAGGTCGAGGCAGTTAGAACGACAATGTCATTAAGAAATTCTTTTTAAACTACCGGGCCTATTATTTTAAAATTAAAAATGTTACGAAAAATAAAAGCTTAAATTAATAAAAAAAATCCATTTTTTAAAAATTATAATTACATGTAGTTCAATACACCAATATACTCTTACAATATTACAATCGAATTTATTTAAAGCAAGTATTGTATTACTAAAACGTTGATACTTTAGTGATAGTAAAACTTTAAAAAGGCATTTTATTGTCAAATTTATTACATTTAAGCATATGTTGTAGAATATTAAAAGCTAACAATTGGCATTCTTTTTCCTTCAACAAAACTATGGTAATAACGTACATTAGAGCTATTATTAATTTAGTGGTGTTTTTATTTACTTCCGATTTGAATAAATTATAATTTTATAAATAAATTAAATATATTATCTAATTTAAGATCAAATTTAACTTCTGAATATTAATGTATTATGCATTTAATTATATATAAAAAAATGTGTATACTTTGTCTATAATTAGTAGAAGAAGCGCCCTGATCGTCTGTCGAAGCGTTTATCAAAAAAGTTATTTTAATTTTTAACACGACGTCTAGCGTTATACTTGTTTTATATTCATCAAAAAAAACTAAAATGATGATAGTTTTAGATGCATCGTGAGTTATACTCAATTATGATTAACCTTGCACCGTTGATTGGTTAAAGTCGACGCCGCCCGACTCATCCTTCAGTACTTAAAAACCACAAGAAAATATCTAAACTATAAACTTAACCCTCTTTTTTTAAAACTCAACGTACACACGCGTAACGTCAAATAAATTATAAACCATATTTTAAACGTAAGCGACTCCCGACGTAATTAAACGTCTAAACGTTTAATCACCTTGCATTCTAAGGTGCAATTAACTGTCAAAACATGGAAACACAAACTAGCACGCCCCAAAACAGCATTTTCCCGACATTTTCCAACATTTTTTCGACATTGCTTTTTAAAGACAAATAAAACGGTCAACGAACCGGAAAATATGTAAATAAAAAATGTCTTTTTTTATATTTTATAGCTAGGATGTACTTATGGGTTTGTCAAGCGATGTTAAGTGATGCTTATAATTATTAATCATATTTTTATTAATTACACGAGTAATATTTAATAAACTATCATGTTATCTCAAGGGCTTGGCAAATTCTAGGACTACGCAACTTTTACGTACTGGAGTATCCTATTTTTCTGCAATGTATACCGCAAAAAAAACCCTTGAAATATGAAAAATGAACTAACGTTACATTTATTTATCCAGTTATGTTAGGAAGCAAACATTTACTAACGTTACTTGGAATGCCGGACCCAGGAGTCAGAAATGAAACCGGCCCGGAAACCGGATATGGTTGGACCTGATTTTCATGAGGATGGGGTAAAAATGAAAACGGACGAACTTTCCTCTATCACGATCTACATTAAATTTTGTATATATCAAGAAAATTAGGCTGATCAATTAGTTATGCGACAAGTTTTGGGGATGACGAAGGGCGCATCTAATTCGAATCCTGACAGCACGACTGCTTTAACGGAAGTAACTTATTTTAATCAAAGCGCATGCGTGTAACTTGTGTGTATTTCCGGTGTGAAAAATACAAGTCAGTATGTGGTGCTCGACGTAAGACTTCAAGGAATCCAAGTCGTCAAGTTGATGGGTGTCTCTTCATACTTTTCCGAACAGTATCGTTTCAATCCCGGCTAACTAAGGATGAAACATAATAAAAGTTTGTCAGCGTTTCTCACCAAATACATCAACTAACTTCATAAGGCAAGACCGTCATGTAAAATTATTCACGCCGATGATACATTACATTTTATAACTATAAGGGAAGCTTTATATATCTGTACTAAAGAAAGAAAATGTTTCTGGAATCTCGTATTGTGCAACATCTCCCAAACAACTAAGAATATTACATTCTATGAATTCTTGGAGCCGTTGCCAATATGTCGCTGGCTTAGAATGAGAAGGTCGTAAGTACGAAATCTATTTTTTAAGAAAACAATATAAGGTGTTGTAAAATTACTTTTAAATTATGGAAAAACGAGTTTTTTCAACTTCAATTGGGTCACCATGACAAGTTCCAATTTTCATAAAAAGGTCCATAAAAAGCGCCTTATGGTGCAGAATTTAGATATGTATCTGTCTAACAAGTACTTACGACATTCTAATACTAAAGTTTATAGAGCCAGCGATGTGAGCCCCTCGAAAACAAATATAGCCGAATCTAGCTCTCCCCACTATTACGTGAAACATGATGTATGGAATTATGTCATGTTTTCACATAACGTAAAAGAAATTAATTACGTGTAGAAACGTGTAATATTTAATGATAATAAATAGTTGGTCAGAATGACATAACGAGAAAATGTGTTGTTTGTTTATTTGTTAAACACGTCATGATGAGAAAAATATGCTTCTAAATAATTATCTTTATTTTATTTGCGAGGGATGACCTTGCACGCATTCCACGAATATACTCAAACGCCCGCGCCATCCTGCTATCACTACTATGTTAACAACAGCATGGAGAAGTTGGCTTGATCCTGGACTTTGTGTATGAATATATTTCAACGTTCTTGATTTAAATATATCAGGGTGTTCCGAAAGTTCCAGGAAAAGCTATTACTGACGGGTAGCCATTACTGACGTTACTATGACATACGTGCCAGTTTTTACGGCACACAGTTACATGCGTTCGATACCGCTATGTTTGAAGAAGTTTGACCATACGATAGATATTATAGAGCACTTTTCCTGGAACTTTTGAAACGGCCCTCGTATAAATTCCCGCAAGCAATTAGTGCGATATCGGTTTTTTAAAAAAAAATTGTGTTTGTATTACATCTCGAGCGTCTTCATGAAACGGTTCCCACGTATGAAAATATTGGGCCTACTGTCATTAATAAAATATAGACAAAATATCAGCTGTTTTAAATAATGATAATTTCTTTAAAGTTCAGGATCATGTGAAATTCTCCGGACTATGTCAGCACACAATATGATACAAGACAAAACTGATGTAAAGCGTCAAAGTTGCCCCATGAGTTTGACAAATGTGAAAAAGTTAATAAAACACCATATCATCATTTATTCTTCATATTTAGATTAATAAAAGGACGAATCTAACCAATGAGCTTTATATACGACTGCAGCATAGTGGTTATGGCGTCCGACTTGGAAGCGGGAGGTAGATGGTTCGAATCTTGACGGAAGCCGGTTTGGTACTATAATGATCGGTCGGTGAGCCACCAGGCAGTAACCATATGCCCATTTTTTGCCAGGCGTCTGACATTTCGCGAAGGGATCTGGTAGGTAGTGTAAGCATGAAAAATAAGTCACGGTTTCAAACGTCAAAATGGTTGGCCCTTTCGAATAGGGTTGACACAATAATAACCAATTTTTTTTATATTTTCAAGATCCCGAAAGTTTCGAGATAACGGGAATCACCGTAAGAGCTAATTATGCATACGCTATGTAGGTTAGTGTTACACTCAAAAGTCTTCTATCAAAATTTCGTCAGTTATGGTTACGATTAGGTATGTTATAATTATATATAATACATTACTTTATAAGTCAGCTTGACTGTTGATGGGACAGTTTGTTAACAACACATTAGACCAGTAGTGTCGATTTAATAACTAATATAGCTGCCTTTCAACAGAGACGACGATGTTTCCCGTAGCTCAGTTTGGGAGTGGTTGTTTTTATAATATTAGTTGTCCAATACTTTTGGTTGAATACAGTTACGTTATCATATTTAACTAACAAACAAAAAATACAAAAAGCAAATACGAATAATATATGCAATATATCGATGGCTTAGAGTTAGAAGGTCGTAAGTGCCACTTACGACCTTTTAAGATTCATACATATTTAGAATAAGCATCACAAGGCGCATCTTATGAGCCCATTTTCATAAAAATCTGAACTTGTCATGTTGACCAAAATGAAGTTGTACAAGTTTGTTTTACCATAAGTACAGATTAAATGTCAGGCAGTTTTTCCGTGTTTTCTCAAAATATCGATTTTATAGTTACGACCTTCTAATACTAAGCCATCGATATAGCCGCTATACGTCCACGAATCGAGTGGTAGAACTTAGTTCTTGTAATCTTTGGGAGCGACATAAAAATGCAATAAACGCCTTCTTACGAGTATGACTTGTGTTCATGAAAATGACAAGAGATCAATGCATTCGCCCATCTTTTTCAGAACCTATAACTGAGTTTTTTTATTTGGTAATATCGAAGCAAAACTTTTCATCATTCACAAAATTTGGCCCGTGACGCATTTCAACTAATTTCTGTGCATTGGGACTCATTTCTGCAAATTGCAACTCATTTCAACTCGTTCAATTCATTTCTGTATCCATACGTAATATCGAAAAGCGTTTGTCCTTTATTTTCATCCGACAGCAAAATATTTAGGGCGTGGTCATCCGACGTGTCCCCCAACATACAAATGTCCCAATAACGTTTGATCTTCAGCTTCGTTAGGCCTATCAGTTGGAAGCGGAACATTGAGAAGCTGACTACAGAAATAGTCAAGTCAACACTGGGGAGCGGTGACCTAGAGGTTCCGGGTGAACCCTCGTCTGGTCCGCTGGTTAATTTCTCTGAGCAGGAATAACCAACATGCTCCACTTCACAAAGGTATACATTGGTATCTAGTCTCGCCATGGAGACACAAACGTAGGTTTCCATAGGTTGCCCAATGAACAGTTGAAGTTACAATGTCAAAGGGTGTTCGAGCAGCTTAACAGCTGAAAAGAGCCCTAGAAAATGTGTAACTTTTTTAACTCTGTCGAAGCTAAATAATAAATATTATTAGATCGAGCTAGGCCAACAGTTAATGTGTTTGTCCGTTATGGATTTAATTAAACATTACATTTCGTTATAAATTCAAGTATAAACCAATAATTAATAAAACAACTCATCCCCGTCAATATACATAAAGTTACGTAAGTTTTTTCTAAGCATAAGCTGTACCCGAACTAGACGCCCATTAAACGATTCCGTAGCGATAGTCTAAACGGGTTTGTTCAACTTCGAAAGTGTAAAAATCATTCAAAACATTTTTTATTCTAAACACACGGTATCCGAATTTCCATAAATCCATATCGTAGTGATACTCTAAACTGTTCAACTTCCAAAAAAAGCATTCTAAATAAAAGAATTATTCAAACAGGTTCTAAGCATACGGTATATTTTTATGAAACCATTTCGCACGAAAGTCCATTAAACTGGTTTGTGTTCAATTTTCCAAAGAGTAAATTAATTATTAAAGCTCTAAGTATACGGAATATGACTTTTTATCAGTCTATTCGGTAGCAATAGTCCAGCTGAGCTTTATAATTTTCTTATATTTTTTTATTTTCCTTTTAATGAATAAAAAGAAATAATTGAAACGAAAGTCTAAGCATACGGTACCTGGTTTCCATTAATCCATTCCGGAGCAATAGTCCTGATGAGTTTACGTTCAACTTCTTCCAAAAACAAAAAAATAACACCAAATGATTAAAAAAATATATTAATAAAGAAAACTACAAATCCGATAATTAAAAAATACCTAGATCTAAACTTGTTTATAAATAAAGCAAAAAAGCAACACAATTTCTCCAGACTTTATGCGAAAACTTGAAAATGTCTATCTCTCAGATTTAGATGAAAAATGATACATTCAAGCGATTTCGCTTTTGTCTGGTGTCTGCATTATCAAGGTAATTAAGACTTATATATATTAATACCAATATATTACAAGTCACGGATGATAATTTTGGGCGAAAAGGTTTGAATAAGATTTTCTCAGATGATGGATCGAAGGTATTTTTTGTTCGTTCATATTTCACGTCTAGAGAGCGCATCAAATAAAAGTTAGCATGACACGGGGAATTTCGTCACTCATCGTAAGTTTCCGTAAACGGATATCATGAAGAAATCGCTTTTTGAAGCATGACATGGGGAATTCCGTCAATCATCGTGGGTTTCCGTAAGACTAGTACCTTGACGAGCTCACTTTTTGAAGCTTTCATTCGGTAGATTTCGTCAATCATCGTTATTTTCCGAGGGACTTGCCTTTTGGTGAGATTTCTGGTTATAGCATTGACTCGGTAAATTTCGTCAGTCATCGTGAGTTTCCGTAACACTAGCACCTAGCCGAGATCGCTTTTTGAAGCATTCATTTGGTAGATTCCGTCAATCATCGTTATTTTCCGGTGGATTTGCATCTTAAATCGTAATGCGAGTATTTGATGAATCTATAATACGGAAAACTTCCTTAATGGTCGTTATATTTCTGTGGTTTTACGTGTCATTGTGCGAGTTTAACGTTCTATATTCATATAAATAGTAAATGTAGCGAACATTGGCTACATGGTCTGTGGTTTGATGCTAACTAAAGCCTAGCCTGGTTTGTTTCTCTGAACATGGCTGGTTCCTCAAGACGCCAAAACCCATATTAACGTTTCGGAAGCTTCCAGATCGCGCAGATGAAACAAGAAATAACAAAAGCGAACAAGTGATAGCTCGCGATCGACCATAGTTTAACCACTGAATATTTTTTCGCGGTCTCTAGCTAGTTGAACTATAGTTACCATAGTTAGCGCCAAAACCCAGCATGTTTGTATTTGTTGAAACAGCAACTACATGGCTCGGAAAGTTCCGTTTATCATCGTTATTTTCCGGTCGCTAATGGCCTCGTTGGGTGTCATTGTGTAATGCTGGCATTCATATAAAAAGTTTACGTCTTACGTCGTGATTCTATATAACAGGATCGTACTGATACGATTCCAGCCAACATTGTTATTTTCCGGTAACTTGTATCTTAGATGGGGCAGTGAACTCGTTAATTTCCGCCAAACATCGTCATTTTTCGGTAAAACCGAATATAAGAACAATTGCTTGTTCGGGGAAGTGAACTCGGTAATTTCCGTTAAACATCGTCGTTTTTCGATACATTGCATCTAAGTTAAATTCCTTGAGCACTGAACTCGATTATTTCCGCCAAACATCGCCATTTTCCGGTAACTTGCTTATCATTCATATAAATGTATTATCAAATTCGTAAATCAAAGAAATCGGCAACGATTCGATACATTCCTTAAATACTCGCTGATTAAGTACATCTATGTGTAATTGAATCATGAGTTTAAACGTGTGTAACTAATATATAAATGACATCGAATTTTGAACTAAAATTTGATGAACATTGACTTGAACATATTTCTGCAATTTAGCAGTAATGTGTGTACATTCAGTTTAGTGCACATTATTTTTCTTTATCGTTTATATGGCAGTTGAATATCGCCACTTCGATGTTTGAGTCAGAAAGGGGATGTTCTGGTACATATGTTATGTTATGTTATTGTATTATATGGCCGATTGATCAGCTTTGTCAGTTCCTATCTGTTTTATGCATGTTGATAATAGTCCGACAGTTTATTAAACACATTGTAGGTTGATATAAAAGCATAATAATCTGCATGATGGTAGTTAAATGTAATTTAGTCATTATTAGACATGGATCCACTTTCAAACGTATCCAAATTGCCGCAATTCTAAAAATGGCCGCCATTGAGAAAATTACAAAAATTTACAATATACTGTACATTGAAAATGGTATGTGCAATGCATTGACAATATAAACAGAGCTACCAAACCCACTTTTCGGCTAAAAATATGCACCAAACTGCAGGACTATAAAAGGAAGGCATCGTTTAGGCAATATGATCAGAAAGTATTGTGGTGTTTGATGAACCACAATGTCCAGCCCATTTAATAAAATTGACATCCTAATAAACAGGCTATATTACTTTTGCCGTAGATCGGTGGTAAGTGCGCTTGCCTTCTTATCCGGTGACCCGGAATCAAATCCGGCTGGAGGCACACATATGCCTGTCCTATTTCAGCAGAAAACTGACCGGCAAATAAAGGATATGCTAGACAACAAGGTCGACGTAAAGGTCGTACGTTTAACTTACGACATTATAATACTGGCACATTTTTTAAAATCAGCATCACAAGGCGCTTCTCATTAGACTTCTTTCAACTAAAATCCGAATTTGTCATGTTGACCAAACTGAAGATGAAAAATCAGTTTTCATCAAGGTTCGATTTCTATGACCTTCTCATTTTAAGTTTGATATATAACTGAATCATGGGTTAACCAAATCAATTTTAAAGTCGCCATTGGTATCCAGATAGGATCGCGCTAAGGACCGCATGCGTTTAGATACCTTAGATTAAAGCGACAGGGTGCAACTATGATTAACATCAAAGCATGACACATTCATTGTTTATCAACAATTCCAGGCTTGTACACCATAATCAAAGGTGCATATTCACAAAGATCTAAATAATATCCAGGGCTTTGGTTAACACCACATAACTATTAATCGATATTGTTTTCGTCAATGGGTAGGTTACGAAGACTTTCGATTCTAATTTTTCACCACATCATTTAAATCAAACAATTATTATGCAGAATATGCACATAAAACTGAAACACCCCCTCCTTTGTACGCAAGCCAGTTGCAAAAAGGAAGACCGCTAAAAACCACAGGAATATTTTTTCTGAACTTTGACCACTACGCCTACACGTAAACACGTTGTATGGATAAAAATAGAATAGTATGAAAATGCAAGGTCACTCTCTTTTAGTGCAAATGTGATTCATGTACGAAATTTTAATTCTCAACCACAAAGAATCAATTATAAATTAATAAAACAGATTATGCATGAATAAGGTAGGAAGTGCTCGAAACTGCATTGTAATCCGCAGGCGAAATGATCCTATGACAAACGGAAAAATGGCGCCATAAAGCTGTAAATCAAACCGCGCGGGGGCGAAATAAAAACGAACATTCACGAAGTACCCCGATGCTGCAGAACGTAATAAACCGATGTTTCACGAACAATCTCGAAACCGCAATCTGAATCACTAGCAGTACGTATGACAAACTTAAACATAAAATGCGACTGCAGTTATATGCTTTGTAACGCCAGTTCCTGTGTGAAAACGAATTTACAGGTGCGATAATGCCCCAGAGTGGTTCCTTCAAATTAATCGACTGTTTCTGAATGTGCTTCGTTACATTTTGATATACATGTAAGTGAATACCCTCGGTACAGTAAGGCCGACACACTAACATTTCAATATTTTAAACTATTCGATCTGTCATGAATCATAATAGGTTTGTGAACTATTTAAGTCACTTTGATTACGTGTATAGATATGATAATATGGTATACATATATATCTTTAAAGGCAGCTTTTCACCGACTTTTTTTCGAAAATAAACTATCAACACTGTAGCATAATATGAAAAAGTCTTAAATTCACAATTCATCATCATTTAGACTGCATATAAATGTTTCGACACACGGATTTGGAATATGTTTTCAGTAATTCGTCATAATTTATTGTGCTTTTGCGCGTTTATAATTGTTAGTTTTTCGCATAAATAAGTATATGCAGAAAACTTAATCTGCCGAGCCATTTTGTTTATAGTATTTGTTTCCCCTTCTCCTACGTATCTGACTAGGAACGGTCCTGCCCAAAATATATTATTGGCCAAATTAAAATAAAAATGACGAAAAATGTATATTTTATTTTTTGTTTATGAGCTTTTTTTCTCACAAGTCAAGTGTGCTAAATATTATTTGATTTAAAACTGGTGGTTTTCATCTTAGAGTAATTAATAAATTTCATTGTTTGTATGTATTGACAAATAAAAGCTATGCTCGACTATCTCCCTCAAATGAAATCGCACCACCCTCTGTATTTTACTTGTAAATATCATGGTAAGAAAATACACGTCGCAGGTCGTGCCCCTACATGCCTGTACCATGCATCAATAATATGAACTTTAGATTACAAGTTTGTCGATGTATTGCCGACACATGTTGTAACATAGATATGTCGTCTAAATACCGATATAAATGGTTCAATCGTTGATCATCATGTTCGTGTTTTTGTATAAAAATATGCATTCGTCTGTCTAGGCTAGGAACAGACTAACCTGTTGTCGACAGCCTGTGTACGAATATCTCTAATTCACCAGTCATTTGCATATAAGGCCCCAATCCCGGGGAAGGGTGGTGAATAGCCGGGGAAACGGTCGTGCTTTTACCTTCCATCTTCCCTCCCAATGCTGGGGAAATGTTCGGAATTTTTACTCCGAACCAATACTCCGGGGACAATATTTAGTTGTCAGGGCCCGTGGAAGTACCGGAGATTTTACTACAAGCTGTCCTCCCCGGCAAGACCGTGGAGCACGGGGGTTTTAAAAACCCCAAAAGTAACAATCGGGGTGTGGATGCAAGTAACTGGTGTATAACGTGTGACTCTGTTGCCCAGTGCTTGTCGTATAATCTGGCAATCCGTGCTCAACATTTTCAGTAGTATTATCATTACGGAACAGTCCGTGAATCACGAGTTCACGATTGGTTACGTTACATGAATCACGAGATTTCTAACTTTCATATTTGATTTTGACGCCATTATGAATTTCTGCACGTTTTTAACGAGTTTCGATTTTTACGTTTAGCTCTACCAACGGTACGTGAATCACGAGTTCACGCTTGGTAACGTTAAACTTGTTTGCGGCGGGAATTCCTCGGCGAAGAATGAAAATGTCTTTAAGGACGAGCCTGAGTTGACATTTATTAGGACATGTTTTTATGCCCCCGGCATCTACTGCTGCAAGAAGACTATGATAATTGTTATGTCAGTCCGTCCGTCCGAATATATTTACCAAGCGTTCATATTGTTGAAAGGTCAAGGTCACAATTGGAGGTCAAATTGATGCTTTTCCATACCATAACTTTGTCATGCATTGACCAGTCTTTCTTATTTTTGGCATGAATATTCACCTTCATAAGCGGTGTATCGTGGCCTCCTCTGGTTCCTATCTCAAAGGTCAAGGTCACAGTTGGAGGTCAAATTTATGCTTGTCCAAACCAAAATGTTGTCATGCATAAACCAATCCTTCTTGTAACTGGCATGAATGTTCTCCTGCATGCAATGCTCAATTCTTAGGTTCCTATCTTAAATGACAAGGTCACAGTTGGAGGTCAAATGTCAAATTGAAGCTTTCCCGGACCATAAATATAGGACTCAAGTTTATTAGCAATGTCATTATGGACTCCTTTTGTGATGTGAATAACCATAAGCTCCAAGTGGATACCTTTGATAGTCTTTGAAAAAATGACACTGACACTAAACTTAACCAACGCTGTCGATTCCGTCTCAATAGCTCAACATTTTACATAAAAAAGTCGATTATAAAATGGAAAAGATGACATTGGCCAAGTTTGAAGATCCAAGGACAAAGCGCTCTTCCGTAATTGAACGGAAACCATTCGGTCTACAAATATGGTAAAGGTAATAGTGACCTTGGCCTCAAAAACAATAGGGGTCATTTATTGGTACTGACCAAACTCCATGTGAAGTATGAAGGTCTTAGAGCAAAGCGTTCTTGAGTTATTGAAGGGAAACCATTCGGTCTAAAGAAATGGTAAAGGTCACTGTGACCTTGACCTTTGACCTTAAAAGCAATATGGGTCATCTACTGTTGCTGACAAACCTCCAAGTTTAAAAATCTAGGACAAAGCGTCCTCGAGTTATTGAATGGAAACCATTGCGGCTCCAAAAATGGTAAAGTCACAATGACCTTGACCTCAAAACTAGTAGGGGTCACCTGCTGATACAGACCAAACTCCAAGTGAAGTATGAATATTCTAGGAGTTATTGAACGGAAACAATTTGGTCTAAAGAAATGGTAAAGGTCACAGTGACATTGACCTTAAAATCATTATTCTGCTGACCAACAGCAATACCAAGTTGCTAGATCCTAGAGTTATTGAACGGAAAACATTAGGTCTACAGACCAACCGACCGACATGAGCAAAGCAATATATCCCCTCATCATAGAAGGGAGCATACAAATTGAACGAAAGTTGAATATTCAGGAATATGGGCGTTGGTGTTTACAAACGTTACGTGAATCACGTGATTTCTGACTTTCATATTTGGTTTTCACGTCATTCGGAATTTTATGCACGTTTTTACGAGTTTTCATTTTGACGCTTTAGTTCTACCAACAGTACTCTGAGTACGTGAATCACGAGTTCACGTGGTTACGTTAATCTTGTTTGAAGCTGGAATTCCTCGGCACTGAATGCAACTGTCTTTAAGGACGAGCGTGACTGGGCAACATTTTAGCTATATTCAGCCGAAGTTTTTCAAGCACACAACCGAATCAGCAAAAAATACATCGACCGATCATCGGATAGCTTGTAATCTAGTTTGTGAATCTTCTGATCGCCTCGTCGACATCAAGACTCGGGAAATAGACTCTGGTGGTTTAGACAGTAAGCATCGTCTCCTGTGTGGGGTATTATACGTCAAAAAATGAATATGTCTTATTTCCTCTGGGTCGCCCGCCGAACCACCACCCCCACCCCATGAGGCATTTGACGCTATAACGAACCCGGGGGTTGTTTGTCCGCTTATGCTGAACATTGCATCGTCATTGTGTTTCTCAGACGGTTAATCAAACGATTTAATTTTCTAATAAATTAAAGAAAATCGGCGCAATGTTCAACCATTATGTTAGTGTATTACTTTACACTACATTACTTTACAAAAATGTCGCTTGGTTTAAAATATTAGAATGTTTACAAGCATGTCTGAAATAGATGTACACAATCATGTTTGTCATAGGTGCATATTTAGTGATTGTTGAATATAAACAGTTTTGATCCACTGACAATTTGAAAACGAAAAAAAAGTTTTGTTTGTAAAATTTATAAAATATAAATTTTCAAAAAAAAAATGTTTTCGTTTTGTTTTCGTTTTTACGATACAGTTACATGACAACGGATTCTTACACTCAGTACATCAATATTAAAATGTGGTCTATCATAATTCCCTCACTAATGCATAATAACTAACACCATCAAGGCTGACGAGACGTATTTATTTGGTAACAAACAAGAGGTATGAAATATAGAGCAATAATAAACTCACATGTCTAATGAATATACACATATGTTACTCTCCTGTTATTCTTCAGTCTTATAATTAATAAATTATTTTGTTTAATTAAACTTGCATGCCACTATCTCATCTCCCGTTTTTCTATTAAAGTTAATATATCAGATCACAAAGAGATAAGATCGTATATATCTTCATCGGGATAATGGCCGTCCAGGAACAACCTCCCTTTTTAAGGAAGGAAACCTGTACCCGTAAACACCTGCCGAACTCACCCCTCCAATATACTAGATAACGGGTTATTCAAAGCATGCCAATACAAAGTCATTCACGAACACAATACATAACAAAACAGTATGCTTGTGTTGACTGTCTAAATGAACTTTGAATGCGAGATGTTATCATGAAAATGTCTCAAGTAGAAGTGACCACTTTTCCTCGGTCACTGGTCAGCGCTTCACCCAAAAACTGTTGACCAATCAGAAATTGTTTTGTTAACACTTGACCAATAAGAGATTGTTTGGTCAAAGGTAGACAAATGTTCTCCGCTATACTACGAACAGCGGAGAACAATATATATAGCTTGACCAGATTAAACGGACACTCGTAAAACTTGTCCGGCTGTACTCGGTTGTATTCGATTTGTATGCTAACTTATTATATACCGTTATCTCCGGACTTTTACGAGTTATGCAAGGAGTTTCAGTTTAATCTGGTAGGACTATAACGTGATTTGTCTAATATTGCAAATTAGGCAGATATTTGTGTATGAACATGCAATTTGAGTGTTAAATATATTTGCCATTTTCTCTTGTACGAGATTGTATGAAGTTGGTCCGTTTAAACGCTGACAGGCTGCCAAATTCACACTTTCAGACTGAAAATCTCACGCTAAACGAAGCGCAAGTTTGCTTCGTCAAGTTCGAAGGGTTTTCATTTTCTTCTTGACAAATAAACGCTGTATAATTTATCTATACTAGGAACTTTATGTGGAAAAATTGTAAGCATTAATATATTGTTTTCGGTTACGTAATTTATATTCTGTAGTCACAAGGTGTGTGTGCGTGCGTGTAGGTGCAAGGCAAGCGCGGCGCGAGAAAGCGGGTGATAGAGTACGCATGCACTATGACTATAACAAATTGCTGAATGTGTTTTACATGAAGATGTGCATTAATTTTGTGCAGGTTAGTCGAAATACAAACAAATCTGATTCATGACATAAATTGTACTAATAAATGTGTAAATAATCACACTGCGCATGCGCTCAACTCTCCATTTTGAAGAACGGCAAAGTGATCGCATTCGTCTTCGTCATAATTCGTACCACAATATAAAAATACACATTATTCGTTTATTAAGTTTAATCTATTAAATAAGACACTGGGTGTGTTTATAGACATTGGTGATAAATCATGTTCATGGGTTGTGTTTAATTTTTAGACAATAATGCAATATGATTAATTACAAAAATGACCATTTATCACCCCTCGTAATTGAGATGGTATTTAGCTTTTCCTACCAGCCAGTCAATAAATAACAACATGCCTTCATACAAGTTCAAACCATTATGTCAGAGCAACTTTTAACAGTGACAATAATCATTGAAAACGGTATCAGGTCAAAACGCCCCTAGTTGAAAACATCCACCAGTAAAAACGTACCAACACGGTTGAAACGTCCATAGCAGTAGTCAAAATGCCCAAAAGCTACTTCTTTACTTATGATATTTAATATTCATTGGTATTGTTATTATTATTGAGATTTGAAGTGAAACACTCAATCCTAACACAATCGTTTAGGTGTTTGTTGAAATTGTTGAAATACAGTAAAACTTCGTTATCTCGAGGAGTGATCGGGACAGGTAAAATACTCGAGATAAACCGGGTGCTCGAAAATAACCAAAGAAAATGGTATCAGTAATACAAACATAAGTTTGTTCAAATTGGGTTGGTTTGGACTTCGAAACTTGCTCGAGATAGGTCGGGTGCTCGTCATATCGAGGCTCGCCATAACGAAGTTTTACTGTAGTAAGCTATATAATATATTCATAATATATTTCCGTAGTATATGTATAATCTATCAAACACGTTTGGCTGTTTTTAAAGGAGAAAAACGTTTCCTCACAAAACATTAATCATGGTGTTCCCCTTAACATTACTAACAATGCCAAGAAACTTTCAAACTTATTTGTTAATCACAATTTACTGTCAATGTGTCTAATAAGTTTTACCAAAACCATGTATATGTACTCAAGAATATGTAAACTATTGTCGCGGTTTTCATCTACTCAACGCAGCAATGTTGATATTTTTCTAACAAGTTACCACTTGGCTATCGAGGCAGACCCGAACCGAACATAGCCTTTATTTGTCAGTCAGCATTCTGCTGAAATATGACAAGCATATTAGTGCCTCCAATCGGATTTGAATCCGGGTCCGAAAGGGCGCTAATCACTAAGCTACGGAAGCACACCGAAAATTTAAAAAGAATCGCTGGTGCTTTAGTCACGACTCTGAATAGGGCTACTGTGTCCGCTTTTGGTGTTTAATAATGATTTGTCAAATTCATCATTAATCATAATACCACGACTAATTAGGACAAGATACCACATAATTATATATAGTATCAATGCATTATAAAATTACGTAAAATCGTGAACTGTGGTATTCTAAAACATATCTACCTATCTAATAGTTTAATATTTATTCCATTATGACTAAAGTAAGAATACTTAAACCATGGTAACTTACTACATTTTTGTATTATGTAAATGGCCAGGTACTTTATCAAGACCAATTTTATATGAGGAAGCTGCTGTTTTGTCACTGAACCCCAAAAAGTATATTCTTGCTTCGTAAGGAGTCAAAGGGAGACAATTAAGAAAAACAAGTCAACGTTGGAAGGGAGGTAATTCAAAAGAAAGTATCTCCTATTTATGAAATAAGCAGAAGGTTTGAAGATCGTAGTTCGAAATTCAATTCCATGTTAAATTAATAGTCAAATATACCCAACGTGTCTTCCATCATAATCCTGTGTTTTTGTACTGTAAATTGCATGTATAGTAAAACTTCGTTCAGACGAGCATCGATATCACGAGCACCCGGCCTATCTTGAGAAAGGTTTTAATTAACATCCGTTTGTATCACCAATACATGTCGTTTTGGTTATTTCGAGCACCCGGTTTATCTCGAGCATTACCTGTCCCGACCACTCCTCGAGATAACGAAGTTTTACTGTATACTGTTATATATTTGTAGAAATAAATATGTTTAAACTAAATATCCAAAAGAATATTTAAACGGAAAGCAGCAAGAGTCCTAAATCTGTAACGAAGTTGGGCAAAAACAAACCGATGATAAATCGTTAATGATACTGAAACCGATACAAGGTTAAATTAATTTTACTACACCTTGCAAAATAATTACATTTGATTAACTGTTAAAATATATTCCTCCACACCTTGAATTAATTAGGCGTAATTAAATCTGATCTGCCTTTTTGCTGATTTGCTATATATAATTTGCTGTCACCAATAAAATTATTCTGGACATGCTACATACAGGTTGCCCCGATGGCAATAAATCATAAATGGTGTAACTGAATGAATTAAAATTTAAAAGTATACATTGTATGTTTAATATTATTTCATTTAATCAGTGCCACTTTTTTCTCCTATACATGAGCATCATTCGAGAAAATAAACTTGGCTATGTACATGATGTTAACCAATTCAAGAATTGAAGTATTTTTACAGTAAGCGAAGTCGGAAGTGGTGGCAAAGTAGCAGGACGCGCGCTCCGTGATCGAGTGGTTTTGGTTTCGAACCTGTCTGTGTCTCTGCTAAATTTCTCCGAGTAAGAAAACCACACCTGCTCAGCCTCTTTTCGATCAGGATGTGAATCGTAACTATGATAGGGGCGGTGTTTTTACGCTCTAAGCATCAGGTCACAGCTCGTATGGACCTTGTACGAGTTGTACACAATGTATAGTACGCTATCCATCTTCACCAAATCGCCGAGCCCTGTACGAGTTGTGAAAATCTGTACGATGCTCGTACGAGCCTCGATATCCGTACGGACGTCGTGCGAGTTCAGCAACATCAACTGGTGCGGAGTTCGTAGGGCAAATGTGACTAGGTATAAGGGTATTAACTGAGTGTAAAAAGTGCACTCTGATCATTGCAACCGATGTATATGTAATAAATGACGGTATGCATATCTCGTGCACAAACTTGTTTACATTCCCAAGATGTCGTGCATTTAATTAATGTCATTAATATTGTTCACTTAATGAAAAATGTCAACTTTAGTTTTGATACATGCCACAGTTATGATTAATGTTTTTAATACTTAAAAAAAATTTAAAATGCATCCTGAATTTTAATACATTTTTTGTAATTTCAACTTTTACTTTTATTCCTCCATAAATGAAGATATACATAAGTGTATTTTTAAAATATTTTTGTTATTATTATCCAATTTATAATGTGTCCGATGATTAATAACTTTATTATAAAGTTTGAACCACGTGATTCGTGACGAAATGAAAAAAATAAAGAATGGTAAGTAATCGTTAGTTTCGACTTTTCAGCGATTTGCGATGAAACACCTGTTTAAAGTATTTGCCCAGACGTATATGTCACGTTTGTTAATCAATTTCCACCAAATTCGATACTATGAATTTGATCACTATTATAATTATACAGATTCATTAGTTTTGTTATAAATGAAAAAAATATAACAAATTGTTTCAATAGTCGTATATGGGAGATAGCGTGTAAAGCAACAGGTATCAGTCTTAAAAGGTCATACATAGCAGTATTTATAACATGTTCATAGTGGAGAAAGGGAGAGAACTAGGGAGAGCCTCTTGTGATTGTTATGGACGTGTTCCGCTTTCAGTTCCTGATTTATTTCGTTTCGCAACTTGTTATAGTCATGCCAAATCGTTTCGTCGATATGACCACAAAGCTCCCTCCCTCTGGGACACCAATCATGAACGGGTTTCAGAAATTACGACGGTCCCCGACCACACTGATTCGAACAAGGGACCTCTCATTTCGTAGTCAAACAGTGTTACCCACTCGACCACCATGTCACTACCCATCCACTATTGAAGACATGTGACTGTTTGTTACAGTAGACCGGAAACAGATGTTTAACGAGAAATGTGATAAAGTTCAACATAAAACCGTACCATCTTACGGTCCGGAACAAAAACACAAAATCATTGTCTGATAGTTTTCCGTCTGAGTTAAAACTCCGAAGTTGTCTTTCGTATTCAGTACATACATATAACACCTAATACTATAATAACAATTATTTTCGTGGACATTAAAATTTCGTGGATTTTTGAAAAATCCATTTTGGTGCGATCTTAATTTTGAGGATTGAAAAACATTGCAGGAAAATCCTTTATTTCCGTATTTGGAAAGTCGGTTAATCGTTAGATGTTAGGTGTTGTTGTCTGTGTCGACATCGGAATCAACAACAACAAAAACCATCACACAAAAATCAAGATTTTACAGTATAATACAGACAAAAGTAATGAAATGACAAAAAAACTCGGGAGTTTTTTTCGCTCAACACGAGCCTGTTGTAGGTTTTCGCAGTAGTGCAAAAACTCCGTCACCAGCATACAAGTGACAGTTTTAATTTTGCCTCAACATCATTTCTCAGTTTTTTATGTCGTCTGCAACATAGACAAAGAATTTACAATTTCAAAATTTAAAGTAAAATTACAAAGCACATTAGACTGTCGAGTATTGTGTTTTATAAATTTATAAGTTTGTCCGAAATCTCGTATCAGCAAAATGTAAAATTATCCTGCAGTTTTGTAGCTAACTAGCTATGGTATGAATGCGTCTTTTGAAATGATTTGCTCTTTATTTTGCGTTAATTATATAGTTTAACGCCTCAATAAATAAATAAATAAAATTAAAATAAATAAAATTAAAATAAATAAAATTAAAATAAATAAATAAATAAAATTAAAATAAATAAAATTAAAATAAATAAAATTAAAATAAATAAATAAATATGATATTCTTAATTGGTTCAAAGTAAAATCGTCCTGTTCAGTTGATCATTATAATATCGCTTTGGATTAAACAGTACCCGGGTTGACTTTTTTCTAAGTCTGCAAGTAAAAATAACTTATGTAAAAGTTAAGTTTTAAACAGCCGCAAGTAATCTTACTCTTTGACCGATTTTCGCCAGATATGTTCGACGCTCAAGCCAAGATTGAGCACTACCCACGGCGTGGTATGTCCACCCTGGTCAGCTCTTTTTTGTTAAACCTAATAAGCGAGTATTTAATTTCAGTGAATTTACCATTCCGAAAACCGGATCGGCTCACAGTTAAAGAAATGCAGTAAATCTTCATTATCTCGAGGAGTCAACGGGACAGGTAAAAATGCTCGACATAAACCGGGTGCTCGTTATAATGATGATCGACATAATGGTGTAACTTCATAAACAACAAGGAGTAAATTCACCGTGATTTTGAAATTTGCTCGAGGTAAACCGGGTGCTCGTAATATCAATGCTCGTAATAACGAAGTATTACTGTAAGAGCATCTTCCACTGATTAATAGAGTACACCCGTTATGTGTATAACTAAACATTTAAGTTTCAACTGAATAATTAAACCATATTAATTATATTTAAACTAATTACAGGCAATTACGATCAATTAAATATTTTTGAGTATTGCATGCAATGTTGCCTGTGCAGTGTTGTTTAGTCCCCGAGATATTTTGCCAAAACTTTTAACGGTAATTTAACGCGTATCAATCTCTATCTAAATACGTTATAAATCAAATAAATTATTAAAGTTGGTGACAATAGTTTGCAAGGGAAGGTTTAATGCACACACATTAAAAGTTACTATAAGTAACGATACTTCGTCTGGTTACAACTCACAGGTAATTGTCTCGTTGAAAACGAAAAAAAATCTAAATATTTTTTTTCAAAATTTTCTTTTTGTTTTCAACGATACAGTTACCTGTGGTTACACTTATAAAGTTTTTAAAATACAGTGTAGTCCTATATTGCTGTAAGAAGCGGTGGCCGAGATGTAGAACGCGCGCTTTGTGACCCAATAATCTAAGGTTCGATACCCATCTGCGCAACTACCTAATTTCTCTGCTCTCGATTGACCCACAATACATATACACAATTCTCACTTTACTCACCCTGGTGTATGATTAAAATACCCGGGAATGTGAAGTGAAAGTGAATGTAATTTAACTGCTATTGGTGACGAGTGTGAAAGCAGGTGCCCGTTGCCTAAGCAAGGCGCTACGTAGCGCTTTCCACGGGAGGTAATCAATGCCTTCTATATTTAATTCAACGGGAGGTAACTGAATAAAGACGGTCGGTAGCGCTTCCTGTAAGGCAACGGAAACCTGACTTTACTCGAGGATGGGGATATCATGTAACAAATGTACTATATGCGTGAAAATATATTTCTAGTCTACACATATTCACCAGAAACTTTTCCGACATAAGTTTTGAATCTGCATTGTACTTGTATTTGTTTAGAGACAAACAATACTACTGTCGATTCAATAAGTAATCTACTAATGAGGGAACTATCCCATTAGAAAGAATAGCGGTAATTACAGTTAACGCAGGTATACCAAGTTAAGCCTAGACAAACGTAGTTTACCTGTCTGACGAGCTTATGTTGATATCCGTTCTTGTTTTAACTTTGAAAAGATTATATACATAGTGCTCGAACACATTAACTAGATCCTTTTGCATAAAGGTTGGGATGAAGTCAAATTCCCCCTACTTTACGCACGTGCAATAAACAGTTCTCGAGCTCATGTGACCAAACAAGGGAGTCGACAAATCAACGTATTGACCTGATTGACATTTGACAATAAAAGTTCGCTTTGATAGAAAAAAGAACTTTTGAAAAAGGTTAAGTTAGTTCAACAAAAACATGCAACAGGTCGTCGGAAAAAAGGTCACTGACTGTTCACTTCAATTAAATAATGTCCAACAATTGTGGGTGGCGGAGATACGTGTGCATACCATACCCAAATATATCGCTGCCTTAAAATGAGCGCTTCTTATGAGCATATCTTCATATCAATCTTTAAACGTGTCATGTTGACCAAACTGAAGTTGAAATAGCTTGTTTTACCATTTGTAAAGACTAACACGTTATCTATTTGGCCAGTCTTTTCTGTTTTCTCAAAATATCGATCTTCTCATTCTAAGCCAGCGATATATAGTCGGCAACCTCCCATGGCAAGTTCTTGAAGAGCTGGTTATTTGTTTCAATGAAGTATATGCAAGCCACATTATATGTTGATTAATTATAACAGAAGTGTTCATCTACGTGCTTTATACTACAAATTCGCTGGAACTTTGAAACTGGCTCATGATAGACCGGGTGCTCCTAAATGTCGATGCTCGTCATAACGAAGTTTTACTGTATCTGGGATTTTTTTTGCACTTAAAATAGTGTTTTAACATTGAAATATGCTTCTGGAATCTGTCATAAACTGCCATTACAATTTATCTCAGGTCGGTGATGAAACAAGTTTTTCTTCGACAGCTAATTTTCTTTCATGCTAAGAGTCTCGCAAAAGATTTTCAGGTTCCATTTTAATTTCGTTTTTTGGTTTGACGCGGTCTGGGATCAAAAGTTCAAATCTCGGGACCTCCTACACACGAAACGAACGCTCTACCACTAGGCTATCCAGGAGGCATACACTGTTGCATAATTATGGTATGTCAGAAGGAGCCTAGTTTAAATAAAATATTTCGTGATGTTATTTAAATACCAAATACGTTCCATGTGTACTACTAGTATTCTAACGTTATTATAACGGAGCATGACAAATTGAGACAAAATATGTGCAACAATTAATCTCATTTTGTCAGACAACCAAGTCAGAAAAACTACAATTTTATAAAATTTCAGTCAACTTTGAAGTCAAAATTTACGTGAAAAAGTAAAGTAAAATGATATAATTGCATTTATGTATCAATGACAAGCTGCCACTTTCATGCATATTATTGTGGTGATTCTTATACACATTTACTTTACTCATTATGTCGAAAAGTACAAGATCGATATTTTGAGAAAACAAGAAATAATTGTCTGAAAACAACTTTTTACATTTTAATTTTTTTTTTGACTTCAGTTTCTTCAACATAACAAGTTGCTGATTTTCATGAAAATAAGCTCATAAGGAATGCCTTATAATGCAGATGTCAGATATAATTAGTCTTATAAGGTCGTAAAAAGGACTTACGACCTTCTCATACTATGCCAATGACATGTCTGTTAATAAAACCTATAAGTTCGACAATTTTGATTTAATCGTTTGCTACACGTGTATTGTGACTAACGGCATTTTAGACTTGGCATTGTCATCAGTTTTCGCGAATTTAATATTCCGTCATTTCTTGCGACGTCAACATTAACTTAATAGTGAATACAATTTACAAGGATGTATTCTACCTTAATTAATATTGGCACTGAGTCGACTTTTTGCCATGCAAATTACTAGATTGTTAAAAAAAAAAACAACAAAAAACAATATCATCATTTTTCGCGACTTTAACACGACTTATCTTATTTGAAGGGGCGTGGTCGGACTTAAGTCAGTAATACATTATCTAAAATATGGTTCCTCTCCACGAAGCATTGTTATGTATGAGCAATTCAGAGACAAAACTAACATCAATATTGTGAAGATTAATTTCACCCCATTAATAAAAAATATTCGCTCCATTAATAAAAAAAGTTCGCTCCATTAATAAAAAAATGTTGTCTTTTGCAGAGCGTTAAATGGATTGTGAAAACTAATGGTTTTTTTTTTGGTAAACCACCATTTACATAACGCTTAACACGTAATTATAGGTGATTTACATAATACAATATATGCAAATTGTGGTTAACCTAGACTATACATTGTATTTCGCCTGGTGTTTTTATTAATATTGTTGTTGATGTTTGCAACCGACAGAATCAGTCGTAAGTGAATGGTCATTCGGTGTTTTCCCTGTCGGCTTGGCAAATGACCCCCTCCCCAACTTCGAGTGTTGAGACAGCTAGTGGTCATGGTGGTGTGGTTTTAGGAATCCCAGAGAGCTCTTTCTGTAAACTGTACATACTCGTTGGTTCAAACGTGGCTGTGTGTTTTAGCACCAATAAATGAACGATTACCCTTACTAGTCTAACCAGTTCATTTCTAGTTTGGAAGCATCCACAATACTGTAAAAATCATTAATTTTCGTGGGGGTTATATTTCGTGGATTTCGCGGTTCACGTTAATTTCGTGGCACGTAAAGGTCATGTTTTGTCAAATCACCAGGGGGATTTAAAATGTCAAAGGGAGGGTGAAGGTCTGAACTGCTGAAAACAGCCCTCGAAAGTTGTTAACTTTTTTAACAAGTTAGGTCAGCGAGCCTAAATTCAGACACACAAGTTAAGCTTATAGGATAAGGCAAAACCATTATACACATCGTGAAACCAACAGGACTAACATGACGTCTGAAGAAGTGTAGCTAACAAGAGCTATAAAATGAGCCGTGTGAATGACAAACAAAAAATAAAAACCACGAATTCATGAGAAAAGAGCCCAATCGTCCCTCGTTCATCACTCATAATTATGTAAAATTCAGATTTCGTGAATATTCACCCAGATGACTGATCGCCTTTCTTACAAATATAAAGTTTTATTTTATACACTAAGTGTGTTAGTCATTTATGTCATAAAAAAATTCTAGACGATATTTCAAGTTTTTCAGCGTAGAAAAACGCTCAATAATGAAGGTGTAACCACTCGAAATAAACAAATATGTACAAAAATGTCGAAAGTGACACAATTATAAGTTTATTACAGTGTTATCGCGATAACTCGAAACTTCCTGTTTTATTAGATTTTTCGAAACCTTCTGGCTCGAATGCAGGGTAGTCTACAAGTCCAATCCAGAGTTAACTCGAAAAATGAAAAGTCCTATTACGATTGATAACTCGAAGTTTGTTGTCGCTCGAATGTTTGGACGAATATACTCCGATAACTCAAGACATACTCGAACATTTGATTATTCGAAGTTTTCGTGACTCGAATGCAACTTCCTCAACGAGCTTAGTATGCTTATAAAAGATATAAATGGAAACCTTCTAATACAATTGAGACTACTCGAAATTTGTGTTGCTCCTCGAATTTAGGGAAAATAAATATTAGAGTGTTATCATCGATGACTCGAAACTTCCTACCCCCGGTAACTCGAAACTTCCTACCCCCGATTGATAACTCCAAATTTTCGAGTCTCGAATGAAGGGTTGCATATTAGTTCATCGTAGTATTACACACGATAAGTCGAAACTCTTAAATTGCTAACTCAAAAACTTTGGAGCTCGAATACAAGTTCCAGCAAGTTTTAACTCGAACCCGAAATGTCGTAGTACAATTGATAACTCGATGTTTGGGTGGCTCAAATGTAAGGACAAAGTACATCGATAACTAAAAGCCTGCTAGTGTATTTGATTACTGGAAGTGTTCGTGTTCGTGTCCGAAATGCATGAACGAACAAAGGCTTATTATAGCGATATCTCCGATAACTGGAAATGTTCTCCAAGTATGCTGGATAACACTAAGTCACTCTTTTATCAGCTAACGACAAGGTTTTAGCCCATTTTGGGTATTTTACACCTTACTTTCAATTTTAATTGAGTTTTGACAAATTATATTTGGGTATTTAATCAAGCTCATTGGATAAATGATCTTGTTTGTACGGGTTTTCAATAAATCATTCTTTTCGTTTTGTGTATTTCAGATTGTCATTGCTTTTTCTTACTTCCTCCTCTCAAAATATATTGGGGTTTTTAAGAAAATGAATTGGGTAATTACTAATTATCCCAATACGCAGCTTATCTGTAGCACTGGAAGGCTACAAAACCTGAAGGAATTTTCAAGAGCGGGTATTAAAACAGATGACAGTTTAATGGAAACACTAAATGTCATCGTTGAGTTTATAATTGAACGAATGTCGCAAATTCCATTGGCAGCATATAACTGTAAAGTGGAAAATGTTCTATCACGCTTGGCAACTCGAAGTTTACCTTTTATCTCGAAAGAATCAACTAACGACCACTGGAAGGCTATGAGTTTATAATTGAATGATTGTCGCAAATTCCACCGAGAGCCTTTAACTGTAAACAGGAAAATATCTGTACGTAGATAAAAAAAGTTTGAGATATTGGAATTTTCGGTATTTGTGGAGCAAAAATACTAGCGATTAGTACTATTCCTTAATAGACTTAATGTGCCACGAGCTGAATTGCTAGATGAAATCATCAAAAAAAGAGTACATCCAATACATTTTGCTTAAACCTGTTTGCGTAGTCAGTACCATAAGACCGCACACACAGACCACGTCAATGGTGAAAAGACCTCATAAATAAATTATGGCAACACATTCTAGGTTCACTGATGATTGTATCTACTTGTTTGCCTCGAAGACAGACATCGCGCTTAGCTTTTGTTATGAATTTCTGGGACAGTAGTCTTTACATTTAATAATCGTATATAATCGTAAGCCCTCACCCGGCTGGGTGGGGTCGAACCGTTGGGATCTTGGATTCGAAATCCACCCAACAGGGTGAGGGGTTATATACGATGTTTAAATATTCTAGATTCATTTCCACTGTTTTGCTCTTCTTGCAACATAAGTAAGAAACTGATAAGTTATTAATTACAAACTCCTTACAGAAAACAAGGGGCATATCCACATTCATCTACAGAAACTTTATAATCAGCAAAAATAGGATTATATAGACCCCTACCCCAAAAAAGACCCAACCCCAAACAAAAAATGATAAACAAACTGTTTATAACAAAATACACACAAATAATAAAACAATAAAATAAATATATATATATGAATGAGTATGTAACTACAAAAACTTACCAGGAAATTGATTTAATATCCAATACCAAAGAAACAAAAGTTATATATTTGTTGTTAATCGAAACGAATCAATTGACCCGATCTTTATGATGTTGACGAAACGACTAATTTTCTATATCCACAAAATCCGAGTAGTTGAACAAACGGAATGGGTTGATGAAGCCGTTTTGGATTATTTCATACTTTTATTTGCATAGAAATAAATTTTATGTTGATGGATCCGCAAATGAATGAGTTAAAATAAATCTCTTTGTTAAGTCGGTGTTTACACTGTACGTTTATCAAGTATGAAGAATAGACATGTATGTATACATTTGTAGTTCGGTGTAAACACTGCATTTACGACAGCGAATACTTCGTTTTATTCAACTATATAGGTGGCATGGTCATTGTGTATAAGCGTGTCGATTTCCGGCAATTAAAAAATGAGTACACGTTGAGTTATAGAGTACGACAATAAGGAGTACAGTGATCAGATTTTACATGTGCTTTCAATAGCAGTAAATGATACAAGTTGAATTTTATAGGATTATGATAAGCCATACAGTGATTTGGTTTATACGCTGTGTTGGTGGTCTAGTGGTCAACACTCTAGGCTACAGATCACAGGGTGGACACATCACATGACTGTTTGGCTAAGTCTGCAAGCAAAAAATATGTTAAACAAAAAATTAAACAAAGCTTTTGCAACTTCATTTTGGTCAACATGACAAGGTCCGATTTTCATGAAAATTGGATCACAAGAAGTGCTTTATGGTGCAGATTTCAAATATGTACCAGTCTTATAAGGTCGTAAGTAGTTGTAATGACCATCTCATTCTAAAACAGCGATATAAATCGTTGGTCATTTGGCCATTTCAGAAATGTCAGTGGCATGTTTGTCACCCAACTAGACATGCTATGGTTCGTAACTCGTAAGCGTTAAACAACCACAGCGTCTTTTAGGAATGTGTCAAACAATGTGTCTGCATATTCCTTTAATAACCGGAGATACCTGGTCTCTGACCAATAAGACAGGAAAAACGAATGTATAGATGTATAAGCGACTATTTCGGCTATGTTTTTATATTGTAGTTACGTAGGAAATATATAAAATGGAGGAACTGTGTAATATCAAATGTAGAACTGTCTTCATCATTTTAGCGGATATCTTGAGTATTCTACCAAGATTGGCTTTTGCTGTTGTCATTGTCCATGTTCGGAGCTGATCGGAGTTGACGGGAGCTGTTAGAAGCTGTCCAGAGCTGCTGCCAAGTTCACAGTTGTACGGACGTCACCTCGACTTTTCGTGGAAATATAAATGGATTCATCATTTGGCACATCTGATATTGACTTCATCGAGTGTTATACCAACTAGATCTACGTACTTCTGAAAGTCATATTTTGGAAGTAATGTGATTAGCTGACTCTCAGATCAAGGTGCCACCTTCGTGGCAATCGAACCCTTATCCACCAGGAGACATTCCAGCGCTTTACAGTGGAACTGCTATTGACAAGATTTCCAGTGCAATTCCGTGCTAATAATTTTGGTCGATATTTCACAGTCCGTTGAGCAATGTAGCGCTAGATCCAATATAATGCACGAGGAAATCGTGATTTTGGCGCGGAATATATTATTCCATGCTGTCATTGTTTATAAATGCGATATTTAAGTTTCGCGACATTGCATTTTTACGCAACATCACATGAATTATACATATTTGTTTATTTTTGTTATATGTGATAAAATAATAAATACAATTCAGAAAACAATGTCGCAGCTGTATGTGTGGAAAATTTCAGCTTGATCGGTCCAACATTTATTGAAATATGGCCTATTTAGACATGTAAACTTATAAGATTTTATAAGATATGTTTGTGCGGTTGGGTCGTCCTGCAGCGAGACCTTTCGTAACTTGGTCGGGTATTGGCTGCGTTTCATTCAGTCTCATGGAATCACCGCTATTCTATAATTTCTTTGTGAAATTGGGTCATTCTGCATTTTTTCGGCGGGGACTTGGACTTTTAATTGTTTTTTTTTTTTGCTTTTTTGTGGACATTGCTCAATGTAGTTGTGTTGTGGTGCTACTGATATCTGTGCACGGCTGTTTAGGTTGAGTGCAACCTCCCTGTCTGATTTTCTCAAACAATTTTTGTTAAGCGTATGTGTAAAATTATATATGTACAATAATCCACGACCAATATTTCAACCTCAAAACAGTGATGTTCTAAAGATGTTTAACTGCACTTTGAAACGACGTGCATGTATAGTTTACTGTAAATTTGTTTAATGCAATTTTAATTTATGACACATGTACTGTTACTGTTTTTGCTTATACATTCATTTGTAATTACTTTGTCATTATGCAAAATTAGCTTAGAAACGCTGCGACTGTAGAAAAGTCAATGTAGAAATTAATTTGTATCGTATTTCAAAATGACATAAGACTCAGAAAAGGGCTTAACTTCACCAACGAATGAACATTTTAAGACGTACTAACGTTAGATTTAATGCTTGACAATTATTCGAAAACGAGTCAATTTTAACAATGTTCAAAATTTAAAAACAAAATCTCCCAGATTATACAAAAAAATCTAAATTACCCAAGACTAATGAAAAGGGTTTAACTTCACCAATGAATGAAAATAAAAATAAAAAACGTACGCCATGCTTGATAATTTTACGAAAACGAGTCAGTTAAAAATGTTGACAAATTAAAAAATCCCAGACTGTACAAAAATCTAAATTACCCAAGACTTATAAAAAGGGTTCATCTTCACTCAAGATGATGAGTAACCTAAAACGTATTGGATACAAGACTTGATAATTAAATACGAAACCGAGTCCGTGAAAAAACTCCGGAAAAATCTCCCAAAATATAAAAAAAATCGAAAACAATATAATTTATAGGCGAAAACAACACTTCGTCATAATTATAACGATACTCAGAGTAACAACAGTGTTAAGTCTTTAAAGCGTCTGATTAATTATTCACTTATAAAAATAACCACGCCTCTTTTTATGGCGTTGCTCTCTTGTTTAAAAATAGGCGTAACTTGTTTAACGTTAGCGACGCCGGTCGATATAAGGCGACCTCTAATAATCCATCAATTGTCATTAGTGAGAATTTCAATAATTACATGGCGACCTTTTATTACACAAACCTCCCCCGCATGTTTTGCCTTTGTGACGCGTTTGTACAAAACTTTTAACGTAAAAAACGTCAATATCTTACGCCTGTCGCACCACGGTCAATAATCATGTTGTTCTAAAAATAGCCTAGAAAAAACACGTGACGTTTCGTTAACGTTCGTGTGGTTACGCCACTTGCGTCCGTAATAAAATCGACCAATCAAAATCGTTTAACTATGTGTATTAAATTTTCTGCATATTTATTGTAATGCATTGATATAAATAAACCGGTGTATTTATTTTTTAAAACTTATTTATAGTTTTGTTTGTACCGTTTTTTTTTTCACTGTACCGCACATCTAGTCGATAACCTAATGGGTGTCTGCCTTGAGTGCGAGAGATCTCGGGCTCTATCTCTGACGGCTTCTTACCGGCCACATTCGAAATAAAAATGGTACCAGTAATACCCAAGCTTGACGCTTAGCACCATTGGAAAGCTGGTTTCTCTTCTCTCATTCCTTCGTGGCGACCGATAACATCAGGAACAAGGTGTCGAGAGTAATAACAATTAGATTCTATATAAGTTAAAAAAACTGGTTTCAACTTCGACCTAAAATAAATCAGTTAATAGTGAACTAAATAAACCTGTACCTCACCCAAACCTGCTTGATAGATGCATAGAGGATCTATCACGAGTTGTCAATTCATATAAATTTATATTAACTGAGTTTTGGAAATTTTATTTAGCGAGCCTCTGGTGAGCTTAATAACATTTCCTGAACGAGTTTAATATAAATATATCAATTGACAACGAGTGATAGATAATTTATATCATATGACACTAAAACCCCAAATACGCATTGCTTTATTGGAAAAACTCAATTCTTTATACTACACGTGGTTCGTATAACTTTATACGTACTGGCTAAACTAACCTGGATACAAGGAAAGTCATGTGATATATCATTTTATACTGGGTGTTTTGGAAACATTTTTTTGTATTTCACTTACAGGGGACATTACTCGTCACCAACTTATTAATAAATACAGATGCGGTTTTAAGTTACTTCCCTTGACAAACAATATTTTAGTGAGACTAAATTGCTACGTAGCGCTTTCCATGGGAGGTAACCCGGGCCTTCTGTATTAATTAAGACGGTAGGTATCTGAATGAAACGCTCGGTAGCGCTTTGCTTAGGCAACGGGCACCTGTTGCAAGTGCTGGTTAATCGGTGTAATGCCAGAGCAGCCAATAACCTTCGACTCCGAGGGAAGAGATAAGTGGGGAGCGGTTGCCTAGGGGTACTATTATAAACCAGTTCATCTATGTTTATGTGTCTTGGAGTATAACGTTGTTTCTCGACCTATTACTAGTATATTACAACCATAGGGGCTTGACGCAAAATACTACGGAGTTATTGGATGTTAGGAACAAGTATGTCCTTAGAATAACGTTTGACGTAAGAATTTTGTGTTGACACTGTGAAATTAAGGGTGGGTCTGTTATTGTTGTTATTCGGTGGCCGGACCAACGAACAATTTTACAAAAGTGGCGTAATTTTGTGACATTTTTGTGTATTTCTGACTCATTTTAGACCCTAGAGTCTAACTGATTTGTGCTGCTTGCAGATAAATCATCCTTCTATGAAACTGCGAAAGGCATTCCACGATATTTTTGTTGAAGTGTGTGTACTGCGTTGAAATAAAAGACCACTAACCCACAGTCGATGTGTCCCTTGACTTCACATACTGATATAAGGCTATCGTGAACAAAAAATATATGTCAATCCCCTGTGATTACAATCAGTTATAAACCGTGTGGCAGATTCATTCAACCAGTTTTCCTGGGCAACACTTTATAACAGGTGAGCTTGAAACACAATCGTAACTTAGTCCATTCCCAGTCTCCCGGTGTGGATTCTAACAAGGAACCTCATACTGGTAGTCGATAGTGTTATCCACTCGGCCACCATGCCGCCTCTGTTCAAATATTGTTATGTGACCGGGTCTGTTCAAATATTGTTATGTGACCGCCTCTGTTCAAACATTGATATGTGACCAGTTCTGTTTAAACATTGTTATGTGACTGGTTCTGTTCAAACATTGTTATGTGACCGGTTCTGTTTAAACATTGTTATGTGACCGGGTCTGTTTAAACATTGTTATGTGACCGGTTCTGTTTAAACATTGTTATGTGACCGGTTCTGTTTAAACATTGTTATGTGACCGGTTCTGTTCAAACATTGTTATGTGGTCGGTTTTGTTCAAACATTGTTATGTGACCGGTTCTGTTCAAACATTGTTATGAAACATTGTTATGTGACCGGTTCTGTTGAAACATTGATATCTGACCAGTTCTGTTTAAACATTGTTATGTGACTGGTTCTGTTCAAACATTGTTATGTGACCGTTTCGGTTTAAACATTGTTATGTGACCGCCTCTGTTCAAACATTGTTATTTGACCGGTTCTGTTTAAACATTGTTATGTGACCGGTTCTGTTTAAACATTGTTGTGTGACCGGGTCTATTCAAACATTGTTATGTGACCGGGTCTATTTAAACATTGATATGTGACCAGTTTTGTTTAAACATTGTTATGTGACTGGTTCTGTTCAAACATTGTTATGTGACCGGTTCGGTTTAAACATTGTTATGTGACCGCCTCTGTTCAAACATTGTTATTTGATCGGTTCTGTTTAAACATTGTTATGTGACCGGTTCTGTTTAAACATTGTTATGTGACCGGTTCTGTTTAAACATTGTTATGTGACCGGTTCTGTTCAAATATTGTTATGTGACCGGTTCTGTTCAAACATTGTTATGTGACCGGTTCTGTTCAAATATTGTTATGTGACCGGGTCGGTTCAAACATTGTTATGTGTCCGGTTCTGTTCAAACATTGTTATGTGACCGGTTCTGTTTAAACATTGTTATGTGACCTGTTCTGTTCAAATATTGTTATGTGACAGGTTCTGTTCAAATATTGTTATGTGACCGGTTCTGTTCAGCCATTAAGTTTGTAATAGCAGGATCGAGATTTTATTGACGGACGACCGGCTAGACGGAGGGCAAACCTCAAGTTCCCTCCTGATAAAAACCGGTAGATGACTAATACATGTATATAATATTTACATGTTTGTATACTGCTGATTGTTTTCTAGAAATCAAAAGTGAGCAACAAGCCTTACAGATAAATACTTGTTTATTGATATTGGTATTACATAAAGAATATAAATACTTTATATATCTAGCAGGATGAAAAAGACAAACGTGTGGGGGAACAAAACTGTAATATAGGGGGGGGGGGGGTAAATAGGGGTCGATATATCGAAATAGGGGTCGATTTATGGAAAAAGCGGTCAATATATGGAAATAGGGGCCGGTATGGAAATAGGAACTGATATAAGGAAAAAGGGGCCGATATATTGAAATAGGACCATAAAATTCAATGCAAACAAACAATGGTTACATGAAAACTTAGGGAAGTGTATTTTAGTACAAACATAATATCGACGGTGCCAAACCAGAACCCCGTAACTGCAAAAAGACAACTTTTCAGGAGACGAAAAAACGTATTTACTCCGTTGAAATAATACCGACGATGACACCCTACCTGATCCTATTTGGAACCAAAATCAACCCCGGCATGTACAAGAATATGTTGACTTGTACTAAATCGGAGTTTGTACTGTCATATACGGGATTTTCGACTAACATTTTTGAATCCAATAAAAAAACGATATTTTGTCACCTGACTGTATTGAAGTAACGCGATTAGCTATTTAGATGGCGCCTAGACAGAAATGCGCGGGAAATCTAGCAGATGCGGATGCTGCAAAAAATGTTTTCGCGCCAAAATTGGGTTACGGGGTTTTGGCTTGGCACCGTTGATATGGTTACACTCAAATGTAGGGAAGTATATTTAAGTACAAACATACCATGGTTACATACAAATGAAGAGAAAAATATTTAAGTACAAACATTTCATGGTTCCCTTCAAATGAAGGGAAGTATAGTTCAGTACTAACACACAATGGTAACATACAAATGAGGGAAGTAAATTTAGTATAAACACGCCATGGTTACATACAAATGTAGCGAAGTATATTTTAGTATAAACAAACCATGGTTAGATACAAATGAAAGAAAGTATATTTTAGTACAAACTAGAGCTATCACAGGAGTGACGAATCATACCCCCGCAGCACCGCCTTGACACAGGAATATTATTTAAAATCATAGTATAAACAACTCATTTGATGGAAATCTGCTGCTATACAGATTGAAAAACACCATGATTGAAGGCTAATGTGAAAATTGATGAAGAAAAAAATAAGTAACACACTAGTAAAAACAAAGTTATATAATTATAATCAACAAAAAATGGTTACCACGGTTACATGACTATATAACCTTTGACCTGTAAGTGTGACCTTGACCTTTGAGATAGGGACCTGGGTCTTGCGCATGACACACCGTCTTGATGTGGTGAACATTTGTACCAAGCAATTTTAAAATCCAGTAAGAAATGACGAAGTTACAGAGCGGACACGGTTTGCATGACTATATAACCTTTGACCTGTAAGTGTGACCTTGACCTTTAAGGTAGGGACCTGGTTCTTGCGCATGACACACCGTCTTGATGTGGTGAACATTTGTACCAGACAATTTTAAAATCCAGTAAGAAATGACAAAGTTACAGAGCGGACACGATTTGCATGACTATATAACCTTTGACCTGTAAGTGTGACCTTGACCTTTAAGGTAGGGACTTGGGTCTTGCGCATGACACACCGTCTTGATGTGGTGAACATTTGTACCAATCAATTTTAAAATCTAGTCAGAAATGACAAAGTTACAGAGCGGACACGATGCTAACATACCGACAGACCAACAGACCAACAGACAGACAGACCGACAGACCAACATGGTGACTCCAGTATACCCCCTTCAAACTTTGTTTGCGGGGGTATAACAAACCATAGTTACCTACAAATGAAGGGAAGTATATTTTAGTGCAAACATGTCATGGTTCCACACAAATGAAGGGAAGTATATTTAAGTGCAAACATACCATGGTTACATACAAATGAAGGGAAGTATATTTTAGTACAAACATACCATGGTTACATACAAATGAAGGGAAGTATATTTAAGTGCAAACATACCATGGTTACATACAAATGAAGGGAAGTATATTTTAGTACAAACATGCCATGGTTACATACAAATGAAGGGAAGTATATTTAAGTGCAAACATACCATGGTTACATACAAATGAAGGGAAGTATATTTAAGTGCAAACATACCATGGTTACATACAAATGAAGGGAAGTATATTTTAGTACAAACATGTCATGGCTCCATACAAATGAAGGGAAGTATATTTTAGTACAAACATGTCATGGCTCCATACAAATGAAGGGAAGTATATTTTAGTACAAACATTTCATGGCTCCATACAAATGAAGGGAAGTATATTTTAGTACAAACATGTCATGGCTCCATACAAATGAAGGGAAGTATATTTTAGTACAAACATTTCATGGCTCCATACAAATGAAGGGAAGTATATTTTAGTACAAACATGTCATGGCTCCATACAAATGAAGGGAAGTATATTTTAGTACAAACATGCCATGGCTCCATACAAATGAAGGGGAGAACATTTAAGTACAAACATGCCATGGCTCCATACAAATGAAGGGGAGAACATTTAAGTACAAACATGCCATGGCTCCATACAAATGTGGAAAGTATGTTTAGTATAAACACCCCATGGTTACATACAAATGATAAGAAGTTTATATTAGTACAAACATATCATGGTTACATACAAATGTAGGGAAGTATCTTTTAGTGCAAAGATGCCTTGGTAACATATAATGTAGGGAAGTATATGTTAGCATAAACAAACCATGGTTACTCATACATACAAATGCAGGGAAGTTTATTTTAGCAAAAAAATACAATGGTCACATACAAATGTTGGAATAATATTTAGTATAAACACGCCATGGTTCCACACAAATGAAGGGAAGTATATTTAGTATAAACACGCCATGGTTCCACACAAATGAAGGGAAGTATATTTAGTATAAACACGCCATGGCTCCATACAAATGAAGGGGAGAATATTTAAGTACAAACATGCCATGGCTCCATACAAATGTGGAAAGTATATCTAGTATAAACACCCAATGACTACATACAAATGATGAGAAGTTTATATTAGTACAAACATATCATGATTGTTTACAAATGAAGGGAAGTATATTAAAGCACAAAAAACCATGATTTCATACAAATGAAGGGAAGTATATTTTAGTACAAACATGCCATGGCTCCATACAAATGCAGGGAAGTATATTTTAGTAGAAACAAACCATGGTTACATACAAATGAAGGGAAGTATATTTAGTATAAACACGCCATGGTTACATACACATGGAGGGAAGTATATTTTAGTACAAACATGCCATGGCTCCATTCAAATGAAGGGAAGTATATTTTAGTACAAACATGCCATGGCTCCATTCAAATGAAGGGAAGTATATTTAAGTACAAACATGCCATGGCTCCATTCAAATGAAGGGGAGAATATTTAGTATAAACACGCCATGGTTACATACAAATGTGGAAAGTATATTTAGTATAAACACGCCATGGCTCCATACAAATGAAGGGAAGTATATTTAGTACAAACATGCCACGGTTACAAACAAATAAAGGGAAGTATATTTTAGTGCAAACACACCATGGTTACATACAAATAAAGGGAAGTATATTTAGTATAAACACGCCATGGTTACATACAAATGTAGAGAAGTATATTTTAGAACAAACACACCACGGTTACATCAGATATGGGAAGTATATTTTAGTACAAACAAACCATGGTTACATACAAATAAAGGGAAGTATATTTTAGCATAAGCAAACCATGGTTTCTCGTACATACAAATGCAGGAAGTATATTTTAGTACAAACACATCATGGTTACATACAAATGAAGGGAAGTAAATTTTAGCATAAACTAACCATAGTTACTCGTACATACAAATGCAGGGAAGTATATTTTAGCAAAAAATATCATGGTTACATACAAATGTTGAAAATAATATTTTAGTACAGACAAACCATGGTTAAATCCAAATGAAAGGAAGTATATTTAAGTACAAACAAACCATGGTTACATACAAATGAAGAGCAGTACATATTAGTATAAACAAACCTTTGTTACACACAAATGAAGGGAAGTATATTTTAGTACAAACACATCATGGTTACTTGCAAATGAAGGGAAATATATTAAGCAAAAAATACCATGGTTACATACAAATGTTGGAAATAAAATTTTAGTACAAACAAATCATGGTTACATACAAATGAAAGGAAGTTTTAGTACAAACTAACCATGGTTACATAAAAATGAAAGGAAGTATATTTTAGTATAAATATACCATGGTTACATACAAATGAAAAGGAAGTATATTTTAGTACAAACATGCCATGGTTACATACAAATGAAAGGAAGTATATTTTAGTACAGACAAACCATGGTTACATACAAATGAAGGGAAATATATTTTAGTGCAAAGATGCCTTGGTTACATAGGATGTAGGGAAGTATATTTAAGTACAAACATACCATGGTTACATACAAATGTAGGGAAGTATCTTTTAGTGCAAAGATGCCTTGGTAACATATAATGTAGGGAAGTATATGTTAGCATAAACAAACCATGGTTACTCATACATACAAATGCAGGGAAGTTTATTTTAGCAAAAAAATACATATTATGTAGATGATAAAGATGTAGTCGATATTGACGCTTATGTAGGTGATAAAGTAATAGTTGATATTGACGTCTATGTAGATGATAAAGTTGTAGTCGATATTGACGTCTATGTAGATGATAAAGTAATAGTTGATATTGATGTCTATGTAGATGATAAAGTTGAAGTTGATATTGACGTCTATGTAGATAATAAAGTATTAGTTGATATTGACATCTATGTAGATGATAAAGATGTAGTCGATATTGACGCTTATGTAGGTGATAAAGTAATAGTTGATATTGACGTCTATGTAGATGATAAAGTTGTAGTCGATATTGACGTCTATGTAGATGATAAAGTAATAGTTGATATTGATGTCTATGTAGATGATAAAGTTGAAGTCGATATTGACAGCTATGTAGATGATTAAGTAATAGTTGATATTGATGTCTATGTAAATGATAAAGGTGTAGTCGATATTGACATCTATATTGATGATAAAGTAATAGTTGATATTGACGTCTATGTAGATGACAAAGCTGAAGTTGATATTGACGTATATGTAGATGATAAAGTTGTAGTCGATATTGACATCTATGTAGAATGTAGATGACAAAACTGTAGTTGATATTGACGTCTATGTTGATGATAAAGTAATAGTTGATATTGACGCAAAACTATTGTCGATGATGATGTATATTTCTATAACAAAGTTCTTGTCCATAATTATGTAGATAACAAAGGTTTTGTCTTTGCTGAAAAACATGTATATGTTCATTCCGATGCTGATTATTTTGATGATCTTGCTGTTTATATCAAACGTGTGGTTGATTTTATTTTCAATGTTGTAACCGAACGTGTCGAAGTAATGGTAGTCAATGTTAGCGTATGTTGAAAGGACTACTTTTAATCTGCTTGATAACGTTGTCTGTTATGGAACCTAATCACAGCTTGGTCACAATGCTTATCAACTGTATTTATATGTGTCCCTGAAGCAATGGTCCTGTTTGTAAACATTGTCAACATGGTTTTACCATACTGTAACAGAGACTGTGATTCATTTTGTTTATATATTTGTTTTCAAATCATACACGTGTATTTGGTCCTCATCTTCAACACTACTGATATACAATGCATGGTTAACTTCACAGTACACTATCTTCCTAGGACTGGACAAATGGTGATCGTAGTCGAGGATTATTTTCCTCGTCGTGAAGTGTGGTGATACAACATGTATGCAATTACTGTCCCTGCTACAAATAAACAGTCCTCCGTCTGCTTTAATCGCTATTCCATGGGGACCATCTAATTTAGCATGTGAATATGAAGACAGTATTTGCCCTCTAAATGTTATCACATTAACTTGGTCAGTAAAGTAGTCCGATACTAAAAGCGTTTCGTTTTCTTGTCCAAATTCAATCTGATCAGGTTCCAAATCTTTGTAGTCCTTATCTCGATTCAATTGTATCTTATGTAGTTTCTTTCCTTGGAAATCTAAGATATCTACTCTTCCAGATGAGCTGTAACTGACGGCAAACTTCCCATCTTTGTATGCAATACCTGTGCATTTTTTGTTGACTTTTATCTTACGGAGTAAGGTAAAACTTGACGTAACATTCAGCACGAGTATTTTCTTTGCTTCCGGTAAAGCAACAGCAATTATGTTTGAACTGAGTGCAGTGACTTCCCCAGGTCCACCCGGTGTGACGTAACTTGATACAACTGCGTCCTTATGGAGGTCTAGTAACATTACTTTATCATCGTACCAGTCAGTGACAATCATCCTATCCGGGCTAAGAAGTGTGAAGGCGTCGATCTGAATGTCTTCATCACATGTCGCACGTTTTAGATCAATACTTCTGTTGTAAGTGACAGTAATATCATCTTTCTGCGTTTCCTGCATCCCCTGGTCTTGCTGTTCCGTCATTTTGCTACATTTCTGTGAGGAATTTCCGGACAATTTTCCAAGAGGAGTTTTGGCTGAAATTATACTTTCTATTTCGTTGGAAATGTCAAACACGTACTGCTTTTCTTGCTGTTGTGATATTTTAAATCTCTTGATATCATTTTCCATTGTTACCAATCTCTGCTTAGCCTGCTTTGTGACAACAAAGAGTGTATTAACATTAGCATTGGATTCATGCAATATTTGAAGCAATTCTTCAACCTCCGCTTTGATCGCTTTATGTTCAGCACGTAAAGCGTTAAGCTCTGTCTCATCATCCGTCTTCATTTGTGCAGCTTCATCTTGTATATTCTCCTCTGCTTTATCTAGATATTCATTAACATCTCTGCGAACTGTCGCAATCTTCTGCAAAACGTTGCTGTATTTGGTGGTAAGGTCCTTCGATTTTTTCTCCAGTTCTCCATCAATTTCCTTCAGGTCCGTGTGGATCTTTTGGAGTTTGCGATCTATATCTTTGAATTCTTTAGTTTTCTTGAATCCTCTGGACATATCTTGCACTCTACTTCTCAAGCAAGTATGATGGTTCGAATTCATGCATTCTCCGCACCCACATTCGTCATGAGGTTTGCAATACCATCGAATTATTTTAGGATAGTGATTCTGGCAAATCTGTACACACGGATCTTGATTCCTTACCGGTCTTTGTCTGCTAGACATCTGTTTATTGTCCAATATGGCATGTGTACGTGTGAGTTTTTGTTTTTGATGTACATCAAGGCAATTTTTACACAATGTTTCGTCACACACTGGACAATACCCTATTGTTAGTTTCGTTTTGTCCACGCTTTTGCAAGGTTCACAGAACGACTCGTCGCCATCAGCAGACGCTTCACCGTACAGCTCATCAGCATCGCATGATGCTTGACTGACCGAGTCCCTGGCATGTCCACCTTCGGCCATGTTCGGTTATTATTTACCACAGGTTTGAAAATGGCCCTGAAATTTAACGTACAGCACACATGATGGCACTAACGATCGGCGAAATTTAACAAAATAGAATTGCCCGCGATTTGTAAATGCGGATTAAGTATTAGATACTATACAGTACTAGTTTTCATTCAAAAGTGTCTTCTAGTTATTGTACAGTTTAGGAAGGAGAAACAACTTAATTGTCCGATTCGAAGCCGAAGATAATTTGTTGTTCGTCCTTCCGAAACTGTACGTACAATTACGCTTAGAAATGGACACTTGTTATCGACAACTAGTTCTGCATCTGACTTATACTCCGACAAAAGTAAAATAATCACCAGCGAGACAATGGTTTTCCTAAAAGCTCATTGCACACTCCGTGAACAGAGCATTGTTCGCAGCATCGAAAATATAGGTCTAATGTAAACTAGAGCTATCACAGGAGTGATGAATCATACCCCGCAGCACCGCCTTGACACAGGAATATTATTTAAAATTATAGTCTAAACAACACATTTGATGGAAACCTAGTGCTATACAGATTGAAAAACACCATGATTGAAGGCTAATGTGACTATATAACCTTTGACTTGTAAGTGTGACCTTGACCTTTGAGGTAGGGACCTGGGTCTTGCGCATGACACACCGTCCCGATGTGGTGAACATTTGTACCAAGCAATTTTAAAATCCAGTAATAAATGACAAAGTTACAGAGCGGACACGTATTGCATGACTATATAACCTTTGACCTGTAAGAGTGACCTTGATCTTTGAGATAGGGACCTGGGTATTGCGCATGACACACCGTCTTGATGTGGTGAACATTTGTACCAAGCAATTTTAAAATCCAGTAAGAAATGACAAAGTTACAGAGCGGACACAATTGGCATGACTATATAAAATTTGAACTGTAAGTGTGACATTGGCCTTTTAGATAGGGACCTGGGTCTTGCGCATGACACACCGTCTTGATGTGGTGAACATCTGTACCAAGCAACTTTAAAATCCAGTAAGAAATGACAAAGTAACAGAGCGGACACGATGCTAACATACCGACAGACCGACAGACCAACATAGTGACTCCAGTATACCCCCTTCAAACTTTGTTTGCGGGGGTATAAAAATATGCTTGGTCTATAAAGGCTATTATGCACCTAAGGGATTAAGTTAACAGTTCAAAAATGTCTATTAATAGGTTTAATTAGCTTCTATATTGTCATATTTCCATGAAAATATTCTCATTTTTTATTTCTAATACACACAACAAGGTTATATTCATGCTTTCTTAAACTTGCTGAAATTGCTTTTCTTGGGATTAATAAAAAAATGAATTTTGCTGGGTAAGAATATTCTTTAGCTTTGCTTCAATTGCTATAAATAATTTCTACTTTTCTTGGCCATTGCAAGATCAAATTTTTGCTCCCAATTTTGATGTTTACAAAAAAATAAGCAGTTTCTCTAAAATTGATTCTGGCCTAAAAAACCCAAGAGTATTGAAATTCATGATTTAGTTTTCCACAATATTGATTACATTTAGGACATTCGTTCCTTTACAGTTGAGCGGAAGTTTAAAACTCACTGTCTCTGAGACGTATCTCAAACGTCTAAATACCATGATCAAAACGTATGCAAAAGTTTAAAATAAACGTGGTAGTACATGTTCATGTCTTAAGTTGAAATAATTCTGAATATTAAAAACATGTACTAATTTACATTATTGATAAAAGAAACTACTGATGAGGTCTTTTGAATGATTTATTCCAAATGGTTAAAACACCAAATCTCACGAATTGGTTACAACGTTTGTAATACGTAGTACTGTGCACTCGATCATATCAAAACTAGTTAATATTTTAAAACCGCATCCCGAACTATTTATAAGGTTATTAGGCATTTATTTCTTAAGGGTATTGACTAGCAAATGCAGGAGAAACAACCCTTAAACTGTTAACATATTTGATTAAAAGCATTTATTAAACACGCATTATCGCGAAAACTATTGTCAACGGATGCAAAACGTTGATAAGTTTTGTAACCTCCCCTGATCTTAGCATTTCTGAAATCACTATACGTTCAATTAAGAGAAATCTAGCCGAGCAATTGTCATAAAATTTTCGATAGAACTTCTATATTTTTTGTGTACTCGTTGCATATACGAAAACCGTATGTTGTTCAACGATTTTTCACATTAAACATACTTTTTTATAAAATACGTGTTTTAAAATATTGTTTAAAAATACAAATAACTTACGAAGAATATAATAAACTTATTTTCTAATTCCTTACATTCGTCGTTTCATGCGTGCCAAGTTTTATGCTTTTTGAACCAAAATCTTTTCGTTAAAATACATCTTTTAGTTTTTAGGGGCTGTACCCTTAATCCAAGAATATCTTACAAACTAGCCGAGCAAAACTGTTGGGAATTTTCTAAATGGTGGCATTAATATGATCTTCATAAAACAATAGGTTTTATATAGATCTACATTGTACAGAAAAATCTAAAGGAACGAATGTCCTTCAAGTAAAATGACCCAAGCTAGTATTACACTATTATTGGGTGGATATACAATTTTCTAGCCACACATTTAAGACAATAGAGTAAAAATCATTTAATTTCAATGTGACAAACGTTTGTGAATTTGGTTAAAAAGACGTTGAATGAATTTCAAGGGGTTTTATGGTTGAATATTAATGCTTTTACAGTATATCATTTACTTAACTGTTCAAGTAGTTATAAGCAGATGTTTCATGATTGACCAATTGTTTTCATAGTAAATGTTTTGTACAAACAACTTTCTTACAGCTCAAAAAATGTCCGCTTACGAAAATAATGTTCCCTTTTTTAATGGAATCACAGGGCGTGTCGGGGTATAAATGACGGTGTACAACTAAAATTGGTAGCTAGCCTCGAGCTTGATTAATTGTAAATAGTGGCAAGTAGCCGTTTCGCAACTGTTTTTTTTTTGGTTAGATTTGAATAGGTCTGCCACCCATTCGTATTCATCAATTCGCTAGTGAGGTAATTGTCGATTGGATAGTAGGCGCGTATTTGACAGTTGCTGAATCGCTCCTTTTTGTAATTTAAATATTCTGATAATTGTTAAGTATATTCGTGAGAAATATGCGCTATATCACAGCAATTGGATGGTTCAGTCATCTTACTGATAGGAATGGTGTATATGTGTATGTAAGAATGATATTATAAGACAAAGTATTCATTTAATTATACCGTGAGTGTTTGATGGGTTTGTTTATAGATTAAACAGGCGTTCCCTAAAACTATGATCATTTAAATCGATTCAGGAATATTATGCATTAAACCTAAACACCTTAAATTTTCAACAAAAAGCTCCCACTAATTACCGAGAAAAGAATCAAAACATACTTCCGTAACGAGCCAAAATAGTCACGAGTTGTTTCCCTTTGACCACATAATAATAAATCACTGGAAGCGATAAATTATTATTGTTGATTTACATATATTGTTAACATTATAGAGACATATTTGCGCATACTTTATTCGGACAAATTATGATACTTGATAGTGTTTTGTACATTTAGCTCATTTAATGTGATAGTAGAGAAAATATGCTAGTTATAAAGAATGCCTCCTTAAATGAATGGTAAACATCAGTAATATAATACATGAAGTAAAACCGCTGGCTTAGAATGAGAGCGTCGTGAGTACAAAAACTATTTTTGAGAAAAAAAAACCAGAAAAACGTCTGCAAACTACTTTAGGCTTAATTATAAAAAAACAAGCTTTTTAAACTGAAGTTATGGGCATTATATAGGCACACGCATAACACATTGTTTATGCAAATTTTAAATATATATGGACCTTACAAGGTGGCGAGTAGCACTAACGACCTTCTCATTCAATGCAAATGAAGTGTAAAAACATACCTTTGACATCACTCCGCTCAAATAACACATAAACAGTACACAGCTGCAGATATTGTAAAGACTTTTCCCACTTAATACGTATTAACAGTAAGTCTTGGGATAGGCACAATGCCACTTAGTCAAATGTTAGATATATGATACTAGCAATCATATTTATAATCTTATTTGATTAACAAGAAAATTCATGGGCGGATCCAGCAATTATCCTACAAGCTTTTGTTCTGAAGAAGGGATATGACCTATGTCAAACATTATGACCAACACTTGTAAACACTCAGCTTTCGAATATTGAAAATTTGATATAGTGAGTCATTAACTTATCTAAATTGCAAATCGAGATGAGAAAACTGTATACAATTGTTATACATAATTACATAGTTCCTCTTCTGACAGAAGTCTAGCTGATGACCTATGGCGCCAGTCAACGCCTTCCTCGATGGTCGTGTAAAAGTGGTCGTGTGCCTTATTTATTGTTACATGTATACAGTCTCTATTATATAACATTTTGTCTTGCTGTTTCCAAAATGTATCGCTAAGTTATTTTCAAAAGACCAGAGAGTTCTACAGTCAACTGCTTTTTAGGGAGATAGTGCCATTCACTCGATTTTTGAATGAGTTTTGTCGAAATTCCAACAGAGAGCGTTCCTTAAAGAGGCGTTCCCTATAACTTTGATCGTTTAAATCGATTTAGGAATATTAAACATTAAATGAGAATCATTACTGCTTAAACTCCTCAAATTGTCAACAAAAAGCTGCCACTAGTTACCGAGAAAAGAATGAAAACACATTTCCGTAACGAGCCAAAATATCACTAGTTGTTTCCCTTTGACCACATAATAATAAATCGCTGGGAGCGATACATTATTATTGGTGATTTACATATATATTTGACATTATAGAGACATATTTGCGCACACTTTCTTCCGACGGATTATGATAATTGATAGTGCTTTGTACATTTAGCTCATTTAATGTGATAGTTGAGAAAAATATGCTAGTTATAGGGAATGCCTCTTTAAATTAGTTTTTAAATGTCCACGAGTTGTTCCATAATCCCGCATTTTGAAGAAATTTTAAAACACCTCGGTTTATGATCTTGAACACTTCAACGATATCTCCTCTACGTCTACGATAGACTTATGTTGGTAAATTCAGTTTCATATGTCTGTAAGGGTTGCTCAGTTCTTTCATGCCTTGAAGCATTGTTGTAGCTTTTCTTTACAGGTTTTCTATCATTTCAACATATTTCAGTTGATAAGGACACCAGTATGGGAGGTCATTTATGTACAGGACAAAATGTAAAAGTGGTCCCATTACAGATCCTTGTGGAATACATGTACCTGATGTCACTGGCTTTTAATTTATTTGAAGATTCATCATTTATATTAACACATTGAGATCTACCAATGAGAAATGCGTCCAACCACAGTCTATATTTATTACCAATGTTATATATTTTCAATTTAAGGAGCGAACGTTTGTGGGGAACCGTATCAAAATCTTTCATAAAGACTATGCATCCATTTTTGTCGTCTTTCAAGGACAAGTAGTAACTGTAGGCCAGTTGATCTGCAACTTATCAACCCAAATTGCTTTTTACTAAAGCGTTGATGCGATTTCAAGTGAGACACAATCTTCTCTCTGGTTATACTTTCAAAGGTTTTGCACAATATTCATATTACAGTGTACATGATGCTGGCCCGTAAGTCCCTGTATATTTAATCTTTCTTTGTATACCTAGCTGTAATCAATTGCACTCTTCATGTGTACCACCAGTATTGAATGAGTTTTGAAATAAGTTAAGTTACCAATTTTCAAGGGCTCTTTTCAGGCCCAACAAACACCCTTTGGCATTTTAACTTCCCCCTCACTGAGCTCCTTTTAGAAACCTACGTTCGTGTCTCCATAGGGAGACTATTTCTCTCCCATGGGTGTGGCAGCCAATATCGATCTGTGGCGCCCATGAATAGACACTGCCCTCAGTCACCTAGGCCACTGGTCCCCAAATAATATTTGAAAATGATTTCATAATACCTCCAATAATTCTTTCAGCACTCTTGGGTGAATTCCATCAGTACCCGAGGACTTACCTGGTATTTAGGTTTCTTAATTTCTTTACACTTCTTATTTAGATATGGTACATTCATCGAGTTCGTTCACATTACTTTTATCAGGGATTTCCCTGATGCAAGTTTTCTGCTTCCCTGACGCAACTTTGTGGCTTGAGACCCTCATTTCTGCATCACTGTGCATCCTTGGGACCCCCAATAGGATCCCTACAATAGACATTTCCATTTCACCACAAACATTTTTCCTTCTGCTGTTTATTGCACCAAGTCTTGTGGTGCATTGAGCAATCTGAATTTGCTGTTTTGTTTATCTATAAATTTGATACTCACTGTAACAATGGACTTGAAATGCATTACCGTATAGGGAAGGGACCCCCAAAATTTCTCAGGGACTCCCTAAATATAATCTTTAAGGGTCCTGGGACCCTCGTATGGAAATTCCTAGGGAAAATCCTGCTTTTATATTTATGCTGGACATTTCGTCATTATTTTCAATCGTAAACAATGAAGTGAAATATTCAGCTAAAACTTCTGCCTTTTCATTGGCACCATTTGATACCTAAGTATTATCCACATTTCGATTCAGAAACTTGATCTTTTTCTGTTTGCTGATACAACCCTCTCCGATCAAGATAATACATTCATATTTAATCAGGTTCATGCCTATATACGTGATAGCAATAGATTCACATGATACATTTAATAATTGAGAAGCCCCCTTTCTTCTTCATTTCTACCTATACAGTAATCCTTTCTTCGAATGTGATACTGTGTAAGGCTTTCTTAAGCTTCTAATTGTTCTGTACGATTTTGATCTTGTTTACCTTTTTCATCTCTATCTTATTTAAACCCAAATTAATGCAACGTATACTTATAGCTCAATTGTTGATATATTTATTATTAAACTGGAAGTCAATCCAAGGAGAAGAATTTAATAAGACCAAGTGTCATTCGTTCTAATCCCCTTTTCCTTATGTTTATGTTATTTTGTACTGTAAATTGCATGCATACTGTAATATATTTGGGAAAATAAATATGTTTAAACTATACAGGTGAGGTATTGATTATTTAGTCTTTCAATTGCGCTTCAAAATAGTTCCAGAAACATTACATATTATCTTTTGCACTTTCTTCAATTTCGCTTTTTCCTAGATAAAGTTCGGAATCGTTTTCTATTGTATTTTTTATTTACATTCAACGTATTTGTTTTCTTTTCTTGTTATTTAGTTGTTTGTCCTTTTGAGCCTATTTGATTCAAGTTTTACTTCTGGCATGCAATCTTTAACATCGTCACTTACTGTATCATATTTAAAAAATAATTACACTAGGAAATAAGCCAAAATAATATTGTGTACTATTTCAACATAGTTACAAGTTCTTGCTCTCAATAAAATGTCGCGTTGAACCTCCAAATAAGCGAATTGCCATATTTGAATGCCGAGTTTAAGTATTGGTAATCCCGGGCCAAGGGCCGATGATGATAAAACTGTATTTCGTGCTCAACCCAACTTGAACATGAAACTTGAAAAATGCCTATTTAACCGTGTAAAAAAAATCGGCTATTATACTACATGCATTGCTAAGGTGGACGTATAAAATATATAAGGAAATCGGACAGGGAAGGCAGCACTCAACCTTACCAGGCGAGCATAGAAATCAGTAAAACCACAACACAACTACACTGAGCAATATAAGCCAAAGAAACAATTAAAAATCCAAGTCCCCGCCGAAAACATACAGGATGACCAACTACTACTACTAAGAAATCATAGACTAGCGGTAATTCCATGAGTCTGAAAATAGACTTTGACTCGTTACTTTACAAGACTTAAGCCATGGCAGAAGTAGCTACATTTGTAAACCCTCTAGGGCCGTGTATGAAATACGTTGCTTTCGACAAGTAGCAGAACGCGGACGGATATGGAACGGATGATAATTATGAAGTGTTTTCAACCGACGAAGTAAACAAGACATAAACAGGGAAGTTATCAAGGGTAGTTTCAATATAGCATTGATATTCATCTCCCAAACTTATCGATGGCTTAGAATTAGAAGGTCGTAAGTGCCACTTACGACCTTTTAAGATTCATACATATTTAGAATAAGCATCACAAGGCGCTTCTTATGAGCCTATTTTCATGAAAATCTGAAATTGTCATGTTGACCAAAATGAAATTTTAAAAACGTGTTTTCTCATAGGTAAAGAGTAAATTACAGACAGTTTTCTCTTGTTTTCTCAATATATCGATTTTGTAGTTACGACCTTCTTGTTCTAAGCCATCGTTATAGTGATATTTACTGTTAAACGTCCTAAAGGGATGCATCAGTATAATGTCAAGAACATGTGAACACTTTTCTACATAAGACCTCCTTTTTTACCCGGCACTGATTGACTGACCTAGATAGCAGTGGAGTTGGTTTCGAGTAAAATTGTTACCTGTCGCACTATAATACCGAGTGGCAAGGTTTTATCATATATATACATATCGGAGGCTTAGAACAAGAAGGTCTTAACTACCAAATCAATATATTGAGAAATCAAGAGAAAACTGTCTGTAATTTATTCTTTACCTATGCGAAAACACGTTTTTAAAACTTCATTTTGGTCAACATGACAATTTCAGATTTTTATGAAAATGGGCTCATAAGAAGCGCCTTGTGATGCTTATTATAAATATGTATGAATCTTAAAAGGTCGTAAGTGGCACTTACGACCTTCTAATTCTAAGCCATCGATATATGGATATATAATAGTCTAACCTCTGACTCGTACACAGTCAGTATATTTCGCTGGCTTAGAGTGAGAAAGTCGTAAGTACAACATCGATAGTTTGAAAAAAAAAAACAAGAAAAAACTGCCTGAAAACTACTCTTTACTTTTAGAAAAAATAACACAGTTTGTCCATTACAAGTTCAGAATTTCATAAAAATAGGATCATAAGAAGCACCTTGTTATGCAGATTTCAAATATATATGTATGAGTCAATTCGTATGTAGTATTTACGACCTTCTCATTCTAAGCCAGCGATATAGTGTACATGGCCCGGAAAGTACTCATTCTCGGCTTGAGCGTCGAGAATGTCTCGCTAAATTCAGTCAAAGAATACAATCATTGTAAACGGTTGTTTTAAACTTTGTGATGACTGAATTCTTATAGCAGACTAAGCCAAACCAAGCGGGAACCAATAACAAACCCCAGACTAATTAAGGCGGAAACGCGTACATGTAATCTCCGCAGCACAAAACAATAGACGATTTGTTCTAACTGGTCGTAAGTTAATTATGTGCCCTAGATAATGATGACCATGGGCCCCTAACTACTGAGAAGAAAAATTACGTAAATATCATGGAATCATGGAAAGAAGAAAAAAGTTGAACGAAGAGGTCAACTAAACCAAAGTATGTAAAACAGGTACATGCATGAGGAAATCGGACAGGGAAGGCAGCGAGTCGAGCACATAAATCTGTAACACCACAGCACAACTACACTGAGCAATGCCCACACATAAGCTAAAAACTGATTAAAGTCCAAGCGCCCGCTGCAAAAAATCCAGAATGACCCAATTAAAATGTAGCGGTGATCCCAAGAGACCGATTAAAACACAGTCAATATCGACCACGTATGCCCCCATCGCAGCCCAATACTTGGAAATGGCGAAGGTCACAGTGACCTAGACCTTTGACCTCAAAATCTACAGGGTCATCTACTGTTGGCTTGCTGACTCATTTCCAAGTGTAAAGTTTGAAGATCCATGGACAAAGCGTTCTTAAGTTATTGAACGGACACCCTTTGGTCTACCAACAGACTTACCAACCGATGGACATGAGCAACGCAATGTACCCACTCATTAGAGCTCCTAATTAAGAACAACCAGCAGGCAGAGAGGCGATGTGAATACAGTTGATTAAGTCACTAATCCTGCGAAACTAAAGCAGGGAACGTTGCTGATACAATATCAGGGAAACTGATGACTGATAATGATAAGGAAAATAACGACTGTGTAGCTAAGAAAGAAACTGTTACCCATTCCGTAGATCATCAACGCGCGGTTCAACAACGAAAGAGTGAGGTCGAGCTAGAAGACAGGAATATCTTTCTTGGGGAACTGAATCAAATCCAACTCCACGTATCGGATTCCATTGCGACTACATCGAGTGAACATGGTTACCATCGTGGATACAGAAAGTTAATGTTGCCAGACGAAGCGTACACTGTTGATTGTTGGGAATTCTTGTTAATTTGCCATGGTTTGATTTTAATACAAAATCACAATAACATCAATAAGATATGTATGTATGAAAATACCAAATTTGAATAAAATCCCTTCATAAACAACTGAGTAATTTTGAAACATATAATTGTTGCGCAAGGAGTGTGCGTAAGTGTATATGTAAGGTTGACATTGACGTTGGAGAGCATCTATGTAGATCCTACGATCGTGCTTCTTCCACACAAGCACTACTAGTTCCTACATAAAAATTATATACTAGTATAAGGTGATAATGTTATCATTAAGTGCGATATGTGGTGTTCAGCAGGCAGATAATCGGTTTGAGGATGGTACAACTGAAGTTCTATGATAGAATGGAATGTAATGTAAAGAAACAACATACTAGTATTGATTGCATTTAGTGGATATAGATGATAAAATCAATCGAGGTTCCACTTACCTTTCATCATAGAATTCTCAGCCAGCGGTGTGTAAGTAAATCTCTCAGACAATGTTATTAAAGATAAAGCAGGTACACGAGTGGCTAAACCGATTCCTTTTGCGGGGAGCGGTGGCCTAGAGGAAGGAGTCGCGGTTCGGCATCGAAATGTTCCGGGTTCAACCCTCGCCTGAACCAAAGGTTTATTTCTCTGAACAGGAACAGTCCACATGCTGTACTCGACTAGGGTGAAAAATGGTACCCGAGAGGGCAGTTTGGCTTGATCGATATTCCATGCAGTCATAGGTCGATTCTGGTTGCAGACCAGCAAGGAGAAATATAATCTCCTCAGGGAAAATCGAACGCAAACATACAGGTAGGGGAAGTTCAAAAATCAAAGCGTGATTGAAAGGCTGAACCGTGTTCTCCAGAAAACTTAACCGAATGAACAGTGTATAGCGACCAGAACACTATCACTGTATTTATACGATCTATTTGAACGGGCAATAAATAACATGGATACAGGTAACAACCAGTCAGACAAATGAAAACCCTGCTGGTTGAATTACGACATGTACATGTATTTACCAAGACTTTTGAAAGCGGGTGAAATGCAGTCTTGGATTTCAGACTGGTCCTCCTCTCAATTGTTAGCTCGTAAAAAAGATGGTGGAATTCGTTAGTGTGTTGATTATCAGGAGCAACCATTTACAAAATATGTCTATCCGTTACCTCCCATGTACTTACGGTGTAATTACGGCGTACATGCTAACAGGGAACAAACGGTCTACAAAGCTGATCGTAAATGTCGCATATTGGCAGATAACAATCAAATGGGAGGCTAGAAATAAATCGCATAGATGACCAAGAATGGCCGATGTGAGTTTTGGTCTTAATTTGCAACGACTCTGCAACGACGTCTGGTACCAGCGTTCGTTTTAGGAGGGCTTATGGTGTTGGAGAGGTTTAAGCCACCATCTAAACACCGTGAGAGATGCATTTAGTGTATACCAACATCTGATTATCGAAGCCGAGAGTGGAGTTCGTTTGATGATTGATAGGGTCAGATGGATTCGAAGCTCGAGAAAGAAACATTGAGAACTGACCAACGTCTGGGTTAGAAAACTTCTATTTTCGGGGTTAACCCCGTCTACGCGAACTCGAGAAGAATGACATTTATTAAAATAGTACAATTATCAAAGAGCAATTGTTAAGGATTATGCATTCATTGCTTCTGCATGGTACGAAATCACAGGTAAGAATACAGACGTTTGAGTAGATCCACGAATCTGCCTTTAAGGACTAAACAAGTACTGACCAATTCACATATCATCTACCTCATAGAAAAATCAATCACTACGTTTTAATTCGCTACAGGTGCATCGTATAAACCAGTGACTAGTCGGAAGTGGACTGCATCAAGCGCAGCACAAAGTGAGGAGAGTAATCTTCTATATCGTCTCAGCAACTTAGGTATTGCACGACTACGGCAGTTATACAACTCGCAGAAACAGGTAAGATGTTACCTGCAAGGGAAACCCAGTAAGATAAGGACGATGGTAGATTGACATGGCGAGTGAAGTTCAATGGATAGATAGCCAGTTCACTGGCAGACGCCATGGAAATGCCGATGTTCTGTCAAGAAGATTTGTTGGTGATTCGGGAACGAGCTGTGTGTTTTGGTAGTCAGAGGGCATAAAACGGTTCCCTGTAACTAACAGTAACACTGACGTTTCACATACGACAATCGCACAACTTATCAACATACAATAATGAAGAGTAATTAACAGCATTCTACATGATTCATGTGGTTTGGGCAAGAATTGTGACATTCTCATACACTGAAGTAAGTGCAGTACATATCAGGTGGTATTCAGAATTTTATTAACGCTATATTAGTATCTTTTTACATGTTGATCATTTTGGATATAGATATGCGACTGATTTGTATGAACATGTCGCTGGTTAAGAATAAGTAGGTCCAAAGTACTACTTCAACTTCAGGGGTGTCAACAGAGCCAAATTTCAAATCAGGAAAATCATATGCGGTCAACCATTTGCCAAATAAGAGGCCTTTAACCACATTGTTTCCATATTTAAGTCATTTTATATTATGAAATTCCTTCAAAACAGGAATCCTGGCTCTTTTTGGATGTCCAAATTCGGAATTTCAGATTTATCAGGGAGATTGACTACCCTGCAACTGACGACCTTTAAAGATTGACACTTATTTGAAATCTACATCATAAGGCGTTTCTTACTACGAACCTATTTCCTTGTTAACCGCAAATTGTCATGTTGACCAAACTGAAGTTGTAAAAGCTTTTTTTTCAAGAGGTAAAGAGTAAATTTCAAACATACTGTCGATTTTATTCGACGTGTTTGCATGTGTTTGTGAAACTGGATCGTCCTTCAGTGGGGACTATGTCGGATTTTTGCTGCGATTCGTTGGGTCTCATGGAATCACCACTATTCTATAACTTCTATGTAAAAAATGAGTCATCCTGCTGTTTTCGGTGGGGACTTCTTTGGCTTACACGTGTGTGGGCATTGCTCATTGTAATTGTGTAGTGGTGTTACTGATTTATATCCTCGGCAGATTAAGTTGAGCGCTGCCTTCCCTGTCCGATTTCCTCATACCTGTTTTGAACAAAACTAGTAAAGGCGCCATGTAATGCAATTCTGGATATGCTTCGTATACGCCTTTGTGTCTGGTGATAATAGTAATAATAACGACTTTGTTTATTGTGGATTACATATTTGACAGTTAATGTCAATTTTCAAAAAGGTCCACTGAAAAGAAGAAACAAAATAACATAATAAACAAATAACAATGAATAAACCCCCTTTCCCAACATATGCATATATAGAACATATTACATTTACTCATAGTGAAATTGAAATAATAGTGTTTTTGTTTTGTTGATAGACTGTAAAATATTAGATACTTTGTATCACGTGTCCATAACAGTGGTATCGCCAGTAGGTTTGTGAAGCGGAGATACTATCAGTCCAGTGTGAAAATGTGTATTTGATGTATTTTGACTTGAAAGTGTTTAATGTACACTCAACCGCTTTAAAAATGCACCACATATAAAATATCGGTTTAAGTGATGAAAACGTCAATTTATGATTATTTATTTTCGGATTAATAATCTTCAGCCTTTATTCAATGACGTGTGTGATTTCCAAGCCATTAATACAAGTTTGAAATGAATTATGATATAGATAACACTGAGACCTATGAAAGTGAAAGTCACAATTTCAAAAGCAAGTATAAGAGCCCGCTACATTGATGCATGCACGTGGTATATCCTCCTAAAGCATAACAATAATTACGAAATAGGATAGAATTATGTTCAACGTGATGTTTCCCACCATTCAAGCAAAGCTTAACTTGAATTATAAATGGTATGTGACTATGGCTGTCTGGCTAATACCATACGACCGAGTGCGGTTCAGATATGCGCATTTTGTGAACTTAAGATGGATTTAAGCCTTATTTAAACTTAAAATCTTTGTTATGAGCATCAGACTGTCAGGACATATTCCATGGTGCTTCTATGCCACCCAAAATCAACACTATGAAGGAGCTTGAAGACAAAAAGTTGGGAATTTAGGCTCTAAACGGGAGAAAACTCATTAAAAATGTACTAAAATAATTTTCCTTTTTATTGACAATTATGAAAGAAATAATTATGAAAATGCAATAATGTACTTTTGTCTTGTTGATTGACACCCGGCATTATTTTGATACTGTGTGCAACCATGTGGAACCAATTACAGTTACACAACCTGTGTCCCGTTTCCTCCTTGCTCGGGCTCAATACCTTTAGCTGGTTTCATTCAGGTCGGTCTTTGACAGTGCCATTCGCCAGGAATCGATGTTCTAAGCCCTAAATCATTTTATGGTGGCAGCTGAACCGCCATGCTATGGCTCCGAGGCTCTTTTCAGTTGGAAGCGAAGGCACAATCATCGAGAACAAAAATTTGAGATATTCGCAGCATAAATATACAATTAGCCAATATTGCTTATGTTGTTTTTTCAATGCGTAAATCAACAGCGTACAGTATAACGTTAATATTGATCACACAGGTCGACGCGATCGAGCTGCACGCATAAAACATGCAAAATCAAAAAAGTTCTCTGGGCGGGGCATTCCGAATGAAAAATAAATCGTTTTCTTTGATTAGGTCAAGGTTATGAACTGAACAAACCCTGTAAACTATCAATTTTAGCAAAAAATATATTTTGACAAAATTTGATTATTTTCAATAGTGGTGCGTTTTTAAAGCGGTTGAGTGTATTGGCTTCTTTCTGATATCTCCAGGAAGAGAATTGCATAGCAAGAGATTGACTTTCTGAAAATTTCTAAATTTGGTTTAGGCATGTGCAGGAAATTATTTGCAGCTGATCTTAATGTTTAATTGTGATAATTTGTAATTTGAAATTATGAACACAGGTATTCAGGGGCTGCCGTGTTCAAGCTTTTAAATACAAGAATAGCTTTTTTACATTCAATTCTTTCAAAAATTGTCATCCATCTCAAGTTCTCAACCTTTGAAAAAGCTCTGTAGATGGCGAATCAAAATCTTTGTCGAGAATTAATCTTTCAATATTCTGTCAAGTAGAAGACAAACAAAAAATAGTGGTACTTGGAGCGTGACGCACGGACTTCGTGGTGCTAACGGGCCGATTCGAGGCACGGATTGGCTTACGTTACATCACCCTGAACCAATCAACCAACCACCGTGAAGCTAATTACCATATTTCTGTAACTGGCTGGGAGTGCATTACGATATTTCCGGCACGGCTTTAATGCACACCCACACCACAGGTTATATGATAAAGTTTGTTTTGCGAGCGCAGCGATCACGAAAAAATCACATTTCTCTAAGATAAGATATGAAATTGCTCCTATCTAGATAAATGAGTTGACAAGTGAATACCACCCAACAAGATATTTAAGATTATACCCAGTCAAGTAATTAAACATCCCACGGACAAACACTTAGTGAACTATTGGGGAAATGCTATTTAAACAAATGTGTATCCACTATGTGAAACAGTCTGTCAGGTGGCACGGTGGTCGAGTGGTAACACACTTGACTCCTGATCGAGAGGTCCCGGGTTCGATCCTAAGCCGGGTTACTTGGTCATTTCAGAAACGCTTTTCAACCCGCCTAGAGATGAACTGGTTGCTAACCCAGGGTAGTCTCGCGTGTATCGGTGCTTTACACCGGGCATGTTCAGGAACCAAGGAATCTATTCGAGCTCTATACGAGCTAGGGTATCGCACCCGGATTCCTTGTATATCACTTTTGTTTCTTCATTGGTTGTATGTTTGCCCTTGTCAGACACTGCCAATAATATCTCGAAAAGAGGAGTTCGGCAGTATAAATAGATAGATAGTATATCACTGGCTTCGAATGAGACTTATGCATAATTATTTGAAATCTACATCAGAAGGCGCTTCTTATAAAGCATATTCTCATGAAAACTTATCGCGTTGACCAAAACTGAAGCAGAAAAACGCTTGTTTTACCATAAGTAAATAGTGATTGTCAGACAGTTTTTTTCTTGTTTTCTCAAAATATTAATTTTGTAGTAACGACCTTCTCATTCTAACCAAGCACTATATGAGACAAAAATTATTCAAAACGCGCCTGTTCAAAATGACATATAATTGCTTTGCAAGTGATTTTTATGCATTTACTGCACTTTCAATGATTTAACTTTCGCGTGTACATCGATTTTGAGACTTGCTATATAAGGCACTATAGAAATATGTTCAGTGATTGTTATTAACTAAGTAATGCCCAAATATCTCTAAGCATTACATCCAATCGGCATAATAGTACTTTTTATTTGTGTGTCTGATTTTATTAAACTTTTGTAAAGCGATCCGGCGTCTTACGAGGGGGTATCAAAAAGTTCGTGGACTGGGCCTGTCATTTGTTTAGATTTGACCAAATTAAGTAAAAATCCCACATTCTTTAAAGCAACGTATTTCGAATTGATTTAGAAATTTCCAACTAATTCAACCTTCTACCGAGCATGTGACGGTTACTATGGTAACTTAAATAATGCTCCGCGGCGCACTTTGAAAAGATCATTCACTTGACCTCCCACATATATCTATAATTCTGTGAATCATCATCCGATTTAAAATATTAAACCATCGACATAAATATTAAGACCACGGCATCATCCTGGTATACATATTATTGTGCTATCGCCACGCATACTGATGTGACGTTAAAAACACGCCGTTTTGTATTGCGCAACTTTCGTCACATTTTATGACGTCGGCGCACTTTTCGTAATGACGTTACACTCGGACTATCGAATCGCCGTTATATTTTGCCTATTTACTTAATGATACACCAATATTGATCCCAGATTAGAACATACCACCTATGTATATGAAAGTAAAGTTTCCTTGCGAAAATCACACTGTTTTTAAATGGCATAAAAGATGTAGCGATGATAGTTGAATGATGTTGATATCGGTAGTGTAAATCGCATTTGCAGTGTGACCATTGGGCTGAGTGATGCTCAAATAAATGGATTGGCCAACAAGGTCATTTACTGACCGACACTTGTTTATGAATAAAAGAAAATTCAGTCAAACCTGCTTATTTTGGTAGGCTACAGGATATTCAAAACCAGGTTTGTGAGTTTTGGAACCCTTAGACAATGGAACCGTGACAAGTCCTTTGGGGTTGGATGACGTCGTAACCGGGTGGTTGTCGGTCATATTTTACATCGTTAAAATATTTTATTAATATTACCATTTAATCAAATGTTTATGTGTTTCTCAGTACAGAATTGAATGTAGTTTAAGATGATAAAACAAATTATTCAATCGCACAGCGCATATTAAAATGAACTTTTTGATACCCCCTCGTATATTGTACATCTACCACCTAAAACACTAGCCTCTACGTAATTATATGTTGTGTTGATCTAGTTTACCGATTTAGGAATTTCTTCCATTGACAAACGCGTATAATTCACGAATACAGGGACATTACTAGTATTCTACTTAAATACAGTTACGGTTATTAGTTACTTCCCTTGATAAATAAAATGTGATTGAGACAGTTGTTATAATATGCCAGTACGTGGTTGCTGCCTGGGAAGTACGTGCAAGTACGTTGTCCGAAGGATATGGCCATACCAAGTAATTTCTTCGTTTGTTGTCCGAGGACGGGTTGGTTTGGGCATCTTGGGAAAGAAAAAACAGTTTTGTAAACCTTTATATCTTCAAAATACATAAAGATATTGCCGTCATAAACCTGTTCACCATCATGTCCCCCAACCCCTAAACACAGCAGCAGGTTCCATACAAATAAGTTTTCAGCAATTTTAGTGACGTCATTATGATGGGGGATTTACAACTGGTGCATAATGCTATGGTATGAACCTACTCCAGAATGCATGTACGACTTCGTAGGAATAAAAACCAAATCCGTGGGAGCATTCGAACCACCTATCAACTCTGTGTTATCGTGATAAGATATTGTTTATTTTCCAATTTCGGACACACATATTGGCATACAATTTTGAAATATACATGGCCTAAAGTTCGAAATATGTATTAACGAATAATGTGCGTACATTGAAAATAGGCACAGCTACGCACCTGGCACCAAAATAGCGGGAAATATATCCGGGCCTATGATTTCTCTAGTTCAGGGTGGGGGATTTTGCGGGGAGTTTACCATGTACATGGCCCTGGGGCAGGGATTTTACCAGGGGTTTGAAAAGCAGAAGTAAAAATCCCCACCCTTCCCCGGAGCTGGGACTGGGTTTCAAATGACTGGTGTTACATTCGGTGTCGACGAATTCTAGCTTCAAAGCATTGGCGTATCCAAGCGTGAACTCGTGATACATGAACTGTAGAAATCTATCCGTAAAAAGTACGTGAAAAACGTGCATAAATTACAAATGACGTCAGAAACAAAATCTCCGGTTTACACGTGATTCACGTAACGTTGTTAGCATCAAACGACAAGTACGGGGAAAACGTGTAAAATCGATAAGAATGACGTTGTGGAAATGTATAACGTGTTATTACAAGCTATTACTTGCAATAAATATGCAGAACAAATTGATTGCAAAAGCGGACGTGGAGCAGCTGATTAAGATCTCCACAACTTTTTTCCTTTGGTTGTCAAAACTTCCACCATCCCTCTGGCCTGCAAGGGCATTCTGATGGATATATATCACGTTCTGTGGGGTGTTAAAAAGTAAAAGCCCTGTGATATACTATTCATTTGTGTCGAAACATAACAGGACATTCCTTAATACAACTTACTACGGTGTTCAATATCTAGTAAACACCGAAAAGTCGCATTTAGGGATTTGTTGTTGTTGATGTTGCCATCACACTGGAAATTCCGTATTTAATTTTTTACCCGGTAAAATACACGGCCATACGTCCCGGTTATTTCAGGAATAAAACCCCCGCAGTCGCCCGGCAGTGCGGGAGAAGCTGAAATGTACAAACATGACTCTCTCCTCGGCTATCCACCATCTAACAACAGAGGTGGCGCCGTGGATGCATATTGACTGGTGCATTGCTAAGACGTCAAATAAAGAAATAATTATTGATCCTTTGTTAAGCGAAGAATTAAAATCTATATACTAGTATATTTACCGGAGACAAACGGCAATGGTCGAGATTTACGGCGGTGCTTTCGCGCAAAAAGTAGCAGGGGGTATAGCTGTAACTATATTGTTATGTTAAATTCACTGGTTTAGGACGGGGCAATGACGCAGGATTTAACCAACTGTATAACCCTTGTGCCATGAATTTTACCAGGGGTTTAAGAGGCAAAAGTGAAAATCCCCGCTACCGTGGTTTGGCCGTGATTTCAATTGACTCATTACGCCCCAGTGGAGCCTTAGATTAGTCTATATTAATGACTGGAGCTATCAGGGGCCATAATTCTGCTCAAATGTTTGATAACATGGTATGATAACGCACAAGTCTATTGAAACACCGTCCCAAGTCGACCACCACCTACCCCCGAGGAGGGACGGGGGATAGCGTGAGAAAAGTTCAGGGGTTTTATCGTTCCGATTTCCCCGTGCGTGGACATCTAACCGGTCGGGACTATATTTCTCTAGTTTATGGCGGGGATTTTACCATCCGCATGGCCTTGGGTGCAGGGATTTTACACGGGTTTTGAAATAGCAAAAGTCAAAATCCTCGCCCTTCCCAGGGGTTGGTGGGCGAGGTTTACATTAAGCCCCAGTGGATCCCTAGCCTATATCAATGATTGGCTTTATTCTACCAGGGGCCATCAATATGCTCGAACGTTGGATAATACGGCGTAGTGTAGACATTAAATTTAAATGTGTTTATGATGGTAGTGGATCAAATAATTGCCCAACCGTTCGTAGACCTTTAAGCGTAAAAATCAAGATACTTGAACAACGTGCAGCAGGCCCGGAACATATATTTTCGAGTGGGGGGCACACGACATTTTTGGAAGGCTAAGTTGGAGTGGGTGCGGGGGGATCATGCAATTTTCTGCACTTTAAGCTTTAAAATCAAAAGTATAAAGTATACGTATACAATTTGAATTGCTACAAACTGTCCCCGAGGAAATTGTTCGGAGAAAAAATTCCCAACCTTTCCGAAAGTTGGAAGGTAAAAACATGTACGGTCGTTTTCCCGGCTATCCATCGCCCATTCCCAGGGTGGGGCCGTGGATGCAACTGATTGGTGTATTACATAGGTCATGCATGGTTATATCTGAGACAGTAGTGTTCACATGTTCAGAAATTTTTTTTTAAAAATAATAAAAATCTTGCAAATTGTTGCACCCTTACGTTTTGGAAAATTTATTTGAACTTGCAAAAATAGACATTTAAATTTGCCCCTTGTGAAGATTGAATATTAAAATCCGTTTTAACGTTTTTCTTTGAAAATCAGACAGGCTTGATATTATCAAAAGTCAAAAGGAAAAATTACATTCTTCAAATTCATGTCAAATTTTTTAATCTGTTAATTCAAACGCTGTAGTGACATTGATCAAGGGGCACAAACACACCTTGATCCGCATCATGCAGACGCTGTAAAGCATACATCTGGATGATTAGATCAAGTGTGATGTGATCGGGACCTGGATGGAGATTACACAACAGGGGGGGGGGGGGGCACATTTCATTGCCCTCGCTTCCGGAATATCACAGCTATGTATCACAGCTATGTATTTAGACGGTTCTAAATACATATCTGTGGGAATATGTAATATACTGGGTTATCGTCCCAAAATATCAATCCATAGCCATGTCGATTGGTAATATTTTAAGGATTTTAACATTTAAGTGATGTAAAAAAAATGGTCACTCCGATGCCAACTGGGGCCGGGTGTCACCGGGTGGAACCAGGCCTGTGTAGAGTTTACGAATTACGTCAAAACCAAATATAAATTTTCAAAATCCCCCATTTGCACGTGGTTCACGTTACCTTGGTAATGCTCAAGCGCCAATTACGTGAAAACGGGCGTAATCGATACGAATGTCGTCATGGAAATGAATAAAGAAGTAGGCATGCACGACTCTCCCTGTTCTACAAAATCACAACAAATGAAGTAAAAATTGATGCTAGTTATATTCTTACACCACCTGACAGACCTAACCCGGAACATGAACTTGAACTCTTTCCAACGACCATCTTCAAGAACAAGTTTACGGAAAGAGTCATTCTACCCCAGAACAATCAGAGACTGGAATGTGTTATCTACCACTGTAACCTCGGCTACCAGCCTTGGTTCATTCAAGGGACTCCTGAAGGACCATAGAGAACAGGCACTTATGCGTAGGAGTGAATAGGTGAACTTATGTTTTTATCTGCACAGTGTAAAATAGTGTAACGTTACAGCACAAACTGCTGAACTCAGTTCTTCTTGGGTTTTTTTGACAATTTTAAATAGTGTTTTTTTATATAGATCTACAAGCGCACACCAAAGTGACAGAATAGTCAACCCGATGACGGTGGTCACGAATTGGTAGAAGTAGAAGTAGAAATCAGAAATGCATGATATGGATTATGAAAACCATAGGCTACATGTTAAGAATATTGTGTGATAGGCCTACCGCAAATGTGACCCGTCGCTTAAAGCGGCTTTTTTCTGTACTTGAGAAATACCAGGGAGGTATATAAGTATATGTAATTCCTTGGAAATACATAGATTTTACATCAGGTATATAAAATAGATTCTAGTCAGAAATTTAAATTAACGCCTGCACGAACAGTGTGTGTAGCTACGCGCACGTACAGGTCTGCATGGTGTTAATTAGAATCTAATTGTAGTGAAATAGCTTATAATTTAAAAACAGCATTTGGTTTCATTTACGCACTCTAAAATGCTTAATGCGCCGTTTTCTTATCAACAAAAAACTAGCTAAGTAGATATGTTTATAGCTTTGGGGGCGCTGACTTATGTTTCCAGATCCGTGCCGCCACTGCAACACAATTTCTCGTTTGTGAGAAAAAACAACGCCCATAATTTAAAACATTTTCTGCTTTTATCAAATAAACAGCCGATTGTGAGCCCCTTATGTTTAACTTCTGTTTTAAAATCTAGTAGATGCCTACGACGAAGTGGCAGACTATTTTTCTCAATCAATTTCTGTTTCATTCAGCATTTTAGCCGGCTCATTATCCATGCAAAAACCTTGAGCCCCTAATCGAGGCTGGAACGGAAAATCATATCCGAAGTGACTGGTTCTCTGTTTTGTTTTGCTTCACAGTCGTCGATCTTTGTCGCTTGTTGTTTCAAGCTGAGAACCAGCCTAAATTATTATATGCTGTTCCGTTCATGCATAATAGATATAAAGTTAGAAATTACGGATTATTTCCTCTGCATTTAAGACTTGGTCCACACAGTTTAGTCTTTAATATTTTTTCTGATAGATTCAAACAAGAAATACACTTAAATCGACACGATTATACCATATTTCTTGCAAGCTTTTGAATTTATCGATCGCTGTTACGTCTAGTTTTTGCCTCCCGCCTCCTCACCACACCCTGTTTATGCAGAAGCGAGTTGACTATAAGCGTCTGTTATTTTGGATGTTTTCTGCAAAAGAAGCCGCGTTTGGGCTTCGGTTTGTTTTCAGATTGGAAAAGGGGTTCATTCCGGGGCCCGAGACGCCGGTATTAGTTTAATTCTGGGGAAGATACTCGCTGAATAGATTACCTGACTCACTGACCGTGAGTATCGGGTCCGTCTTATTCAAGATGGCGTGTTGTCTGAGTGCAGAGCAGCAAGAACAGAAGCGCATCAACCAGGAGATTGAGCGACAATTGCGGAAAGATAAAAGAGATGCTAGAAGGGAACTTAAGCTGTTATTGCTGGGTGGGTATCATTAAGTCATATAAGCTGTCGTCACTGTAATATTGTGCAAAGTTTTGCGGTGTTGCATTAAATCTGATGAATTGTCGGCCATCTTGAATATTAATAATCAGCATCGTCTCGGGTTTTGTTTGACAAATCATCGTTGACATGTGTACAGTTTCTACAATATGCCTGTAATCTATCAGCAGACGAGTTATTCTACCCCCATACTTCATTATAACCCTGTTTGACATGGATATCTGTCGGTAAAGTCAATTTATTTCCCTGCCCATCTAGACTGTTTATATTTTGCTCTGACACATTCATGTCGTTGATGCAAAAATGACACTTCTGTGTCCTAGTCGAGTCATGTCATACTTTATTAGCTCTTATTTACTCGTTCAAGTGAAATTTGAAGTTAAATTTACTGTTCGCATTGAAATGACGTAGCTGTTTGCCAGAAGTTGTCACAATTTCACCTTCCTAGAAATCAAAACATGGCCTTTTAAATAGAAGTTTGTGACTTATACCTGGTCATGTAATGCACAATTCAATTGAAATTCAATCTGCGGAACGGTTTGGAATTTTACTTGTGTGAAATCCTCGTCCCCAGGACCATACAATACCTACAGCAAATTGTCCCGCCCTAAACTCAATTAATAGAAACAGTTGCAGCTTTATTCCAGTTCCACCGATTTTTTGCCCAAAACATTAAGAGTAGTCCTATATAGGGGAAACTATTAAATTGTACATACTGAGTCAGGCAAGTAATTTCAAATAACAAACTCACAGACTTGGACAGCTGTTTGGTTTAAATATCACTACAAGTTTGGGTTTTATGCACTAGTCGGTTGTATCCACGCCCCACCCGTGACCCCTGGTGATGGGCGGTGGATAGTCGGGAAAACGGTCATATTTTTACCTTCCAGCTTCCCCAACACTTCTGGGGAAATGTTTGGAATTTTTTCTCTGAATTAATACCCGGGGACAATATTTAAAAAATATAGTTGTCCTGGGCCGTGGAAATACTGGTGATTTTACCATCAGCTGTCCATGACAGGGCTGCGGAAAGGCGAGCATCTTGTCACTCAAATGTAAAATATGAAATTTTGTGACATATTTCATGATTAATACTTAATCAGTCTGTGAATTTAGAATTTGGAACAACTTGCCTGAATCGGTCATAATAATTTCCCTTTATATACTCTTTACAAAAAAAAGCTGCAAAACTTATGCCCGACTGCATAATTTACTTGCCCGAACCAACAATTACTTGTCCCGGACAAGTTCTGACAACTGGACAAGTGCTAATTCTGCAGACGGCTTAATTAGTCCTTAATTGGCAAATACACTTGTACAAGATGAATGCAACACTTAAACAGTAGCACATGTTCTGCTGGCCACCAGGCCTGTACCCCATTTTGCAAAGTATCATATGGATACTGTTGGAATGTCAAGCAATAGAGTCATGCTACTTTAAAAGTGACCGAATGTACACTGAAACAAACTCAATTTTCCAATAGTATGCCTTGTATTTTTGGGGTTTATTGGTCGAAATATGATATGTATGTTAGCCCCTGTGTGTTGTTCATATGTTTCAGCTAACTAATTTATTCTTTATTACAGTTTTCCTTGGTTTTTTTTACCTGTATTTAAACCAACAATTACTTGCAGAGTTGTTGCCCTTGTGGTCTAGAGTTAAATTTGTCCTTGTTTTTCAGGTACTGGAGAAAGTGGGAAGAGTACTTTTATCAAACAAATGAGAATTATCCATGGAGCTGGGTATTCAGACGATGATAAACGAAGTTTCATCAAGATCGTATACCAGAATATCTTCATGGCAATGAATGCCATGATCCGTGCCATGGACACTCTAAAAATTGGCTATAAGGATCCAAATAATGAGGTATGTTTTGTCATTGGGTGTTTGTGTATATATTGCCGATTGTTGTGATGGTTTGTTTGGTGTTGTAAATCAGTCTAAATATAGCTAGTTTGCGATAGAAAAAAATTGTGGTTTTTAAAGATTTCTGAAAATCTATTCAACAGAATTGGTAAATAACACAGAACTACAATAACTTCCTACCTACTCCCATTCTGAATTTGATCATTTTTAGTCACCAATTAAAAGACATTCATTCTTTATTACATATATTGAAAATACCTGCGTGTTTACAGTTTAACGCAGGGTGGTAATCTGGTTTTCCATTGATGATTTACTTTCAATCATTTAACCGTTACAATTCGTGATCGGCGGGATTGAGATTGCTGTTATAAAGACGAGACTTAGGAGGGCCCTTGTTATTCGGTCTATTAAGGTGTGTCGCCAATAAACAATATACAGCAATCAGACCTTTTTCTTGGTATTGTGTGAGGCCGAATTTCGGCCTCAAATTCCATTCCCAATTGGTGAAAAAAAATCCCAATTGCTGAAAAAATCCCAATTGAAAAAAAAAATTAAAAAAAATATTTTTTTATTTTTTTTTACTCCAGAGCGAAAAATGTTTATTACTAAATATTACAGGGTATACCAAATATCTAATTTATTTTGGATTTACCGTTGTAGCCTATTGGATGGTATATCTAGTTTGTTTGGTCACAGTACGGTCTGTACTATGCATTGACTGCTCCGGTTCAGTACGGAGTCTAACCATCCTCCAATAAAAATGGATATATCCATGGTTTTAGATATTTTAAAAGGAAAAAAATCCCAATTTTGTCATTTAACCGTTTATTTTTTTTTTCCCAATTTGTAAGAATCTGCGACGCAAAATTCCCAAATTGGGCAGAGGCCTTTTTCCCAAAAAGGCCAGAAAAAGGTCTGGCAATAACATGCACTTTGTCATATGAACAGACGGGCCTCTCATGTGTTAAATTGAGTAGGTTGCAAATACGTAAATATACCGTTATGCATGTAATGTGACCGTAAAATTGGCTGTTGCAAGTATCAAGTCTTCTAACTTGATTATTCATACTAAACTACAAATATGTAACATAAATATGTAATATGGCCGTCACTGGTCCAAAATGGTGGAACGATCTACCAAACTATCTCAAAGACATCAAAAGTGAAACCAGGTTCAGAGCATATTTGAAAACTTATTTGTATAGGAAGTTTCATCGGCAATGAGTGTGCTCTTTATCATATGACTGAATCTAGTTTCTAGAATCCAGGTTTTAAATTGAATGTTTTTAAGTGAATGTATATAATTAGTGTGAAGCGCAATAGGATATGATTTCATAATTTTTGCGCTATACAAATGACATGTATTCGTATTTGTATAGAACTTATGAACAAAATTTTTTTAACTCATTTCTGATGTTGCTGAAATTTCAGCGTGTTTTAGGTAGATATATTTCATTTATTCATGCAAAACTTCATACTTGCACAGAAATATTTAAAAAAAAACCACAATTTTTTTCTATAGCAAACTAGCTATACTGATTTTAGTATTTTAAGCAAAATAATGCTCTATGATTATGAAAGCTATATGGAAATCCTCTAGTTCAGTATTTCAACAAGCAGTTTTCAGTATTTTGAAAAAAATGAACTTTTATCCATGTATATAGTTCACAGAAAATCCAAAGCCACACAATTACGACGGCATTGCCTAGCCCCTCGCACAAGATTAAGACATACTAGAACGAACCTTACACTGTATTACACATCCCCCAAAATGGATGTTTCAAGCAAGCCTAATATAGTAGACATACTCTTATGAAACTTATAAATCCTGATTTGGAATGTCAGTTTCATGGGTTCAGTTCTATAGTTTTGGAATAATCCCGAAATCTGGATTAGCTGTTTTGAACAAATTAACTTATATGGTGCATTAATTCAAAGAATTTTAACAATAATACAATGTTTGAAACCTTTTAAGGTGTAGGGACGTGTGCTAATAGCACCCGAAACAGACTTGCGACTTGTTTTCAGGATTGGGCATTAATTATGCCTCAGTAGAGCCCCTGAAGAAGATGCATTAATTATTCAAGTTGAAAACATGTTTCATAGTTGCTGATCAGAAGGAACATTTGCTTTGAACTTCATTTATATAATGTTATGTCCACCATGATGTGTTTATTTTCCACCAGTGTCCAGTGAATGAATCATTTGTTAGGATTGATTGGTAATAACGGACCAATGAATATGTGTGTTACATTATGATAGATCAATTGTCAACAGTAAAATTATGAAAAGGGAGATAAATCCGACACAACCAGGATCTATCTATGATGCTTGATATATATTACGTTGGACCAAATTTTGGAGAAAATGTGCCAATCTGGTCGAAATTTATCAATCTGGAAGACCTGTCTGTTCAAAGCATTTCAGATATGGCCTACTACCTTGGCTGAGCAATGAACCGAGCCTGCAAGGACATACTTGTACATGGCTTGTCCAGGGCTTTACCTGCTCCATAGTTTTGCCACCCTAACTGCATACATGTTAGAATTTGGGGCAAAATAAAGGTTGTCACAGACACTGCTTTCAGTTCGGGGTTTGACACTAACTATTTTGGTCACTGGTCCGACAGAAGATGCATAGAATTTGTAAATGAAACAGTTCCTCGTTTTTCAAAACTTTCACTGGTCCTTCTTGATCTTCACTGGCCTCAGACTAGTGGACCAGTGTTTGTGTTGAGTCCTGTTTACATTTTAGCGACTGTTGTGTTTTTCTTTTCTAAAATCTTCTTAATATTTTTCATGGTGACAAAAAAGCCCTTGTTACATAAGTATCTTGTACATTGTGTTCATCATACCATGGTTTATTATTTCCCCATGGTTGGGCTATCCTTAAAATATTGCTTGTTTGTCCTGACGTGACCCAAGCTATTTTAAGGCGGGAAGATAGGTTGAATTTTTTTATGGAAATATTTTTAAGGGACCAGTAAAAAGATTAAAGTCAATATAAGGAAATAAGCTGAAAACAAAATTGAGTAGGGATGGCTTTTATGGGTAGGTAGCGTTAGGGCAAACATATTTTTTAAGAACAGCCTTGTTTACTTAAAATACAACGTAAATTACAACCTTATTTAAAATTCAGATTTTCACAAGATTTAGTACTTTAATGGACTTGGTGTATCGAGTATTAATTAATATATTATCTATAAAACATCACCGGGTGATAATTCTTGCGTGATTAAATTGTGCACTGTAACCATGGCAACGCTCATTACCTGTTACTACGACAACGTTCATTAGCCATTCTTTACTGAGCGTCTAGTCTACGCAAGTCAATTTGTTATTTTTTAGTCTAAATGGTAATCATTGTCGTAGTAATTAGTTTTTTGGATGAAATTACATATTTTAGTGTTGTCTGGTGAATTTGTCAACAAATCAAGCATGAATCATCATATTAAAACATTGGTATATCGGGTTACATAGGAAGTGCTTGCATTGTTACTTCATACAAGCTTGTTAATATCATAATGACAGTGTTTTCAGTTCCAAGAAATCCATGTTCATGCCATAGTTGTCTGTCACTATTATAGGCGGAATGGCTCTGTGAAAACTGTCAGTCCTCTGGTTCTGGAATATATAAACCGGCTCTGTGAAAACTGTCAGTCCTCTGGTTCTGGAATATATAAACCGGCTCTGTGAAAACTGTCAGTCCTCTAGTCCTGGAATATATAAACAGGCTCTGTGAAAACTGTCAGTCCTCTGGTCCTGGAATATATAAACAGGCTCTGTGAAAACTGTCAGTCCGCTTGTCCTGGAATATATAAACAGGCTCTGTGAAAACTGTCAGTCCTCTAGTTCTGGAATATATAAATAGGCTCTGTGAAAACTGTCAGTCCGCTTGTCCTGGAATATATAAACAGGCTCTGTGAAAACTGTCAGTCCTCTTGTCCTGGAATATATAAACAGGCTCTGTGAAAACTGTCAGTCCTCTGGTTCTGGAATATATAAACAGGCTCTGTGAAAACTGTCAGTCCGCTTGTCCTGGAATATATAAACAGGCTCTGTGAAAACTGTCAGTCCGCTTGTCCTGGAATATATAAACAGGCTCTGTGAAAACTGTCAGTCCTCTAGTCCTGGAATATATAAACATGCTCTGTGAAAACTGTCAGTCCTCTAGTCCTGAAATATATAAACAGGCTCTGTGAAAACTGTCAGTCCTCTAGTCCTGGAATATATAAACAGGCTCTGTGAAAACTGTCAGTCCTCTGGTTCTGGAATATATAAACAGGCTCTGTGAAAACTGTCAGTCCTCTAGTCCTGGAATATATAAACAGGCTCTGTGAAAACTGTCAGTCCGCTTGTCCTGGAATATATAAACAGGCTCTGTGAAAACTGTCAGTCCGCTTGTCCTGGAATATATAAACAGGCTCTGTGAAAACTGTCAGTCCTCTAGTCCTGGAATATATAAACAGGCTCTGTGAAAACTGTCAGTCCTCTAGTCCTCACTGACAAATTTTGATTTAGACTGATTGACTAAGCAATTTTAACAACAGGAGTAGACACTAACTATTTTTGTCACTAGTCCGACAGAAAAAAGGGTAAAACGGTTACTGGTCCTTCATCACAACTGGTCCCTTTTCTTTGGCCTTAGGCCAGCAGACCAGTGTTAGTGTCGAGCCCTGAAATTTTTTTTAACGCCATAAAAACCGAGTTAATCTTCTTGCATCGAGGGCCCAATATTGCATCTAGCTCTCCACAAGGCCTAGCAAGTTTGGTATTTCTTGTTCTGTGTTATACTTTTCTTTGCCACTTCAACTCAGCGGAACTTGCCCTAATCATACGTAACATTTGTAGCAATTGAACTTAACAAGCGTGTGTTCAACGGTCGATTAAAGTGACATAGACTCTCGGTTAAACTCGCTCGCTACTTTTAATGACAACTATCTTTTCGGTAAATGGGAACTCATGGAGCTCGGAAAATCGTGAAAGTTCTTTCTATGGTAGCACCATCTTTATCAACTTCAAGTTCAGCCTGAGCATGTGAGTATCTTCTTCATTTTGACCTCCACTTTCTGTACTTCATACTAATACTTTTTATGTCCCGGCATCTACTGATGCTGAGGCATATAATTATAGTGATGCACCTGTCCGTTTGTCTGTTGGTCTGTCAGTTACAAAGTGTTGAAACTCAATTGCTTTTGAAGTCTATCAAGGCATTGCTTTCAAACTTGGCTTACTTGTTTAACATCATAAACACATTAAATTATTAAATTTATGTAACACTGTCAAACATTTCAACAGAATTAATGCTCCCGAATGACTCAGCTATTTGTTATGGACATGGCTCCCGAATAACTTAGCTATTTGTTATGGACAAAGTTTCCACTGGGGCATTTATCAGCATTTACTGAATGCAGTCTTGAAGTTTCCTGTATTTCTTTCATAAACTTGTAAGAACTTTTGTCTTTTATTCACCAAATTTGAAAAGATCATTTTCATTGTTATCGGTTAATGAATGTTGCATACCCTTGCAGGAGTACAAAAAGCGCCTTTATCATGTTGACCATTTGCATACTGCTGTATATTTCTTTGAATTTGACCTAATAATTATACTAATGGATTTAGCCTCGACTCCATTTAAAACTATCCAGACTATATCGAATTCTATTATTTCGAATACCGTATTTACTCACCTATAAGACGACCTGACTTATATACAGGTATGGGCTTAAATATCTACTTGCCTGTATCTAAGGCGGGTACATCTTATGATCCGAGTCGTCTTATGTCTTAGTATTTACCGTAGTCCAAATTCATGTTAACAAGTACTAGATATTGGGCTTATGGGACGACAGGCTTCTATGTTGACTTTTGTTACAGCTTCATACTTGATATACTTTCTAATGCAAATGAATCATTAATTTCATTTTAAGACAAGCCCTAATTACTAGCCCTAATTCACATTTTACTAACCCACATATTTATTCGAATCAACATAAATTTGTGTTTATGAATAGATAAAAAAGTTTTATTATTCATGACAACTATTTTCTAGTTTAGATCATTATAATTATGTACAATAAAAGAGTGTTTCTGGTGGCATGCTTTTTAAACTGAACAACTTCATTGATGATTTTTTTTTAATTTTAAACTATACATTTTCTACATTGAATCAATAAAATTTTGAAAAAAATAAATTCTTTGATATTCTGTGTTCAATTAATTTTATTATTTTGGTTATGGATTAAAACATCACCTGGAGTCCTTTTTAAGCCGTGAAATGACCCCTTGACTCTTCAAATTCTAAAAAGTCACATTTGACCCTCAGAAGTTTAACCATGTCATACTTCCTTGATAGATATTTTTTTTATAGAATCGCTAAACTATTGAATGCCCTTGCTGCGTTTTTCCTTCTATAGTTGGGGCCGTTTTCAGGCTTCTTCCCCTTGGGAAAACCTTGAAAATGGTGTTGTTTTCCCATAAACGTCAATGTACATCAAGTTTTCTTCCTTTTTGCAAAAAATATCTGTTATTTTCCCCCAATTTAAAGAATAGGCCCCTTCCTCTACGTTTAAACCCCTTTGCCCTTTGAGCCCCTTCTGGACCCGCTATTCTTTAAGAACCCATCTCTTCTAGAACACTTGTTACTTTATATGTGCCTCGTTCTGCTTGATATGTCAAGTAAGATAATTCTTAAATACATGTATATTGCAAGAAAAATGCGATTTGAGAATAAAGGTCAAACTATCGCATTCAAACGATAATTGTTGATTTATAATCACTGTATTTTGAAACAATGTGCATGACTCATTGTCTTAAGTAGTACATTACGAAATACAGTTCTTACATAAAATTATTTTTTATTTACTTACAGTAAAACTAAAGACATAGGGCGGCACATAACTCTATCGGAATGAAGTTGACCAAAAATACTACCAACTTACCTACCAAGAGATGTTGAACACAAATTAACCCATCAACTTACACACACTCTCCCATAGCTGGTTTGACCTGCTCACCAAGAACACTCCAATCCGTCGTGGCCCAACCCGTCGTTTTCCTGACCTGTCGTGGTCCGACCTGTCGTTCATGAATTTGATTCAATATGAATTCCGGAAGTGATGAGAAAAATAATGCATATTTTTTGTACACATGTGACAATTTTTTCAATGGTCAAATTTTGTTTTAACTGTCCAGTATTGCTAATATAAATTGAAGTAATTTGATAATTTTTAGTAATTCATTTGTAAGTTGACCAGTTATTTTAGGGACTTTCTTAGTAAATTTTATTTGTTTAATTGGAAGTTAATTACTATTGACAATGCTGAATCCACGCTGTTTAGTTAAACGATGACCCAGGTGATTAATTGTTTTAGAAGTTTGACTATATTTTGTTGACACACACTTATAAATTTATTCTTAAAAGGAAGCTTGTGTTCTTTTTTGGATTGTTTAAACACTTTGAACAAATATTCATGTTTTGCATGTCACCAGAAACTTTTCCTTTTTTTTCTGCCGTAGCCTTTTACTAACTGGTTCCTATTTATGTTGTTGTTTGTGAAATTAATAAAATTATTTGTCAAAATATGATGTTATTCTTCTATTTGAACCTCAAAATGCTATAAATAGTATATAATAATATAATTGCATTGAGGCAGAGCCTAAAATTACTAGTGTAGATTGACTAACTAGTTAATAGTTAGTTTGAGAAACCGTAGGTGGTTTTTGAAATGTTTAATGTCAGAATGTGAAATTTTGCATCTGGGGTTGTAAGTCTAAGACTCTTGCATGAAAACTTTCCTTGTTTGTTGTTGTTGGGTAGGATGCTTTCATTCAGAATACATAATGGTTTGAGTGTTGACTGTATAATGGTCGTTTGATATTACAAATTTCACAAAAGATGAACTTTTAAAATCGAAGTTTGAAGACTTAGTCTAGATATTTTTCAAAGGTATGGGAAGGGACCATTTAAATTTGGGAAAACAATAACACAGAAGGAAGTCAAATCTTCACGTTAATTAAATTTTAGCGAAAAAAAACTGCACTATTTTAAAGAATTTTCTTGAGGTGAAGACGTCTTTTCAGAGTCTTTGGTATCAATGGAAAAATTGTGCCGACTTGAACCTTACTTTCAGGACTTGTTATTTGGACCCATGTAGCATTTTTATTATACACCGTTGAAGTTTTAACCACCCGGCTAATGATCTTATTTTGTATAATTTCAGGAAAACGCCCATTTGATAAGACAGATAGATCACGAGACTGTGACAACTTTTGAACAACAATTTGTTGACGCTATCAGTGCATTATGGGCCGACAAAGGCATACAAAGATGTTACGATAGGAGACGTGAATACCAGCTGACAGATTCAGCCAAATAGTACGTAGAGTAACTTGCTTTTATTATGACTTCAAAAATGTGCTGTTTCTCCCCTTAATGCAAAATCAATTCTCCATTGTGCCTGATACAATATTCTCCCCTCATGACAGGGGTAGGCTACTAGGACCCTATCCTCAAGATCTAAAAAAGGCTATGTGTTTGTATTGATCATGTTACTTTTTAACATGAATTGCTTTTTAACATGATTAGTTATAAGAAGTCTCAGACTTGTGAAGTGGTTTTAGACTGCTGTTTGCGTTGAGCAGAGGTTGACACAAACTATTTTGGTCACTGGTTCAACAGTTAAAAATGTTAAATTTGTGAAGAAAACAGCTACTGGTCCGTCATGATTTTTACTGGTCCTTCAAGATTTTCACTGGCCCTGGGCCAGGGGATGAGTGTTAAGAGTGTTGAGCCCTGTTGAGCCGTAAAAATAAGATTTGAGTAGATGTGGTCAGGGTAAACAGTTTTTTTTTACTGTGAGTTGTGTCAAAGTGTATATTTTGTATGTTTTCAGTTACCTGGATGACGTGGTTAGGATTACACGACCAGAATATTTACCATCATTACAAGATATACTTCGGGTACGATCACCTACCACTGGTATCATAGAATATCCATTTGAGATGGATAACGGCAGTATAATATTTAGGTAAGTCTGTGACAGCACTTGTGATGGTGTTGCCCGCTATTACTGAAATGTCCTGCAACCTGGATTTCGCTGGCTTAGAATGAGAAGGTTGTAACTACACAATCAATATTTTGAGTAAACGTGAAAAAATGTCTGAAAAGTACTCTTTACCTATGGTAAAACAAACTGTTTCAACTTCAGTTTGGTCAACATGACAAGTTCCGATTGTTAAGAAAATATGCTCATAAGAAGCGCCTTGTGACGCTGAATTTAAATATCGATGGCTTAGAACCAGAAGGTCGTAACTACCACTTACAACCTTATAAGACTCATACATAATTGAAATCTGCTTCACAAGGGGCTTCTTATGAGCATATTTTCATGAAAATCTGAAATTGTCACGTTGACGTTTAAAAAACGTATTTTCCCATCTATAGGTAAAGAGTGAATTACAGTCAGTTTTCTCTTTTTTCTCAATATATCGATTTGGTTGTTATGACCTTCTTGTTCTAAGCCATCAATATGTATCAGTCTTATAAGGTTGTAAGTAGTGATGAGTTTCACTGGAATGAACTTTACAGCTGAGAATAAATACAATAATAATAATATTTGGTGAAAATATTGAAAGTGTTGACTAAGCTATGGTTATTTGAAGTTCCTTAAGTTGAAGTTTCACCAGAGAACTAGGTTTGAAACATAATTTAGGGGTACAAGTAAGAATGTTTGCCACATTTGGTATGCAGATCGGACTTGGATCTGATTTTCAGGATTGGGTATGGTGTCTCTGTAGAGAGTAGGACACATTCCGCTCTTGGCAGGGGTCATAAAATTCCGGAATAATCCGGAAATCCGGATTGGCTGCATTAATAAGAATGATCTTTTCTGCATGGAATAAAAGTTATTTGATGAAAATATTCAAATAATTGACAAGGTTATGGTCATTTCAAGTTCCTTGGTCTGTGTTTTACAATAAAGCAATGTTTGAAGCCTTGTTAAGCTGTAAGGGTGTGTGCATATGGCACACAAAACAGACTTGCGACTAATTTTCAGGATTGGGCATTAAGCCTAAGTATAGCCCCTGTCTTGGAAGGGCTCAAGAATTAGTACCATTACCATTTTCAAAAATAAGGCTGCCATAGAAGTATACAGCGTAACTTGTTTTATAAACATCTCTTGTACTATGTTACTTTTTGCTTATTTCAGAATGGTAGATGTTGGAGGGCAGAGATCTGAAAGAAGAAAGTGGATTCACTGTTTTGAAAATGTTACGTCCATTATGTTTTTAGTAGCCTTAAGTGAATATGACCAGGTTCTAGTAGAGTCTGACAATGAAGTAAGTACTATTTTCTGCAACTTATCATGACATCAGTTACTTCAGTCACATTTTCAAGACTTGGCTAGTATGGACAAGGTTACAGTGCTGTCGGGTAATTCTGCGCACCTAACGGGTATTGGCTTTCTACATTTGAGATTATTTTATTTTTAGAATAAATTATGGTGCTGTTTGGATAGAAACAACATTCATTGACAAATGTTAGCAATTCAAAACATCATACCTTCGCTAAATAAGGTCAAATTTCGTTATAAAACAAGATGACTTCCGGTTTTCATGACGTAAATTTTTTCGGCTAATTCTGCGCAGGTGTGGTTGTATTTTTGTATAGTCTGTTTCAAAGATTTGTTTCACAAGAAATTTATCAGGTTATCGAAAGAATAAGTCATTAAGACAATTTTGACAAAAAAAGGAAAAGTCATCATCCATTACATAAGTGCTTTTATTCAATTTATGTGTCACGTGGTATGTCAAATTAACGAAAATCGCCGTTGACATTCATTTTGGTCAAATTTTCGTAAAAATACTTTTCCAATTTTGTTGAAATGATTATAAAACTTTACATAAGTAGCATACAACTACAAAATCACTGGAGGATCGAAGAAAAACGACCCAGCAAAGTCTGTAAGAAATAGAAAGCTGAGGTGCGCAGAATTACCCGATGCGCAGAATTACCAGAAACGACTGTACCACCTGGGCATAAACGTTTACTGAATGTTTACCGAATGCTGTCGTTGTTCTGACATAATTATGTCTCCCACATGGGGATATATTTCATGATATTGTGCTTAAAGAGGCATTCCCTATAACTTTGATCGTTTAAATCGATTCAGGAATATTATACATTAAATGAGAATTATTATTGCTCAAACTCCTCAAATTTTCAACAAAAAGCTCCCACTAATTACCGAGAAAAGAATGAAAACAAATTTCCGTAACGAGCCGAGTTGTTTCCCTTTGACCACATAATCATAAATCGCTGGAAGCGGTAAATTATTAATGGTGATATAAATTTATTTTTGGCATTATAGAGACATATTTGCGCCCACTTTCTTCTGACAAATTATAATATTTGATAGTGCTTTGTACATTTAGCTCATTTAATGTGATAGCAGAGAAAAATATGCTAGTTATAGGGAATGCCTCTTTAATGGATGTCACAAAGTGTGTCTGTGCTTGTTCTTCAAAAAATTGGTTAGATTTCAATGCAACTATTGAATGAAAGTTTTTGTGTTGACAGCCACCTTAATGTCGGCCAGTTAAGATTTATTATATGAAGTTGCAGACTTCCCAATATCTTGGATGAGTCTGGCAATATCGGTCTGGTGCAACTTGCCTTTCCATCACCTGTCCAATGATTCCTAATGCTCATGGTACGTTAGCATTGGGTACATTTTTGTGCATGTATGCATGTATTAGTTTCTGTTTATAATGATATGGTGATATATTTTTTTCAGAACCGAATGGAAGAATCGAAGGCATTGTTTCGCACGATTATCACATACCCGTGGTTTCAGAACTCCTCTGTAATTTTATTCCTTAACAAGAAAGATTTGCTTGAGGAGAAAATACTCCATTCACATCTGGTTGATTATTTCCCCGAGTTTGATGGTAAGTATCTTCATTCGTCAGGGGTGTTAATTTTCCCAATTTATTTGGAATTCCGGATTGATAATTTCAGACAGAGTTCTAGCTTTTGACCATTATAACAGTTATTTCATGAAAATATCTCAAGAAATGACGAATTTATAAATTTATGGTCAATTACATCTTTTCCTAAGAAGGATTTTGTGTAATACAAACTTGAGTTAACTTAAAGTGTATAGAGCTATATTCTAACAGTCATTCAATGTCAAAATAATTACTTGCATAGTTTTTAGTGTGATACAAGACTACCTAAATTGAAAATTAAAACTTTGAATGGGTTTCGTGTACTTTGATTCAATCGTCAAAAAATAGACGATTCTTTTAGTTTCATAGGGTGTTCTAGAACACTTTCGTATGAAAATGAACAGTTCGCATGTCAAATAAATCACAGAGAGAGTTTCTGTTAAAACTGAACGAAAAATGATCTAATGGATACGAAAGCATAATTGTTTTTCAGTTTTTGAAACTTTTTTTAAAAATATCTTCAGATATAGCTCTATACACTTTAAGAAATAATGTGGTTAGAGGCATTTTGTGTGGCAAAAATGTTTGGTAGCATACGATTTTCCTGATTTTTGATTTGGGCCTGTTGACAGCCCTGGTTTGTTTGTCAGTGCAGAAATATTGAACAAAATTTTCAAAGTTGTTGAAACTCAATTTTTTTTTTTTGAAAATTTGAAATCCATCGAGGGCATTGCTTTGAAACTTGGCATACTCTTTTACCGCAAACAACTAAAAAACATTTTTAAAGCTAGTAAACACTATCCAACATTTCAACAGAATTATGACCCCTGATTGACTTTCACTAGGACATATGTGTTGATTCAATGCAGTCTTTTTTACAGAAAAAAAGGCCACTATTTACCAAAATATAAGTTTTGGTTTTAATTTAAGTAACAACTCTTGAAAAAGTATTTTAACAAAGCTGAAAGAAAATCGTCCTGGAAAGCCAGCACTCAACTAACAGCCTAGCAGCTAGCACAGAAATCATCATATGATTACCAGTTTCTAAATTAACAAAAAACCTCCCTGTCCTTCCACTGAGAATGACTTGAAACAAAAATACTCCGCCATTCAGACTCTAGTTTTGTGTTTCTGAAATTTGCTTTCGGCAGAGGGGACAAATTACCCCTATCAGGCCCCGAAATCCCCCTTTCGTTCTACTTAGATTTTTATTTCTTGCTTCTTGAAAACATTTCTACCCCCTCTATTGTATATACTGTAAAATTATTAATTTTCGTGGGGGATTAAATTTCGTGGATTTCGTGGTTCACCTCAACGACGAACTTTAATCCCAACGAACATCGATTTTGACCCTTGCTTTATTACCTGAAATGCAAAATCCACGAATTTAAGTCCCAACGAAATTGTCTTTTTTACCCAAACCACGAAATTTCGTCCCAACGAAATTAAATGATTTTACAGTATATAATATCGATATTATTATATATATTACTATTTCAGGTCCAAAGAAGGATGCCCAGTCAGCCAGGGAGTTTATCTTAAGCATGTTTGTGGACCTTAATCCGGACCCTGATAAAATTATATACTCTCACTTTACCTGTGCTACAGGTAAGGATTATTTGTTCATTCAGAACTGGCCGTCTGGTGCCTAATTAACCAACACTGTAAGACTAAAACTCAGACTTACACTTAATCACTACCATATCTTTGTAATTAGATTTAACCATGTGGAATTTTATCTGATTATTTGTTGTTGCCCACTGAACATGTATACCCATTTATATCAATATCAGAACATTTATAACAATGAGAGTGAATATAACATGTGGCAATGTAAAGTCTAAGTCGAGTTTTAGACTTACAATGTTTGTAAATCAGGCCCCAGGGCTGGTATTTATAAAGCGTCTTAAGTGAAAACTTAGATATTTTGACTTAAGTTAAAATATTGAGCTGCCCATATTTTACGAGAAATGAAAAATAGTCCATGTTTTCTATATGATTATTGTAGCTCTTTACATAATGCTTCTGAACAATGTAAACAATTGTTAAAATTATTTTTCCGGTTTAGCTGATACACTTAAGGAAAATATGAGATTTTAAGAAAATTCTAAGTTTTCACTTAAGATGCTTTATAAATACCGGCCCAGGTCTCAGATGTTTCAGAAATCCGGATCTGCTGCATTAGAAATAATAATCTTTTCTGGAGAAGAAAATATTCAAAGTTTTGAGATAATAATTTATGGTCATTTGAAAGTTCATGTGCAGAATATCGACTTGTTTTCAAGATTTAGAATTAGGCATCAGTAGGACCTCTGTGCCATATTCAAGTATTGCATGCATTTGTAAATTTGAGGCAGGTTAGAAAGTATGAGAAAAAACCCCTAGAAATGATTCACCTGTCCGTCTGTTCATTAGTCTGTCCGTTGTTACAAACTTATCAAGTTGAAACACATACCTAGCTTAGCTTCCGCCAGGACATTAGAGTGTACTGAACACAGTCTTGGTTTTATAACATTGAAGACACCAGTTCAGTTTTGGGACTAAGGATAGATTGAGGATGTGAGTGGATTCGTGTACTTCCAACTTTATTTGGTAGAAGAATCGCTCAACATACGTCGCGTTGCTGCCCATGACAGAGTCGAGACAGATTGTACGATCCATATCCCCTAAAGTTGACATTTCAAGCAAACTATAGACTTATTTCGCAACAAATGACTTTGTAGACATTTGTCTGTTGTGCATAATTAAGCATGATGCCGAGCATAGCCTTTATTTGCTTTATTTCTACTGAAACATGGCAGGCATATATATGTACCTCCACCCGAATTTGAACTCGGGTCGCCAGATTAGACGGCAAGTGCACTAACCACTGATCTACGGAGGCACAAAGCATAAAGGGAGGTAATTGTGAATGATAACTACACTGAAGTGAAGCTGCTGAACTTTCAATGTTTTCATAGAAATTTAACATTGACTATAGTTCAATTTTGAGCCCTGAGCCATGAACTTTCAGACGAGTCTATTTAGGCGGGTAACCCGTGATTTATTCAATAGTCATTATTTAAAGATATGCTACTTACTACTGTGTGTAATTTATCGATGTACAGTTTATCAGCGAATGAATTAAACTTTAAAAGTGCAGTCACGGCTCAATGCTCGAAATCGAACTACGTGGGTGAATCAAAAAGTTCGTAGAATTTTGCAATAACTTTTTTATTTTCGGAGTTATTATCGTCATATTTATGCTGAATGAATACATTGGTATTTTCTTTACATACACAAATTTGTAGCGACCTGATGATAACCGTTTTAAAAATATTTATGTCTTAAATGAGGGCGATTACGTATACCGGAGCACACGGATAATTTGAAACACATTTTATTAAATTTTCTAAAATATCTCAACTGTAGGACCTCCAAAAGCCGTCAAAATGTTACGTCAGGTTGCATGATATCATTTATAAAGGTTGTTAAAATTTCAGACGTCATCTACGATAAATAATGCTTAAATCAACATTTACATAATCTCACTATATAGAAATGCCCGCGTAAAAGGGGTCTACGGGAATTTACCAAACCACGGACTGCTATCAAAATCTGCGTGAAACTGGAATATACGTGCGGCATCAGAAACAATATATGGTTTGAAACGTGCAGGTATTTATCATGACATAAAAAGACATCGATTTTTAAGTGGAATTAGTTGATTTCGTGTAGTCCTACGGATTTTGACAACCAAGACAATACACCCGATATTGGTGACGTTGGTTTGCAACGTCGTCGAAGAGAACCAGCGCTGTATAATAGCGGATATAGCAAAACACTTAGATTAATCTTATTGGACAGCGCACACGCTATTAAACAAACAATTGAAAATGCAGAAACTATTTTCACGATGGTTATCCAAAAATACCTACATATTAGTCACTCGAGAAGCGAAAATGAGTAAAAACGTTAACGTAAGTATTGGCAAACGTGACGTAAGTTTGACGTCGTTTAACAAATTACGCTGACGTGCTCCGGTATGCTGTCACAGCGTGTGTGCGGTTCAATGTAAAAATCATGCAGTTTTGAATAATTCAATGAAATTTTACAAATTGATTTGTTATACTTATGATCACGTTATATTAAAATTTGAAAGCATTTGAAGCTGCAGTTTGTGAGTTATGATATTTTTCTACGAACTTTTTGATTCACCCACGTATACTTACTTTCTGTGTTAATGGTCCACTGACTTATATTGTCTTCTTTATATTTCCAGATACGGAGAATATTCGGTTCGTATTTGCTGCAGTGAAAGATACGATATTACAACTTAATCTAAAGGAGTATAACCTTGTGTGAAGTAGACTTACTTAGGTGGAACACCAACCACCTCATGCAAAAAGTGACCTTGCTTTAAATTCATTTACACTCATTGGAACGTCGTGTTTTGTTGTGTGAGCAAGCTGTGCTACTGTGAGGATCACTAAGGGTCGTCTTGTCCCCTAAATGTGCTCCTCATCTCCTAAATAGGGGCTAAACCTTTAGAAAACATAACATGAGGGCCCTTTTGCCCGCTACAGGTTTACGCCTCGTCTCTAGCTGTAAAGTTTCTGTAACTTGAACAGATTCAGTGATGTACATTTTTTCTTAGAAAAAGTTTGAGTGACAATGACTTTAAGAAATGACCTGCTTATCAACTTGAAAAGTTGAATATAAAGCATAGTTGTTTTTAAGCGTACCATTTATGAATATTGATGAGTTCTAGTATATCATTTCATGAATATTCACAAGTTATAGCATACCATTTTATATGAATAGTCATGAGTTATAGCATACCATTGTTTTGAATATTCATTTGTGAGTTATTGCATAACATTTATGAATATTCTTTTGTGAGTTATTGCATACTATTTATGAATATTCATTAGTGAGTTATAGCATACCATTTATGAATATTCATTTGTGAGTTATAGCATACCGTTGTTTTGAATATATGAATATTCATGAGTTACTCCCCATTAGTGCTCTTCAGGGTATTAATTTATCAAAGCACTTGAGGAAATCATAAACAAATGTTCAAATTTAATAAAAATTTCTTATCATTCTTTAACAACAGCAATATGGGGACTGACATGATTAGTAGGACTTCGTGAACAGAATCGTAGTTAGTATTGCATATGCATTTTCCACAAATTATAGTTGTAAATGAATTATAAAGGTATTTAACTTAAACATAAATTTTAAGATTTCGTAAGTGCTTTGATAAGACAGTAACCAGATGTATTGCTTTTTATAGAAAAATACGAAATTTCCCATTAAAAATACTTCACTATGAATTTTTCGGGACAAGTTCTCCTTATAAAGTGACCCCTAATGGGTGGAGAATGGTATAATATGTATTGTTGGGACTTCTATGTTGTTTAGTTGGAAAGCGTAAATTTTTTGTGATATTTTTAACATAATTTTCTCTCGTATGTTTGTATTATATAAGAAAAACATCGTCGAAAACGCTCTGTTTCATTTTCAAAGTCGTCTTAAAAACTTAAGGCTTTGGTGTATGTATGTTAGTTAAAGGTTGATATTTTCTTCTTAAAGAGGCGTTCCCTATACCTTTGATCGTTTAAATCGATTCAGGAATATTATACATTAAATGAGAATCATTATTGCTTAAACTCCTCAAATTTTCAACACGAAGCTCCCACTAATTACCGAGAAAAGAATGAAAACATATTTCTGTAACGAGCCAAAATTGTCCGAGTTGTTTCCCTTTGACCACATAATAATAAATCGCTGGAAGCGATAAATTATTATTGGTGATTTAAATATATTTTTGACATTATAGAGACATATTTGCGCACACTTTCTTCTGACAAATTATGATAAATGATAGTGCTTTGTACATTAAGCTCTTTGAATGTGATAGTAGAGAAAAATATGCAAGTTATAGGGAATGCCTCTTTAATAACAAGTCAGATATATAATATAGATAACTAAACACATATACTTAAATATTTTGTTTGATATTCAATTTTATATGGGAATATCTTCATTTTAGAAATAACCTCAAATTTATAATCGATCATATAAGTGATAAATTTTGATGCTTTGATGAATTGATACATGACTGACATGTCTGACAGCAATCGAAAGACTTGACGATTAGACATTGCAGATTGTGTTGGTAAAAAAAGTTGATAAAAACATATAAAATATTGTCATTACTTTAAATAATGATATATGAACTAATACATGGTATGCCCTTATATAGTCGCCAGCTATAGGCTGGCTCGCTCTTTGTGTTCAACTCTCACACTTTGATATACACTGCCCTCCAAAAGTTCCTTCACACTCTTAAAAAATAAGATTTTCTTAAATTGGCAAACGCGTAAAATTTAAAGTTTCAGAGCAGAAAAAGTACTGAGAGAGTACTGTTATCAATGAAATAAGAAAATGATAAAATGAAATACTGTAAAATCATTAATTTTTGTGGGGGATTAAATTTCGTGGATTTCGTGGTTCACCTAAACCACGAACTTTAATCCCAACGAACATTCATTTTTACCCTTTATTTATTACCTGAAATCAAAATCCACGAATTCAAATCCCAACGAAATTGTCTTTTTTACCAAAACCACGAAATTTTGTCCCAACGAAATTAAATGATTTTACAGTAATTTATTTACAGTTTGAAAGAAACTTCTGTAAAATCATTTAATTTCGTCGGGTTTTGGTATTAATGACAATTTCGTTGGGACTTGAATTCGTGGAATTTACATTTCAGGTATTAAAACAAGGGTCAAAGTAAATGTCTGTTGGGATTAAAGTTCGTGGTTGAGGTGAAACACGAAATCCACGAAATTTAATCCCCCACGAAAATTAATGATTTTACAGAATACCATTACACTGATTTTTTGTCGATTTAAGTAAATTGTATGAGTTTAAGATTGTGAAAGATCTTTTGTAGGGCAGTGTATAACTCGTCAAAGTAACCTTCATGTACATATATCACTTGTTATGGTATATATGTATATATAAATATACATAAATGTTTTATAGGTTTTTTTTGATAAATCATTTTTTTCTAATGGCTACCTACCGTGTATTTATATCTATTGGCATATATTTTTTACACCATATGTAATCATTATCATACTGTTAATTAATTAATTAATTGGTTAATTGATGAACACACATAAATGATAATCAGTACTTTGTAGCATTTCTGACCATGTTGTCACAAAATCTTCTGTTCAAGCTGAGGTAGCTCAGTTTGTAAATCCTTTCAGATGTCTTATATCAGTCGAGGGTTGCCTGCAAGATTGTTGCAAATATTTCTCTAATTATAAGCATTTACGACAGTTTTGCTGGTAACCCTCGTGTATTCTGTAAGCAGGTGTTCCTTTCTCACTTGAAGACCCCATGACACATACTGGCTACTCTCTACAGTCAAATCAGGTTTGATGAAAAGAAACTATGCATTTTCTGACATAAAAAAAACATGTTGGTTATTAAAAAAACTGGTTTAACCGAGGGTAATCTTATAAATGATGATTTCCAAAATAATTAAAGAGAAAATCCCGCTAGATCTGTTGAAATCCCTGCTTTCAGTTTGATTTGCTTAAGTCAGCAATTTTTTGGTATGAGAACATTGTCAGGATCAAAAGTATGACGACCCATTGTAAGGAAGAAAATAGCTATAATTTTATACCTATATTAAAGGCTTTGTAAAGTTGAACTTTTGCAAATTGGGCCCCTCATTTTCCTTTGAAATTAAAACCTGAATTTTTCTTGTTTTATATGAGTTGTGATTTTGTCTTCATAAGTAACTTTCCATGTATTTTCTTAAGCAAAAATAAATATGAAGGGTTTATCCAACATTTAGAGCGTAGGCAAAAATGGGCATTAGCATCACATCAGTATATATGTTTCTTACGATTGGCCTAAATTTTCTTAAATATTTTTTTTTAATTTCAAAATGTTTGCGATCATTCTACATGTTATACTTAGCAAAATGTTTCATGAAATTTGTTAAGATGTTATTAATTTCACAGGGTTTTGGTTGCACGATGACTTAGCCCTTAACTCCTGAGATTTCTCAAACTGATGTTGTTTTTTTATTTCCCTCCGCATGTGGAGTAGTAAGTGATTCAGGCTGGAAAGTTAATACAGATTAGGATAAATATTCAAGTAAAATTGTTTTGAGTGAATTTTCTACCTTTATATAGAATTTTTTTTTTTTATAGAAATGATATTCAACTTAAATAAACAGACAAATAAAAAAAAAGCTATTCACTGATGAAACGTTTTGATCCTGAATTAATACACATGTAGCATTTCATATATATCTTGATAATTGATTTATTAATAAAATATTAAAATCTGTTGTTTGCTAAGACAAAGTCAAACCTTTCGAGCAACAGGGTTGTATCTCTCTTTATAACATACAGGGGAATACAACCCTGTTGCACCAAAAAGGACAAAGTAACTGGTTTTAGCTATTAAGTGATTAAATTGGGTTGTACAATTACAATTAAATGCACTAAGGCTTGGTATGTATGTATACAGCCTTAATGCATTTCATAATATCATCAAATATTTTTAAAAAAATATATGAATCAAATGTTTTTCAGCAATTTATATATTGAAGTTTAAATGTTGACAGTGAATTTCTGTCCGTAATGAGTTCTCGTGCATAAACTTTCTCCTCTCATTGATTCTCATTGTTAGCGCATATTTAAGTCGAAATTGCAAATTTTAACTCTCCTTGCTGATGTTTATATGCAAGTTGGTTTTATGGTCAAATTGGTGGGTTGAATAAAAGTAATAAATTATTTTGGATTTAAAATCACAAAGGTCATGAGGGCCGTACTGTCTTTTTAGCGAGACTTCGAAGTTAAAAAAAAGTCTTAGCAACCAGCATTTGTAGGGGTGTGATTTGTTTTATCAAATTTTGAGATGGTCCGATTATTGAGGTGACCCTTAAAGAGGCGTTCCCTATAACTTTGATCGTTAAAATCAATTTAGGAATATTAAACATTAAATGAGAATCATTACTGCTTAAACCCCTCAAATTGTCAACAAAAAGCTGCCACTAATTACCGAGAAAAGAATGAAAACACATATCCGTAACGAGCTAAAATATCACTAGTTGTTTCCCTTTGACCTCATAATAATAAATCGCTGGAAGCGATAAATTATTATTGGTGATTTACATATATATTTGACATTATAGAGACATATTTGTGCACACTTTCTTCCGACAAATTATGATAATTGATAGTACTTTGTACATTTAGCTTATTTAATGTGATAGTTGAGAAAAATATGCTAGTTATAGGGAATGCCTCTTTAAGTGAAGTTTAAATAAAAATAACAAAATCATGTGAATCAAAGTGTTTCAAAACTCCTCAAATGAGAATTTGTAGCCCCCAAATGCTTGCCCCTAGTTTTGATGAACTCTACGATATAACTGTTATTGGGGGTTACAGCATTGTCAGAAGAATTGTGATTGTACCCCCAAATAAAAATGTCAGTGGGAGCACTTATGAATCCGAAAACCAACTGGCATAGAAACATTGTCTTGAATTGACTGTTTACTTGTATTGTGTTTTGGTGGCATTTGTGCAATTCTATGATACAATATTTCATGTGTGTAAGTGTTCATAATTTTCTATATTGGCTGCAAACTGCGTAACGTGCAAATAAATCATTTGCAAATTGCATAACATGCAAATCATTGGTTGCAAATTAGGTAACATGCAAATTATTGGTTGCGAACTGCGTAATGTGCAAATAAATCATTTGCAAATTGCATAACATGCAAATCATTGATTGCAAATTACGTAAAATGCAAATTATTGGTTGCGAACCATGTAGCGTGCAAATCATGTAACTAGGTTTATATGAGTCTGTGTCTATTGTGCTGTTTCTCGATGGTTGCATTTACTAGAAAGTGAGATGAATCCGTTGTTTTATGGGTTAGGTGGCTCTACCACTGATTTAATGTGTTGTAAGCATTTTAGTTATATTGTGAAGCTTGTGTATATTGGAATGAGATTGACTGGTTTTTGTAAATGTGTGTATGCCCTCCGCCCTCGCCATTCATAGAGTGGTAGACTTATGTATACTATACAGTGATATCACCATCCTCTCATCCATGAGTACAAAAACACGGTCAGATCAATGAAACAAGTTGGTTTCTTAACTTGGTTTCCCAACTTCAGGTTCCAATTAATTTACGAAAAATTTAATTCAATAGTTGAAATAATTACATAAAACTGGTTACTTGAGTATAGTGAAATTGGGTTTGGGTTACACACTACTAAATTTTGTGTTTTGTTTGGTTTGGGTTACACACTACTAATTTTGTATTGGGAGAAATAAACCTCTTCCAGATTTACTAAGACATAAAAGCGTGTGTCCACCATTTCTCCGACTTCATCTAGTAACACTACCATGTGAGTGGTTACTATGGTTACCATAAAATGCATTAACTAATGACCTAATCATGTAATTTCTTGATTTCTGTTTTATATATATCCGATATGTGTTCTAAGTTCACCAAAATCAGTTTTTCTCATCAACTTTTCAATTTTGTATAAAAAAATGTTACAGTTGTCATTGTGATGATATTATGTTACCATGGCAACCGTGTTAAAGTGGATCTGACTATATATAATCAGTATAAAAATTTAACTTGTAGATTAGATCTGAATAAAACTTTGTTAAGCACAGATTTTCTCCCAACTTGTTGGAAAGTTCTTATTTCATAATTCCTTTGTACTGCTACTGGGTCTTTATACTTCTTTGTTCTTCTTCTCTTCATTGGACATTTAGTTAATTATCGTATCTTTTACCTTTGTTCTTCTTCTCTTCATTGGACATTCAGTTAATTTTCGTATCTTTTACCAGAATCATTAATTTGTAACAAAATCTTGAGTGTGTATAGTATAATTGTGTATATAACAGTGGTTATGCAATATAGCAGCACTGGGAAGTATTGTAAAAGCTGAAAATTTCTAAAACTTTTCTTTAAAAGTATTCCCAGCTTCTAAAATTTTTGGTGATATTGCAAAATATGTTCATTAAAAAGGGGGACTTTTTTACACATTCATAAGTGTTATTTGAATTCATTAAAGAGTTTTGCCTTTGATAGGCAAATTAAGTGGTTTGGAGGTCTGTAAAAAAAGGAGTTAATGTCAATTGTGTTTCTGTCTGTCCTTAGGTACTGGATGAGTTTGAACACAGGTAACTGTTTCATTGACGAGGACTAAAAACATCCTGTATCAATGATACTGTTACCTGTGGGTTTGAACGTAATTAACTTAACATTTATGATTAATGTGTTCACTTGTGAATTTTCAATGTGTATCTGCTTGGCTTGGTAGTTGATTGCAATGCGAGGATACTTGAAATCCTTGTAACGGTTGTGTCATGTGTCGCTTGATTCTCGAGTTCATGTGTCGCTTGATTATCGAGTTCTTGTGTCGCTTGATTCTCGCGTTCATGTGTGGCTTGATTTTCGAGTTCATGTGTCGCTTGATTCTCGAGTTCATGTGTCGCTTGATTCTCGAGTTCATGTGTCGCTTGATTCTCGAGTTCTTGTGTCGCTTGATTCTCGAGTTCATGTGTCGCTTGATTCTCGAGTTCATGTGTCGCTTGATTCTCGAGTTCATGTGTTGCTTGATTCTCGAGTTCATGTGTCGCTTGATTCTCGAGTTCTTGTGTCGCTTGATTCTCGAGTTCATGTGTCGCTTGATTCTCGAGTTCATGATATAAATCTAGTCTGAGTGTCATGTCATAAGCTCTTGTGTGTTAGGTGTCAATTTTTGTTTCAATTTTTGATATAAAATCAGACTGAGCTCTATCATTGTACTTTCTCTTCATACTTGCGGACGTTGACTCACATGTCCTAGAAGTATTTATTTTTTCACAATTAAGGGAATATGGTTTGTGCTGACGTTTTGTTGTCGGATGTCACAAAATTTGTGCACTTTGGTTCAAACATTTTTATCTGTTTTCTCTATATAAATTGACAATTTTTCAGAATTTCCCGTATTTTCTAATTTTTAACTTGCAAACATGTTAATTTATTATAAAGTATTTATTTTTACTTAAGTTACTGATATGATTGTAAAGAATGAGATCGTGTTTAATCAACCACTGCTTCGCTGACTTTATACCTATCCTGATACATTATCCCTGTCTCCATGCATTCTTGACCGTTTTAAGGCTTTTTCTGGAAGACCATAATCATGATGCAAAATTCCTAAAATACTGAAAATCCTACAGCGTTAGGTCCCCTTCTGGAGGGCCATATTTTTATGCCCCAGCATTTTATTTTACTGATGCGTATGAATATAGTGATTCACCTGTCTGGTTGTTTGTCCGTCCGTTACAAAGCTTTCATGTTGAGGCTACCACCGGGGCATAAGTGTTTACTGAACGCAGTCTTGTTTAAGTTGAAATTGAAAAAGGCCTAGCAATGGAATGGATCACCTGGGCATGTGAAACAAAGAAAATTTATGGTCTATGGTTGGCCTAGTGCTTAATTTCATTCATTTATTCTATTTTTCCACCTCTATCATTGTTTTTGTAATCATTTTATATAATATTGATTATTGAATGTGTTCTTTTACGTTTGGTGCAAATAAAATCATCATTTTGTATATCATGTGAAGAAATGTACCCTCATCTTTGCTTGTTTCGAATCTTGGGGATCTCTTCTCCCTCCCTCCCTAAATAAATCAAGTGGATGCTGTCTCCATTTAAATGTCCCTTCTCCAAAACACAGGGTCGTTTATAGTTATGACTTGTGTAGAATTCTGGGTATTATCAATCCTGTAAGACATGATTTCTTCACAAAATAAAAGTTATTTGATGAAAATAGCTCAAGAAATGGTGCAGTTACGGTCAATTAAATCTGCTCTAAAGGATTTTCTTTGATACAAATTGAGATGTTAAAGGAAACAAGGAAGGCATCTGGTCAGTCAGCTGCTTATGATTTTCTGGATTTTTTATTTGACTCTATTGACACTGAAGATAAGATAAGTTTGAGGTAACAGGTATTTATTTAGCAGTGTTTGTAAATAATCCCCCGCCACAAATGTTGACTCCTAAAATTGCATTCCCAAATGCATGCATACTTCATGCACAGCTGTGCTACAAACCGAAATGATACACTGGTAAAATATGGAAGTTTTGATGTACTAACCCTGCAGTCTGTCTAGATTCTTGGTTGTCGTGTTGCACTTTGGGGTCAAATTAAGTATGCCTGGTTCTTAGGTTAAGTTGAATACTAGTACCAAACTCCAAATGATATTTAGTCCTTATTTTCAAACCAGTAAAAATCTGAATTTCTGAATGATAGTGTCAGCAATTTGTTTGTGTCAACGTAACTTTGCTAAATATATTATATAGTCTTGAAACATGTTAGGAAAAGTATTAAAATTAAAAGGTCAAGTTCAAGATTAACGTGTGAAAATTAAGAAAATGCTGAACAAATTTTTAATGCAGTTATGGCCCTTGTATCACCCCAATCAATTTCTGTTCTTGGACAACTGGTATAACTGTGACAGTTTACCAGCCAAAATTCCTGTTGTTAAATCCAATAGGCCTGTTTGGTCAATGACATGCTATACAGGGGTGTAGAAAAGTTTTCATGTGGACAGTTAATTTCCAGAAGTAGGCGGGTGGCTAAATATCTCGCTTAAGTATCAAAGAAGAAAATGACACATTTGATAATTTAGTCAACAAGCATGTTCAAATAACCAGTAGATTTTTACTGCCAATCAGCTTATTTCTGCACCCCTGCTAATAAAAAAGTCCACTGAACACAACATTTAAAAGAGGGATGTGTTTGAAAACTAGGTTTTTTCTAGGAATTTCCATATTTATTGACATTTTATTGTAAGTACTGTAAAAGGTATACTAGTGGTGAAAATCCATGTTGTGTGTCTAAATGACATTATTAGCTTTTCTATCATTTGTGCAGCATGTCTGTGTACCTGTCAACTTTATTTCTCAGTATATTTGTAAAATGTTAAAATGCCTAAGTTATATTTGTATAGACTTTTATCATTAAAATATGTTGATACAAGTGAGGATTTGTTTGTTGTTATTGTAGTGAGGAAGCGAAAACATAGCTTCACAAACATAGGTAGTAAGGGTGTTTGTTTTCTACTGAATTCCGGATTTACGGATCCTGAAAGAGCCAATATATCTGACCAAAATAAGTTATTTGATGAAAGTACCTTGAGAAATAGAAAAAGTTATGGTAATTTTAATTGTGTCGCCTGAAAAGGCGACATAGGTGTTACTTTGGCTGCTGCGGCGGTGGCGTCACAAATTGCTTGTCCGGAGCATAACTTTGTCACCTCAAGTTCAAATGACTCAAGATTTGGTATGCATGTTTCTTGCAATAAGCCGAAGTGCAGTGCGCAAGAACTATAACTCTACCTTGCATCGTTTTTGAATTATTTCCCTTTGATTGATTTTATTACAGCATTTCTTGTCCAGAGCATAACTTTGTCACCTTATGTTCAAATGACTCAAGATTTGGTATGCATGTTTCTTGCAATAAGCCGAAGTGCAGTGCACAAGAACTATAACTCTACCTTGCATCGTTTTTGAATTATTTCCCTTTGATTGATTTTATTACAGCATTTCTTGTCCAGAGCATAACTTTGTCACCTTATGTTCAAATGACTCAAGATTTGGTATGCATGTTTCTTGCAATAAGCCAAAGTGCAGTGCACAAGAACTATTACTCTACCTTGCATCGTTTTTGAATTATTTCCCTTTGATTGGTTTTATTACAGCATTTCTTGTCCAGAGCATAACTTTGTCACCTTATGTTCAAATGACTCGAGATTTGGTATGCATGTTTCTTGCAATAAGCCAAAGTGCAGTGCACAAGAACAATAACTCATCCTTGCATCGTTTTTGAATTATGTTCCTTTGATTGATTTTATTACAGCATTTCAATAACTTTGTCACCTCAAGTTCAAATGATTCAAGATTTGGTATGGATGTTTCTTGCAATAAGTCGAAGTGCAGTGCGCAAGAACTATAACTCTACCTTGCATTGTTATTGAATTATTTCCCTTTGATTCAGCATTGTTTGTCCGGAACATAACTTTGTCACCATTGGTTTGAATTTCTCAATACTTGCTATGCATGTTTCTTGTAATTAGTCGAAGTCCAACGCGTGTAAGAACAAAATTTTAATGTGTGACGTCACCATCCTTTTGGCGCGAAACAGTAGCGCAACGACTTAAAATTGACGTTGTATTGACCCAGTTACTATGATAATATGATAGAAAGAATGCTCTACATCTACATCTCCAAGGACAACTCATGACAGATCCTACATTATTGCAGTTAAAGTAAGGTTAAGTCACTATAACAACATCAATTCTCATGTTTCATGTAGTCAGGCGACACATGCGACTCGCGGAGCTTTTATCTATAAACTGATTTAAATATGGAAACTATGTGGTTGAATGCCTCTTGTTTGTCAAAAATGGTTGACCCCATATGATTTTCCTGATTTTAAATTTGGTTCCGTTGACATCCCTGAGGTAGGAAGCAGTGGCCTAGGCGTAGGGACATCTCGCTACAGGCACAAGCATGGAAATCAGTAACACCACAACATATCTACACTGAGCAATGCCCAAACATAACCCAAAGTCCAAAACCTTGTCAAAAAATCCAGAATGACCTAATTTTACAAAGAAATTATAGAATAGCGGTGATTCGATGAGACCGAATGAACTGCTGCCATGACCCGATAAAGTTCCCCAAGCTGATTGTATTTTGGGCCAGCATTTGAAATTCAGTAGTGCCAAGCCCTGAAAATATGAAATAAGAAGAGAAATAGATCTAGAATGTGGCTGAGAATATTTTATGCAATTACATTCTTTCATCACAATTACAAACGTCATTGACATCCATTACTTTCAAATAATGCAAAATAAAGGGAGACAACTCATTTACATAGAGATGGACATTAAAACAGATGTCCATCCCCTAAGCAAAGTGCTCTGTAGCGCTTTCAAGGAACGGTAATCCATGGTTTCTATATTTAATTGAAGGGAAGGTAACTTAATGAAAGCGCTCGGTAGTGCTTAGGCAACAGACATCTGGACACCTTATCAAGGGAGACCATTCTTGACGTTGGTCTTCAACAGCTGCACACAAAGTAGACATTTCTTATTCCAACTTGTCTTAACAGAGCTATGTCACTGGTCAACATTGGCTGCAGGATGTTTCTTGCAGCGAAAGTAAAAACCAAAAAAGGGTTATAAAAAGTAAATTCCAAATGCATTGCCATTGAAGTAACATAAGTAATTACCGATTTGGGAACATCCCACATACTAAAATGTATGTTCAATGTATGCTTACCAAAGTTAAGGCTTGTGTGAATAAGTTAAGGTCTATTCAAGCTTTGCAACAAGTATGCACAAAGAAGCAAGCATATGTAACTGTACAGAGTTCTCCTGAATACATCATAACATGTTCAGTGTATGCTTACCAACATCAAGGCTTGTGTGAATACTGTAAAATCATTAATTTTCGTGGGGGATTAAATTTCGTGGATTTCGTGGTTCACTTCAATCACAAACTTTAATCCCAACGAACATTGATTTTGACCCTTGTGTTGTTACCTGAAATGCAAAATCCACGAATTCAAGTGCCAACGAAATTGCCTTTTTTACCAAAACCACGAAATTTCGTCCCAACGAACTTAAATGATTTTACAGTAACATCTATTCAAGCCTTGCTTTAAGCTTATTTTGCTTGGACCTTCTGAATACTTGTTCAATGTATGCTTATTGTTGCTTTGTAGGAGAATGCGAACTTGATACGACAGATAGATCATGAGACAGTGACAACGTTTGAACAACAATTTGTAGAAGCTATCAGTGCATTGTGGGCCGACAGTGGTATACAGGAGTGCTACGATAGAAGACGTGAATACCAGTTGACTGATTCAGCCAGATAGTGAGTTATGCTTTATATTTATGATTATGAACAATGGCACTACCGTTCATTGGAGATTTTTCCTGTTGATTAGCATAAACCAGAGGTCCTACAATTTTGGAATGATCCTGCATTTGCTGCATTAGAAAGAACGATCTTTTCTGCACAAAATAAAAGTTCTTTGGTGAAAATATTCAAAGAATTGACAAATTAATGGTCTTAACAATAAAACAGTATCTGAAGCATGTAAGGTATTGGGATGTGTTCTTATGGCATCCAACTCGTTTTCAGGATTGGGAATTATGCCTGATAGTGTTCATTATTGACCTTAGTACCTGGAATTTTGAGAAGTTCTCTTGTTGGCAGTGTTTCAGATGAAGCCTTTGATCTTCAACCTGTAAATATCACTAACCAGTTTTAAAACTAATAACCACCAATCCCATGTGCCTAACAAACAAGATTTGCTGTGTTTGCCAGGTTAAAGGTAGCCAGGTAGCACTAGGGAGCAGTGGCCTGGAGGTAGGGCGCGTGCTTCGGGATCGAGAGGTCCCGGTTTCGATCCCCCTCTGGACCACTGGTTAATTTCTCTGAGCAAGACACACAGCTCCACTCCACCATGGTGTAAAATGATACCTGTGAGGGCAGTGTCTATTCCTGGGCGCCGCAGATCGATGTTGGCTGCCACACCACAGGAGAGAAATAGTCTCCCCAGGGAGACACGAATGTAGGTTTCCATATGTAGCCCAATGACCAGGGGAAGTTGAAATTTCAAAGGGTGCTTGAGCGGCCTAACAGCTGAAAAGAGCCCTAGAAAATTGGTAACTTTTTAACTTAACTTAATAGATTCTGGGAAGTCTGTGGGAATTCTGCAGTATCTGTCCCAACAGAAATATTAAAAACTGGTAGGACTTAGAACAGTATTGTGTGCTATTCCTAATTACTGTACTTGTTTAAATTAAGTTTAGCATTGTCCAATTGTGTATTTTATAAATGTTTTTGTGTATTTTATTTCAGTTACCTTGACGATGTTTACAGAATAACAAAGCCTGAATATTTACCATCATTACAAGATATATTGAGGGTTCGATCACCAACTACAGGAATCATAGAATATCCATTTGACTTGGATAGTATAATTTTTAGGTAGGTTTATGTAATCTTGACGCTTCCCTCATATATCATAGAATAGCCATTTGACTAGGGTAGTATAAAACTACAATTTTTAGGTAGGTTTATGTAATCTTGACGTTTCCCTCATATATCATAGAAAATCCATTTGGCTTGGATAGGATAATTTTAAGTAGATATATATAGCCCTGACAACCGTTTCCTAACCTATGATAAAATATCCATTTGGCTTGGATAGGATAATTTTTTTAGGTAGGTATATATACCCCTGACTACTGTTTTCCTAACCTATTATAGAAAATCCGTTTGGCTTGGATAGTATAATTTTTTTTAGGTAGGTATATATACCCCTGACTACTGTTTTCCTAACCTATTATAAAATATCCATTTGGCTTGGATAGGATAATTTTTTTAGGTAGGTATATATACCCCTGACTACCGTTTCCTAACCTATTATAAAATATCCATTTGACTCGGATAGGATAATTTTTTTAGGTAGGTATATATACCCCTGACTACCGTTTCCTAACCTATTATAAAATATCCATTTGGCTGGGATAGGATAATTTTTTAGTAGGTATATATAGCCCTGACTACCGTTTTCCTAACCTATTATAAAATATCCATTTGGCTTGGATAGGATAATTTTTAGGTATGTGTATATAGCCCCGATTACTGTTTTCCTAACCTATAATAAAATATCCATTTGGCTGGGATAGGATAATTTTTAGGTAGGTATATATAGCCCTGACTACTGTTTTCCTTACCTATTATAAAATATCCATTTGGCTTGGATAGTATAATTTTTAGGTAGGTATATATAGCCCTGACTACTGTTTTCCTTACCTATTATAAAATATCCATTTGGCTTGGATAGTATAATTTTTAGGTAGGTATATATAGCCCTGACTACTGGTTTCCTTACCTATTATAAAATATCCATTTGGCTTGTATAGGATAATTTTTAGGTAGGTATATATAGCCCCGACTACTGTTTTCCTAACCTATTATAAAATATCCATTTGGCTTGTATAGGATAATTTTTAGGTAGGTATAATATATAGCCCCGACTACTGTTTTCCTAACCTATTATAAAATATCCATTTGGCTGGGATAGGATAATTTTTAGGTAGGTATAATATATAGCCCGGACTACCGTTTTCCTAACCTATTATAAAATATCCATTTGGCTGGGATAGGATAATTTTTAGGTAGGTATATATAGCCTGACTACTGTTTTCCTAACCTATTATAGAATATTCATTTGGCTGGGATAGGATAATTTTTAGGTAGGTATAATATATAGCCCGGACTACCGTTTTCCTAACCTATTATAAAATATCCATTTGGCTGGGATAGGATAATTTTTAGGTAGGTATATATAGCCTGACTACTGTTTTCCTAACCTATTATAGAATATTCATTTGGCTGGGATAGGATAATTTTTAGGTAGGTATATATAGCCCTGACTACCGTTTTTCTAACCTATTATAAAATATCCATTTGGCTTGGATAGGATAATTTTTAGGTAGGTATATATAGCCTCGACTACCGTTATCCTAACCTATTATAAAATATCCATTTGGCTTGGATAGGATAACTTTTTTAGGTAGGTATATATAGCCCCGACTACTGTTTTCCTAACCTATCATAAAATATCCATTTGGCTTGGATAGGATAATTTGTTTAGGTTGGTATATATAGCCCTGACTACCGTTTTCCTAACCTATTATAAAATATCCATTTGGCTTCGATAGGATAATTGTTTAGTAGGTGTCTGAATAGTTATTTTCTCATAAGTCAACATTATATCATTCACTGGGAGTTATGTAAGCCTGAGACCTGTGCTAACCAGGAGTTGCCTGGAAATAACTATGCTGAGCATCAAGCAAAGTAGATATACCAGGGGCCTTATTCACCATCGTTGTAAGTCTAAAACATAGACTTAGACTTTACATTGTCAAATGTTCTATTCGCTCTCATTTTGTTACAAATGTACCGATTTTGATATAAATTGGTATACATGTTCAGTGGGTGACAACAAATAGTCAGATAAAATTTCACACGGTAAATCTAATTTCAAAGAAATGCCAGTGATTATGAATTATGACATTTTTAAGTCTTAAGTCTGATTTTTAGACTTACAATGTTCGTGAATAAGGCCCCTGTACAATTATATTGACGTTGGTATGTCACGGCCTGGAATCAAACCAGATACATGTACGTCCATGTTGAAGCAGACACTCTACCAAGGCATATTTAACATCAAGGGTTATATTCTGCTTACAGTAGGTCATTTTGACTTGGGTAAAATGGTTCTGCTGAACTATTTTGATGGTTCTACTGAACTATTTTGATGGTTCTACTGAACTATTTTGATGGTTCTACTGAACTATTTTGATGGTTCTACTGAACTATTTTGATGGTTCTACTGAACTATTTTGATGGTTCTACTGAACTATTTTGCAACAATAATTTATGAGTGTTATCATAACCTCAAACTTTAAGGCTCAACTGGTTTGATACACTAGAAAGAATAAAGTCTGCAGATGAAAACGATTTCGAAGAAAAAATGTTACAGTAATTTGAAATGCCATTTATAAGCTTAATCTTTTAATTATAATAATGTGTAAACAGATTTTTGGTTTGTATGTAGGAATGTGCGCTAATGGCACTGGATAATACTTAGTAACACATCTGTAATTTTTCTTCTGGATCGGCATTATTCCTCAGCTGTATTTCATAAGTAAATGAAGTACACCATGCCATCTTTTATTTCAGAATGGTAGATGTTGGAGGGCAGAGATCTGAAAGAAGAAAGTGGATTCACTGTTTTGAAAATGTTACGTCCATTATGTTTTTAGTAGCCTTAAGTGAATATGACCAGGTTCTAGTAGAGTCTGACAATGAAGTAAGTACTATTTTCTGCACCTACATGGCTTTCACTGGACCCCAAAAGTGAAGTCATTTTGACTCTCGACTCTCAATTTTCAAGAGTCATCAAAATATTGCAAGTATAGTAGATTTGACTTTTGGATTTAAATTTTCAAGAGTCAAAACAGGCACTTTTGTCAAATTCAAGAGTCAAAATGCAGTTTCAAGAGTCAAATGAAAGTCCTGACCTAATATCATGACGTCATGACATTACATGACGTACATAACCTGTTGAAATGATTGGTAAAATGCTGCTAAAATATGAGTCTATTTGGTCACGAGTGTTTCATTCACATGACAAATACTGAGTCCCACTATCAAGGCTCGAGGTGACCAACCAATTCCATGGACATAATAACAATGTTAAGTACCAAGCACTGACTTTTATCAGGCCCATTTTTAAGTACTTTGGTTATTGAATTAAACAGAGACATCTCATTCTCAAAACAGATGCTCTACTTTTAGACTTTTGAGGCAGAAAGTTTATGGTGTTATTTATGATGTTATAACCAGTTGCCTCCCTTAGATTGTTAAATATTCACTATAGTATTGTGCCTATGATTAGATCAAAACAATGGAAACATTCCATTCTCTTTTTCAGAACCGAATGGAAGAATCGAAGGCATTGTTTCGCACGATTATCACGTACCCGTGGTTTCAGAACTCCTCTGTAATTTTATTCCTTAACAAGAAAGATTTGCTTGAAGAGAAAATACTGCAGTCTCACCTGGTCGACTATTTTCCCGAGTTTGATGGTAAGTTAGTCCTGTGTTAAGATATAATCTATATATAGGGGTGTAACGATACGGTCACTTAACGATACGATACATATCATGATATTGGGTGATGATACGATACATATCGCGATACAGACATACCTTATTTCTCCTATACGTATTTATACTTTTCGGAATATAGTTGGCATTTTACTTATTAATATGAACTATTTTACTTGATCATTTTAATTCAACTCAAAGAAATTGTACACTGAGCTTATTGAAACAACAGAGAACAATATTTTGCATTAGTGTTTAATTTTTTTTTATAATTGTCAGACATTTACAATATTATTCTAATATCACTTTAGGTACAAATCATATCGTGATCTGCATAATGTCACGATATGTATTGTATCGTGGGCTCCGTATCACGATACGATATGATACGATATATCGTTGCACTCTTATCTATTTATCTCACACCTTTGGTGTTGTCTAGTGGCTAGGGTGCTGGATTTGTAACTTTGCGATCTGTGTTTGATTTCCAGTTCAGGCACGTTGCGCCATTCCATCGTGGTCCTGCAATCAGTATTGATTTAGCCACTGCCATCGTTGATCAGTTAAGAGTGCTGAATTTGTAATATGATGATCTAGGTTTGATTTGTGTACCCTTCCATGAGAGTCTTGACATCTATATTATTTTAGCGACAGTAATAGTCTGGCTTAGAATGAGAAGGTCGTAAGTGCAAAATTAATATTTTGAGAAAACACTAGAAAACTGTCTGAAAATTACTCTTTACCTATGGTAAAACAAACTGTTTGCATGTCAGTTTGGTCAACATGACAAGCTCTGATTTTCGTAAAAAAAGGCTCATAAGAGGAGCGCCTTATGATGCAGATTTCAAATATGTAACAGTCTTATAAGGTCTTAAGTAGTAGTTACGACCTTCTCATTCTAAGCCAGCGATATGTTACCGAGTTAAAAACTGCTTTGGCCCATTCTAGATATGAAAAATGTAGGGAAAAGGTACAGTTGAAGTACAACCTTGGATTATAAGACCTTCCCTAAAATTCTTGAAAACTTTTTGCTTTCTCCATTTGGTCTTCATATAGACTAGAGAGTCAGCAGTACCAAGAAAACAGAATCTTGAATCAACAGTTATTATGGCAGGGATGTATACAGATATCCATCCAATTTTCAGGATGGTCCATTATATCTCATTACGTTTCAGGATACTATTACATGTAGTATGATCTGTTATTACATTTTCAGGTCCAAAGAAGGATGCCCAGTCAGCCAGGGAGTTTATTTTAAGAATGTTCGTGGACCTAAATCCAGATCCTGATAAAATTATATATTCTCACTTTACGTGTGCTACAGGTATGTGTATTTTGTTCATTTATTTCCTTGTTTGTTTATTTTGTTTTGATTACTTTGATTATGTGCCCTTAAGTATGTGATCTTCATATTTACATTGTTAAGGGTATATAACGCTGAATCATGTTCTGATTTTCAATGTGTACAGAACTTGCTAAATATGTTTTTCTTCAAATTTGAATATTCGAGGGTAGATAACCCTGCATCAGGTTTTTTCGCGACATTTGCATTTGGATGGGTAGATAACACCCTCACATGTTTTCCTTTTAATGAACAAGCAGCTTTCCTTGATACATTTTAAATTAATCAGCATTTTATATTTCATATGACCTTAATAAAGTTATTATGTTATCAACCGTCTTAAAATTTATGTTAAGATGTAAAGGTTCATTTGTATGTTGCATTTTTATGCCCCAGAGTAATCTACTGCGTCAGAGGCATGTAGCAATGTACCTGTCGGTCCGTCGGTCCGTTCATCCGTCACAAAATGTTGAAACTCGAATATTTCTAAAGTATGGCAATGCATTGGTTTCAAACTTGGCATGTTTACTATCATAAACACTAAACATAGCCAAAGCCATGTTACACTATCCAACGTTTCAAAAGAAATACGACACTGTATGACTGAACCATTTTTTATGGACAAGGCTTCCACAGAGACATGAGCGTTTACTAAAAGCCTTGTTTTGTCATGATTCCATACATAACTTATATATAAACGAACTGAGACATGTGCAATAAGTCTCTAAAAATAAACAAAAATCCAATGAAATCTTTAAGGCTCACTGTCACCATGGTCAATTGCAGTGGTATCTGTTAGATAAAAAAGATGAATCATTAAGGTTTTGTGTTGATTTTGTTGACAATCTGTCACTCTTTCCTCATCTTATAACAAATGTTTGCTAGCCTATAGGACTATAGGTTTGCTTCCAGTCCGTCAGTCAGTTCATCTGTCAAGAATCTGGATCATGCCATAACTCAAAAGAGTTTTCGAGCTAGGTTTATGAAACTTATGTGGATCGGGACCAATAAGGAGATTATGTACGTCTATTTGTTTAGATTTGTATAAATCTTGTGGTTGCTATGGGTACAGAAATAGCGATTATACTGCCAAATCTAAGTCCTGCCATCTTTCTAAAAGTTTTCAAGCTAGGTTTATTAAACTTGATGTATAGATAGGAATAACAATTTTAAAGGAGATTACGGACATTTAATTCTACTAGATTCAGACAAAATTTGTGGTACATTGAAAATAAAGTGTAAACCAGTAGGGGAATTCTGTATTGCTTGCAATTTCTGATTATTTTTTCTCAAAACTTTGTATCTTTTCCAGATACGGAGAATATTCGGTTCGTATTTGCTGCAGTGAAAGATACGATATTACAACTTAATCTAAAGGAGTATAACCTTGTGTGAAGTAGACTTACTTAGGTGGAACACCAACCACCTCATGCAAAAAGTGACCTTGCTTTAAATTCATTTACACTCATTGGAATGTGTTTGTTGGCATTCGGCGTATTGCCTGATTGAACTATGAGGCGGCCATGTCTGGTCTGTGTTCCTCCCTTCTTTAAATGAGCATTACCCTTCTATACTGAGGATTCGGGTGCTTTCATCCGCTATGGGTAATCTTATTACCGCTTACGTAACTGACGTATAAACTGGAGTGCTGGGAAACTTTTCAAAGAAAAACGTTTGAGTGAAAATTGAGGAAAAGAGCGTTTGCATATCAACTTGAAAAGTTGAAAATTTGAAACCTTGTTGTTTTTTTCTTCTCATTGACAATTATTCAGTGACGGAGTTCCCTCCTTAGTGCTCTTCATATGTATCGCTTTTATAGGAAGTCATCAATACGCAATGGATATTCTGCAATCAAACTTGTACCTTTTACTCTCTACTTTTTTCCAAGTGAAAATCTATTTTGAGAAAATCCCTCCTGGTGGGATACCTCGTCTATGACAGGTGGGTGGGGTCTAGTGTATTGCCTCGAGTTTCATAAAACTGTTTTTGTGTTGTTTCGTAAGCAAGTGTATATCTTGTGATAAAAAGTTCATCATGATTCTTTCTAGGTGAAATTGTTTTATATAAACATTATCATATTTTGTTGTAGTGTGAAAATCTCATCTTTATTATTTTTAAAATACATGGTGGTCATATTGCAAATACAAATATATATATACACCATGTACAGGTGTCTTTTTATGAACAATCTTTGCTGTTACTAGGCACATATATGATGTATATATGTGTAGTAATCCGTTACCTATGGATTTATTGGACTAATAGGAAACAGTCTGTGTTGTATACTGTCAACATGACTAACTTTCATTAAATCAGTTATTTATAATATCATATCGAACACTCCCAACAAGTGAAAAGAATATCAGTTGTCAAATTCGGCAAGTAGGCAGGGTAGTTGTGTTGTGTTACTTTTATATTTCTTTGGTTCATCAGATCTAAGCAATTTGTCTTTTGTTGCAACCATGTTTCCTGTCTTGGGTAGAGTTGCAGCTCAAGTTTGATAACTGAAATGTCATTTTCACATTTCTTATTTATACTGGATGTATCGTTTAGCTGAAGTGTTCAATTGGATAATGAAATCATTGCCTGTATCTAGTAGAATGATTATGGCCTAATTAATTATATTGCTCTTCCAATTGTATGCATACACATCCTTATTATAACTTCATATAAATCCTGTTAAAGTGGCATTCTCTATAGAAAATAGGACACACACATAATATATCATTTATATAGTTGCAATTATATCACGTGTGCAATTTTTATTTGTTTATATTTCGTTTGTTTCTTTACTATTATATTTTTGAATAGAAAGTTCAATAGTGCTTGTAAATTGATGTTGCTGTTAAAATGAAATTGATCATGGAAATTTGGTAATCACTGCCTGTGATTTTTGCTACCCCACTACCTGGGTTTGATATATAACAAAAAACATCACTTATTAGCTTCTTTATTTCTTGATCTTTTTATTATAAAGTTTAGTGTAATTGTTTACAATACATGGATAGATACCTTTTGAAGAATCCATACTTTTTATATATTTAGTATACATTTTTGCACCCTATATTACAATTAGGATAAATTATGTTATAGCTTGGCTATTTTGACCTGAGCCTGACCTTTATGCAAGAATGTATTACAAGGTTCTTGCTTTGAATATTTAAATTTCCGCAAGCAAAGCGTGCGCTATCGGAATGTCAAATTTGTGTTTCTATTACATCTCGAGCGTCTTCGTGATACTCCCCGATAATGAAAAAATACACTCGGTGTCGTAAACCTAGAGCACTTTAGGTAATAAATCGACTGTTAAATTATGCTAATCAAAAGGTCAGGCTCGTGTCAATATCGCCAAGCTATAATAAAATTGTCCATTCTTGTTTCCAATAAGGTATTCTGAACATCCTGCATTAAAATGTTATTATGAGACTAGTTGTTCAAAACATTATTTACAAATGAACCATAGCCATTTTTAGTATCAATTTAACACGTGTTTCTAGGTTTCACTCATATTTGTCCATGTTCCAAAAGTTTCAGGTTCGAACAAGAATCCGCCAGGCCTGTATAATTGACATGATTGTATTGAGGCATTTGTGTTTCATGTGTATTAACGTTGTATCATATCGTTTGCTATTCTGAACAACTATCAGTTTTGTAATGAGTAAAAGGTTTGTTCACGGTCATTTTTAACCTGGCCCCGATCTCCCGAAACATCTCAAGTAGAAATCTCATCTCAAATTGAGATTTTCCTTAAATCAAAGTCTGCATTTGAGATAAATCTGAGGGTCAAGCTCTCTAAATTTTACAGAATTACACTCAAAATAGTGCTTTCTGTTTTGTGTTGCCAATTTTAAGTCCTGCCTCCCAAGGAAGTTATCTAAATGACACATGTCAATTTTTGAGATGAGATTTATCTCAGATTGAGATGTTTAGGGAGATTGGGGCCTGGTTTTCCATTGGTTGTTACATATGAAAATTTGGCAGGTTTTCTCAGCATTGGGTGTATCTTAAACAAAGCACCTTTATTGTGGTTATAAAACTTCACCAATGCTTGTGTCCTTGTGAAGTTGAACACACTAGTACATTTTGCATCTTAAGTATGCAGGTTAACTTCGCTTTGGCCGGACATATTTCTGATAAGTTATGGTCCTAGTTTTGAAAAGTCTTTTATGGAATGTCCATGTTTCATTTGCATGAACATCCATTTATTGTTTGGTTGTGTTTATCAATGACTTTACTGGTCACATTGGCAATCTATAACTCCATTTTGTATGTCGCATTGAGTAAATATGGGCCTTGATTTATATATTGTATGTATGCGTCAGTGTGTGTATATTATTTCACCATGCTAACATGTGTTCAATATAAAGACTAAAAATACAGAAAGATATACTGTTATATCACCATGCAGTGTTTTTTACTGCGACTATAAGAAACTTAATTTAGGGTACAGGGCACTGTTTTATTAAAGGACTTACAAACACTTTCAACTTACGCTCAAATTTAAATTCCTAATGATGCGTTTACAACTGCGAATGAGGGAAATATATTGTTTAAATCATTAACTGAATTAATTAACTGATGATTTTACCTATCGCTTTACCAGAATTTGAAGCAGTTACATGATTGTAAAGGATATAAATTTGAACGTAAGTTTACGATTACCGTAAATGCTTTGATAAAACAGTGCCCTGTTGATGCATTAAATGAATTTGTAAAACGTTGACTCAGTGTTTTGATAACATCTCATATTTTCTAGAAGTTTACCGTGTATATACAGTAAGTATCATTGTAGTTTACTTTATATCTGGAGATCAGCGCAAAACAATGGTACATGTCGCTATGAATTGATGTAGTTACCATAGTTTTGCACCAAGCCCTCGATATTCATTTTTAATTTTGCACTGGGTGCCGCATATCACATTTTATGTATCTTTTACATTTAATAATCTCAATACTTTCTCTGAGCATAATATCGTTTGAATCTTCGTCAGTTCGTGACCTGCCTAGATATGCAATTAATTATTTTATCATTTTATATACAACTTTCAATTCTTTCAATTTATGACAAATATAAATTTATTTCCAGGATGATACGTAATAAAACATTTATCATTTTATATTGAAAAGTGTTATTCGACCTGTCAAGGTTTTAGAAATATGACACACAAACGCTTTTTAGGACAGAGGTATTATTTCCGTTTATATACCTTTTATTTCCCTTTTTGTAGCATGCTTTGACTTAAGGCATGTAACTTTAAGAGCATTGACAAAATCCTATTAAAATTTGCTTAAATAAGTCCGAGCAGATTTTTTCAATTTGAAAATTATTTGTGAAACGATTTGTAATCTTAAACCGTTATTTCTAGTCGATAAGCATTTCTCATTGAGTATGTCTTCTAAAACTTGTTCAAAGAATCTGTCTAATGTATACTGGCCAGATATATGTCTGTATTTAAATATATATGTATGCGTATTTGTAGAACATGTTCATAGGAATATTACTATCATAGATGGATGAATGTACAATAAAACCTCAACAATAAAGGCTTCATTCAGATTCTGAACAAAGCTAACCGACCTGTCTTTATCAGTTGGTAGAGTCCTAATGTTCCTGAATCGATCAGTCGGTAGAGTCCTAATGTTCCTGACTCGATCAGTCGGTAGAGTCCTAATGTTCCTGACTCGAACAGTCGGTGGAGTCCTAATGTCCCTGCCTCGATCAGTTGGTAGAGTCCTAATGTTCCTGACTCAATCAGTCGGTAGAGTCCTAATGTTCCTGAATCGATCAGTCGGTAGAGTCCTAATGTTCCTGACTCGATCAGTCGGTAGAGTCCTAATGTTCCCGACTCGATCAGTCGGTAGAGTCCTAATGTTCCCGACTCGATCAGTTGGTAGAGTCCTAATGTTCCTGCCTTCTGCCTTATCGTTAGTTCACGTGGGGAAATTATTGATAATGAATTCTGGGTAAACTAGTTCAGTCAACTATCTGACAGAAGTAATATTTTGGAAGGTCTTTGAGTTGAGGGTTTATTGTAAATGTGTGTACCGGTAGCGGAATATATGGGATAAAGAATGTATGTCGATTTTGTATTCACCCGTCATACATAACGTTCGCTACTTTCATGTTTTTATTATCTTAACTTCATATCAGCTCATTCATTAAAAACCTGTGTACATTTATTTTCGTCTGTGGTGGAAAACAATGTTTGTAGAATATAGTGCCACGTTTGTACGTTAGGATGTGTGAGATATTATTAATAAGAGTTTTAAACAACGTACGTAAAATGGTGAAACTGAATTGTGTTTCAAGTGAGGGGGTGGCATTAAGAATAATGTAGGATGGTTCGACAACGCACCCATTAGTGACATGTAAAGGGGTGTATTTATGGAGTTGAAGGTGTAATTCATAGAATTGTGCAATGTATTTTCCTATTTGTCTGTCATACTGATATACTGTATGAAATAATGATCTTCTGGATGAACAAGGCGAGTACCAGGTTCAAGAAAAGATGTAGGATGAATTATTGTACTTGTCGTATTATGGATTTTCGTGTGTGAAAGTATACAAGTGTTTTTGAGGCCTGATGTTGTGGATTTCAGTAGCAAAATGAGTGTCAGCTTTTCTATCGTTTAAAACTGCATACTCAGTTCTTCATTTTATTCTCAGTATATTTGTAAAATGTTAAAATGCCTAAGTTATATTTGTATAGACTTTTATCATTAAAAATATGTTGATAAAGTGCTGACTGTTGTTATTTTGTCTTTTTTCTCCTGCCATGATGATGAGTATCTCTTATAAAAAAATGGGACATGTACAGTTTTTCACCAGACACTTAAATGTATGCAAGGGGGGTCTACCATTTAATCATATGGCGCCATTACTAATTTTGTTCCTACATTTATAAGCCCGTTTGATCTGCATGCAAACGCTTCTAAACACGACAGAATTATCTTGCAAAGTCGCATCAAAATGTAAAGTCGTATATTTTCGAAAATCAGTTGCCGTTTTACTTAAATTGAAAATTAAAACCTACGATCCCTCTCATGCGTTAGTGGTTTGCTAAAGTAATTTTTTTTAGAAAGTTTTAAACGTTTAATAGAAGTACACTTCGCTGGCTTAGAATGAGAAGGTCGTAAGTACAAAATCAATATTTTGAGAAAGAAAGAAAAAGCTGTTTGCTGTCCCATTAATTCTCGAAAAACAAGCTTTTACAACCTCAATTTGGTCAACATGACAAGTTCCGATTTTCATGAAAATAGGCTCGTAAAAAGCGCCCCATGATGCAGATTTCAGATATGTATCAATCTCAAAGGTCGTTAGTTAAAGCAGTAGTTACGATCTTCTCATTCTAAGCCAGCGACTTGTTCATACAAATCAGTTGCATATCGATGAGTATGTAAAAAGATGTAGCATCAGTCCGATTAATACTCGATGCCCCATCGTTGTTCCCGAATTACCGACAAATCTTCTTGACAGAACATCGGCGTTTCCATGTCGTCTACCAGCCATCTGGCTAACTATCCATTGACTTTCAATCGCCACGCCAAAATACCATTTTCCTTATGTTACTGGGTTTCCCTAACAGGTAATGTCTTACATGTTTCTGATAGTTTGATTACTGCCAACAATTCCTTACGAGTCATACAATACCTAAGTGGCTGAAGCGATATAACAGACTACTCTCCTCACTTTGTGCTGCGCTTGATGCAGTCCATTTCCGACTAGTCACTAGTTTATCCGATGTGCCCGTAGCAAATCAAAACATACTAGTAATGTGTGATTCTTCTATGAGGTCGATGATATTTGGACTGGTTAGTACTTGTTTAGTCCTTAAAGGCAGATTCTTGTGGATTTACCCAAACGGATGGATTCTTACTAGTGATTTCGTATCTTGCGGGTGATTTGAATGCATATTACTGAACTAATGGTCTGTGGTAATTGGCCTGTTCCAATAATCTGCCTTTTTTCTCGATTACACTTAAGTCTGAGTTAGAAAATAGAAGTTTTCTAACCCAGGCGTAGGTCAAATCTTAAAGTTTCTTTCTCGATCTTAAATCTGCACAAATCGATCACCCAACTAACTCCACTGATCATACGTTGGTACACACTGAACTTAAGGAATGCATCTATCAATGTTTTAGATTAAACCTCTCCAATGCCATTAGTCATCCCAAAGTTGTGGCAGCAGATATAAGTAGCAGGGTCGTTGAAAAGACCAAATATCACAGAGGCCATTCTTGGTCACCGATTCGATTTCTTTCTATTTTCCCTTTAGATATGCGGCATTTACGTCCAACTTTGTAGACCGTTTCTTCCCTGTTAGCATGTCCACCGTAATTACACCGTAAGTACATGGAGGTAACGGACAGACATATTTTGTAAATGGTTGCGCCTTATAATCCACAGACTCACTAATTCCACCATCTTTTTTGCGAACCAACAATGGAGAGGAGGACCAGTCTAAATATAAGACTGCATTTCACCCGCTTTCAGAAATACTGGCAGATATAATTCAAACACCAAGGTTTCATTTTTTCCGACTGGTTGTTAGTCTGGTTCCCTGTCCTAAATCTTACAGTGGTTTAGGTCAGGCAGCAACCAATAATCGATAACTACAGTGGTCAAATCAAAATGGCGGACGTACGTTAGTTTATCTATCTATCTTCCTGATAGCCAAACCCCTGCTGGGGACTTAGGCTTTGACACGCGTCAAACTGACAAAGAATGTTAATAAGGATAAGAAATAAAAGTATAAAAGATGTGAGAAAGAAGAAAGGTTAAAAATAGGTTAAAAACAGGGCAGGTATTATTTAGGGAGAGGCATGTTCAATACGGCTAACAGCCGTGCTGAACTCGGGTGTGGGAAGGTCAATGATGTCAGGGGGTAGAGAGTTCCAGTGTATTATTGTTCTAGGGAGGAAGGAGAATTTATAGTAGTCTGTTTTTGCATGTATCTGTTGGAATGTCTGAGAGTGTGATGTGCGTGAGGACCGGCAATGTTAGAATATCCCCCTAAAGTGTATGATATGTATGTGTCATTTTAATTTGACTTAGCAGAGTAATAGAAAAAATAATGGTCTTTGCAATGATAGAAGTTTATTCGCTACAATAGCACTAATATCTACAAAATAACGTTTATAAAACGATTAAAATATTTTTGTAGCAGGGTTTTAAAAGTCCATTAATTTATAACTTTTCAATTGGCCAAGTTAGCACAATCGGTAAAGCCACTGACTTGGAATCAAGGGATCCCTGGTTCGATCCCTGTACAGGCCAGTTATTGTTTTCTTTTTTTAATATTTTGCTTAATTTGTGTAATACAAAAACTTTATTTTCTTATCATGTTCCCACAGGGTACGGTATCAAGAGTAGTAGTAATATATATACATGTATACAAGGGTTATATGAAATTTTGACCATGTTTATTAACGAGTTGGTAAGTGCACAGATAATCAAATTTGAATAAAAAATATATCGTTGCAGTGAGTGCAATACTCTAAATGACCATTCTGAAAAGTTTTGTCAAAATCGGACAGATATTTTAAAAGAAAATTGTTTACAAAGTTGCTACAGATATCAACGGTTGCATCAAAAAAAATAAAAGTCTGATTTTGAGGTTTATATATATGCAGCTGGTCAAACCAGACTTTTAAATATTATAATACTGTTCAATAAATGATATGACGGGTATTTTAAGGCTCAAATTACTTTATTTGTGGTTTTGCAAAAAACATTACCCAACACACGTCTTAAAACATGTTTTGAAATTAGTCGAAATAAGAACATTCTCGGTACAAAAACTGCTTTTTTAATTGCATGATACTTCTGTGGTCATGTAAGGAGGTTTCAGATGCAAATATGCCCATAAAATTGTTAAATGACAAAAATTGAAAAACACATGGAAGCGACCATATTTGTTACATTACGCCGGACCTATACTGCACTGTAATGAAAGATTTAGGTACCGGGAACCAGACTAACTGGTTGTTACATGTTCAGATATTATATTAGTCTGGATTACCTCCCCTACATCACTACGTTAACTAAAATACTATAGTACGACAGGGAACCAGACTAATGTTTTATATATCCCGTTCAAATAGATCGTTGAAATACAAAGAAGGTGTTCTTGTCACCTATGTATACCTGCGTTCGATTCTCCCTGGAGAGACTCTTTCTCACATGGTTGGTCTGCAGCCAAAATCGATTTATGATGCCCCAGAATATCGAACATGTCCCAACTGCCCTCACAGGTACCAATGTACACCCTAATCGAGTGCAGCATGTTTGCTATTCTTGTTCAGAGAAATTAACCTTTGATTCAGACGAGTGTCGAACCAGAATCATCTCGACCCTGAAAACCACCTACCTCTAGGCACCTCTCCATGCCAAGGGAATCGGTTGAGATATTTGTTATAATATACCTTTTCCGAGATATTTACTGACACACCGGCTTAGAATTCTATGATGAAAGGTATGTGGAACCGCAATTGATTTACTCATCCATTTTCGTTCAATAATGTACACTCCGTTGTTTCTTTACATTACACACCATTCTATCATAGAACGTATGTGGTATCGTCCTCCACGTATTAATCTGTCTGCTGCATGGAGACCCCATATCCCACATGGCATAATCTCCACATTAGTAACATTGTCACCTATTAGATATGTGCACACCTAGACTGCAGTGTGTAGAATCACGTGATCAAATGAATGCGTGGTTCTATATCTTTTAACGGTTAATATACTAGGGGTTTTCTCACACTACTACTACTAGTTCAATGGATTGATTTACCATCATTACACATGATTAAATTTGTCTGCTTTTTACTAAAAATATTATTTGAGAAAATACTTCGGTTTCTAATGCTTAAACGTTACAGATATCCATAGGTCTAGGAGTGCACATCACTAAGACTAGTATTAATGTATGCTTGTGGGGACGATGTCTCATCAGAGTACCCGCTTTCTCAATAGTCTAAGCATCATGCTCGCATGACCTACATAGATGTCCTTTTAGGTTATGTACTGTCACTGTCAACCTTTCATAGTCAACTGTCAGGTTGAAATTGTTTTAGACTAAAATGTTCGATTAAAATTGTTGTGTGTTGGGCTTGAGAAGATTACATTTGTTTTTTAATAGTTCGTAGTTTTAGCTATAAAATCTATGAACCAAGATCGATCGTTTGCTCGAATTTATGGCCTTATCCGTCCGAAATCTTCTACACTCCTTCTAAAGTTTTGAGATAAACGCTCGAAAATCAAACCACCGTTCAACAATTAAGTACCAAAAGCGGATAAGTTGCAAATTAACCGTGGAATTTAATTCATTCATTTGATCAGTAAGAAATGGCCAATTGTTTTTGTTTTATTTTTTGAATAGCTCTTTTATACTTTAATTGAATCGTCCAATATTTGATCACAAACATCGGTACATGTATGCACATGATAGTGTATGCCAAATTTAATCAAAATCAGTAAATGTATAAGAGACCTAGGGAGCTCCCAATCTTTAAACCCGTATTTGTCATAACGAAAAATAATCAGTTATACACTTGTGGAATTAAGGTGACGAATTATTACAGTTAAGTTTGAAGTAATTTGAACTTACGATAAACTTTATAGAGCACTTTCCTTAAACTTTTGAAACGCCCCTCATATTTATTTATTGCGATACACATACTAGAGAAAAATACTTATATCAAATACTTATCTATAACGCATAGTTTACAGACGTAAATGACAATTAATTTCTGTATATGGAATAAATAAAACAAAATTTATGACTGTCATAAAAAATACATATATGCAAATACATGTATCCATGTTTAGTTTAAATTAAGATATGTAACAAATACATGAAATTCCAAAGATACACTACATTATTTATAATTCTGACGAATAGCCCACGCATTACTGATAGATGATATATATTGTCAAAAGAATACACAAAAACAAAAACACAGTTATCAGTACCATAAAATATGAGAAAATCGGACAGGGAAGGCGGCACTCAACCTAACCAACCGAGCATACACTCATTAAATGTTATAAGTACACCAACACAGTACATAGCGTTACGTGCAAAAAGTGCCTGTAAAGTTTTTCTAGCTTGAAAAATGGCAACACTTAGAACTGTTATATTACGTCCATGACTTATTATGTTTAAACATCTTAAAATTTGTAAGTATTGAAAAGTTTTATGTCTTGTAATAGATGTGTTGTTATGTACAGTGCATGCTTGCTGATTGGTCGGTCGACATGCCGAATGGTTTTCCAACAATAACTCCAAAACGGGTGGACATAGGATTCTAAAATTTTAAGTGGAGATTGTTCATCCTCCACAGACGACCCGACTCAATTTCAAGGTCATTTGGATCGAAGGTCAATCTTACTATGACCTTTGAATACACAACAATCATTGGTCCACACCATAAGAAATATAGGATATTAGATCGTACAACTTTACAGAGAGGTTGCTAATAATCAGATGTAGGCTGCTAATAATTTTGAGATCGATAGGTCAAAGGTCAAGGTCGTGGTGACCTTAGCTACACTAGGCTATTTACTGTCATAAAACATGTTTGTTTCACAAACCTCTCTTTTACGGTCTGTTATCGTTATTCTTCCGGTTTTGTGTTTTCCTGGTGTGGGTATTGATGGACAATGTGTATGTAACATTTTGAGACTTCGTGCGAAAACATTTGTTTTGCACGTGCATTTTGCATATTTTGAAAATTCACGGTTCACTGCTCGCAGCGGGCAAACTACAATTATCAAATTATCGGATATTGCTGCTATACTACTCACATTAAGACATGCAAAAAATGAACATGATATCATGTATAATAAAAAAGATATATGCATTACATGTTGGTGTACTTATAACATTTAACAAGTGTAGAAAAAAAACCCATAATGTAACACAAATACATGACACAGTGTCCACCCATAACGTAGCGAGAAAATGAAATACCAAAGTATCAGCTGTAATTAAAAAAGCTCAAAACCTTTAAAGGGACTCAACTCCAGTCGGTAAATTGTTAGATTTATAAAAAAGCTCTCTTAAAAGCGCAGTGTTTTGCCTTGACCTACCAAATACATTTATATACGAATCTGGACCTATTCGCCTTGAAGGAAAATAATCGCATTACGTCGGTTTATTAAATTTAGATCCCAAAATCGAATGCGTGATTAACACATTAAAATTTATATTCCACGTTGTGTAGCGTAGATTGATGTTTCAATGCCGAGAACAGCCGTCACCTAATAAACGAACGGTAAAACACGTTCGGTAGTTTTCATCAATAGCGCCTTTGATCGTAATGTAAATTGTAAGTATACTTTATACATGTGTTGAACATAGTTTTGTAATTAAAACGTCTACAAAAACATATTTTAATCATCAAAATGGAGTAAAGTCCCTTTAAATAAACAGTTTAAGGGAAACATGTGTCTATTTGATCAGAGTTCACACATGTTCTGCTTGTCTTAAGAGGTGCTTTGACACATCATCTTTCTAAACATTTTAGCAAGACCATTCTGAACCTGAGGGTCCAGGATTGCGTACAAGATTGGATTAATGATATGCTGAATGAAATAGAACCTCAAGAAGAAGAAGAACAGTGCCTTGCCTCTATCCGAGAGTCCGTTGACCACATTCCCTGCACTACCGAGGATGCTAATCATGGTAAAGTATAACACTGTTGTTGATATAAATGTTGTTGTTAGTATAAACATGATCAGGGCCCTCCGTCGTACACGTGTTGACCTGGTTCCTGATTGTGGTCTTTCAGTGGTTCCTTTCTTACTTCCGGCCTTCGATTTCACACTCTCCTTCGTCGTTGCACTGCGAGTAAGTTTGTTCTTGGTCGAGGATTGCTGTTGGTCGTCTTCGTCTATTTCTTTCATATCTGCCTCTTTGGTACCTTTATCATTGTCAACCAAATCATTCTTATTATCTGAAGCTTCAGCCTCGCTTTGCTTAGCAGTGTGATCATCTTCGTTACCTTTAGCATCACCAGTGGATGTTGTTGAATTCTCAACAGCAGAAATGTTCGAGAATGTCCGAGATGTTTTCGATTTAGCGAGCATGCCCATACGTTTATCGCTGGTGAGTTTTCTGGCAACCAGGATGTTCAAGATCAACATCGGTATCAGGATAAGAAATATAATTACACCTACCGCTGCTTCGTACCCAAAAGGATAAGCTGTATGCTCATACTTCTGATCTTTCTCACACAGTGTTACAGTAATCGTCGTGTTCTTGTAAATTTTCTCAAATGAACGCATACCCCAAAACACACTAACTGGTGAAGCAATCACTCCTGCCAAGAATAACACAAGGAAGCAAAGCCGTACGGCAACCGTTGGAGTAATCTGCCATTTCAGTGGGCGACAAACCTTCCGAAAACGGTCTATGGCGATGACCAACAAACACAACGTCTCCGCACTGACGGTGAAAATGTTAAAGAAATCCTTGGTCTTGCAGACGATTGGAAATTGGTAGTTGTACCAATAGCGTTGTGTTATAATTTCACCAGGCATCGTTGTCAAGGTGCAGGTGAAGTCGATCAGCCCGAGGCAGATGTTGAATGTTCGGTAGTTACATGGACTGTAATAAAATACGAACACGAAAATTGCCAAGATGTTTCCGATGAAACCAACAATTGCTTCGATTCCAACAAATATTGTCACTGGTAGTAGTTTCGTTGTAAACTCCGTATTTAGTTCTTCAAGAAGTGCTTCAGCATCGTTAGAACTTGCAACTGATTCGTTGTATGCAACTGTCGAATTCATGTTTAAATCCTTTGGTATATCATACAATAAATAAGCGAATACTAGTGTACTCAAACTCTTGTTCTGTATCACTTGTTGTACGCTGCCAATCAAATGATATGTTGTGATCTGTCTTTGCCTCCTCCTAAGTCTCACTTGTCGAAAAATTGTTTCTAATCAACTAAAATGTTGTGTTTTGCTTTTGCAACCTTACTGCTTGTGTTGCTGTTTCAAAATGACCATATATTATTTCTGCTTATGTGGTTGCGTCCTATATGACATTCTTCCGGCTTTACTGTTTTAATAACGAAGCTCTGATCAAACCACTCATTTCATTAAACAAATGAAATTAATTAAAAAGTGTAACTTCCTTACCATAATCAAGTGCACAAAACACATAGTATAACGTAAGTCCCTCTTTAAACTTTTTGTGACACAATTTAGCAGTTGATTGTCTTTTCCATATTTAATTTCGGATTTCTGTATACCTAAAACGGAAGTAGCTCAAAAAGACTTGGAGTGCTCGACAAACACATATCTGCATCACAGATAATGCAGGATTTATTGCGCGAAAAAGTACAATAATGTGTCCCTTTCCTAAGCAAAGCGCTAAAGGGCGTGTATTCATTCCTTTACCATCCATGTGCAATTACCTGCATAAAGGGCAATTCTATATTGATATAGATTGACTACTTCGAGGATGTGGATAAAGAATATTGTGGATTAGACTAGCTAAACGGTGATCATATTTTTCTTCATAAGGTAACGAGTTAACCTAATGCATTGTTTATTGTCAAACCACCTTATATTTTTTTTAAAAAAATACAATAAGGATATACACATTATTTACCTTACAGCTCACAGCCAATATTAGATTCTATGTCATTTGTAAACAAAATGTTATCAGTAAGATAATCAATCTGTTTACCTATACCCTCGTACTCCGGCAGTTTTACTGCGGTCTATCGTCACTAACACCACCGTTGACTGTATCATTGATAAAAAGTTAAGCGAATTTTTTTGTGTAAAAACTACAAGAAAAATATTCAGTATACACAATTTTTTTTCGTTTTTTTATCTCCAATGATGCAGTTACCGGTGGCTAATACTGCCATTCAATGGTTGCTTAGATCAGAGAAGCAAGAAATGAGTAATCACACACGTTGCTTTCCCGTTGTATCGAGAACTGATACATGTACACTGTTTCTATTCGTGTACTTTTGTTTTGTGTCGTTTATTATATGTTTTATGTGCTTAGCTATTTAAGTTGAGTGCTAGATCTAGTATATAGTTTTAAACAAAATTCTGCCTGTGCATTAGATATGGTCGAATACCTCTTTCTAACCTGCACTCTGGGGTCAACATTTACAGTCGGAATTGACTCATGGCCTTACTACGGAAGACGAAAACGATGCTATTGGCTTACCCTCCGATGTATGGACAAGTTCTTCCCGGTTCTATTACTTGTTTCGTATAATACGGAGATAATGTCTAGATACTAATCCTATGCAAGAATTGTAAACAAGGTTCTTGCTTTGAATATAGATACATGTACATAGATCTACATAGTTACATATATAGTTGAATAGTAGATTCTGGTAGAAGAGTTCTACTCCTGTGGCCCCAGAACTGTGTTCTCATCAAGATAAGGGATGTTCAGTAGAGTAACGACCGTTTACAGTTTATAATTGTACTAATTTCCTGATCATTCCAGAATCACACTGAACAATAAATACAAAATATAGAATTTTTTAATGGTATATCGACGGTGCCAAACCAAAACCCTTAACTCAATTTTAGCGCGAAAACTTTTTTTGCAGCATCCGCATCTGCTAGATTTCCCGCGCATTTCTGTCTAGTCGCCATCTAAATAGCCAATCGCGTTACTTCAATACAGTCAGGTGACAAAATACCGTATTTTTGTTGGATTCAAAAATATTAGTCGAAAATTCCGTATATGACAGTACAAACTCCGATTTAGTACAAGTCAACATATTCTTGTACATGTCGGGAGTTGATTTTGGTTCCAACTAGGATCATTTCGTTACAAGACGTCGGTATTATTTCAACGGAGTAAATACGTTTTTTTACGTCTCCTGAAATGTTGTCTTTTTGCAGTTACGGGGTTTTGGCTTGGCACCGTCGATATTCATTCACAGGCCTAAGAAATTATATCTCAAAAACGAGTTTAACATCCCAAAATTTGCACTCATTCATTACATAAAAGATATACTATATTGAATGGATGAAAAATCGGGGAAGTAAAAACTGTCGTTTGTGAAACAGTTTCTTATGCCTGTGAATCAGTGAACGTATATCAACCACTTTGTGTGGACATGTGTTTTAAAACAAAAGTTACAAAACATGATACATTTTGAACTCTTCCGTAAAAGTATGATCCTTATGATCACAAACACTACTGGCAATTCGTTTGCTATACATTTAGGGTAATGTATCTATCAGTTAAAACTATGGCCACAATCCCCTAGGAAAGTAGGTGGTTAGCAGGCTAACTGTATTTTTACCTTTCCGATCTGCATGCACTGTCATGTGAGTGTGGTACTTTTGTTTAGAGCCAGAATTGTAGGGAAATATACAGCCTAGTTGGGGTATTTTGAGAGTGTCGTAGTCGTTAATGTGTATCAAATGTTGAGCACATCGAAATCATACTGCATATGTTTGTATAAGGCTTTATAATTAGTGTAACACCGTTGAGGTGGATTCTACCACTGCGTCACTCCATTCGTGTCATGAACTGTTTCACTGCTTTAGGACAGTGGTAATTTGCGAGGTTTGTATGACCCACATGGCCTTAATATTGGCAGGGATTTTACCCGGGTATGGAAATAAAAAAGCCAAGTAAAACTCCCCATCAATCCCCGGGTTTGGGACCGTAGCATTCACAGCTGGGCAATAACTTTTTTCCTGGAATTGTTCTTAGGGCTCGTATTTACAAAGATAGTTTGGTTTAAGGAAAAAGAAAGTAGAATCTACTAAAGATTTTTTAAATATTTTTCTTTCACTTTTTGTTTGAAATATTTGAAGTAAATCTACATACAGAGTTTTCAAACGTAAAATATGTCGCAATATGCAACCATCTAATAGACGGGATTTCCCCCGTACAATAAAGTAATATCGCTGGCTTAGAATGAGAAGGTCGTAATTAAAAAAAAAATATTTCGGGGGAAAAGGAAAACTGTCTGACAATCACTTTTTACTGATGGTAAACAAGCTTTTTCAACTTCAGTTTTGGTCAACATGACAGCTTCAGATTTTGATTTCAATAGGTAGATTTCAAATATGCATTAGTCTTATGAGGTCGTAAGTGCCACTTAATTACGACCTTCGCATTCTAAGCCAGCGATATATAGATACAATACACTTGACAAAACAATGATAAATAATCACAATAAAAGAAAACTGCTAACATGTAAAGAAAAATATAACAATTTCGATGTGGAATTTTTCTCTAGATTCGATGTTGAAATTTGTTCGGTTCTTTCGAATTCGAATTTCCCCGTAATTTCGCTATTTCGAAAATGCCAAAGGTTAGCCATATGTATTGATATAACCAACGGCCTAAGAATTGTTTTCACAAAAAACTAGTTTTACATCCCCAAATTTTCACTCATTCATTAAGATAAAATAGACTAAATAGAATGGATGAAAAATTGGGGAAGTAAAAACTGTCATTTTTGACACAATTTCTTAGGCCTGTGATAAGGCACATGATCAGGAAGTTATTGGTTTCAATCTTCCATTATAATGAATAACCAATATTAAGTATTTTCCCCAAAAAACAATCAAGATACCGAGAGTCGATTCTAATTAATTAGGCGTACCATTACCTAAATAACATGTTCTTATTAATTAAGTTGCCGGTCAAATATTTACAAAATTAAATATACTGCAAAAACATGTAGGCTACTACAAAAAAGTAAGAATATTATTTACTCAAATTTTGATAAGAATCAAGAATTCAATATTCATGTCCGTGTTACGTTAACCGAACAATGCTGATATAGAAAACTGTTTGCAAATATTAAAATACCATTCTGTTGAAACATGACAGGCATATTAGAGTTTCTAACGGTATTTGAACCCGGATTGAACTATTGAGGCACACAGATATATATACTAGTAATTGTTTACAATTATGTTACAATAAATTAGAATATGGGAACGTTTTGCTTGTTTGAATGTAACAAACATAACGAATTGCAAAACAAATCTATAAATAATCAAGCATCGTTGTCTGAGGAAAATATAGTACATGTATAATCCAAAGTGTCCAGTGATTTTTTTATCTGCGAGTCCCGACTCCTGGGCTCAAAAAAAATCAGTGAGGATGCAAACGTTCAAATTATGTGAGTCTCAATAATGCATTGGGATTTGTAGAAGCATGAATTTTGAAGACTGTTTAATACCTTTATTATTATCAGTACCCTGGTTTTCAACAGCAAATAGTGTAAATAAGTCAGTTCACACATTCCCTTAACCTACCTATCCTCTTCGTGCCGGCAGGCACATAAGGCTGCTACCAGAGTTCTCCATTGCTTCCTGTCTTTGGCAATCTTTTCATTCTCTCCAAAAGTCTTCCCATGGTCTTTATCTCAATATTGATCGTCCTTCTCCATGTCTCTTTCGGTCTTCCCTTCACATATTACTTTAATGTTTTTGATAAAATATTTGGACTCGTTCTTTCAGCTTTTTGACTCGTAGATTTGCAAGTTATCGAGTCCCATGACTCGTTCATTGAAATTTGTTAAAAAAATCACTGAATGTAGGGTTGTCATTTTTTTCTGCCCAATAACGACATCAATCCACTCTTGATCTGTGGGTCCAACATCACGTACAATATCGGGTTGATTATATGCTGGATGAAGTAGAAACGGAGAAAGAAGAAGAACAATGTTTTGCCGACAGCGGACATACCATTGACGATATTCCCGGCGCTTCCCAAGATGCTCACCATAGTGAAATACATGATAGTCGTACAGATGAACGTCGAGGTCAGAATAAACATGATTAGAGCCTTCCGTCGGATCCTCTGTGCATTCATCTCCGACGGTGTCAACTTTCGTTTCGATGCTACTCCATCGGAATTTTCTGGTGTCTCTTTAACATGTCCGTTCGTATTCCTTTCAACGTCCGCTTTATGAGCGTTATCATTTCTCTTAGCGACTCCGCCGACATTTTCTGGAGCATTGTTGGAAACGTTGGTCGTAGTTTCGTTAACGTTGTCTTTATGAGTACTTCCGTTTGTGTTTGTGACACCTGTGGTATTGTCTGGTACATCTTTAACACCTTCAGTCTGTTTTATATCACCGTTTGTGACACTACCAGGCTCGCCTGTATAAACCCCACTGTCAATGGGTGCTGCATCCTCATGAAAGGCTTCTCCGGGAGATCCACCACGTACGTCAGAAGGGACTTCAACAGTTACATTTGACATGGATACCACAGACTGCTCTGTACTACCGGTATTTGCTGACTTCTTAGTGGTATCAGGTCGTTGTTTTGTCAACATCCCGCGTCGTCTTTCGTAGATGAGTCGCTTAGCAACAGCAACGTTCAGAACAAACATGGCGACGAGGAATATAAATATTATACCACCAACGACCGCAACGTAACCAAACGGAAATTTCGTATCTTCGTATTTTTCATCCTTTTCACAGGTTGTAATCAGAACTGTGGTGTTCTTATACTCTTTCGTATACGTCCTTACTCCCCAGAATTCAACAATTGGAGAGGCGATTGCACCAGCGGCGAATACGGAAACAAAGCACAAAACAACAGCCGCTTTCGGGCCAATTTGCCACTTTAGCGGTTGACATATTTTCCGATACCTGTCTATAGATATGACTAAGAGAGTAAAGGTCTCCGCCGAAACCGTACAAATGTTAAAAAAGTCTTTGGTCTTGCAGATTTCCTTCACTGGGTAGTTAAACCAATAACGTTGTGTCACCATTTCTCCCGCCATTGTTGTGAATGTACACGTCAAGTCGATCAGGCTTAAGCAAATACTGAATGTTCGATAATTGCATGGTTTGTAATAAAAAGCAAACAGAAACACTACCAATGAGTTCCCAATGAATCCAATTGAAGCTTCTATTCCAACGAATATGGTTACTGGAAGAAGTCTGCTAGTAAGTTCATTGTTCATTTCCTCAAGCAAAGCACTTGCATGCTCATCATTAACAAAATCGTCGTCCTCGGGAATATACATTATGCCGTATGAATGCCTCCACTTGATTATTTTTTATAAGCTCAAAACTTATTTATTCACAGTCGCTCTGTATTACACAATGTCAACAGATAAAATTGCAGTTGAAATACTCGTGCAGCGGTTATAATTACCTCAAATATGTTCAGTATTGACTATCGACCTTATGTCAAAAGCTTCTTCATTATTAAATAATTGACTGTTGAGTAAATTAGCTAACCATGCAAGTACATAAAAACTATGAGTAGAAAATCACGTTCTGCACATAAAGCATGTCAAAGGTGATTTTCAATTATGGTAACACAACATCAACGCCCTGTTCTTTATGAACAAACACGGGTCGTTTGTTTTGCCTGATTATATAGACAGCGTCCCGTTAGCCGGCCAAGTGCTTGTCCAAATGTCGGATTATAATTTTAATATTACGTTATTGTTAGGATTTCTCTGAAAAGTTATTTTCTTATTTTTATAAGTAATATTTTGTGATTTTTTTATTAGTAACAACAAACAAGGAACTTCCTCATGTATTTTAAGTTAAAACCCTAAATCTTAATATTAATTTATAGTTTCTCTGTTATTGTTTAGATAGCTCTTCAAATTTAATACTAGTAGTCTTTATTTTGATAATATTTTATTAGTAATTATTTTATTAGTAACAACATGCAACGAACTTCCTCGTTATGTAAAACAACAAATCGCTGGCTTAGAATGCGATGATCGTAACTACAAAATCAATATTTTGAGAAAACAAGAACAACTGTTCGACAATCACTCTTTACTTATGTTAAAACAAGCTTTTTCAGCTTCAGTTTGGTCAACATGCCAAGTTCCGATTTTCATGAAAATAGGCTCATAAGAAGCGCCTTATGATGTAGATTTCAAATTAGTCTTATAAGGTCGTAATAAGTATAGTTACACGACCTTCTCATTCTAACACAGCGAAATCACCAGCCCAGTATATCCTTGATTAGAGGTTATGGTACACACTAGTACGCAAGCCAGTCGAGTGGTGGCCCATCTATGAGCTTGCTAGTGATGATCAAGTATAATCAAGATTCACTATTATTAATAAGGATATTACTAAGATCAACTTTATCCACGTAAGCTCTTGTTGTTTTTAATAAAATGACAAACTGTTTTGGTCATTATAGTGTCACATCAGTTAATATCCAATGATGGGATGATATTATTACTGGCCTGCTAATATTGACAAGATTATAAAGATCGAAATAAACTGATCACTTCCTCCAGTTCTAGAAAATATTTCAGAGAACACTGTCCATGTATTCCAAAACAACCCCTTTAATGAGAACATGACGTATATCGCTAGCTTAGATTCAGGAGGTCGTAACTACTATTTACGACCTTATAAGACTGATACATATTTGAAATATGCATCATAAGGCGCTTCTTATAAGCCTATTGTCATAACAATAGGAAATTGTAATGTTGACCAAAATGAAGTTGTAAAAGCTTATTTTACCATAAGTAAAGAGTAATTTTCGGACAGTGTTTTTTGTTTTCTCAAAATATTGACTGTGTACTTACGACCTTCTCAGTTGTATCCCTACATGTGTCTTTCCAAATGTATCTATACATTGTACCGCCATAAGTTGGCTCTGGACATCAATATTTCCAAACAACTAACCAGACGAGGGGAACATTAATGCTGGTCCACAAGAAAACAAGGCACTCAAACATTCTAGAAATAGTTTTAGATACAATGTACTATATTAATCAATTTAAATATCAATACTGTTTTTTTTTAATTTTAAATGCATTTACTATAACTATTATGCTGATAAACCGGTCCCAAGTTAACAAAGGGTCAATTTTTCTGTTGCAAAAGTTAATTATTGTACAATGTACTGGAGACTGAAACTAATCCTGAAAAACGAGGAACAAAATTTAATACCAGGATCAAATCTCGTATTGTTTGTATTTGTATATCTGTCCGTAAAACTTGTTTTAATGTCAATTTAAAGGATATGCATTTGAGCCTGATCATGAAAACTAATCCTTTTTGAACTTGGGGCCCGAGAAAAGTCAGATTCATATTAGGCTAGGGGTAGTTTTTGGTTGTATACCCCTCCCAATGGTCGAACATTTCACAGCCTTGTTTTTATTGAATAGTGATGTGTGTGAAGTTAGCAGCCAGTTGCCAGTTGCCAGTTGCCAATTCAACTTTTTGAATCGGCAACTGGCAACTGTCAGCTAACTTCACAACCCAGCAGCCGATTCGTCGATTTCGAAAGTTGAATCGGCAACTGGCAACTGTCAGCCAGCTGACGATTCAAATTTCACTGTAGACTCGAATTGGCAACTGGAAACTGTCAGCCAGCTGACGATTCAAATCTTTCGGGAAAATCGAATTGGCAACTGGCAACTGTCAGCCAGCTGACGATTCAAATTTCACTGTGGACTCGAATTGGCAACTGGCAACTGTCAGCCAGCTGACAATTCGAAAAAAATATTTTTTTTGTGAAAATCGAATTGGCAACTGGCAACTGTCAGCCAGCTGACAATTCGAAAAAAATATTTTTTTGTGAAAAATCGAATTGGCAACTGGCAACTGTCAGCCAGCTGACAATTCGAAAAAAAAATTGTGAAAAATCGAATTGGCAACTGGCAACTGTCAGCCAGCTGACAATTCGAAAAAATATTTTTTTTTGGAAAAAATCGAATTGGCAACTGGCAACTGTCAGCCAGCTGACAATTCGAAAAAAATATTTTTTTTTGTGAAAAATCGAATTGGCAACTGGCAACTGTCAGCCAGCTGACAATTCGAAAAAAAAAAAAAATTGTGAAAAATCGAATTGGCAACTGGCAACTGTCAGCCAGCTGACAATTCGAAAAAAAAATTTTTTTGTGAAAAATCGAATTGGTAACTGGCAACTGTCAGCCAGCTGACAATTCGAAAAAAATATTTTTTTGTGAAAAATCGAATTGGCAACTGGCAACTGTCAGCCAGCTGACAATTCGAAAAAAAAATTTTTTTGTGAAAAATCGAATTGGCAACTGGCAACTGTCAGCCAGCTGACAATTCAAAAAAAAAAATTTTGTGAAAAATCGAATTGGCAACTGGCAACTGTCAGCCAGCTGACAATTCGAAAAAAAAAATTTTTATGTGAAAAATCGAATTGGCAACTGGCAACTGTCAGCCAGCTGACAATTCGAAAAAAAAATTTTTTATGTGAAAAATCGAATTGGCAACTGGCAACTGTCAGCCAGCTGACGATTCAAATTTTACTGTAGACACGAATTGGCAACTGGCAACTGTCAGCCAGCTGACGATTCAAATCTTTCGGAAAAAATCGAATTGGCAACTGGCAACTGTCAGCCAGCTGAAGATTCAGATTTCACTGTAAAATCGAATTGGCAACTGGCAACTGTCAGCCAGCTGACGATTCAAATTTCAATGTAAAATCGAATCGGCAACTGGCAACTGTCAGCCAGCTGAAGATTCAGATTTCACTGTAAAAATCGAATTGGCAACTGGCAACTGTCAGCCAGCTGACAATTCGAAAAAAATGTTTTTTGTCAAAAATCGAATTGGCAACTGGCAACTGTCAGCCAGCTGACAATTCGAAAAAAAAATGTGAAAAATCGAATTGGCAACTGGCAACTGTCAGCCAGCTGACAATTCGAAAAAAAAAAATTTTTTTGTGAAAAATCGAATTGGCAACTGGCAACTGTCAGCCAGCTGACAACTGGAAAAAAAAAATTTTTTTGGGAAAAATCGAATTGGCAACTGGCAACTGTCAGCCAGCTGACAATTCAAAAAAAAAATTTTTTTTTTGGAAAAAAACGAATTGGCAACTGGCAACTGTCAGCCAGCTGACAATTCGAAAAAAATATTTTTTTTGTGAAAAATCGAATTGGCAACTGGCAACTGTCAGCCAGCTGACAATTCGAAAAAAATATTTTTTTGTGAAAAATCGAATTGGCAACTGGCAACTGTCAGCCAGCTGACAATTGGAAAAAAAATTTTTTTTATGAAAAATCGAATTGGCAACTGGCAACTGTCAGCCAGCTGACAATTCAAAAAAATTTTTTTTGTGAAAAATCGAATTGGCAACTGGCAACTGTCAGCCAGCTGACACATCGAAAAAAAATGTGAAAAATCGAATTGGCAACTGGCAACTGTCAGCCAGTTGACAATTCGAAAAAAAAAATTTTATGTGAAAAATCGAATTGGCAACTGGCAACTGTCAGCCAGCTGACAATTCGAAAAAAATATTTTTTTGTGAAAAATCGAATTGGCAACTGGCAACTGTCAGCCAGCTGACAATTCGAAAAAAAAAATTTTATGTGAAAAATCGAATTGGCAACTGGCAACTGTCAGCCAGCTGACAATTCAAAAAAAAATTTTTTGTGAAAAATCGAATTGGCAACTGGCAACTGTCAGCCAGCTGACAATTCGAAAAAAAATGTGAAAAATCGAATTGGCAACTGGCAACTGTCAGCCAGCTGACAATTCGAAAAAAATATTTTTTTTGTGAAAAATCGAATTGGCAACTGGCAACTGTCAGCCAGCTGACAATTCGAAAAAAAAAATTTTTTGTGAAAAATCGAATTGGCAACTGGCAACTGTCAGCCAGCTGACAATTCGAAAAAAAATGTGAAAAATCGAATTGGCAACTGGCAACTGTCAGCCAGCTGACAATTCGAAAAAAATAATTTTTTTGTGAAAAATCGAATTGGCAACTGGCAACTGTCAGTCGAAAAAGAATATTTTTTGTGAAAAATCGAATTGGCAACTGGCAACTGTCAGCCAGCTGACAATTCGAAAAAAAAATATTTTCGTTGTGAAAAATCGAATTGGCAACTGGCAACTGTCAGCCAGCTGACAATTCGAAAAAAAATATTTTTTTGTGAAAAATCGAATTGGCAACTGGCAACTGTCAGCCAGCTGACCATTCGAAAAAAAAAAGTTTTTGTGAATAATCGAATTGGCAACTGGCAACTGTCAGCCAGCTGACAATTCGAAAAAAAAAATTATTTGGTGAAAAATCGAATTGGCAACTGGCAACTGTCAGCCAGCTGACAATTCGAAAAAAAAAAGTTTTTGTGAATAATCGAATTGGCAACTGGCAACTGTCAGCCAGCTGACAATTCGAAAAAAAAATGAGTGAAAAATCGAATTGGCAACTGGCAGCTGTCAGTCAGCCAGCTGACAATTCAAATTTTTCCGTAGAATCGAATTGGCAACTGACCTCAGCTGACAATTAAAAGTTCACTGTTATATCAGATAAATAACTAACATGATTTTGAGGCTTGTTGTAACTTTATTTCTCTTGTCCGAATAATAGCTTGTTTTCAATATTGTGCGGATGTGTATGCAGATTCGACCCTAGAAAAAGTATATGTTTATACCCGACTGTATATATTGCGAATTTTCAATTATTACATGTATTCTTACTATTTGACCACCCGTGATTAATAAATGTTGTGATTATTATAAACCCAAACATTAGCGAGATTGCCAATTCTACAAGTTCGCAAAAAAGGCTTGAGAATGGCACTAAAAACTAAAAATAAATTAATCAAATTCCTAAAAGTACCGTATTGAATGGTAGGGTAACTCCAAAAATAGAGGCCTAAACTGGCATTTGTTCCTCTACCACTTGTGGTCGATTCAATAAATAATACTAATGAGGGAACTATCCTATTCGAAAGAATAGCGGGAATTACCGTTAACTCAGATACATGATGTATACCCAGCTAAAGCTAGATAAACAAAGTTTACCTGACAGACGACTCGATGTTGACCAACGATTCTCAAATGACTTTGAAAGTACTGTAATTGGAGGAATATCAATTCTTTGTTTGGAAATATAAGCGACAGTCACAACCCAACGGACGTGTAACTACGTGAATCGGAGTCAGTAGGCATTTGTGATTACGCAGACATAACGTTTGTAGCATTTGGCCAGCGTTCGGCCAACCTATTCATCCCCGCATTTGCGAGCCTTTTTCTGCCACCTTAATTCGTAAGGACAACGCATGGGAGCTGTTTGTACAAATAGATAACCTGGCCATAGCACGGAGATCGTAGGCTGTTAGAACTTTATAAACACGTAAAACTCACTTGTAATGTGCGCAACCTACAATGAACTCAATCACTCACGATCAGGGCGTACTCATATCCTCCGTATTTCAAACCTACGTTTTCAAAAGTTCGTAGTGACCTTAAGGTGCTTATAGCTTGGCCAATTTGACACAAGCCTGATCTTTTGATTAGCATAATTTAACAGTCGACACTGATTGTATGTTTTCATGATCGGTGAGTATCATGAAGACGCTCGAGATTTAATACAAACACAAATTTGAAATACCGATATCGCACGATTTGCTTGCGGAAATTGATATATTCAAAGCAAGAACCTTGTAATATATTCTTGCATAAAGGTCAGGCTCATGTCAAAATAGCCAAGCTATACACACAGTAAGTTTTGATGTATAAGTCGAGGATGTACGCTTTGCCACTAGGTAACAACGAAGGCGTACATCTTGAGAAAATGCACGACAGAGGCGTACTTCACCTTACTACAAATAACATCTTGACTTATAGGTCAAGATGTATACATCAAAACTTACTGTGTGTACGCATCTTCCCGAAAAATACTCACGTCTGGTTATGATCCGAGTTAAAGGCATCAGCTTTCTTTTGGCCGTTATCACATGTCGTTCCTCCACTCCAACTTGACTCACCCTAACCTAAGGGAGCCTCAAGTGTAGCCGTAGTGACGGTCGAGTGGAGATTTGGTAGATCTACCTCCACTTTCTCGAGTGGGTGACCGTTATAATATATGGTAAGATAGTAAGATAGTGTAAACAATACATGTTTAATTATTAAATCGGTTTTGGGGGATTCGGTGCATTTGCATGATATTAACAAAGTCAAATTTTAATTTTGATTTTAATCATTTGAACTCAAAAAAATAAGACCTTAGTTTGAATACACACAAATAATAATGATCATAAGATAGTAAAATAAGTTTAAACTTAGATGTAATAATATGTAGCGTTAATTAAACGCATGCTAATTATCTTGACAATAATAAAATAAACATTAAATTAAATGTATGACAATGCACACGAGTTTTAAATGATACCGTGACATAATCCAGTATTGTTGTGGAAGCAGGCTCAATAGTATCATATCAATATGAATTCCACAGACCGCTGGGCATGTAGTTTCAGATTAATAATTTAGAAATCATATGAGCTCGGTTACTGTTTTTTATCAGCAGCTTACTGTCCTGTGTCATTTTGTGAGCAACTTACTACAGATACAACGCAGGAAAGACAGGTCACTTGAACGCCATACTTCCTAGAATATCATTTTGAGAGCGACCATGGTGTATAAAATAATTAAATACATACCAAGTGTGCATATAGATTATGCATGTACTAATTTATTTTAAGTTGATTGCGAGGCAATTTTTTACAATTCATTTCAATCATTCTCGACACACAATTCCTGATATCGTCAAAATTGTATCGATTAACAAAAAATAGAAGAATTCCAAGTTTTTGCCTATTATACTGAACGTCTTGTATGTGCAATATTTATTACCATTTATATCTAATCTTTGGTATGGCGTGACATGAGATCGAACCCGTACCCACACACGCGAGCAATCTACCACTAGGATATCCAGGCGACATTCTTGCACATTAGTTATTGCAGCGTAGTAAATAACATACATGTTTGTGTTACAGATGACCACGTTTTTATTTTAATAAAACTATTTTAGTTATATTCACGGGATTAAAAAGCAATTATTAAAATCAATATAAAAATATACATGCATTTCCGTATTCATGTTCCTTATACATGTATTATTTACACGAATACAATGCAGCATGCAATTTATTAACATCGCAGTGAAACTACTATATTTAAATTCCACGTATTTCAGACTGTACTGCAACTTAACTTTATTTGTTCACAAATATACTTTAGGATTACAAAATGTATTTTACAAAATCTGCATTGATGGTTTCAAAACATTCTTTCAAAAGGGTTCGTTGGTTTATTTATTTTGAAAATACAATAACTTTAATAGTCCAACGTTCGTGCGCTAAATCGGTATTCACATAACCTTACTTGAGAGTAGCTGGAGTCACTGTCAAGTGACCGTTTCGCCCACTCGAGAAACCCCACTCCGTCGAGTCAACTCCAGCGACACTTACCGTTGCGAATACCATTTTCTAGTTAGGTCGGATACCCACTCAAACGCACGGACGAAATGATATTAAAATTATCTCAGTGAGTGACAGTGGAGGGACGGTCGAGTAGAGGAAGTGAATATGGCCGAGGCATTTGGAAATGCCGTCACGGACCAGTTTACAGACCCTTTAAAAGCCTTGACATTGATAATAAAAACGAAGAATTAAAATGAAATTATACCATCATAAAGATGATGTGTGAAGTTTGAAACTGCCGATTTTCAGTAGGCGGCTTTATCGGCGGGATTTCCCTTCTACCAAGCCCTTCAAAATTTCACCCCGGGGAAAACTTTTTCCCATGAGCTCCGATACTAGCAAGTTTTGGTGCGTTGGGAAGCTCTTTTCGTGCTTGTTCATTTAACACCAAACTCAACCGGCTAGCTTGCCTTTGAACAAAAACTGTCATCCAGCGTCTAACGAGCGAGCCTCTTAAGGCTGTTTATCGGCAGGATTTCCCTTCTACCAAGCCCTTCAAACTTTCACCTCGGGGAAAACTTCTTCCTATGAGCTCCGAACCGGCCAAGTTTGGGTGCGTTAGAAAGCTCTTTCCATGCTCATTTATTGAACACTAAACGCAACTGACTAGCTTGCTTTTTGAAAAAAATGCCACATCGCGTCTATCGACTGAGCTTTGCAGGCGGCTTTTCGGCGTGATTTCCCTTCTGCCAAGCCGTCCAAATTTCCACACCGGGGAAAACTTTTTCACATACATTCCGATCCCTACAAGTTTGGGTGCGTTAGAAAGCTCTTTCCGTGCTCGTTCATATAACACCAAACTCAACCGGCTAGCTTGCCTTTGAACAAAAACTGTCATCGAGCGTCTAACGAGCGAGCCTCTGAAGGCTGTTTATCGGCGGGATTTCCCTTCTACCAAGCCCTTCAAAATTTCACCTCGGGGAAAACTTTTTCCCATGAGCTCCGAATCAGCCGAGTTTGGGTGCGTTAGAAAGCTCTTTCTATGCTCGTTCATTGAACACTAAACTAAACTGGCTAGCTTGCTTTATGAAAAAATGCCACAGCGCGTCTACCGACCAAGCTTTGCAGGCGGCTTTTCGGCGTGATTCCCCTTCTACCAAGCCGTCCAAATTTTCACACCGGGGAAAACTTTTTCACATGATTTCCGATCCCTACAAGTTTGGGTGCGTTGGAAAGCTCTTTCCGTGCTCGTTCATATAACAGCAAACTCAACCGGCTAGGTTGCCTTTGAACAAAAACTGTCATCGAGCGTCTAATGAGCGAGCCTCTGAAGGCCGTTTATCGGCGGGATTTCCCTTCTACCAACCCTTTCAAAATTTCACCTCGGGGAAAACTTTTTCCCATGAGCTCCAAATCGGCCGAGTTTGGGTGCGTTAGAAAGCTCTTTCCATGCTCGTTCATTGAACACTAAACTCAACTCGCTAGCTTGCTTTATGATAAAATGCCACAGCGCGTCTACCGACCGAGCTTTGCAGGCGGCTTTTCGGCGTGATTTCCCTTCTACCAAGCCGTCCAAATTTTCACACCGGGGAAAACTTTTTCACATGATTTCCGATCCCTACAAGTTTGGGTGCGTTGGAAAGCTCCTTCCGTGCTCGTTCATATAACACCAAACTCAACCGGCTAGGTTGCCTTTGAACAAAAACTGTCACCGAGCGTCTAACGAGCGAGCCTCTGAAGGCTGTTTATCGGCGGGATTTCCCTTCTACCAAGCCCTTCAAAATTTCACCTCGGGGAAAACTTTTTCCCATGAGCTCCAAATCGGCCGAGTTTGGGTGCGTAAGAAAGCTTTTTCCATGCTCGTTCATTGAACACTAAACTCAACTGGCTAGCTTGCTTTATGAAAAAATGTTACAGCGCGTCTACCGACCGAGCTTTGCAGGCGACTTTTCGGCGTGATTTCCCTTCTACCAAGCCGTCCAAATTTTCACACCGGGGAAAACTTTTTCACATAAATTCCGATCCCTACAAGTTTGGGTGCGTTTGAAAGCTCATTCCGTGCTCGTTCATTTAACACCTAACTCTACCGGCTAGCTTGCCTTTGAACAAAAACTGTCATCGAGCGTCCAACGGCCGAGCTTCTGAAGGCTGTTTATCGGCGGGATTTCCCTTCTACCAAGCCCTTCAAAATTTCACCTCGGGGAAAACTTTTTCCGATGAGCTCTGAACTGGCCAAGTTTGGGTGCGTTAGAAAGCTCTTTCAATGCTCGTTCATTGAACACTAAACTCAACTGGCTAGCTTGCTTTTGAAAAAAAAAATGCCACAGCGCGTCTTTCGACCGAGCTTTGCAGGCGGATTTATAGGCGGGATTTCCCTTTTATCAAGCCGTCCAAATTTTCACCCCGGGGAAAACTTTTTCACATGAGCTCCGATCCTAACAAGTTTGTTTGCAATGGAAAGCTCTTCCCATACTCGTTTATTTAACACTAAACTCAATTGGCTAGCTTGCCTTTAAAAAATGCCACAGCGCGTCTAACGACCGGGCTTTGCAGGTGGCTTTATCGGTGGGATTTCCCTTCTACCAAACCCTCCAAAATTACATCCCGGAAACAGCATTTTTACATAAGTTCCCATCCGGCCAAGTTTGGGTGCGTTGGAAAGCTCTTCCTATTCACCATCATTTGGCATCAAACTCAACTGGTTAGCATTTCTTTGAAAAAAATGGTCACAGCGCGTCTAACGGCCTATTGTCTGCAAGCGTTTTTATTAGCGGAATTTCCCTTCTACCAAGCCCTCCAAAGCTACACCTCGGGGGAAACACTTTCACAAATAGCTTGGATTCGACCAGTTGTGGGTGTGTTGGAAATCTCTTCACATGCCTGTTTGTTCAACATGTTAGCTTGGATGTGAAAAATCTGCCATCGCCCTGGTCTATAAACCTAGCTTCGACAGGCAGCTTTCTCAGTGGGCAACCCTCGCACCGGGCAGCTCAAAAGTCGCGCTCAGTTATGGACACAACGTCCCTACCCCCGGGCAAACCACTTGCCGACCAGATTGAGCTGTCATCGGGTTCCATCCTAACACATGTACCGTTCGGGTTTCTGTCGTGAGGTTTTGATGGTTCAATTGACTGTACGTCCGACTGCCGACTGAGTTTATTTTGTGATACATGTGCTCGCTACTTAACGAATAGCTAGCTAGCCAACTGAGACGGTACGCCAAATTGCGCCACTGCCTACCGGTCATGTGTTTTTTTCGCGACGCATGTGTTCGCTATTTAACGGTTCGGATAGCTGGCTAGCTAACTGAGTGATGGGCTACCTACACTTACGGACTTTGAAAACGCACCACTTATTCAAACCACGAAATTTAATAGTAAACATTGTTTAATTGTATTAAAAGTTTGTCTATAGATAGCTCAATTTATGTTTTAACATATAGCAAAATTTCAAAGTGACAGTTAAGAATGTTACTACGTCACGTGACATCCACGTGCTTAAGTCTCAAAACCAAATTCACAGTTATGGAGAGTGCGTGAAAAGTTATGTTTTGATGCGTTCTCAACAGCAAGTACTCATTATAATTGCAATCTGCTTCTATAGATTTTTCCTCTATTCACCAACAAAGGTTTGGACAACCTTGTGGGTAGATCGCGTCATGGAACTCATACTAGGACTCAAGTCTGAAAGAACATGTCATATGTTTAATTTGGGACATTCCATCACGCAGATATTGCTTTCTTCAAGAAAATTGACTGTTATGCGTTATTTATGCGCATGGATATATTCATGCTGACCAAGGTTAACACCCCTGTCATCCGGAAAAATTAACACAAGAAGCACGTGTTATATGTTAGATGAAACAAAAATTTGCAGGGTACTAAGTGAAAATGTGGTATTTCATAAATAAACGTGTTTGATATTTTTATTTGATGATTTAGCATATCTATCGACACCAAGCGTTTTTTTGACAGGCACGGTTGTTGACCGGAAGTCGTTATTTTGGCGGAGCATGCGCGTTAATTTATCCGAATTATGTGGCTTTTTAGGCCTTTAATCCCTATTTGAAGATCAACGGTGGTGTCAATTGGCATAAAACGCTATTGGAGACGAATATTTATTGTATCATGACAATGTAATCGCGCAAAAACCACGCGGTGGCTACTTCCGGTTTGTAACATGTCTATACCTCCAGACATATCAGTTTCAGATTGACATTAAATGTAACCTTTGGTTTTGAAAACTTAAAATGTGTTGTTTTTTTGGTATGCTAATGAATCGTTAACACATCGTCATTTACACAGGTCGGATATTGTCATTCGCACGAGTCTCACGTGATAAAAATGAGATTTGACCACGTGGTCACTACTAGCGTTTCGGTAGTAAAAATGGATAAAAAATATACTTTACCAACAGCGTTCTAACCCTGGAACATTATTCCATTGGTATAAAATAATCCTTAACAGTTCATACAAAACATACCGACCCCTGAAAAGTGGTGCGTTTTCAAAGTCCGTAAGTGTATACACCGGCCCGTCTTTCCGTGTCGACTCTGACGGTACTCGGCTGGCTATCTTGCTGATCGTCTCGTGGATGGGGGGGGGCTTATTGTTTGTAACTCTTAAGAGATGCGAGGTTGTTAGTATATTGTGGTAAAAGAATTAAATGTATTACGAACTTATCAACAGATTTAATCATGGGCAATTTACTTGACATCTACATTTTGTATTTAGTATATACATTGGATATTTTGAAAACATCAAAATATTATTAGAAATAATAATAATCATAAATGTCATAATTATACATTGAAACAATTCAATCACATTCAATTAAACTTTGCATTAGGACAACCTCAATAATCCAACCACCTTAGAATTAAGACCATTTTCACTGTTTTATAGTGATTCAAAATCAATTTTTACACTAACTCAAAAGTCCAACGAATCTCGTATTTTTGAAACCCAAGTCTATTTTCAAACAATATATATGTTAATGACTGAATAATATTAATGCATGATTTGCGTATTTATAAATTGGCTGAATGTGCAATTTTAAAAAACGTATTAAGCATGTAAATGCACATGGATATCTACGCCAACAAAACTCTAATCACCTACATCTCATCTTCTGACGTTATACGAACAATCTTGCGACGAATGTGAACATGAAGTTCATCGGTGTATCTGCATTGACTAACTGGAGTCGTCCGTACCCTGACATGTTCTCGGCATATATCAGATCCAGCCTATCAATGAGCAAGACAGCAGAGGTGCGATTGTCCCCAGACCTAGCATGGTGGTTACACGGAATACGCAGGTACATACTGTGTTGATCCGAGATTATCCGTGTCTCTTGTCCGAGTTATTCCGTTGCTCTGAAGTGTCTATCCGGGCATTCCTTAGTCATCCAAATGGGAGCCTGGTAGATTGTGTGTTGTTGTCGTTTTTGCACGCGCTCGTCCGTTTTGCCTTGTTACCACATCATAGATGGTCGCTAAGTGTATGAATAGTACCGAATCTTGATAGGATGCAGACCTGTCCATTCTTGTGATTGAATATGTGACTCAGTGCTCGCGATGTGATATCGTGCGAAACACGAAGCAACGTGCGAAAATCGCGCGACACACCAAGCGAGACACGATATTTTACCGCGAAATAGCGTGGTTTTGATACTGCGACAGAGCGAGATCTCGTGTTTGAATATCGCGCCTCGCTTCGTGTGTCGCCCGATTTTCGCGTGTCGCCTCGTGTCGCGCAATTCTCGCCCCTCGCCCTCTTGATGCGAGGCACGATAATTCATATGACACTAACCAGATTCCATAGCATACACAATGATGGATTCTATGACATGTTTATATATGTATATATGTTTGTAGAATGATAGGCTAACGACCTTTTCTGAATAAAAGCTAGCTATCTATCTACGAGGGTCATTCAATATATAATGCAAACTAACAATTATCTCTAAATCCAGTCAAGATAATAAAATGAAACTTTGCATGATTATAATATAGGACAATTTCTATTTGATAGAACATGTTAAGGACACCTGACGTCGATGGCGGCACCAGCGCACGACCTCATTCGATATAACTTGGAACGTCATGGACGCGGTAACGTCACATCTAAAAAGTAGTAAACATTTAATCAAGTGATCATGCAACAAAAACTCAATTGATATTGTACTACCTTACAAGAGACATGTTTCAAAATGTCAGCAACAATAATTATCCTAAAATGGCGCTACTGTTGAATGAAAATACAAACGACAAATATAGAGTTAAGGGCTACTAGTGTGTGAAACTGAAAATGTGTGCAATGGCCCCCGTGTCTTATCGAAACATTGAGAAAACAATTGAAACTAGACAAAATATCAACATACGTAGAGATAGCCCAGGGACTTGGCAGTAGTTTTGGCTAATTTAATTTGAAATTGCAGAACAGAGTACACATGTTACCGGGTTCCGCTCACTGAATGTCGTATATTTTTGACGTCAGAGCCGTTCGAACGTCGCACCGAACTCATCGCAAGCTTAATTTAGGGCTTAAATATAGAAGGAAAAAACTTTATACGCAAACTTGTAGTGATATGTGTTATGTAGATACCATATTACCGGTCGAAAATGATACAACGATTACCTGGGAATTCGACATGCCACTTCACATTAGGCTGACTAGACCGTGTCCGTGCAGTTATGAGTGTATGTACGTAGTTGCCTAGCAACGGGAATAAAATAATGACCGAAAGGATGAGCGTTGGTCATTGAACTCAAGGAAAGGTACTTTGGACGATTATGACATTATTTAAAAGATAAATATTGTATCAAAGAATTTATATGATAGTTTGCATTATATATTGAATTACCCTCGTATGTTATCACGTAGCTGTTGCATTATAGAAATAATTACAAGATAAAGTTTGTACTAGCTCATTATATTATACACAGTAACACCTCTCAGACGACAACTAATCGGAAACACACATATTGTTGGTCATTCAGATACTGTTGCTGTATGTAGGTAAGAGATATATTATAGTGAGAGACAACTTCTGCAATATATGATAATGCTCATACTAGAGTTGCTAAATATGCATAGGTTGCACTGCGTATAACTATGGATGCGTTTGTATCGGTTTTAGGTAATTGTTTAATACATGTCCTTGCTCTATATGGTCATATAATTTTAATTTGTACTAATATATAATTATATGTATGATATTGTAGGCAATCCCATTGTAGACACGAGAGCGCTTTCATGTGTGTTTCTCCGACTCCGGCATGTATCATTGCTGTATAAAAGAAATGATTCCCGCTGATTTATGTTTAAATGACATGCTTGAAGCTACCCGGTACTGGAGATAGCGAAAATGTAGGCCTATCATGAATAGTCCCATGTACCTAGTGATCAGTCCATGTGATAGAAAGTGTACATACCCGACAGGTTCATGCACTGAAACCGCACTTGTTGATTATCTATACCTCGCCTATGGTCGGGTGATTTGAGCGTTTGCATTGGAAGGGAGTCGATTGTTCGAACACAGGCAGATAGAGTTGTCTATATAAATCACATATCATCACATGTTAAACATGCCTCACCCGGGCTAGGCATTGCTATTTATATCTTTTTACATCACTTTAATTTTGTCAGTTATTCCAACTGCGTACGTATCTTGCGTATTTGCGTATGCCCAGCTACGCCCCTGCACACTTTTAATGAGTCAGTTTATTGGTATGAATTACATGGTGTTGCTTATAATGACCTATTATGCTGAGACCAGGGAGATCATAGGTACCTTCACTGGAGCTTTTTCCAGGCCAAAGTAGCTGGGAGTATCAACAGTGAAATTCGAATTGCCAGTTGCCAATTCGATTTTGGAGTAAAATTTGAATCGGATGCTGGCCGCCAGTAGCAGTTGCCAATTCGATTCTACAGAAACATTTGAATTGTCAGCTGGCTGGCAGTTGCCAGTTGCCAATTTGATTTTTCACAAATTTTTTTTCGAATTGTCAGCTGGCTGACAGTTGCCATTTGCCAATTCGATTTTCCAAAAAAAATAAAAAATTTTGAATTGTCAGCTGGCTGACAGTTGCCAGTTGCCAATTCGATTTTTCACAAAAAAAATATTTTTTTCGAATTGTCAGCTGGTTGACAGTTGCCAGTTGCCAATTCGATTTTTCACAAAAAAATATTTTTTTCGAATTGTCAGCTGACTGACAGTTGCCAGTTGCCAATTCGATTTTTCACAAAAAAATATTTTTTTCGAATTGTCAGCTGGCTGACAGTTGCCAGTTGCCTATTCGATTTTTCACAAAAAAAATATTTTTTTCGAATTGTCAGCTGGCTGACAGTTGCCAGTTGCCAATTCGATTTTTCACATTTTTTTTCGAATTGTCAGCTGGCTGACAGTTGCCAGTTGCCAATTCGATTTTTCACAAATTTTTTTTTTTTTCGAATTGTCAGCTGGCTGACAGTTGCCAGTTGCCAATTCGATTTTTCACAAAAAAATATATTTTTTTCGAATTGTCAGCTGGCTGACAGTTGCCAGTTGCCAATTCGTATTTTTCCAAAAAAATAATATTTTTTTGAATTGTCAGCTGGCTGACAGTTGCCAGTTGCCAATTCGATTTTTCCCAAAAAAATATTTTTTTTCGAATTGTCAGCTGGCTGACAGTTGCCAGTTGCCAATTCGATTTTTCACAAAAAAATATTTTTTTTCGAATTGTCAGCTGGCTGACAGTTGCCAGTTGCCAATTCGATTTTTCACAAAAAAAATTTTTTTTTTCGAATTGTCAGCTGGCTGACAGTTGCCAGTTGCCAATTCGATTTTTCACATAAAATTTTTTTTTTCGAATTGTCAGCTGGCTGACAGTTGCCAGTTGCCAATTCGATTTTTCACATTTTTTTTCGAATTGTCAGCTGGCTGACAGTTGCCAATTCGATTTTTCACAAAAAAATTTTTTTTGAATTGTCAGCTGGCTGACAGTTGCCAGTTGCCAATTCGGTTTTTCACATAAAAATTTTTTTTTCGAATTGTCAGCTGGCTGACAGTTGCCAGTTGCCAATTCGATTTTTCACATTTTTTTCGAATTGTCAGCTGGCTGACAGTTGCCAGTTGCCAATTCGATTTTTCACAAAAATTTTTTTTTTGAATTGTCAGCTGGCTGACAGTTGCCAGTTGCCAATTCGATTTTTCACAAAAAAAATTTTTTTTCGAATTGTCAGCTGGCTGACAGTTGCCAGTTGCCAATTCGATTTTTCACAAAAAAATATTTTTTTCCAATTGTCAGCTGGCTGACAGTTGCCAGTTGCCAATTCGATTTTTCACAAAAAAAATTTTTTTTTCGAATTGTCAGCTGGCTGACAGTTGCCAGTTGCCAATTCGATTTTTCACAAAAAAAATATTTTTTTCGAATTGTCAGCTGGCTGACAGTTGCCAGTTGCCAATTCAATTTTTCACAAAAAAATATTTTTTTCGAATTGTCAGCTGGCTGACAGTTGCCAGTTGCCAATTCGATTTTTCACAAAAAAATATTTTTTTTCGAATTGTCAGCTGGCTGACAGTTGCCAGTTGCCAATTCGATTTTTACAGTGAAATCTGAATCGTCAGCTGGCTGACAGTTGCCAGTTGCCGATTCGATTTTACATTGAAATTTGAATCGTCAGCTGGCTGACAGTTGCCAGTTGCCAATTCGATTTTACAGTGAAATCTGAATCGTCAGCTGGCTGACAGTTGCCAGTTGCCAATTCGATTTTCCCGAAAGATTTGAATCGTCAGCTGGCTGACAGTTGCCAGTTGCCAATTCGTGTCTACAGTGAAATTTGAATCGTCAGCTGGCTGACAGTTGCCAGTTGCCAATTCGAGTCTACAGAGAAATTTGAATCGTCAGCTGGCTGACAGTTGCCAGTTGCAAATTCGATTTTCCCGAAAGATTTGAATCGTCAGCTGGCTGACAGTTGCCAGTTGCCAATTCGAGTCTACAGTGAAATTTGAATCGTCAGCTGGCTGACAGTTGCCAGTTGCCAATTCGATTTTCCCGAAAGATTTGAATCGTCAGCTGGTTGACAGTTGCCTGTTGCCAATTCGAGTCTACAGTGGAATTTGAATCGTCAGCTGGCTGACAGTTGCCAGTTGCCGATTCAACTTTCGAAATCGACGAATCGGCTGCTGGGTTGTGAAGTTAGCTGACAGTTGCCAGTTGCCGATTCAAAAAGTTGAATTGGCAACTGGCAACTGGCAACTGGCTGCTAACTTCACACACATTGAATAGTGAGGTCTCGCCAGTTGGAAAACGATGGTTGTGAATCTGGTATCAATGTAGGTCATTATGTAAATCGACATTTTTGTAGCGTGTTTTTTAGTGTTTTGAGACGCAGTTTTACGACATATTCAGCCCATGTACAGAACAAGGTAGACACCATTTTATTCAGGAAAAACAACACACATATATTTTTAAAGCCGAGCATAACCTTTCGCCGGTCACCTTTCTGCGGAATTATGGCAGGCATAAATGTATGTGCCTCCACCCGGATTTGAACCCGGGTCGCCGGATTAGACGGCAAGCGCACTAACTACTGAGCTACGGAGGCACAGTTTTTGTTGAATCATATCACATTATTTGTATTTTCACACGTGTTAAAATGGCAGTAGAAGCCGGGGAGGAACACACAGACTGAATGCCAATGTAGCGAAAGTTTCTCATACCTGAAAAGTTCTGCGTCGTGTTTGCTTGCGCCCAAAAAGGTACAGAGACGATACTCGCTACTATTTCTACATGTTATCTACGTTTTTGAACCCATACACCACGTATTTGCATGCACGTCCATTTGTGACCGCCGCTTATAAATTCAAAGAGCTATGAAGTTCAAAAACGGTGGATACAAACACGTAATGTTTTTTTAATTAAATTTAATTTTTAAAAAGCATATGCAATCATTATAAGCTTTAAATATTAAATTATTGTTTGTTTAAAAGCGTTTATCAACACGGAAGATCCTGTTCATCAAAGCGTTTATGATTTAAAAAGTAAATTAAAAAAGGCCAGGTACTTCAAAATATGTGCACTTATAAATTATTGATTTAGGTTTAATTAAAATTTGTCAACACCAAACACAACGTGACTTTAGGTTAAACAATTTGTTCAATAATGCACTCATAAGCGGGTGGATTTTATTTATAAATTTGGACTTTGAGGTGACGCATTTATCTTCAATTCACTAGCCGCTGATTGGATACTTTTAAAAGTACGCTGACTTCTGATTGGTTCAATTTGAAGCCATTTGATTGGTTGTTTCATTCACTTCCTGTTACAACGTGCGCTCATCCGATTCATTTTAAATTAGTCGTATACATTATATACATACTATCATAATAATGAAGCAACACAGTCTTGCTTGGTTCGTTATTATTTTATATTTCTTATGATTTTGTAATACAAGCTACAAAACTTCCCGAGTTGCCATTGAAACCCAGGCCCCGAGTTCACATAGGATCAAGATCAGATTAAGTGATCCTCATTTTTAGGATCAGCTGATCTTGATCTTAATTTTGGTGTTCACGAAGTTAAACTTGATTCGGACATTTGATCTGATCCTGAAAATCAGGCTTAAGCTGTTTTGTGAACTCGGGACCTAAAGGTTGTAGTTATGGTATTAAATGAAAGATCGAAATAGAGGTTAAGGTATCAGTGAAAAGGGAAATTACAATAACACGCAAGCCTACCGGAAGTTCAGGTGATACATGTATATGGGTCGTTGTTGCAATTCAAGTTATCACGTAGCCATTGTATTGGTAGAGAAATTGTCTTTAACTTGTTTCAACATATTTATTACCAATTCCATATGTGCAATTTCTTTCATACACATTTATATATACAATGTAATACAAATGGGTAAAGTGTCCAACCACTTGATTTCTAGTTCCAAGACTTACGAGGGGTATTCCAAATTTACATAGAAAAACCAATTTTCTAGCTTATTTTTTCAGATAAATAAATAATTACTGATGTTGTAGCGCCACGTTCATTCGCCGAAATCCTAAAGTTCCGTAGAAATCGGACCGTTGGCTAAGTGATGATCTTGTTTTATTGTACCCATAGTGACCACGGGACAAGTCCCGACGTCATTGTTGACGTCATCAACTTTTGCAACTTCACACCATCTTCTAAATGCTCACAAGAATACTCATTATACAACTCCCAACTCACCAACAATTCTGTATAATGATCAAGGTACCAAGGAGGAATATCATAAATTTTTTAATATATAATTTCTAGCTGATACTCGCGTGCACAAATTGCGCCCATAATTATGAAAGACTTGACGTCAAGAAAAGTGAATTTTGGACTGTAAGAGACAAGCACTGTATATTGTACACGACGTTCCAGCACTTCCTCTAGGTACTATGTCCAACTTTCGGCCATGATTCAATAAGTATGTTGTTATTGTATGTTTATAAGTTCAAGATTACGCGTCGTCTCGTGGTTTAACGTGACGTCACGCTTTCTTTCTGCGTCTAAAAGTGACGTAGTATGGTAACCAATATCTCTGTTACGGTGTTAAATATGATATGGTAATTTGAAACAAAGAAACTACAAAGTCTCAAGCGATACACACAGGAATTCTCGAAATGTTTCACAACCGTTAAAGGTAAGTGATGGTGCGAAGAAATCAGCACCCATTTTCTACTGGGTAGGTCGATGGGTTGCCCCGTGTGTTCAATATAACGTTGCTATAACTACCATATTTTAGAATACAACATAATTATGTTTTTCGTGATAAATATTTCAATATTATAAATATCCAATTTTTACCGCCTTTCACACTATCCCGGACGCACTAAAACTCAGCTGCCTCCAGTTAACACTAGATAAGCCAAGTTTAACTCACGGACGAGATTATGTTTATAACCGTTCTCGTCTTACTAAATTTATTTTGGACGGATTGTAATGCCAATGACCTCAAACCATCCCAATATAAAATTAAACATTGTTTATGAGCAGTTATAAATATAAACCAATTAATGTCATTGCATATGATTTGTTGATTTATGTCAAAGAAATGACACCAATAGATACCAATTGAACGGAGCGGTAAAAGATTCCTGAACTAGTCAGACTTTACTGGTTTAATTTTATGTACATGTATACTTAATGACAGTTGGGCTGGATTCGATAGTTGAACAGTGGTTTTGGAGTAACTCCAATTTTTCAGCATTATCTAAGTAAGTATTTAATAAAGTTGGGATTGTTTACGGGTGTCGCACATGTGCGCGATGCTCTTTAATTGTGGAATGGAATTTTTTGGCACATTTGAAGAGCGAAATTTTAACTTTACTTATATTAAGATGCCTGTGCCGGAATTAATAAAGCATGTCAAGTGAAAAATTAAATTTTTCTTACGTTTATTAGCTTAACAGGAAAACTTATATTAAGAATGATTTACATTGTTTAGAAGCAGTATGTAAAGAGCTTCAGTAATCATAAAGAAACAGGGACTATTTAAGACTACTTTTTTTATTTTTATTTATTGATTTGTATTTGTGTCTTTTGTAATGAATTGTGTTTATATATGTAAATTAGAAGGCCATGTTGTAAATAAGTTTATGCATGAAATGTATTAACTTAATGTGTATAACCTTCGTTAAATAAAGTTATCATTATTATTATTATAAGATGCTTTATAAATACCAGCCCTATCTTCTGAAATTAAGTCATACTGTAATATTGAAAAATATTTAGCCTATTTTGAACACTTGGTTTTCCTGGAATTATTAAACCTATTAACATTATCAACGCTGTACATTGTGTAGAAGCAATGGGTTAAAGGGACTACACTCCATTTGGGTGATAAAACACGTTTTTCGGACGTTGTAATCACAAAACTATGTTTTACGAATACATAAAGTATTCTTACCACTAACATTACGAGGCGCTATTGATGAAAACTCACGAACATGTTTTACCGTCCGTTAATTAGGTCACGGCTTTTCACGACATCTAAACATTCCTAAGCCATAGAGCAACGTTGAATATAAATTTTATTGCATTAGTCACGCAATAGATTTGAAGGGTTTTAAATGTACTTAACCGAAATTATGCGACTATTTTTCTTCTAAATGAATATGTCCAGATTCTTATATAAATGTATGAGGTCGATAAAGCCAAGAAAAGTGCGATTATAAGAGAACTTTTGGTATTTTTTGCAATTTACCAACTAGACTTGAGTCCCTCTTAAGGGACTAAAGGTTCTCAACTCCATTTCGCTGCTAATACACGCTTACTGCGTATGATCGCTTGATAATTCACCGAGTGAGCAGCTGGCGTAATATTTTCACGAGTGACGTAGCCACGAGGGAAAATATAAGTCAGCTGCTCACGAGGTGAATTATCAAACGATCATAGACCGTAAAATACTAAGATTCTATTTATTTTATGCTGCAAATAGCTGAAATTATGGAAATATCTCACGAAATACCTAAAATGCGTTATGTCTTTTCCCGCCATGCACGCGCCTTGTTGCCATCAAGTAGTTCTTCTGTAATGGCTTCAATTTCGTCCATTTTTCTTACATTTATGTGCAAGAAGTGCTCTGTTATTTGTTAAAGATTAAGAGAACAAGTAAAAATGCTTCATAATTTTATTTTTGGCGGCGGGGAAAATATGTTTAAAAAAGTAATCCGTTTGTGTGAAATTATCGACTGTGAAATTATGAACTGTGAACTTATCGGGGATTAATACACCGTTATTCCGCCGTAAACGACAGATAAGCATGAACTAAAGACGTTTTAATCACCGAACTATGTTAAACGAATACATAAAGTATTCTTACAATTTACATTACGATCAAAGGCGCCTTTGATGAAAACTACCAATATGTTTTACCGGCCGTTAATAAAGTAACGGCTTTTCTCGGCATTTAAACACCAGTCTACGCTACAAAACGTTGAATATATATTTTAATGCGTTAGTCACGAAATAGATTTTTTAAATTTTCGAGCTTAATGAACCGACGTTATGTGAGTATCTTTCTTTTAGATGAATACGTCTGTATTTTAGATTCAAGCAAAACAAATGCGATACATTTTTTAGTGTGCTTTTTGAAAAAAAGCTATTTACCAACTGGAGCTGAGCCCCTTTAACGTGCCTGGTGTTTGCACCGATACATGCGTGACTCTTTTAGGTTATCAACCAGTTTATCTCTAGTTGGGTGGGGAAATGAAAAAAGGTTATGAAATCTCCAGTGGCCTGACCGAGATTCGAACCAGGCCCATCAGGGTTGGTAGTAAGTAGCGTTAACCACTCGACCACCGTGCTATCCTACTTTAGTGTCGTTTCGTCTTAATTGCCACATATTGTTTTTCAGAAATGCATTTAAGAAGTTGGATGTGGATATGTCTTGTGTTGTGTATACTCCAGAGGGACCTCGTCAAACCAGCTATCGCACAAGGTAATATTCTGATGATCTATTGAACATTTATGTATCGCGATATTTTATATAGTACATGTAATTGCAATATTTTGCGATATTTCATCAAATATTGCAATATTTCGCGATACATATTGCAAAGTGTATGTATTACGTTATATATAGTAATATTTTATCAACATTAAGTGCAAATATGTATTACGTTATATCGCGATATTTCATCAACATTAAATGCAATATGTAACACGTAATATCGCGATATTTCATCAACATTAAATGTAATATGTAACTCGTTATATCGCGATATTTCATAAACATTAAATGCAAATATGTAACACGTTACATCACAATATTTCATCAACATTAAATACAAATATATAACACGTAATATCGCGATATTTCATCAACATTAGATGCAAATATGTAGCACGTTACATCGCAATATTTCCTCAATATAAAATGCAAATATGTAAAACGTTATATCGCGACATTTCATCAACATTAAATGCAAATATGTAACACGTAATATCGCAATATTTTTTCAATAACATTAGATGCAATATGAAACTCGTTATATCACGATATATCACCAACATTAAATTCAATATGTAACACGTAATATCGCGATATTTCACCAACATTAAATACAATATGTAACACGTAATATCGCGATATTTCAACAACATTAAATACAATATGCAACACGTAATATCGCGATATTTCACTAACATTAAATACAATATGTAACACGTTACATCGCGATATTTCACCAACATTAAATACAATATGTAACGCGTAATATCGCGATATTTCACCAACATTAAATACAATATGTAACACGTAATATCGCGATATTTCACCAACATTAAATACAATATGCAACATGTTTTATCGCGATATTTTAACAGTTTACAGTTTCATTTACAATTTTATTGGTATAATCGGCATGTGAAATGCCTTTGACCATCAACAATATTAAATTCAATATGTAACACGTTATATCGCGATTCTTAAGCAAAAATGTGTCTCATAAAATAGCGATATGGCATCATCATACATGTATCGCGTTATATCGCGATAATCTTAAAACTTCCTAATCCTAAACATATTAATTAATTGTGTATCTCTTTTTATCGCGAAATTTCATAATCACTTTGTAATGTCTTTTACGATTTATCGCGGTATTACATGAAGGTAGCATCATTACGATATTTCAATGTGACTGTATTAACTTTATTGCGACACTATAACGAACTTATATTATACGATATAACGATATATCACCAATATATTGCACTGTGGCGACCTATAATCTAACCTGGATATCCGTGTTCCAAATCGAGAGCATTTGCCTCTGGACTACAAGCTCGGCGGCTCAGCAGAACATAATCTGCCAAAAGCGATAATCGAACCAAGAAACTCCCCTCTAACCACGTGACAACCACGTGATCACCGCTCACTACTTAAACTGGGCGTTCTAGGATGTAGAAATACATTTTTTTAATCGAAATATTTCTGTTAGTTCACTGTTAAACCACCGATAACAGTTTCATTAAACGAAGAGTAAAATTGTTAAAATTAATAGTTTTCTATGAAGGTCTATTTGACGGTAAGGAGGTTAGAGCTACAAAGTTGATATTTTTAACTTTGTGCATGCAAGAAAATTGGGTGGGGAATGGCATTTTTTAAAGTATCTGTGTGCATAAAATTTCAAGGTATCAAAAACAAGAATTGACTTATGTAATTATTCATAACTTATAAATTGCATTTGGAAAAATATAAATTCTACATTTTTTCTCTTTATTCAATAGAAACGAAATATATTTAGCTTTAGCTTTCAAATTTTGTCTGTATCTATGATTAATGGTTAACTATTAAACTGTCCAATTTGAAATTTAAACCATGTACTGTTATGTTTATGGTTAAATAAGCCCTGAGGTAGGTATAGTCCAGATAGTTTGACACGTTCATCAAAGTTTAAATTAGCATAACTTAAAGAGGCTTTCCCTATAACTTTGATCGTTTAAATCGATTCAGGAATATTTTACATTAAATGAGAATCATCATTGCTTAAACTCCTAAAATTTTCAACAAAACGCTCCCACTAATTTAATACCGAGAAAATTATGTCAATGAACACATTTTTCTGGAACGAGCCAAAATATATGGTTAGAAAGAGGAAACTTTTGTGAACAGTTTCTGAAAAAAATTATTCCATACACTTACAAAGTTAAAGTCTTTTTAAACCAGCCAATACCGTCTACTTTATAAGTGACGTCGCGCGTACTACTATTTTGACGTAACGTGAACTGGCATTTCCAAGATCCAGTATCTGATAAATGTTTGACGTAAACTTTTAAGATTGTGGCACATTTTAGAATCATATTCTGATTTTAATAAAACGTGTGAAATGTGTGAGTGTTTGCTTACAGGGAAAAAAGCAAGTGCTTTTAGCCACGTAACCCTAGTTTCCTTTGATATTGGGACTTTTTAGAAACCGATCACCATAGCAACGACAGAGGTTATTTTAAGACAATTGTAAAGAAAACTTGAAGCTAATAGATAGTACTTTAATGTTCAATCACAGTTTTTCTCATTTAAGACATTTTTTCTAACTTTTATTGCGAAATTACAATACCATGTCATTAAGCCCGGTTTTCCTGGAGAACGGCTCAAATGTTTATATCAATTTCCGCAACAAATCCATAGTGTATAAACCAAATCACTATATGACTTATCTAATCCTATAAAATTCAACTTGTATCGTTTATTGCTATTGAAAGCACAATGTCATGTCAAATCTGATCACTGTACTCCTTATTGCCGTACTCTATAATTGAACGTGTACTCGTTTTTGCAATTGCCGAAATCCTACCGGTTTATACACAGTGAAATCGTGCACTATCGGTATTTCAAATGTGTGTGTTGTAGTACACCTCGAGCGTCTTCGTGATAATCACAGACTATGAAATCATACAACCAAGGTTATAAATACAGACAATATATCGACTGTAAAAGTATGCTAATCAAAAGGTCAGGTTCTTGTCAAATTCGCCAAGCTATACGTTTTTGGTAAGCGAGAAGTATCACGAAGACAGTCGATGTTTAATACTAACATAAGTCTAAAGGACCGATATTACACAACTTATTTCGGAAATGTATTTACATGTATTCAACGCAAGAACTTTGAAATATATTCAATCCTAAAAGGTCAGGGTTAGGTCAAATTCCCCATACTATATAAACGTCACTGTAGTGGCGATCACCTATTAATTGCAAAGTGCCCGCGGGTAGTCTATTGGATGAATTAACAATGAAAACCGACTATCCTATAGTCCAGCTAGGGTATTCTGCCAGTGACGCCATCGTTAATGTGTACAACAGGTAGATTTTAGTTTGGTATTGAACTGTTGGTTTAAACGTTTATACTTGCTTTACACCGTACTAGTGGATTGTTCCACTGCGTCACTGTATTTTTATCCTAACTGGACTGTACATGTATGATTTACTGCGTTATAGAATGAGCAAGAATAACCCATAATGCTCCACTCCACCAAGGTGTAATTTGGTACCCGTGAGGAAAGTGTCCTTTCCTGGGCGCCGCAGATCGATGTTGACTGCCACACACACGGGATAAAAATAGCACCCATAGGGTAACCCGAATGAAGGTTTAATTTGGTAGCCCAATTACTTGGGGAAGTTCAAATGTCAATGGGGTTGTTGAACGGTTGAACAGCTGAAAACAGCCCTTGCAAATTGATTACTTAACTTGAAGTATTCAAACAAAAAGTTAATTAGTTTATTTGCCGACTAAGACTAGTGTTTTTATAAAATAGTGTCCAGGCTAAGGTAGCGGCAAAGAGAGATAAATACATGTTAATGCATGTATAAATTTGATTTTACTCGGCATAACATTCGTTCGTTCGTTCGTTCGTTCGTTCGTTCGTTCGTTCGTTCGTTCGTTCGTTCGTTCGTTCTTGTATCTCATCCCATTGAAAGAAATCGGAACTGTTTAAATCTTGACACGTATGTCAAAGTGTTAGGGCATCACCTATCTCCATCAGGAAACACAGAACATTGACCACTTGACTACATCCTAATCTATGAATCAACTAAAATTCTTTCACGTTTTTCGATTGTGACTCAGCGATAAAATTTATTGAAAAGTAGCTATCAAATTGACTTTTATTAAGTTGAAATACATTATAAATTTTACGGTTATTTAAATGTTAATAATAAATAGTTCATTGTCCAAACCTGCTAATTCAAACCTATTAAAAGTCTATACCTACGATGAACATGCAGTTTTCGCGCAAATATGTTGTCCAGGGGTATCTGACACTGAAGTGCATTATTGCCACCGGAGGATGGTTGCAATGAACAATTCCACTGAAATTATCTTAAAGGGACTTAACTCCATTTCGATGATAAAACACGTTTTTTTAGACGTTTTAGTCTCAAAGCTATTTTTAACAAATACATAAAGTATTCTTCCGATTTGCATTATGATCAAAGACGCTTTTGATGAAACATACCGAACAGTATTACCGTCCGATAACTAGGTGACGGCTTTTCTCGGCATTTAAACACCACAGTATGTTACACAACGTTGAATTATATTCCAATGTGTTAGTCACGAATGTTAAGGGTTTTAAATATAATAGACCGACGTTATGCGATTATTTTTCTTCTAGACGAATAAGTCCAGATTCTTATATAAAATGTATTAGGTAGGTCAAGCCAAAAACAATGATTTTAAGAGAACTTTTTGATAAATTTTGCAATTTACCGACTGGAGTTGAGTCCCTTTAACAATTCCACCGAACTTATCTTAAGTTTATTTAGACCCTTTTCACTAAGGCAGTGGCTAGGATTACGGTACCGTAATCCTAGACCCACAGGCTAGGATTACGGAAGTTCCGTAATCCTAGCGAGTCCTAGCTAGGGCTGTCTAGAATTACGGAAGTTTTTATACCGAGTGCAATTAAGAGTTAAATTATACAAATATTGGTATATATTTATTGACAAATTAATAGAAATGTCAGAATAGCATGCTTCGAATTTTACTTCGCTAATATTTTTGTCTTTGCAGTGGAAGAAAATAGAGGCAGTCCGAATGTTTTTAAATTTATTATTGTACGTGGTCGAATACACAAATGTAGTTCCATTGAAATTGATTGTCATGATCGAAACAAATTGTGTTGCTAATTTTGGTAGTAGATCTGATATGTTTGTTCGTCATTCGGTCCTCGAAATAAACATCAAGTAGCTAAATCGTTTGTTCATTCGCAATTTACATAGCCTACTACTGGATCTACGTTGTGACAGCGCGTAGTGATACGAATTCCAAATATGGTCATATTTAGTTTCTTAATTATTTATTTTAATTTGTAACCGATTACGCTTTGCATGTCATTAGGAATCTTATAAAATTAGAATTATGTAAACAATCGATCCTGTATATGTTTTTAAAATATAATTCAAAGGTCATGCAAGGTTTTTTTAGCTCCACGAACGTATATACCTTCGTGTATATACATCCGTGTCTGCTCTGATCACACGAGCGGTATTCGTGATAAATGTTGAAGTATTCTTATTTAACTTTGCTATTATCTGTTATCTCAATATATTTTTCGTATTTTAATAACTTTATAAATTTATGCGTAGATAAAAGTACATGCTGTATAATACAGTATCAAAAGTATTTGCATTTAAATATTTTCCGCCGTTTTATATCTTTACCATACTGATTTTTTTTATTACTCAATATCTTTACCATAACCAAAATGATTACTCGATGGTCAATATACCAATACTTGTATAAATTCATCAAATATAAATGTCAACATGCAATAGAAGGCGACGTGCACGCTTAATTGCACTCGGTATTAAAACTTCCGTAATTCTAGACAGCCCTTGCTAGGACTCGCTAGGATTACGGAACTTCCGTAATCCTAGCCTGTGGGTCTAGGATTACGGTACCGTAATCCTAGCCACTGCCTTTCACTAAAGATCGCATGCAGATCGGATGTTGATGATTTATTGCATAAATATAGTGTCAAGTATTGGATTTCTGATTTTGATGGTTATATGGAGAAATATCACGTGACGTACGATAAATAGCGCCACCTAGCGGAGGCGTATTTTCCCGGTTTTGTCCGAAGTTTTTCACCAATTATTCAATCATTAAAAAGAGAAAAATATAGTTATGTAGGGAAATAAATGCTGCGTCATATGGTGTAAAATATAGAAAGAAATGTTGAATATTATGAACGTGGGGCTGAAAATTAACTAACCGCGGACGCGCTCTCTTATGACACAGTCAGTCCAGATTATTAATATTATTAATTTTATTAGACTAAGTATTTTTATTATTATTATTATGATTATTACATCGTATTTACAGAGTCCAATGCGATGATGATGTTTTCATTGGCGTTTGGTTTCTTAGCAGTGACGAGGGCCGCCGCCAATCTGAGAAATGATAGAAAAAACAAGAAAACAAGTGGGGTCATTAACAAGGGCTACAGCTCTCAAGTCATAAACGGGTACGAATCAGCGGTTTGCCATAGTTAACGATTTTACTGTATCGTCGAAAATGAAAAAAAAAACGAAAAAAAAAATTTATTTGGGGGCAAAATTTAGATCTTTTTTTCCCTTAATACATGTAAGTATAAACAACTTTTTTTTCGTTTTCAAATTGTCTTTTTCAATGAGGCAGTTACCTGTGTTGTTTGCTTATCATACATAAAAATGTGTCCTGCAAATTTTAAGTCGACCTTGAGACTCGGTGGCTTAACTGGGGGGGGGGGGGGTTTGTGTGGATGATTCGTACATCGCCGTACATCGGTGTTCGTTGAACACCCCAAATAGAGGGGAACGTTCAATTCTGAAATACATGTTGTATATAGCTTGACGAATTTGACATGACCCTGACCTGTATGCATGAGTATATTACAAGGTTCTTGCTTTAATTATCCGAAATTCAATTATGATCAACAGTCTATATATATTTTAACGCAATGCGACCCAGTTCTCCGCATAACCCCTCTACGTTTGTAAATATCTTTACTCAAAGAATTTTCTTAGAAATTTGCAATGTACTAGTTCTATATATTTACTACCATAATGTCCCAAAACAGCAGCATTATGATTACGACTTGAGCTATTCATGCTCTCAAACGATATTTGTTATTGGGTAGAAGTTCCAGATGGTTAATACATACTTTATACAGTGAAGTTCCGCTAATAAGACCAGTCAAAAAGGTGGTCTTAATAGCGAATCGGTCTTATAAGCGGACCTTTGTGTTCTAAATTTAATACTTTGGGGCCTCAAACTGGCAAAAATCTGCACGATTTCAAAATAATCAAACTGGTCTTATTAGCGGACATTTATTTGTAAAGGTTATGTAGCGCAAATGTTGAATGTTGGGCTAGTGGTTTTTGCATTCTGTTTCATGAACCATTTTTAAAGAAATATATTCCAAGCTATTTGAAAGATACACCTGTTTGTAATGGTGTATTGTATAAGTTGTATATTCGATATGTAGTTCTGCCTGTTTAAAAAAATCATTAATTTTGTTTCAGTTGTATTTATTTTCAAAAAATTCGAGATCATTCAACATTTACTATAGTGCAGTCTGATCATCCCCGATTTTAATTAGGAATTGCACTCGACTAGTATAGTTGCCTCTGTAGCTCAGTGGTTAGTGCGCTTGTCGTCTAATCTGGCGACCCGGGTTTAAATCCGGGTTGAGGTAGATATATATGCCTGCCATGTTTCAGTAGAAATAAAGCAAATAAAGGCTATGCTCGGCATCTATAATTAAAAAAAGTATAGTTGCCGGAGACAAACGGAAATGACCGACTTTCACGATTTTATTTTTCTGTTAATTTTCAGAAACACGGGGGTAAGGATAATAACCACAACACCAGTGGTAGTGACCACTTAAAATGAAGATCGGGAGTTGAAGATCATGAGTTGAAGATTTGAAGTTGACGATTTAAAATTGAAGATTTTGTCCATTTTTCGTGCGTTATGATGACGAATCGATGTGTTCTTGACTTATATATATATAATCAATAAATTGAACACCTTTTTGTCTATTTCTGGCGTTTTGTCGATTGTTATGAGTTTTGATATCAAGTGATAAGTTGCTGACCGATATACCTAGAGGTGAGCTCTACCCATGTTCCATCAAGCGTCCTACCCATATCGTGGGTCCTATCTTTCATGCAAATTAACTATGTTTATTTTCGCTAACCCATACAAAATCTTATTCAAATGTTCATTATATTAGAAAAAGTTGGCGAAATGCTCGCACACTGGAATCGCAAGGACTACATAAGATAAAGAAGATATGTAGTGAATATTGTAATAACTAAACAAGGTCTACCCCGCTATTTATATGCTGACCGTTAACGTGATTTAATCTTTGTTACTGACCGGATGGTACCCTTGTTTACGTAACAAAATAGATAGATACTTTTATTTCTCCAAATATATAAGGAGTATAACATAATGTACAACAATGCAACAGCATCAAAGATTTACAACAACAATTTAGCTCTATTATACAGAATTTCTACAATAAAGATGCAAACATATATCCAATTCAGCATATATACACACACAGTAACTTACGTTCCTGTACAACACAGTTAATAATAATTGGCTGACAGTAATTATAACGTGACCACGATCCATAGTAGGCCTACATGTACTATGCAGAAGCCTTAAACGAAAGCGAAAGTAAGACTTCAGCAGTTCTATGGACCAGGAGCACATCAGAGTCATATGAACGGCATTGTCTTTAGAACTTTTACAATCATACAATTTATCATAACATTGAAAATGTGTCATTCACATTTGATAAATATTGTAAAATTATACGACGAATTTTGCTCGGTCAGTGAAATATATAAAAATGCTCTGCTAGTACTGCAAGGCGATAAAGCCCATAGTCATCCCATGGAATGACCACTTGAGTCTATTTATAGCATATTATCCGCGTTTGCTCTATCTTTAGCTTTTGTTAACTAATGCTCGACCAAATTATTATTATCGGTTGAAAGCTGCACCGCAAATGCATTTGGTAGAGCATCAATTAAAAACAGCTAAAGATGGAGCAAAATCGGTACTTGGCGCGTATTCTTACATATATTGGATATCATTTAGGCTATATGATAACGTCCTGATAATTTTGGCAATCAGACTGGCTCGGTCTAAAGTGCCCATGACTCCCGCGTGCTGAATGTCAATACAATTTTCATACAAGCGTTATCGGCGTAATTCTTGCAAAGGGGGACTATCCCGTCATTACCTATTTTAAAAAATAAGATTTAGGTACCTCCCTTTGCAACTCTTATTCTAGCTACCGACTGGATCATAGCTTTTTATCAATCAATTATCATACTTTTATTTTGCAAAGCGCTTCCTGGTCGTAGTATGCTATAATAGTCCCTTTAAAAAATGGAGCGGGTATCCAGCGCGTAAATGAAAATGGCCGCGAGCCAAGTTAAATAACGAAAGGAAACACTAATACTGCCATGCATGCTAACGTTAAAGAGTGATCTTCCCTGGCTGAAGACTGACTTTGGTCAAGTCAGCTTTTGAAGCATGGAAATAGCATTGTACTCTCAGAAGACCTGCAGTAGCCTGATAACGAAACCATCGACATGCCATTTTCTCCGGCTCATTTTGGATGACAGTGATTGCTTTTTATGGAAGCGGCCATAGAAAACCACCCGGAATGTCAATATACGGAAGGAGAGATGCGAAGTTGGGTCATTTTTCATTGATTTGAATTACAGAAAATTCACCGGTGTGACACATATACGTCCGCAACCCGGGAATGGCAGGAAGTTTTTCTTTTGCATTTTGAAACCCCGTTTAATATCCCTGTCCCCACAGGGCCATGCATATGGTATCCCTCTCGCAAAAAACAAGACAGCTGAAATATACCCCTGCTACTTTGGCGCGAAAAAAAGGCGCCCGTGGAGGGGGGGGGGCGTGATTTCAATTGACTGGCGAATACTATATTATAGACCCTACATACAATAGTATGTGTACGAGTCTCGATATCCGTACGGACGTCGTGCGAGTTCAGAAAAATCAACTCGTACGGAGCTCGTAGGGCAAATGTGACTTGGTTGACGAATAAAAATACAATTGAACTGCTACATGGGCAGAAAATTACCGTCTGTAAAAGGTTTGGCAGATCGGGGTGTCTCAGGTAAAAATACATGTACATTTTGTACCGTCTTGAAATTGCATCGCACAAAATGCATCTAAAAATATCTGCGGGCTCAGGGTGTTATTCACAATGCATCTTAAGTGAAAACTTAAATATTTTGACTTAAGTTAAAATATTGTACAGCGCATATTTTGCAAGAAACTAAGAATATAATTCCTTTATTATTATACATAATGCTTCAAAACAATGTAAAATGTTAATAATTCTATTTTTCTTGTTTATCTGAGGCACTTAAGGAAATTGTTAGATTTTGAGGTTTACGTTTTCACTTAAGATGCTTTGTGAATACCCCCCCCCCCCCCCCCCTGGGTCGATCTTATTCAACTTTTAATAAAACTCGTGAAAGTTCCTGCAACGTTTATTTTAAAATTCTAACGCGTTACTTAACATTAAAAAAGTCACTGCAAACGGATATTGGTCGTTAACAGGCGATATGATTGGCTATCCTTATTCTCCAATTAAACAAGATCAATAATGAATACTCCCCCTTGTGTATACACATTAACTAGTATGACATTTTGCGACCAAAATCATCCGTGATTTCTGATAACAGTGTTTGGCTTATTACATGATTACACAATTCAATGAGTATGGCTTATTGCGATAACTTATCAGGATTCTATACAATTCAACATGTATGACTTATCCATTATTGCGATAACTCGACTATGACTCGCTGTTTATACAGTAACTGTGTATGACATATAACATAATTACACAATTCAATGAGTATGGCTTATTGCGATAATAGGAATTTGACTGGTTTATACTACACCCAATCACTGTACGACTTATCAGATTACTATAAAATCCAACTTGTATCCTTTATTGCTATTGAAAGCACAGTCATTTCAAATCTGATCACTGTACTCCTTATTGCCGTACTATATAATTCAACGTGTACTCCTTATTGCAATTGCCGGAAATCGACTACACATTTTTATACAATATACACAGAACATTAGAACCACACAATAAATAAGTATTGACCTTGGCCTTAATAAATAAAATAAATACGGCAGCAATCTAGTGGCACAAATATTTTCTGAAAATAAGGATAGCTTCGTTCTTACATAACTGGTTGGTTCAATGTTCAACTCGAGACATGTGAGTGACAAGGTGACTTGGGCGTTAACGTGAATTAAGTATCTATAGATAACTTCCAATCTTTCAAGAGTCCTTAACATAATTATCAACAGTCGATAAAGGTATCTCGATCTATGATTACATCGTCAATTTCCGTGTAATCTCGTGAAGGTCCACCGTGTTTACATCGTTGATGTCCGTGTTACCTCGTGAAAGTCCGATATGTTGCTGGTTAATGATAACATCGTCAATTTCCGTGTAATCTCGTGAAACTCCGCCATGTTTACATCGTTGATTTCCGTGTTACCTCGTGAAAGTCCGATATGTTGCTGGTTAATGATTACATCGTCAATTTCCGTGTAATCTCGTGAAACTCCGCCATGTTTACATCGTTGATTTCCGTGTTACTTCGTGAAAGTCCGATATCTTGCTGGTTAATGATTACATCGTTAATTTCCGTGTTACCTCGTGCAACTCCGGCGTTTATCTCGATCCGTGTCATCATCTTTACCTCGTGAAACTCGTCTTTTGCTGTTTGTTTTTTTTTTTAAAAATATTTCTTATCTCTTATATTGCGCCCTGGATATAGTGATGTTTACAAACATTGACCGGATTGCTATACTGTTGCAAAATTGGTTACTTAGATAAAAACATACGGATCAATAGCATACTGTAATAATTTGAACAGTGATAAATCGTGCACGATTGATTTTTTTCACCTATGTGGCTTGTTCCAAATTGCCCCGCCTTTCGTGTTATCCTGAGCGCGCTATAATACACTTATGAAAGGTAGCAAGATCTATAAATATAATATGCGTGTACTTACAAGCATAGTTTAATGATTTGCCCTATATTTAACCTCAATGGTCAGGGGCGTAGCTGGGTCAATTCAGAGTGTACGCCCGTTTTAAGATTTAGTTTTTGGGGAGTATATATACAGCAACAGACTCCACGGGAAATCAACTCAGATAGGTATTGTGCGAGCGCAGCGAGCTAGAAAAAAAGTTAACATGAGCAGCAGACACGCATACTCATTCTGAACTTGATGATATTCACTTATTACAGTACTTTAGAAGCGAGCAAAACGAGTAAGAAACAACAGCATGCTCCGTACTTGATTATATTTACGAAATACAAGTTACTGAACGAGCGAAACGAGCTAGAAAGATCTGTTTGCCTGAGCAGCAGGTCATACATACATGTTCCCTACATTATTATTTTCAATTAATACAGTATTGAGCGAGCGAAGCGAGCTAGATAAAAAAAACACGGTTTGCCTGAGCAGCAGGTAATGCATAAGTATACACGTTCTCTACTCGATGGTACTCGCTAATTAATTAAAATTGGGCGAACGAAACGAGCTAGAAAACGCACAGTCATATCTGAGCAGCAGGCTATACCTTCAGGTTCTCTATTTGGTGATATTAACTTTGTAAAGTACATGTACTGAGCGAGCGTAGCGAGTTGGATTTTTTTTTATTTGGGCAGCATGTCACTCAAACTATATGCTTAGTATATTTGATAAATGACTAGATTCTAATTAAAATATAGATCGAGGTTGTACTGTTTATTTTTTAGACAGCATGCAGACTCGATCTCTTTCAAATGAAATTCATTTTGAAAGTTGATGAGCGAGCGAAGCGAGCTAGAAAAATATCTAGAATATACCCTGAATCCAAAAAAGGAAGACTGTCTTCATTAATGACATTTATGCCTAACCCTAGGGAGGCATCGATTTTTATTGCATTTTTGAGTCAGTTCATTTTATCATTTATTCCATGGAGCGTACGCCCGGGCGTACGGGCGTATGCCTGGCTACGCGCCTGATGGTATAAAAAGAGCACATTTTCAGGCATACATGATTTGTTCGATGTGAAGAAATGATTTCGGTCCGATTGGGATGACATGTTTTGCAGCTCTGTCCTGTTTCTGATAAGTGCTACCTTCCCTGTTCAATAATTGTAATCATTTCGTATAAACTTCGAATAATAAAACACACACACAGAAAGACACGATAATATGATTCGTTATTTTTCAAACGCAATTCATTTCACAAATAAGGATTATCAAATGCTCGAACTAAGTGTGACATACTATACAAGGGGCATCGTACTATTAAATATGTCATAGTGACTGATAAATAGTTATTACACCTGTGAACAAATTTCTTATCAAAATATTTATGAATTCACCCAGATAACTATACTTCTCAAAATTGTATAAGGGTCACCACTTTTTCTTTGTGAATATTTTAAATGAAAATTCAACTATTGAGCAAAATTGTTTTCTCTTTCAAATTTGAAATAGTTATTTCTTGTACAGTGATGCTGGTGTTTATCCGACTAGTTTAATAGTATTTTGTTGAATGATTTTAACAACATTACTAAATGTTGGCGTATACGTCATGTAAAACAATTATTCAACAAATATATGCATATCATCAATGTTAACCATAGGAACTTTTACAATGTTGTAAATATTCATTACAAAATGATCGGGCCACGGGCAACAGAATCATTTACAAAAAATAAAAATGCCGTAATGATGTAATTATATTGCTCCGTCTTCTGAGTCGACATCTTTGCAAATTGATTAAGAGATGGACCGATAGAGTATTCGTCAAAACACTTTTTATATCTGACATGTTGTTACGAACGAAGCTTGCTTAAAACTTGATGTCTAATTGATATCTAAGTGCCGATATGCCTAACCTCACACAAAGTTTGAGCTATATCTGAGCTTCTTTTTGCTTGGAAATATTGATCTTGCACAATATATTATTGAAATCGAAAAGACATCCACATTTCAATGTTCTTTTTGCTAATTTGGTGTTTCGACCAATAGGGTCTATCAGTTACCTAGAAAAATACAACATGGTCTTTAATTTACCGAACATAAACCATATTATCCAATCAGCTATTTGCTGAACATGACAGTCAGATTTTAATACTAAGTGTGTAGAATCACGTGATCAAATGAATGCGGTTTTACGCTCAAAACTATTGCGATTTCGTCTGCTAACGGTGGGTTTTTTCTTGATTATAACGATCGTGCATTTAATATGTTTATATTATATTGCCTAAAGTACATTCCGTATATATAATAATACCCGGGTATCGAGTACCGAGTTCGCTCTATCTTTAGCTGTTCTTAATTGATGCTCGACCAAATGCAATTTCCAACCGAGTGTAATAATTTGATCGAGCATCAGTTAACAACAGCTAAATATAGAGCAACGCGGTACTTGTCGGGTATTCTTACATGTACGGAATGAGTGTAAAACGGCATTCATTTGATCACGTGATTCTGCACACTGATACTATTTTGTTCAGTTAACACAAGATTGGCATGGATATTCCATTATTGACCCCTATCTAATTTTGAGTAGTATATATTACTATGAACGAAATTGGTGTCAAATAGTTCCCTTTGTGACCATACTTGTCTTATCACTAAATAACTGACCAATATTGTGGTTATAAATTTGTGTAATAAGATTCCGTTTTCAGCGTTTCGATGATATATCACAAGCGGATAAAATATGGGTTATATCGAAACTAGTTTAACTGCTTCTTTAACTATTGGTATATAGGTTTGTTTCGCCTCTGAGCCTGATAATCATAAATTTAAGTTCCGGTGGTTAAAGTGTATAGACGATATTTTTTTTTTAATTCAAAAACTGATAAACAATTATGCTTTCATGTCCATTAGATCATTTTTCGCTTCAGCTTTAAAAGAAACTCTCTCTGTGATTTATTGACATACGAAAGTGTTCTAGAACACCCTATGGAATTATAAGAATCGTCTATTTTTTCGACATTTGAATCAAAGTACTCGGAACCCATCCAAATTTTTTATTTGCAATTAAGGTAGTCTAGTATGATACTAAAAACGATGCAAGTAATTATTTTGATATTAAATGTCCGCTCTAATATAGCTCTATACACTTTAAGCAATGTGTCATATTTATAGTCGCTAGAAACGGCTGTCCTTGCTGTACTCTCTTACGTTGACGAACAATATTTGTTTTATACTTAGTATCATAGTACGAGGATATTGACCTTGCCCGATCTCTATATGTATCTCATGGCACCTGTGTTGAATACAAAGAGGATCTTGCACGAATTATCGTTTAATTCGGTTTTTCATAATCCAGTGATAAAATAATATGGGCATGCGGCTTTGTCGCTTAGTCGTGGTGCGACCACTTTGGTGCTGATATCCCGGATTCAAGCCCCGTTTGTATCAGATCCATTGTTTTGATTTGTACACGGTTAAAATCAAAACACCTGCCGATCCCTGTTTGTTACAGATTTCTTGCCTTTGGACTTTACGTGCTGACAAATTTTCTCCCTTGCGTACAATACCTCCCAAATCCCTTATCGTATTGACGGGCGCCTGACAGAAATGGGCCTTCGGTAATCATTCTTCAACAAACGAGCGGCTCACTATCCGGCCGATACAGTTCAAACCCAGCTTCCACCGGGATTCGAACCTTAGACTTCCCAATCCGAAGGCGGACGCCCTTACCACTCGGCCAAGGTTGCGATGTGTATACGAATGAATGTATGAACACAAGTGACATTGCCGAACAGTAAATTAGTGATTGCATGGTTCAAAATCCATAAACCATTTTTCCTTCTAAAGTCATATGCTCATGCTCGAAGATTAAGGTGGTTCGTTATCGCATGTCCGTCCATCTCCGTAAAAATTCACGTAGTTTCCCGAACATCATTCGGGGATCGCCAATTGCCATGCGTTATCTTAAATATAATGATAGCATCGTACAGATCAAATATTTGAAATATGAATGAATGTTATAGCTCGTCAACATGTTGGACTCATCGTTAATATCGTGATAGGAGCAACAGGTCTGGATTATTTTTATCAATTTTCTGAAATTCATGCTTGACACCAAGAAAAAACGAGGATTTATCATTACATTATAGCGCGACGCTATTTTATTGAGTGTTTGAACATCGGACCATCAAGTACAATCTGCGACACCATTCTAGCTGATAACACGGAACGACTCCAAACAATATCGTGTTTTGCATAAAGGAAGAAATTGTCTCACATCAATAAAGCAGATTTGTGAGAAAAGCTCAATTATTCATCGTGTTTTATACTTAAAAAAAGAGTAAACTTGGCATATTTCGGACGGGATTATTCGAAGGGAGGTTTTCGTCGCCAGAGAGAAGGACCGAAAAGGAGAGAAGGTGTTAAATAGCGGACATAAAAATGCATCGTCCGAAGTTTCTACTTGACATTGTGGTCGTTAGTTTCCTTCTAGCGTCGGCAAATTGTGACATCATACAAGATGGCATCAGAAACGGTAAGTTTGTCAATAATTCGATCCAAACGGTGATATTCGCCAATTATATTAAGAATTACTATTAGTCAATAGTCCATAGTTTAAACCATAGTATATTTTTAAGAATTACTATTAGTCAATAGTCCATAGTTTGAACCATAGTATATTTTAATCATTTATGGATATTTGTGATTTTTTTCCATTTTATTACTGAAGGCTACAGTAATATTATTTTTCTCTTCTCGTTCTTAACTAAAAAGACAACTATAACGTACGTAACCTAACATTCTCAATTTATACTGAGTACATCTAGAAACACAACACTCGTCTTGGGTTACTGTAAGCGCTTAAAAAAATATGATTGGCAACTTAACTGTATTTACTTGATGATATTTTATTCCATGGACAATTCAACTGTAACATTGCTTTCATTAAGTGCAATCGATGCGATTAAACAGTGCCAGTGTGTAAAGGGCGCCTAAAAAGTAATCACACACAAAGTACTTTTTTTCAGAATCGCTGTTCTAAGTGAAAATTAAGTATTGATTAATTATTGATTGATTACATAGTTCATGATATCCAAGAAGTTGTTTAGAAGTGTATGAATAAGTATTGAACTTTGCCAAGAGATGGTACATGTGGGGTTACTGGTCCTATCGGAGGGTTGTTTCACATGGATGACATGGACACGGGCGGTTGTAAACGGTGCCAAAGTGCTAGTAAGTAGAGTGTCTCCGAATGAAACATTGTCCGTTCGTGATAATTAAGCCGAAGTGAAACCTCCCATTTGACGTCCCCGTCATAGGCCTCCGAATCGCCTGATTTCACACATGTTCGGACTATTCTGGTATTTTTATTCCGAAGCCTAGAACTTTTCCGTTGTGATTTTATTTCCATTGGCAAACCTTACAAAGGGTTCGAAGCAATTTACACCAAAATTTATCATGCGTAAATGGTACACGTGAAATTCGTGAGTTTTTTATTTTATTTTTTTGTTGCACGGAAGTAACGTAACCAGATCGATAAAATCTGGACTCTATCTATTATTTTCACGGTGGGGGTCAAACTGTACACGGAGGTTAGCCAGTAACAATAAATGAGGTCAGTTGGTCAAGGCCACTATGATCATACTATTTACGACAATTGGGATGATATAACGGCGAACATCTCTTGTTTAATTAGTTTCTAAGTTACGTTTTGTATTATAACTTTTTTTTTAAAGATGTAGAACACTTGGTATCTACACATCCGTGTGGTGTTAATAAGGTCAAAATTTAAATCGCATACCTCGTTTTATCACTGATTATCTCTTGTAAAAAGTTCTTGACTGACGCTGTATCGACCAACGCCAGGTTATCCTAAACAGCATCATGCATACTCAGATTGTTATACAAAAACTTCAATTTCAATACATTCAAGAAGATTCCTACCAAACCGGACTATCACAATTACCTTTCTTTATAAGAACTAATTTGTTCTTTTCACTGCAAACACCTCCTGATATGTACTGTAACCTTAATTGGCTCAAAGTTCAGAATAAAGTTAGTCAAAATTTATCAGTCAATGTATCGCACTAATGCATTGACCTTGAATTTGTGTTAAAACAATGAGTTACCTAAAGGCGATCAACATTTTTATTCTTGGAAAGAAATTGAAAAAAAAATCAGAATTTAGCATAGAAAATAACACCAATATGTAGCCGATTGTCTAATTAAGAAAATTAGTATCAACATGATATGCTTCAGTTTTATAATAAAGAAGTTACGTACAATTCAGCGATCGATCTGCCATCAGTAGATCCATTGAAGTTTGATGATAGGACTGATCGAACTCTTCATTCCTATATTTCGGGCCTCCAATTACTAAACATGTTTTGTCTAATAAGTGTATTGTTTTAACGAAAAAACAACGGCATAAATATATGTAACAGTTCTAGTCTGCAATTAGCAAACATTTTGAATAGTTAGATATGCAGAAATTGCTGAATTGAAAATACATGTAAGTGCGTAAATAAGTTGGTATAACGAGTACGAAATGCTATGACGATAACTTGAACAGATTTCAGTTTCGGTTGTTTCTAGGAAATCCATTTAAACTCAATATAAAATCGGCAAATTAAACATTTTCAATCCAACATATGCAAAACACGTACAACATATGCAGAGCATGCTGTTTTTTTTACAATAAATACTTTTCTAGCCAACAAATCGCCGTTAAATTTGAAACACGTGTGTAATGAAAGGTATGTTATATTTCTATATCAATACTCAAACAAATGAGGTGAAAATACAAAAGAGTTTCTCGTGGTGATCAAACTTGTGCGAATTTTCAGCCACACCGCCTGACGGAGAATCACTGGCACTGCATTGAGATATTTGGGCAAAACAATTTGATTGTAACATAAATCGATAACAAATGAGACTCTCGATTTTTTTCATCAAAATGTGTACAACATATGTACACCATGAAGTTCGACATATGAAAATATGCATAACCCATTTTGGTATCGATATGTTGGATCCCTCACCGTGATTATACAAAATTAAGAAATGTATGAACAATGGGAGTAAGAAAAAATAAAGGATGAAAACGTTGCGTTTCTAGATTCACTAAGCATATGTTTGCGTAACGAATACGTCATACTTGTCACTTTTGCGATTTCCGTTAAGCACCGAAAATTTATCTACATATGCATGCCTGTAATACATGTACTAATAGTAAATACTCTTCTGGGCACTGTTTTATCAACGTATTTACGGAAATCGTAAACTTACGATCAAATTTTAATTCTTTGTATTACTTTTACAACTATATCATGTGGTAAATGGAGCTGCAATACTTACGAAGATTCAGTTATTGACCTCCTACAAACAATATCTATCCAAAATTTGCAGTCGTTAATGAATTATACAGAATTTAAATTTGAACGTAAGTTTACGATTTCCGTAAGTACGTTGATAAAACAGTGCCCTGGACACCAACGAGAATGCCGTCGAACTCAGCAAAAGCAAAGTTGAAGGTTATTGGTCGATCTGGCAGGTAAACAGTGAGTTATCATGCACTCACGACTGTTTGCTCTCACAACTTATAAACTTATATGCATATGAATTACATTGTAATTTCCACACCTAGTATGTTATTGCGTCCGTCATCAGGAGGACGGTACGGTTTAGGGTTGGGAGGGGTAGAATCCAACTTTCCTGTCTTTTGAAGTTAATGCAGAGCACAACAGCAAGTCGGTATTTACAACAAAAAAGAACACTCGAAAGTATTACTAAGATAAAGAATACTAGAGGACAGACAATAACTCACTTTGGCTTGCAATGACCTGGTACATGTATCTTCAAAATTGCCACTTAACACTAAGTCTACCCAAATACCCAAATTTATACATTTAGAGCTTTGGTCTAGCACCATGTGTACGTGCATAAATAAATAGCAGGCTTAAAGTGTACGTAAAACATGAATATTGTATTGTCGATATTGCAGATTTTCCTGATATATTCCTAATATATTGTAAAATCATTAATGTTGTCGAATATTAAATGTCGCGCATTTTTTATTTTGATAGAATGGTATTCCTACAGATTAAATTCGGGAACATCTTATATTGAAAAATATTGAAAAATCAAATCTCATATCATATTACATAGCTGGTGAAGAAGACCCAAAAGTCGAAATATTGAGTATAAACAATAAAAAGTAATTTTTCTATAAACATTATGATCCCTTTTAGGGATAAAAATTAATTGCATTATTACATTAGAAAATCACGTGATATGAAATATTTGGTGAAGTTCAATTTCAATGGCAAATCTATCGAAAAAATTATTTCGCCACGAATATGATTTAATATCGATTTTACAGTAAGTCTGTGTGAATTTGCTGGCTCAAGTGGACGTTATCAAGCAGTTAAATCCCCGGTTAAATCGTTCAACACACAATCTTTAATTTCCAGGGCTTCAAATCACTATCATGTTATTGTTTTATTTATGCCATGGATTAATCATAAGCCCCTTTCCCATAGTGTATAGTTATTTCACTTTTTTAAAAAAATAATTAAATTCGTACTTCCCCTTTTCAGACCAATGACATGGCAGCTTAGTTTGCCATCGACTGTGCAGTTACTATAAAAGCATTACTATTCACTGGGGTTTAATTTCATGGAGCTAAGAAAGTTAGAATATACAAATATTAAATAAATGAGAATTTACTCAATATATTACTAATGCTTGTACATATAAGTATTAATACTTACTGTCGAATCGATAAGTAATACTAATGAGGGAACTAACCCATGCGAAAGAAAAGCGGTGAATACCGTAAAACTCAGGTATACCAAGTTAAACCTAGATACACATAGTTTACCTGCAGGACGATAGTATATTTACAACCGTTCTCATTTAACTTTGAAAGGACTTTAGATCGGTAATGTCTGTCGGGGCGTTGTCTTGTAAATATGACATTTTCCCATGGAGACTTTGTGACGTCATAAATAGACACGTGACATTCCAAGATATGCGGTCATTTGACAAGTTGGTGGTTGTCTTAGTAGATTAGATTCTATATTTGAGGGTACTTAACGTTGGAAATAATTCATCACATAAGATAAAATCCTTAATCGATCAAATAAACGATGACTATTCATTATGCATTTTAGTTAACACTGTGTGTTACCAAGCGAACGCTGGTATTTCGAAAATAAACACCCATTTTATCGAAATAAATAATGTAGATCTACCTAAAATACCTTAAACTCGAAATCGCTAAATGTCTACTTGAATTGGATTTTATCTAGAAAATTTACCTGCAACAATGGTCGCTTTATGTAACGCGTCAAATGTCAAAATTCAAAATTAGAAAAAAGTGACGAATTTATAGATAGCTTGTGATTAACGAGACCCCGTTACAAATGTCTACAATGTTTGTGGACCAAACTCGAAACACTTACAAGTACATACTTCAAATGAAATTGCTTTTTCACAGACCAAAGCATTTCTTTTTGTTTATTGTTGAAGTCGGCCGCATATGATTTGTGAAATAATAATCATGTCAGTGTGATGTTGCCGTAAACAAATTGTTGTTGATTAACAATGACGTCACATGAATGACGTTACGACAATTTTGTTTGAAATGTACCACTCTTGATTAACTTGATTTAGCGATATCTCTTTTAATGTAAACACATTATCGACAACATTCCAACTATGTACTTGGTGGTTCGAAACATTGTTCTCACACAATTCTTATGCACCAGTCAGTTGCATCCACGACCAATCCCCGGGGATGAGCCGGGATTTTTACTTTTGGGTTTTCAAACCCCTGTCCTTCATCGGCCCTGCTGGCGACAGCAGATGATAAAATCTTCGGCTAGCTTAAACGGGGTTAAAGTCTTACCCATAAAATATATTTAAATAATTCACACGCACGTTCGATCTTCAATCTTATATAAACGATGTAATAATTTGATAGCTTAATGCTGAATTCTAATCAACAAAGGTTGTCACCAGGCAAATATGTGCACACAAATCACAAATTTTAAAGGTAAAGATACTTAAATCGAAACGTTATCACTAACTTAACAATGGTGCTTTTAAAATGTTAAAATGAATATGCATTCTTCCAATAGAAATCGTTGATTAGACAGGATTTACCTACTTAAAGAGGCGTTCCCTATAACTTTGATCGTTAAAAATCGATTCAGGAATATTTTAAATGAGAATCATTATTGCTTAAACTCCTCAAATTTTCAACAATAAGCTCGCACTAATTACCGAGAAAATAATGAAAACATATTTCCGTAACGAGCCAAAATAGTCACGAGTTGTTTCCCTTTGACAACATTCTTATAAATCGCTGAAAGCGATAAATTATTATCGGTTATTTAAATATACCGGTAGTTTTGACACTATAGAGACATATTTGCGCATACTTTATTCTGACAAATTATGATTATTGATAGTGCTTTGTACATTTAGCTCATTTAATGTGATAGTAAAAAATATGCTAGTTATAGGGAACGCCTCTTTAAGAGAAGTTGCGTGAAAATGTGTTTAATTGTAGTGCACTTGGGTGATATCTCCGATATGTAACATGGTAACATGTGGGGAAAATTAGTTTGCACACACCATGAACGCAGGGTTATAGATTGTGAAGTAGATGTGTTTGCACAAAAACATCTAGTGTTGTAGAAATGGGATGTCTCCACCACGGTGCTTATTTCTAAGTCGGTAAATTACTGACAGCATTTCCGCCAAATTAACCTCGAAAATTATCCGAAGCATTTCAATTAGAAATCTCATCTCAAATTGAGTTTTTGCTAAAATCTGAGATAAATCAGAAGTGTAAGCTCTCTAAATTTTACTGTAGTGAACTAAGAAAAGTACTTCCTGCTTTGTGAAGCAATTTTTGGATCCTCCCTTTAAAAGAACTTATATATACGACATATGACATCATTGGAGATGAGATTTAGCTCAAGTTGAGATGTTTAGTGAAATCGGGTGGTCAGGCAGTTTGTCGGAGAACAAATGAAACTAGACTAGCTGAACGAACAAGGATCAGTAATGCATGTTCAAATCATTCTTAAAACATCTATAACCTCAGGTAACTGTATCGTTGAAAACGGAAAAAAAAACAAAAAAAAAATTCTTTTTGAAATTTTTTATTTTTCTATAAAAATATAAATTTTCAAAAAGTATTTTTTTTTCGTTTTCAACGATACAGTTACCTGTGTCTATAACAGAGTAACACATAAAAAATAAAGTATGTACACTTAGTGGCAGATACTTAATTTGGTACCATTAATAATATTCATGCCATGGTATCTTGGGTGTGTTAAGAATATTAATATGTCCTCCTGCATGTTACGGTGACCTGAGTGATTTTGTTATGTTTATATTAGATATTGATATGGAGATTCAGTCTTAAGTTTAAAATCAATGTTGATATAATTATAATACTTCATAACTTTATATTAGAATCTAAATTTTGACACTGTTTTTGATAGTCGTTACCTGATTTTAAATAGACGAATTGTAGTACATACATTTACGACTGCAATGAATATCGTTGTCATCTAGACATGTTTATAACGCAGGTAAGTGCGGACAAATCTGCGGTTGCAAAATAGATTGACAGCGTAACTTGTGCCAAAAAGAATTGGTAAAGCTAAACAATTCTAGATGCTTAAGATAACATTCGGAAATTAAGAACCAAAATTATTAGGCAAAATACTCAAAACAAATTATTCAAAGACTTTGTTTGCATGTGGCCATTGAAATAGCTTGATTGTTAACTTGATTTGTATGATGTCATATACTACCAGTATTATTGGTATATCTAATAATTGTAACTTCTTATTGCCTCGCAGACAGAACGTCATTTGGATTTTATGAATGTCTGAGACATGTCCTACCCAATCGAGTTTTAAATACCAGTGTCATAATTAAACATGAGATATAGCTTGGCTATTTTGACCTGAGTCTGACCTTTATGCAAGAAATATTACAAGGTTCTTGCTGTGAATATATCCATTTCCGCGAGCAAATCGTGCATTATCGGTATTTCATATTTTTGTTTGTATTACATCTCGAGCGTCTTATGAAAACATACAGTCGGTGTTTTAAACGTAGACAAAATAACTACTGTTAAATTATGCTAATCAATAGGTCAGGCTCATGTAAATGTGGTCAAGCTATACTCGTGACTAAAATCATCTCGTATCTTTTAAACAAGCGCGAATATGTAATATAGAGATAAACAGATAAAAATGCACTTTTTGAAGTTAAAAGTAGGTTGATCGAATAGACCGGAGATCTACAACTCAGACCCTAACGTATTATTATATTTGCTCCATAAATACACTATAACGAACTTAGTGTTTGACTTTCGTGTGCCTCTGTAGCTCAATGGTTAGCATGATTGCCCTGTAATCGTGTGAGTCGGGTTGGAATCCGATTGAAGGCACTCATGAATCTGACCGCGATGTCTCAACACAAAGCTGACTTGCAAATAACTTTGTTTGCCATTCAGCGTTTTGATAAATCATGGTTTGCTATACGTGGCATTGTGAGCTATAAGGATCGGTTAGAGTCACGAGGGGCATCAGAAATAAAATTCGATCTTGCACAAAAGTCAACACAAATACCGCCATAAAATAATGTAGATCTACAAACCCACATCTGTTTGATTGTCATCCAATGTCGTACGAAGTCGGTCAAATATTTACAAAATAACACGATCGAAATATGTAATAAATCTGATTACACAAACGTCTAATCAGTGACGACATTGTAAAGTTATGGTTAAGACAATGAACATTAAAGTTCAGGTGTATGTTCTTTGTATTGGAACAAGATAATTCATAAAATGAAAGTAGCATGTTTATTGATGAAACAATAGAATAGACATCAAAGCGCGTGCTTGTATACATGTTTATATGTATAGCTTGGCGTATTTGACCCGCACCTGACCATTATATAAATAACACATAGCTTTGAGGGTGACAGTAAATATGTCAGCCTGAGGAAAGTACTGTTACACAAGGGCGAACTGTCACCCTCAAAGCTATGTGTTATTTATATTATTACCCCGAATTTTTTTCGTCCATAATCTATTTTTGGTAGATATATTTAGGTACGAATCGTTTCGGGTACGAATGAACTTACTTTCAATTTCCACAAGGTGTAATTTACAGTGAACTCTACAGGAGTCGATTTCATGGTATAATGTATAAAAAATATGAGTTAAAGACTCTGTTTCTTGTTTCCCCAAGTACTCAAATCGTGTTTAATTAGTGAATTACCTGATTATTTAAAGGATTCAACATCCAACATCTTGGTCGCCTGACCGCAAAATAAACTACTCCAATCTACCCAAAGGAAAATACGTAGCGAAAAGTATTAATGTGTTTCTAAGATACCGTAGATACACCTTATGTTTGGAATACTTTTCGACACCCAATACGTGACTGGGTATAGAGAACTCGAACTGAAACCATGGTTATGCGGATTGAATACGCCGCCATGTTTGTTTTTGCATTTATAAATATACCACGTGACATAAAAAGTACTGTCAAAAAAGTACTATCACCCCGCTGACAGTCAAAAAATGTTCAATCACGTGGTGTATTGATCCGCTTGATCGTAACAGTAAGAATACTACCTGTTTGTCTATGGGAAATTATCATTACGAAAAAAGTGAGGGGTAATAATATGCTTTATTACAAGGTTATCGCTTTGAATATATCAATTATCATAAGCAAATCGTGCAATATCGGTATTGTTTGAATTTGTATTACACCTTGAGCGTCTTCGTGATACTCACCGACTATGAAAACCGATGTTATAAATACAGACAAAATATCAACTGTTAAATTATGCTAATCAAAAAGTCAATTCGGGTCAAACACACCAAGCTATAACTCGTACGCACGGAAGAAATGCTATTGTTGTACAATTATTATGTAGTTCATTCAAACCCAACACAAATTACAAAACCGCGGGAAAAATACTAATGAAGATAATTTCTGAAAGAAGTCGATTCGATACGTAATAACCAAGGAGGGAACTATCCCATTCGAAAGAATAGCGGTGAATACCGTTAACTCAGGTATACCCAGTTAAAACTAGATACACATAGTTTACCTGCCGGACGATAGTATATATTCTTCAGTTCTCATTTGACTTTGAAATAACTGTACGTCATGGAAGTTGTATTTGCACATTTGACGTCATTATGATGTTATGACGACATGGCTGTATGGTGACATTACAGCTTCGACCAAAGAAATTCCACTGTAGGACGAACTCCCCACTGAATATACGAAGATCAAAGGTCAATATTACTGTGACTTTTATTATTATCTAGACCAAACGGTATCCGTTCAATAACTCAACAGTACTTTGCCCTATGATCCTCAATTTTTACATAGAGATTGGGCCGCAACAGTAGGCCTATATGGCCCCTTTTGATTTTGAGGTCACTAGATCAAAGCTCAGTAGAACAGAGGTCAAGATAATTGTGACCTTTACCATTACCGACTCATGTGGGAACATACATATAATTACGAACATCTCTTTTATTTAAAATCGTTTTACTAAAGTTTTGCTTAGATAACCATGTTTTGGACGATAATATGTAAGTGTAAGATAAGTACAAGAAAGTATAGTCCAGTTAGGATATGGTGACAGTGACATCATCATTAATGCACATCCAAAAGATTAAAACCATTGCTTAAATAGGTAGAGTTTAGTTTGATATTGAACTGTAAGTTTAATCATTTATACTTGTTTTTACACCGTACTATTGGATTGTTCCACTGCGTCACTGGATTTTTATCCTAACTGGACTGTACATTGTGATTCAGAATTCAACTGTATATTGGTCTTATAAGGTGTTTGTAGCATTTACGGCCTTTATCTTTACAGCCAGCGTAATAATTATTCAGATTGTTTTCAAGTGGCCCACTTTCATTCAATGTGCCTTTTCATGATAATATATTTCGTGGAAACTGGATAGGTCAACTGTACATCGCTGTATATGATTATGCAGTTATTGATATACCATGTTTATTTATTCTCACACGATACAAACACATTGTATGAATACAAATACATTGTACATAGACAGAACCAAATCTGAACTGAACGAAACTTTTGTCACGTATTTAATACAACCGTTATCATAAACTATTATATTTCGATGATTTTCAGTCATTCACCAATGTTGTAAGTCTTAAACACTGACTTTTTTACTTAGAACTGAAAACATTTAAAATCGCTGCCATTTCTTTGCAACTATATTTAATTATGTGAAATTTTATCTGAGTATTTGTTGTTAACCACGGAACATGTATACCTATTTTTATCAAAATCGGTGCATGTATAACAACTTGAGTGCAAAGAGAACATTTGACAATGTAAAGTCTAAGTCTGAGTTTTAGACTATAACATTGGTGAATAAGGCCCAAGTTATATATTAGATGGTATATTTCATGAATATGCGAGCAGCATCTGTAAAAATTCGGTTTTCTCTGATACTATTCGAGTAAAACCCTCGCATTATATTATGCCTCGGTCCCACTGAAACGTTTTTGCCTCGGCGATGTCTCCCGAAGCTAATTTACTTAAATCGGAGGAGATGAGTACTTATCCCTCTGCCTTGGTCCCACTTAGATTGCCACTTACTTGGTGATGTCGTCCGAAGCTAATTTATTTAAAGCGAGAGAACATCACCGAGGCCAAACAATGCTTAGTGGGACCAAGGCATTAACGGCAAAATCTCACATATCCATTGACCTCGACATAGACCAGGTGCTCGTAATATCCATACTCGTGATAACGAAGATTTACTGTATATACGATTCGAGAACTTTGAGTGCATCCAACATCTCCCACGATTCCGGCCCATTTCAAACTTAAAGCATCGTACATAAATAGCAATCGGAATTGTGCACCAAACAAAAGCAAATAAATTTTTTAAACGGCCTTCAACACTGCGAATCTCCTTGAGCGATGCATCCATGGTATTTGAAAAAGTTGTTTAAGACCAAGTTTTTCGTATTTCTGTGATAAGAATTATTCATACATATTTCTTCTGCTCTTCAAAACAAGCGCTTCAAGTGACTGTGCAACAGAAACATGTTTTTTTAAATGTTTATATGGCACTCGACTGGATATATAAAAAGGTATATTGGGCATGCGATTTGTATAACTTCGTATTTTATGTGTAAATTTGAGCAGCACTCGTAGAAATGCCGTTTTATATGATAATAAATGAGTATTGCCTTTACTTATAGACACTGTCTCGCATATTTGAAAATGCACAATTAGGGAACCATGTTTGTACAAAACATCTCCCACGATGCACACCAAAGACGTTTGCACTTAAGCCATGATCAGCCGGTGATGCACCAAAAAAGCAAATAAATGAGATAAGATTTTTTTAAGTATGCGCTTAAGAAAATGACTTTGGTCGCATATAGATATCGATAAGGAAGTAAGTGTGACTTACGACCTTATAAGACTGATGCATATTTGAAATCTTCATCATAAGGCGCTTCTTATGAGGACATTTTCATGAAATCGGAACTTGTCATGTTGACCAAACTGAAGTTTTACCACAAGTGAAGAGTGAATGTCAGACATTTTTTTCTTGTTTTCTCAAAATATTGATTTTGTACTTACGACTTTCTCATACTAAGCCAGCGATATGTCAACTTTTAAAGTCTGCCCTTAAGATAGTGACTTTGGTCGCATATAGAAACATACGATTACCATTTACTTAAGAATGCCACGTTTACTAATGCGGCGTTTACATGTGCGTGTATAGTGCAACAGAGTCGTGTCCAAACGACGAAGTCCTTCCATTATCAAGTAGGGCATTAGATAAAAATGTAGGCATACATGTTAATTTTCTAAAAATCTTCAGGGTTTATCAATTTTTTGCCCCCGGAAGAATATAAGATGCACTTCTGACTCGGCCATGTTCGTCGATTTCCGTCATATTCGTTTGGCAGTTCGGTAATTTCCGTCTTAGATTTTGTTTTCAACTCGGTAATTTCCGGCATGCAAATGTTTTCAACTAAAGCCCTTTATAGTCTAGTCTAATACAATTATTTGTGCATGTCTTGTTTCTCAGGGCGACAACCCCCATCTTTATGTTCGGGTATTTTCAGTTTAATTGAATATCAATAAAATTGAACCAGCGATAGTTCGGCAATAGTTTTACCACTGAAGATTTCTGCAGTGTCTAGTTAAACTATGATTACCATAGTAATTGCCGAAATATCCAGCCTTAGACATATCAGTCAGGTTCTTTATAAAGTCGATCATTTCTGTCATTTTTATTGGCCTCTGTATACGTGTGGGCCTCCGTAGCGCAGTGGTTAGTGTGCGTTTGCCGTCTAATCTGGCGACCCGGGTTCAAATCCGGGTGGAGGCACTCATATAGTTATAACAAAATTATATGCATGCCATATTTCAGCAGCAACTGACTGGCAAATTAAGACTCGGTTCTCTTCGTTTAAGCCTAGGTCCCACTGAGTATTTGTTCGTCTCGGCGATGTACTCTCAATGGAACTAAATGAGCTTCGAGAGGCAGCGGGAACAGGACTTTCACCAAGTTTCTTATGACTTCCACTTTTACCGATGCCTTCCGCTGCTCATTTTTTTAAATCTTAATTTTTTAAATCGGGAGTACATCGCCGAGGCTAAAATGCTCAATGAGACTTAGACTTTATATTGTATTCGATGATGAAACACAAGCACACATTCTTTATAGTCATATGATAATTGTTATCTTATATTGAACACCGGTTATCAGATAGTTATCATTGAAACAAGACTAAGTACAAGGCCGCACATACCGCGTGCTTACTTTAAAAAGAAGATGCGTCAGTATAGTTTCATGTCTCAAAAATAAAGAAGGTGTCATTATCATGATTTGGTTTATGTAGCATAATACTACATGTATTATGAAAAAATATGGATAATATCATGAACTACTAACACGAAAAATTATAGCTTAAAATGTACGTATCTTCAATCACAAAATATATTTTTTAAAAATCCCGGAAAATTTATAGTTCGAGAATATTAGTTATAACGAACTTCACCTAAACTTAATAAAAGTATTACAATATAAGGGTCCATGACCTTGACGAATAAATGAAAGATACGGACACACTTTCTTTTATATTGCATGATTTCTACATGAGACGTGACGTCATGACCTAGAGATTTGAATGAAAGGTACGGGTACACCCCCTTTAATATAGCATGATTGCTACGTCATGATCTAGATGTTTGAATGATTCACATAAGGTCAAGTTGTTTCCCTGGCCCAACCCCTCATTTCATAGAAAAAGATCACTCGTATTTGTAGATTGCGTTGAGATAACAAGGGGTGATAATTACATATGGTACACACAGTGGTGTGATTAAAGCTTTATTTAATGAGAAAATGATAAAAAATTGTCAATGATGTAATATTTACGAGACCATGTATGTACAGGGTGTTCCATAATATATCACTGGCTTAGAACAAGAAGGTCGTAACTACAAAATCAATATATTGAGAAAACAAGTGAAAACTGTCTGTAATTTAGTCTTTACCTTTGGGAAAACATGTTTTTAAAAATTTATTTCGGTCAACATGACAATTTTAGATTTTCATGAAAATAGACTCATACGAAGTGCCTTGTGAAGCAGATTTCAAATATGTATAAGTCTTATAGAGTCGTAAGTAGTAGTTACGACCTTCTCATTCTAAGCCATCGATATATCCCCATTACAAATAAATACCATTTAGTATGTGCATGATCTCATCTGATATCTTCATATACCAATGGAAAACCAACATTTCAAAATTTTATTTATTATATAATGTGACAGTATACTAATAATGTACAGAAAAAGTTTTTTCTTCTTCTCAAAATTGAAATACATGTAGGCCCAACATATTAAATTTTATCAATTTTTTTGCAATATGCACTTTTAATTTACATGTATTACTATATATTATAGCCATATACTGACAAAAAGTCCATAATAATGCATATTCATATGCAATGTAGCACTTTTCAAATAATTTCAATGTCACACGTTGACGAATTTTTTTTATGCCAACCTACAAGTTTTCACCCCAAGCATTGTAACTAACCTACACATGTGTGTACATAGGTGGTGCTCTGATTGATGATGAATGAAATATGATAAACTCAGCATTGATTGAAATTTTGTCATTTATTTTTTTCACAACTTATGCCATATGTATTTGTAACATACAAATAAACCAATAAAACTAAAGTATCATTATTTGAAAAAACATCAACGAGTTATCATAGGGGCCAAAATGTCAAAATATCAAATATCATTCTTTACTTTGCATAGTTCACTGTTCATTGTTAAAGATCTTATGGAAGATTGATATAAGTATTGTCAAATAAGTTTCCTCGTTAAATAAAGCATTTATTATTATTATCTTTAATAATATTTAAGATCTAAGTCTCATCTGTCAAAAAGCCGACATATCAAGCTTTTTAAAGCTGAGCGATTGCCAAACGAGCAAAAAAAATGAAATGCCTTGTTTCAAAAGTTGTTTTACTATCAAAAACTGATTGAAAAAGTTTCAGCTATGAAAAGTAAAATGGCCTAATTTCAGCTATGATAAGCTTAAAGATAAAAGTTTCTGCTACAAAGGGCTGGAAGACGAAGTTGAAACTATAAAAAAGTGAAAAAAGTAAAAAAGTCAGGGCCTGTATTTATAAAGCATATTTAGTGAAACTTAGAATTTTCTAATCTCAAGTTTTACTAAAGTGAACCAGCTAAAAAACTAATACATTGTATTAACAACTATTTACATTTTAGAAGCATTATGTAAAGGGCTACAGTAGTCATATAGCAAACATGGGCAATTTTTCGTTTCTTGTAATATATGGGCAGCTCATTTAAGATGCTTTATAAATACTGGAGCATTAGATGCGAATTTATAAGAAGCATGTCTATTCATTTCCATGCAGTCTCATTTCCATGTTTTATCGCATTTCAGACGCATGTCAAGACTTCATAAAAGACAAAGCTACACAGGATGTACTTAGAGCTAAGAAAAACGTTGCGACGCCATGCGCATGCTCGGAGCAGATTATGGCACTAGATTATACCTTCCACAAGGAGGGGAATTGTTACCAGGAATGGGTTTTTCACGAGGGGGTCAAACAAATGTGCTGTTACGGGTATGTATACCTTTATTATTATTTATCATAACGTTTTTGTTTTCCTTCTTAATCAATGAACGTTTACGAAGAATACAATTTATTTTATTTCTGTCTCATCCATATATACATGATACATTACATATAAAACATTATATCACAGTTAAAGCATGCACATGGCCATTCTATATTAGAATGAATAAAGACTATAAAGAGTATTATTGGCAGGCCGGGTGAATTAAAGAAGAAAACAAATCTAGGATACGGTGCGTTTTCACTGGGAAGTGAACAAACCAATACTAAATTAACTATTATTAACGAAGAAAATCTAGGATACTGCAGTACAGTACATTAAACAAACAAATACTAAATTAACTATTATTAACGAAGAAAATCTAGGATACTGCAGTACAGTACATTAAACAAACAAATACTAAATTAACTATTATTAACGAAGAAAATCTAGGATACTGCAGTACAGTACATTAAACAAACAAATACTAAATTAAAGCCACAATAAGGTTCCGGAACGACATATTTTCTATAGGTAGAAAACACAAATCTTTGTTACTGATTTGAAGACTGATAAATAATTAACACATCAAGCTATTAAAACACGCTCTTACTGTCATATATGTAAAATAATCTTCCCATGAAGATTGGCATAACGAGCCCGGTTTGTTTACAGATACGGCATTTAACAGCATCTCCGTCACTTTCCGGAGACTATCGATAATTTTTCGCCAGGTTCTTATAACCAATAGATGGATAGCACACCTATAGATAACGTAGGGCGCACACTATAACCCGGTATTTACCAGTACCTTCCGGTATCGTATATAGTAGCCCTAATCACGTTGTATATTGCTTTGTATATTGACATTAATCATGTTGTATAATTGAAACATGCCAGAGGCGGGGAATTAACTATGCGTATGCAATATAGATAGTGCGAATGGCTGTGTGCAGATGTATTAATTTCTCCGATAATTATTAGGTTTATATTTTCATGTACAGTAGAATCTACAATAAGATAATAACTGTTTACTTGTAAGTATGTAAATCTGCATGTTCAATATGTATACACGAATGTTGTGAGTTATTTAATTTTCATAAACACGTGTCAATCATTATGAAGGTCAAAGAGGTGGCCTTTTCTTTTAATATCAATATAAAACGCACAAACATGATCATATGAATGGAAAATTAAAATATATGTTTTATCCAAACGCCCTTAAATTTTCATATGCATATGTATTTAATTGTAGCTAGCTACATTTTGTTAATTGTCTGATACAACATAATCTGTAATAAAATATAAAAAAACTAGATGCTTTTGTTTGTCCTTAGAATAAAATGATCGTATCTGCAAAATCATATTTTGAGAAAATAAGAAAATCTTTCTGACAAATTACTCTTTACTTATGGTTAACAAGCTTTCATGAAAATAGGCTCATAAGAAGCGCCTTGTGATATAGATTTCAAATGTGGCACTTACGACCTTCTCATTCTAAGCCAGCAATATGTTATATATCATGGAGTTTATGTGCTTGTCTATATAATTCCATGATTATATTAAGTGCTATATATTCATTCACACTTCATTCACACTTCTACACTAATCCTTTGATTGGATTATACCAAAGACCTAAATTACAAAGATTGGAAACCTGTGCCAAGTCTCACGATATCTCGTGGCAGGTCTTCTGAAATCTCGCGAAATCTCGTCTGTTTTAATACCTTATATCATATCTCATGTTCTAATATACTTATAAAAAACTAATCATTCTTTGCAATACATGTATTATTCAGCTTTAAAATGATACCCCACTTATTGAAATAATTCAATTAATAAAACAATAGACCCCGAAGAGCCAGACCTACTCTTATTGTCATCAAATTAATGTAAATTCCAAGTTTATCAGAAAATATCTGATTTGCCTCATTCAAATCCTGATTTTCTGTATTTTATAAGAGGTAGACAAAATTGACCTACTTTATATAGTAGAAGAAAAATATCTCTTCAAAATGACACATTGTCCATTAAAATTGGATGACGAAAAATAGTTTTATGCACAATAACTGACTCTGCTGCCTGTTATTTTGCGTTTGCTCTAAATTGTTAGTGGAGTGTCCAATTGGTGTAATTTAGGTCTTTGATTATACCTAACAATTCAGTTAGGTGTCAGTCGTGATTAGAATACAATACCCTACGCAATATACTATACAATATAGGCCTACACCAGGGTACCGGCAGATACCGGTGTACCGGGTTTTGTGCGTATACTTCCGATCAACGACGAAATCTTCGGAATCGTTCGTAAAATTTAAACGTTAGCATTATTGAGTATTTTGTACGGAGGACAAAATACTTAATAGCGTTTTTCAGTTGATTATTTCTAATAGAAGGAACAGCGACCTGAGGTCAGATATGGGTCCCTTCTAAACCATTTTTAGTATAATTTAATATCTCAATATTTCAATATTCTTTGTAGATAAAAAAACTATGATTTTAAACCTTATTGGGACTTTAACTATTATTAACGAAGAAAATCTAGGATACTGCAGTACAGTACATTAAACAAACAAATACTAAATTAACTATTTTTAACGAAGAAAATCTAGGATACAGTACATTTTCACTGGGAATTAAACAAACAAATACTAAATTAACTATCATTAACGAAGAAAATCTAGGATACAGTACATTTTCACTGGGAATTAAACAGACAAATACTAAATTAACTATCATTAACGAAGAAAATCTAGGATACAGTACATTTTCACTGGGAATTAAACAGACAAATACTATATTAACTATCATTAACGAAGAAAATCTAGGATACAGTACATTTTCACTGGGAATTAAACAGACAAATACTAAATTAACTATTATTAACGAAGAAAATCTAGGATACGGTACTTTTTAACTGGGAATTAAACAAACAAATACTAAATTAACTATAATTAACGAAGAAAATCTAGGATACAGTACGTTTTCACTCCAGGAATTAAACAAACAAATACTAAAGTAACTATTATTAACGAAGAAAATCTAGGATGCAGTACTTTTTCACTGGGAATTAAACATGTGCTATTACATTAAGAGGCTAACATGGAATACTGGGCATGCCCAACTGTGTTGCCTCAATAAATAAAGTCTTTATTATTTTATTATTAACATAATTAAATCATTCCAACCGTCGTTAGTGGGTTCGTGTGTTCGAATCGCACCTGTCGTATGAGGGTACACATATGCGAATTGTGTATTAGTTTTAATGCCCCGAATGCATCTACTGATGCAGATGCATAATTATAGTGAGTGTCCTGTACGTCCGTCCGAAAAAAAATGAAACTGAAATATTCTTATTTAGTCCACCAATGCATTGATTTCACTGGTTTACCATCATGAACACCATATATACATTGTAAAAGCCATGTAACACTATCCAACGTTTCAACATAAGCATGGGCATTGATTGACTTAGCAAGTTTTTATGGACAATGCATTCAACGGTGCATAAGCGTGTACTGAACACAGTCTTGTATTATTATCAGATCTGACGGAAACCTTAAAACCGGACCACGTGATGGAGGCTACATGGTGATAGAAGATACGTCATACAATATGTCTGACGTCTATAGAAGTTGTTGTCATGATGGCAATGGTCTGTGTGAGACATTCTATGATATTAACCAATCAGATGACTGCAATAGATACACACCTCCAGTAACAGGTTAGTGTTGTATTGAAGATTACCATTCATTATTTTGCCCTTATACGTATACAGGGTGGACACACAACTAGACATTTTGGTTAAGTCTGCAATTAAAGATATGTTAACAAAAAATAAAGCAATTGTAAGTATGGAAGTATTTTATTCTGTGACCGATTTCATGAGACATATTCGAGGCTCAAGCAGAGAATGGGCAGTACCCTCACAACTTAACACTTTTGCGAAACCGGTTAAGATTTTGCCCGACAAAGGCCCAAATAATTGAATAGAAGTTGAGCCGGATTCGAGCAAAAACTGTGAAATTGTGTAGAAACAAATTAAGTTGTGTGGGTATTTCTCGTGAAAATAATCAGTCAAAGAATAAAATACTAACAGTTGTTTTTAACAGGTTTTTTTACATATTTTACTTGCAGGCTTAGCCAAAACGCCCATCCTGTATATAATACATAACATTTGACCCGGGCCTTTAAATTCGATGAATGTTCTACATTTGTATATGTTTTGACTACATGAAATAAAAGACTTGAATGGACCACGCATAAGCAGGAATATTTATGGATGTCATATGAAATGTTCTAGGCGAAAAATTATAAATAAACAAAACTTAAGCCTTCCTGAGGAAGTTTATTCCATTTCAAGTGCTACTGTATAATACATTACCCTTTTGCCATGACTTCTTAATAAACATGTACTTGATATCGTATATCTAAGTACTAATATCATTGTTAAAAATATATGAAGACATCGGACTGAGAAGGCTGCTCCCAACTTAACCAGCCGCACGCAGAAGCACAAAACAAAATTACACTACACAAATACACGGCAAATAATAATACCCGAATAATGATAAACTAACGAGAAAATGAAATGTCCAAGTCCCAGCTGTAAAAAATATGGGTCACATAGTTTCGCAAAGACACGCCCGGTGATCCAAAGTGACCAAACTAGGCGTTATTGTGACTTGATCCAGTTACGGCGAATTTTTTAACACATGATACAAGCATCGCTTTTGTTTTCTAACCCCCTTCAATATAACTTCATGTATGTCATTCATATATATAATATATTCATTTCAGTTCGATCTTTCGGCGACCCCACGATCACCACAGTTGGTGGGACTCAATATGGATTTAATGGACATGGGGAATACGTGTTCCTTAAAGCAAAGTAATTATAACTCACTTATCATATCTCTTATCTCATGATTCATGGGGATACGTCCCTCATTTCTAAAATAAACTCTGTAAAACTATAATTACTTTTGATACATTTGTTGTGACCCAATTGCCATTACGCCAGAACAGAGATCGCTCCGTCTGGTTATTTATCGAATGCTGCTAGGCGAAGGTTTTCAAGTTAATCCATTGGATCATGTGATTATGATTTACCGTTAAAATTGATTTGAAGGGTATTGATTGGCAACTGTCGTAATGTCAATTCGAATGGTGCATTACAGTATTATATATACGCCACGTCATGTATAAAACAACCGTGAAAACGTAAACTGACGACCATGTTCACCTCTGCCTTTATGCATTACAATTAAGACTGAAGTTTATTTACTGGATACAAATGGAAATGGTCGTGCTTTCACGATTTGGTCCAAGTTGATTTAATTTGTCTATGTAACACTGTTTCAGGGAAATTGAAATTCAGACAAGAACGGGTTATATCACTGAAGGAAATGTTGACGCAACTATGTTTACAGCCTTCGCAATCCATGTAAGTATTATTTACATGATTCACAGTTTTTGGGACCATCTTGGAGACCATATTGCATTATTCAAATAATATTGATGATAAGGTTGATTCACTCGTTTGTTTTCTTAGTAGGAGTACGTTATAAGAACATTTTGTACAATGAACATTCTGTGCGCACTGAATGTTTGGGTCATTCGGAGTCTATGCTTTAATTATATGCAGTGTACTGTACAGACTATATTTTTTAAAAACTCATCAAAATAATGATGCCGATTTTTACGAAATTCACTTCTTAAGATATTGTCATATATCAAATCACTGAATGCTCATGGAACATCAACTCATGATTGTGGTTGCATATCGTAATACAATGCATTCATATTATACACGTCATTTTTTTTATTTCAGGACGAGATAAACAAAATCGACATTGAAATAGATTTTGATCCTGTTAAAAAGAATATTCGTATTTTCAAAAATGGACTCAAGCTATCATGCAATACCACGATAGGAGAGAAGCCAACTTTCTGCGCACCACCCCCATGTATGATGCTGACAGGTGCGCACAAGACGGTATTAATGGGATGCAGTAGTTCTGCATTTGCCAAATCGGTAGGCGTCAAATTGATCAACCATTGTTTAAATTGTGTTTTTTAACATGTTTTTTTTTCATAAACATGTACAGGATGTCTCAAAATACATGTCCGCTTATTGAAGACATACATCTCTGTAATGCATTGCTTTATGTATTTGATTTAATAGAGTTATATTTAGGATCAAATGGTATTCAAATCAATATTTAAATTACAAAATCATAAACAAAAATTATGAGTGGGGACTTGTGGCCTAGAGGTAGGACGCGCGATTCGGGATCGAGAGGTCCCGGGTTCGATTCCCCTCTGGACCACTGGTTAATTTCTCTGAGCAAGACCCTCATGCTCCACTCCACCATGGTGTAAATGGTACCTGCGAGGGCAGTGTCTATTTCTGGGCGCCGCAGATCGATGTCGACTGCCACACCACAGGAGAGAAATAGTCTCCACAGGGATACGCGAATGTAGGTTTCCATATGTAGCCAAATGACCGAGGAGGTAAAATTTCAAAGGGTGCTTGAGCGGCCTAACAGCTGAAAAGAGCCCTGAAGAATTGGTATCTTTTTATGCATACAGAACGTACGTATCAACAGCATTTTAGTAGCTACCTCAAATTTGTCAAAACTAGTGTTTGACGTCATTTTTCGATTAACCTGACGTTAGCATAACTTCAAGTCTGGTGGGATATTTCCATTTTCTCCATAAACTGATATTTTGAGTTTTTGTGTTGTTGTATATTTTTGAACTGCATAATCACATTCAAATAGTATCATAAGTAACAACTTATGTTAAGTTATGTATGCTTTATTTCAATAAACCTAGTATCATCAACTGCATCCTTCTATCACGACAGTGTTTGGTGACTGATACGGTATTGAGTACTTGGAGTAGCTTATGCCAAAAGCACAATTCTTGGAGACTGGCTCATAATATATATTTACAAAAAAATGTTATAATTATAACAATATACAATATACAATTTCCGAATCTTTGTTATCCCCCACTATATAATAAATACCATTACAACCTTTTTAAATGCAGATAACTTTTACATCTGGGAATATGTTGGATATCGCCATAGACACTACAGGAACTAAAGTTGATACATTGAACATTGCTGGACTCGTGGGAAGGACTGAAAATGATCAATTTATTTCCAGAAACGGATCCAAGACTTTCATAAATGCGTCAGAAAGTGCAATATTTGACTTTGGCGAAACATGTAAGTTAAATCTAACTTTTAACAATTGTTTTTTTTATTTCTGGTGTTTCTTTAACATTCACGAACCTTGGTTTTTCGTTTGTGCCACATTTTAATCAATTCTCATATGGAGAAAGACAAGGTGTTGGTGGTTAAAACACTAGCTTCTTTTCTCTAAAAGCGAACACTCTCATAATTTTGAAGAGTTTTTAAAACAAGAATATGATTCTGGAAATCTTTGGAAAATTTTACCTCGAACATTTATTTATACTGGATTTATGAAATCTTATTGTACATATCACAACATTTATTTTCATTTACTCTTTATTATATGTAAAATATTTCCCTTTATTAGTCCCCCACCGGTGACACCGGAGGGCACTTAAGGCTTGCGCACCGTCCGTCCGTCAGTCTATGGCAACAAGTAGACAAGATATTATGCTAAAATTGTCATTTTTCTGGAGCCTGTGATAACTTTAAAACCACTTAATATTCATACTTAAAAAAGTATGGCAACTTTTGCATTCATCAAAATATTTGAAAATTACGTGGCACAGGTGATCTTCTGAGTTCAGATGAGTGCAAAAATCATGTCCTGTCTACAAAAGCGATTTTGAACACTACCGGGAGGGGACTTTTATTGCTTTGCCAGTGAATATGAAACATGAACTATGAACAAAATCACAATCAAACTCATATCCATATCAATACTTTTACATTTCAGGGGCGTTACAAAACTCTAGCGAAAGTATATTTAACTATTCAATAAGTGGACATAACTTCACTTACTACAACACTAACCACACACGACCACGTTTCCTGGAAGACCTCGTCGGTAACCTTACCGAGCTGTTTAAGAATTATTCGTCAGCAAATATCACTAAGTTCAATGACACATGCCGGAATTACTGGGATCATCAACCAAACAAACAATGTTTGCTAACTATAGCACGGACCGGGAATTATAATCTGGGGATAGCTGCAATTAAGGATGCAAACGAAACCAGAAGAACATGGGAAGTTAACCGTAAGTTTATAGTTTATGAAGTTTGTAAAGTTTTTATCAAGTTTATTAAGTTGTATTTTGTGCTGTTCTAAGTTGATGTTAGATTCACAGTTATATGTCCTGGTCTCTACTGATACCTATGCATTTACTAGTTATGATTGTCATTTCCTTTATTCCGTGCGTCGGTTCTATCGTTCTTCCGTTTGTGCATTGGTTCGTCTTTATGAAGTCCATCAATACATTGCTTTCAAATTGGGCATACTTATTTACCACCATAAACAGCTTAGGTTGTCAAAGCCGTGTAGCACTATCCAACATCGAAAGCGTTTTTTGAAGGCAATGATGTTCAATAGTTTCGATAGGTTGTATGTTGACATTGCGCAGTGTTTTAGTGTCATATGTATTTGTTTATGTTTACTGTGCTTGACATGTTAAGCTGACTCTTCTATATTCCCTGTCCGATTTCCTCATATCTTTTTGTTTATGGTATATTTGGTTTCTGTATGTCTTACCTTGTTTTTATAAACAATGCTATAGTCTTTGCTAACAATAAAAAATGTAATAAAATGCATTTTCGGTGATCATTTTTGTCCACTCTTGTACTTGCAAGAAATTACTTTTAATACATTTAATTCTTTAAATCTATACTAAAACAAGCGACCTGTCGACCTGATTGTGTTGTTTTTAGACATTGTATGTTTGTATACAAAGCTAGAGTTATCGCCGGCGATCTATACCAACATGACATTTATATAAGCGTTGAATTTAATGAAGGCAGCAGCAGTATTTCTACCAAAGTTTCCTGTTTTATATTTCAGATAACAGCAAGCCTTATTTCGCCAACAATATCACCTCAAATTCCATCATAACAGCCATTCCTCATGGGAATATAACAAGCTTTTCCATCGATTTAAAAGAGTACGCATTTGATGAGGACACCAACCCACAGCTAGGGTTCAGAGCAGATACGGATATTCCATCGGAAGACTATTCCTTAGGTAAAATATGGGGCATCGATATGTTTGTTTCTTTAAATTTTCAAAAAAGACGCATTTTGATCTCAATATTTAGGGTTAAATGGCCATTTTCTTTTATGTTCAAGGGTATTTTGCTAATGATTTGGTAACATTTAGTCAAAAGCATCAAGACGACCTTCGGATTCCGAATCTTGTGGAATCCCTAAAACTATATATACATCTACCCTGGGTATTCACTATATTATTATACCGTTGACTGCTAAAAGTACAGTCCAATCCATATAACATGTTTTGGTCTTAAACTGCTATTTTAATAAGCTTTAACTTGATTAATCTCTCTACAGAATCATGCAATTTGAGCACTTAAGTCGATTCCCAAATGTGAAACGCCAAAAGATGATAGAAATGTAACAAAACATCCATATGGTGTGTTGACAAAATGACAATTTGTAAACAATAAATGCATGATTTAAAGTCTAAGGGAAGCAATTCTTGCCAAATATGTATTTTGTTCACCACACAATTTGCTAAATACGATGTTTGGTCTACTATTTCGATAGATATGGTTAACATTCCATCTTCGATTATTGGTCATTTGTTAAGAAACAACCAAATGGTTCCATAATTCATTGTATGTATTGGATGAACGGAAAATAGTTGTGGGAGCAATAATGTGACTTCAACAATCGGGTAAACTAAACAATCGAATTATACTATTTTGTTTAATGTTTCAGATGACGGTATCTTTACTTGGACTTTCACTGATTCACTTAGAAATACCACACTCACTCACTTGAAATTTATCGTGTTTGACCAGTTCAATGCAATCAGTTCACATACGATGTTCATACGTTACTGTGGGTGCGAACATGGACTCGACGAATGTACTGATTTTCCTGAAATTAACATCAATACTTCTTTAGGTAAATATTAAGATTTTGCAAGTTTAAGTATTTTTATCAATATAGATTGGATAGTAACTTCAATTGCTTAACTATCTGAAGTAATAAATCGCTTATACATGTTATAATGTTATTAATGTTCGTATCGGATAAAGCTTCGTTAATTTAGCGGACAAACTAAATCGCTATTGTCATTACTATTCCCTGGTATGTAATTATTCGACCATTTGTTTTCCATTATAATTTAAAAAAAAACAAGTTTTGTTTCTTAACAAACATACTTTTTGTTTATTCATATTGACTGTCAATTTCCAGTTAATACGCTACTCGTTTAACAAAACTAGTCTATGTTGTATCCATTGTTCAGATTCAGAAAAAATAACTATGTCATCTGCATATAATAAAATGAACTTTTTTAGAACTCCGATATATAATTTTATGACTTCCTGATCGATGTAATACAACTAAGAAAAATAAAAAGTATATCAACTTGTTTCTTTCACAGGCTCCAACGTGGTGATCGCAACATGTGAATGTACACATTTTACCGGAGACTATTGTGAGATCCGAGAAAACCCCTGTAAACGATACACGTGTGTCAATGGATGTAACAATACTGCTGAGATAGGAGTAATTCCTTGTCTACCATGTGAACATGGTTATGAAGGTGACGGGACGTCATGTACAGGTACATACTTAGGGCTGATTATACGGATCAGTGGTGTTTTCATTTTTAAGATACATTTACTTTGAATTTTACTCATGGTGTCTCCCAGTTATTGATTTGATTACATTTCATCAATGGTATCAAGTAATCAGATAACATTTTAATACTTTCGATACAAAAATGTAAAATATTAAGCATTTGAGTTTTACATTGATTTTATATTGATGGTTTGATAATCCTTTATAAACTGATTTCATACAGTAAAAGTGGACCATTCTCATGAATCAGTGTATGGTCAAGTCTCTAGACTATATATATATATGTAATTGAAAATAATACGCTGGTTGAACGAGAATGAAGTGGACTTGACCTCAGCTTAACTCTATAATTATCCTAAAGGGCAGTATAATATACAGTTTTATTCATTGCATACATGTACAGAGATGTTCATCATTTAAGAAAAGCTAGAAGCTATTTGCAATTCAATGTTGCGTCTTGAATGACATAGACGTCTTAAATGACGTAATCATGATGTCGAGAACGTTATCATTTTAAGTTCTGTAAGGTCAATTTACGAGCCCACACCAAAATAAAATTGTCAGAGTGTTGTTTTTAAACAATACACAAACAAACGAATACTTTTTCGATTTTGCTGACGTCATTGGAGGAGGCGTTAAAGGCAAGTCATTTGTCGGGACTTTGAAATTTGCTCGACATAGACCGGAGCTCGTCATATCGATGTTTTAATGTATCTCGTCTCGGTAAATTTTTAACAGCATTTGACTTTCAACACGAGTTATGCCCTGGTTATCTCGGTCATAGAGAGGGAAGGCTGGAAATGATTGAATACTCGTTTGCCTAAGCAAAGCGTTACCTAACGCTTTCTACGGGAGGTAATTTATGCCTTCTATTTTTAATTGAAACTGAGGTAACTGAATGAAGGCGCTCGGTAGCGCATTGCTTAGACAACGGACACCTGGTTGTTTTTTCAGACATCAACGAATGTGAACCAGAATATAGTGGAGAAGATAAATGCTCACAGTTATGTAACAATACCATTGGTTCATTTAGCTGCCATTGTAACCCTGGTTATGTATTAGCCGAGGACAATCATACCTGTGCAGGTACATTCCGTTTTAGACTTTAGTTTCGTCACTTACGTACACACATTGCCAAATCATAATGTTGTTGTATAAATTATTCAACAATAATACCTTTTTGATTTTCGTTATTTGCCCCCCCCCCCCATTTTTGCTTTGTTACATATAGTATTACGCAGTCTGTAAAGTGATACTTGACGCTGCCATATTTGCCATGTTTGTTTAGTAGTCTATATTGTGTTTATATCTGACAGACATCTGGCCTATAGATACTTTGAAAATAAACTTATATACTATATATCCTTATACTTAACCTTATCCTCAAATGCAGTAGTATTCATTTAATTAAGACATTTATAAGAGAATTTGTCATCAACAGATTACAAATCCAACTAAACAATTATAATTTTCCCTTGTCTTTCTTACACAAAACGGCTATGGATGTTATAGAATTAATTTGTGTGAAAGGCCATTCACATATATTTCCACAATGTTGTTTTTATTTTGTTTCTCCTTTATAGATGTAGACGAATGCACAAATACAAGTCTATGTTCAAAACCACATCATGAAATCTGCGTCAACTCACCAGGAAATTACACCTGTGTTTGTATGCCCGGATATTTGAGAAAAAAAGAGAATGGACCATGTGAAGAAATTGGAGGTAATTGTATTCATACTATTTGCCGCCATTTTTGTGGTCGCCAAGTGGTCACGTACCATACCAAATAATCTTAAACTAGAACACAAGTTTCCACCAAGACATTTTATTAGTAAAATTAAAAAGCTGATATATTGTCATGTGATATATTCGGATACCAATTCGTTATCTGGATACTCTGGATATCCGGAAATACATTGTCAACCTCAGTAAAGTTATCATTCAAAATTACCTCCCTTTATGGCTAATTTATGCACAAAAATTCAAAATCGAAAGTGTGTCATTCATTACGGAGTGAGTAATATAGAAAGGTATGAGGGAATCAGGCAGGAAAGTTAGCACTAACCCAAACCAGACGAGCACAGAAATCAGGAACACCACAGGCCCACTTAATTGAAGCGTCCATTTTTTGGGATGTAGATAGTTCGTTCTATGTCATACTATTGCGTGGATGGCAAGGCGCTGCCACCATAACTGTGTGGCTTTGGATTGTCTATGCGGAACTATTTCATAGATTTAAATCTGTATCATTTATCAATTCTTACTTCACAACTAGATGGTGCCATGTATGTGGGAACAGTTACATTCGCAGTTTCGATTACAAAAACCTCAGATGATATCAATAAAACAGTAGATACAGTGACTAACAGACTCCAGGTGGCTAAAACGGTAAATATCTAATGCTTAATTCATTTCATTTTTATCTCATCTTTAACCCTTTTTGAAACATTTTGTTCACTTTGAATAAAGCTATGTATCTATTCTTATTACTTGTATTATATGATATGATCTACAACAAAATATTTCCGCATTTTCGAAAGATTTCGATATTGAGAAGAACAAGTAGAAAACGGGGAGGTATTTACACGTATGCGCAGTTCAAACACGTGATAATAAAATAAATCATTTTCTGATTGGCTTAGAATTTCCACTAGCATGATAATAGGTCTGACTCTTAATGAACTCTTGTTTTCTTTCCATGACTGATGTCAATGACAGGGGGTATCATTATAATGTGGAATAATGCATCTATCCAATAAACTGATTAAGTTGTGCTTATGCACGTGATGTCAATTACATGGGGAAATCATTATAATGTGGAATAATGCATATATCTAATAAACTTATTACGTTGTGCCTATACATGTGGAAACAGGAGATCTACTTACATAAGGTGTTAAGAACAAATGAGATATTTGCTACATTTAAGAAGGCCTGGAGCAGGATATCGTAGGATATATTTACTACAAATCAATCTTTGTAGTTTTTTTAGATCTTTGGTGAACCGAAACAAATCTTTGGCCTAATTGTGTTACATATTTTTTCAGCTTGGTACAATATTCAAGGATACACCGGGCTATATAAGTGTTGACGTTTACAGACTCACGATCAATCTGACCCCAGACAGCTCTGGGTAAGTACATTCATTTTAAAAGATATCGAAGAAAATCGGACATGGAAGGCAGCGCTCAACTTAACCAGTCGAGCACATAAAACAAACAAACACCAGGGCACTGTTTTATCAAAGCATTTACGCTAGCGTAAACCTAAGATTTCCTAAAATAATGCGTACGTCGATAATATTTGCGTAATTGCGTTTTACAAAGATGTTTTAGTTCACATTCTGTCGTAAGTTTTAGCTTATTTCTACGCCAGGGCTGGGCAACCCTAAATGGCAAATATGAACGTAAGTGAAGAGTTTTTAACACGCACTGATGATTTTTGACCGTCGCAAGTTATTTTAGACCGTCATTTGTTGTTTTAGGCCGTGATTAATCACCAAATCTTGACGTATATTTATTCATTCTGGTACCCGTTATATTTATATATTGGTTATATTGTGTCCCGTGTTACGTTCAATCTTCAATATTTTTGCGTAAATGTATGCAAGTACTTGCGATCGTTTAGTAAAACACACTTACGAGTTTGCGTAAGGTAGATACCTATGCGTAAATTTATGCGACATTTACGCATTGTTAGTAAAACAGTGCCCAGGGCACTGTTTTATCAAAGCATTTACGTTAGCGTAAACCGAAGATTTCCTAAAATATTGCGTACGGCGATAATATTTGCGTAAATGCGTTTTACAAAGATATTTTAGTTCACATTCTGTCGTAAGTTTTAGCTTATTTCTACGCCAAGGCTGGGCAACCCTAAATGGCAAATTTGAACGTAAGTGAAGAGTTTTTAACACGCACTGATGATTTTTGACCGTCGCATGTTATTTTAGACCGTCGTTTGTTGTTTTAGACCGTCACTTGTTGTTTTATGCGTGATTAATCATCAAATCTTGACGCATATTTATTCATTCTGGTACCCGTTATATTTGTTATATTGGTTATATTGTGTCCCGAATTACGTTCAATCTTCAATATTTTTGCGTAAATGTATGCGAGTACTTGCGATCGTTTAGTAAAACACACTTACGTGTTTGCTTAAGGTAGATATCTATGCGCAAATATACGCGACATTTACGCATTGTTAGTAAAACAGTGCCCAGGTGAGCACAGAACACATACAAATCACATAACATAAATGCGTACAAACCACTATGCCCTCAAATAACTTACTGAGAAAGTATAAAACACATATAATAACACCATGGCTTTGCATCAATAATGAGGTCTCTCAATAATGCTTAATAAAATCAACAAGAAAAACAATTTTATATCCCCTGATTGCTACAAAAACTGTAATTGGACTTATCTCAATTTCAGTGGTGTCGCAAATTTAATAACCTTTCAAGAAAATATTTGTTAATTTCAGACGTAAGAAAAGGCAAGCATCATCGACTGGCACACTGAATGCTGACTATGTCGTTCACTGGCAGACTACGAATACTACAGAAGCAGTGATTGCTAGCTTGGGTACCACAGCTAAAAATTATAAGCCAACAGATACTACCGACATTATTCTAGAGGGTGTCGGCGATGTAAAGACAAGCACTGCAAAAGTGCCCCCAAAAACAAACAACGGTATGTCATGTACTGTAGATTCTGTATAAAGATTCTCCGAAACTACTTACAGGGTGTTAGAACGAATTATTCTCAAACATTGAATTCAATCAAAATTTTAGTAGTGAGCTACTTCAATTTCCTGCATCATTTAAGGGGGGAGCGGTGGCCTAGAGGTAGGGCGCGCGCTTAGGGTTCGAGAGGTCCCGGGTTCGATCCCCCTCTGGACCACTGGTTAATTTCTCTGAGCTAGACCCACAGCTCCACTCCACCATGGTGTAAAATGGTACCTGTGAGGGCAGTGTCTATTCCTTGGCGCCGCAGATCGATGTTAGCTGCCACACCACAGGAGAGAAATAGTCTCCCCAGAGAGACACGAGTGTATGTTTCCATATGTAGCCCAATGACCATAGGAAGTTGAAATATCAAGGGGTGCTTGAGCGGCCTAACAGCTGAAAAGAGCCCTAGAAAATTGGTAACTTTTTTAAACTTAATACCAGAACGATACCAATAATGTTATAACCCTCTGGTAATAAGCCTAAATATTGGGAATAGTGTCCAAATAAAATTGTTCGAAAAAGCATTACCTTGCTATTCATATTTTTCACTTTGATGCCTAATAGAATTTTTCATTTAGTTTGTAGTTTTGTGAAGCTTGAATAAATACTTGCAGCAACCTCTTACTTTTATGTTTGAAAATTACCCTTTAAATCAAGCAGTTTCGCCTTCAGTTTGGTGAGAATGACAAGTACAGATTTCCATGAAAGAAATCTCAAGAAATGCTGATTTAAAGTTATGATACTGTTATACTTGATCGAGCAATTTACAGTCAAGAAAAGTCGTTGAAACAAGAAAAATGATTAAAAAATTAACAAATACTATTGTACAAATGTTTTCCATAGGGTTTACATGACAATATAATACACACATTATTGGAAATTTTACGTTAAACTAATTTATGACCCGGTGGGTCAAAATTTATTTTATTGTTTTGCAACTGTGTTCAATAGGAATAGAACTGTTATATACATTTTTTTATTAAGATATAACTGGAAGAATAATACCTTTTCAATGATCTGAAATCATTGGTTATTGTATTTTACAAAACAATGATGGTCATTTTGACTAGTAATATCACTTTAAAATAATATTTTTCTGTATGATTCTTATAAGGTCATAAGTAGTAAGACAGTTTTATTCGACGCCAGCGATTTAAGAAAACTTACCAAAAAACGATTAACCCATTTATCCATTCAAACTTCAATACTTTATCCAGGAACAATATCAGATGTTGGTCTTTGCTCAGTGCCTGATAAAACCGACTGTGATACGCTGAGTACAGAGTGTCAGAACAAGGATGGAGGGTTTACTTGTGTGTGTAAGTCAGGATTCAAATCAGTGCCACTGAGTGACAAATATTGTACAGGTATGAATGCTTCTTTGTTTACTAATAATAATTAGTATGTTTTACTGGAACCTGGATATTTTCTTTCCCCGTTCGGTTTTGTTATGGCATTATGTCTTGTACTTGTGTTTTGTGATGATTTATGTTTTCTGTACTCGACTTGTTAAGTTGAGGTCTGCCTTCTTTGTTCATTTTTTCTCGTAAATGTTGTCCATTATGGGACCTATTCACACTTCAAAGTTAATTATGTTACATACATACTTTTTATTTACCTAAACCAAGTATCTAAAAATATTAATCTATGGACTTGTTAGATAGCTTTCATTTATTGTTGTAAAATAGATATTTTTATTGGTTTATGATGCTGGTCTCTTATACATTCTAGTCAGAATGACCACATATTTTAGTTGTTTTATATGATGTTGTTTGCATAATTGTAAATGTGGATGAGACAGAAATAAACAATTTATATACGAAATGTTACATAATATATTGTGAATAGTGTCCAGTATAATACTTTTGGTAAAACCACAGTCCGTGACTAAGACATGGATGGAAAATTATAAGTTCCCTCGGTCAATTACAAAATGGAAGGAATGGTTGTAATTTTAGTCAACATAAAAAACTATGAAAAATGGTTTAGAGTAAATCGGATTAGCAGTTCACACAACATTTATGAACTTTAGTTTAGAAAAAAACTATAAGAATATAGTTTACACAAAATGAACAAATATATTGAACTACAGCTTTAAAAACCTAATGACGATACGTTTTGTTTCTGTTAACATGGACGAAAACTAATGGATTACCATCCTGGTGCCCGATAAAACTATGAACAATGAAGTATAAATTGCCCGTGAACTTTGAACGACATGTATTGTTTTCACAGATATCAACGAGTGTACAGAAGATTCCACAATCAAGGAACGGTGTATAGATGGACATGGATCATGTATAAACCAAGTAGGTTCTTGGAACTGTACATGTCCGTCACAGAAAACTTGGCAAGATGTAGGTAATACTACATACCCTGTGTACAGATGTCAAGGTATGTAATATTGCAAGTATACTTAAAAACAAAAGTTTTGTACGAGTTTTTGAACCTTAATAAATTTTTTTAACATGTTAATATTCGACAAATGTCAACCAAATATTGTTTTTGTATTTGGGCCTATACGACGCATTTAACACTTATTTAAAACCGTATTCTTTTTTATTTGATATTGAATGAATTAAATTTAGTATTAGTGTTCCTATTTTACAGATAAAATGAAATCGAAGATGAATAAGTTCAATACATGTTAAGAAACATGCTAATGTTTTGCCTTTGTGTGGGTTTGCATACCGTGTAGAACCTTTGTACTTGAGTATATCGCTGGCTTATAATGAGAAAATAGAAAGGGCCATTTACGACATTATAAGACTAATGCATATTTGACATCTACATCACACGAGCCTATTTTCATGAAAATCGGAATTTGTCATGTTGACCAAACCGAAGTTGAAAAAAACTTGTTTACCATAAATAAAGAGTAATTGTCCCACAGTTTTTCTTCTTTTCTAAATATTGATTTATCGTTGGCTTTGAATGAGATGGTCGTTAGTCCGAAATCGATATTTTGAGAAAACAAAACAAATACTGTTATTTCTCAATACTTCGACCTATTGGTCTTCTATTGGTAGGGTGACAATCCCAGGAAAATAAGTTGGGGTCTGCACGGTAAGCTAACAAGACATGTCATATACCAAAATGTTCGGGAAAGTCTGTAGTATCTGAGACTACCGGCATAAATTGCCAAAGGTGGTCGAGAAATCCAAGATGGCGTCCAATATGGCCGCCGTTTTTGTTATTACTCCCTTTGTATAAACATTTGAAAATAGCAAGAATACGATAATATTCTATGAAAATATTTTCATTATATATGATAAAAAAACAAATGTCTTTGTAAATATACCCTGTTCAGAATATTCTAAGGTCAATTTCAAGGTCATTTTTCAGTAAAAACACCGGAAAGAACATAAAAAACACCATTTTACTAGATAACGTTTTTATTTGTATAAAATTCATATTCATCAGATATCATAACCACTTATTTTTACATAGTGTCATGTTCGCTTGATCAAATAAAACTGATTTGAAACACTTGGGACTTCAAATTATGGAGATATACCGTTTTGTAGATCATACATTATGATTTTCTTACCCCACCCACCAATTTTATGCAGGTAATCTGAATCGCGTATTTTGAAAGATTCAATGAATTACATTGTCTCAATGAAGAAAAGAAGTATCATAAATGCGAATAAGTATTCATTGATTGTAGTGTGTGTCTAAAACATTTCAGAGAAATCCAAAATGGCGTCCAATATGGCCGCCATTGTATGAAATGAAATCAACCTTAGAATCTTTTAAAATGCATCTTCATCTATTATCTTTGTCATTTGTATATTATTATGTTCGCTTGATCAAATAAAACTGATTTGAAATACTTCAAATAATGGAGATATACCGTTTAGTAGGTCATATCTTATGATTTTCTTACCCCACCCACCAATTTTATACAGGAAATCTGAATCGCGTATTTGGAAAGTTTCAATGAATTACTTTGTCACAATTAAGGATAAAAGTTTCATAAATGCAAATAAGTATACATTGATGGTAGTGTGTGTCTATAATTTTTCAGAGAAATCCAAGATGGCGTCCAATATGGCCGCCATTGTATGAAATGAAATCAACCTTAGAATGATTTAAAATGTAATTGTATCTATTATCTTTGCCATTTGAATAGTATTTATTTACGAAGCCTATCCAAATTGTCCATTGAAATGAAAGATAACATTCAATAGTAGGAATAAAACTATTTTGGAACATTTTGGGGCTCAAGTAATGAAGACATACTGTCTAATTTGTACCACATGCATGAATTGCCCCACCCACCAGTTTCATACAAGAAATGTGTACATGTACTCATAATTTTTAAAATAATGTTTAATAATGTTAATAATGTTTTTAAAAAATGTTTATTATCAAGAAACATGTACATTGGCATTTAAAACTGATTATTTATGTATGAAATCCCCATATGTGTATTCACTATTCAGTGATGCTGAGTACTCACTCAATAGGACATACATGTAATGTATATAATTGGTGGATGTTTGCTGGTATCCCAAACATATTGAGATGTGTTTATTATGTGGTAGATAGTTCTCAATAGGGCCTTTGGTGGGTGTATTTGATGCAGGTTGTTACCAGAAAGAACATCAAATGGATGTACAGTAACACTGCTCATGGTGATTGTCACATAAGGCACTGAATAGGAGTATTGGGTTGTTTTGAGTACCATATAGGGTATTGAATAGGATTATTGAGTGGTAGTAAGAACCAAATAAAGCATTGCATAGGAATGTTGGGTAGTTGTGAGTACCACAAAGGGTATTTGAATAATGCATTAGGTGCTGTTGAATACACTAAAAGACATAAAAGAGGTGTATTACGTAGTGGTGATGTCACTTTATAATTATATTGTATGTTATAGTGATGGTGTCCCATATTGACTTTAATTAGTGAATAGTCGCTAACGCTTTATACCCGTCATCACTAAAACGCCTATCAAAGCCTTATGAGCTGTACTTCTTCCCGGGTTATATGCCAAGACGATTTTGAATACTTATTACCACATAATTGTCTATCAAATAACCAATGAGGTACTTACCTGCAACAAAATGCACATAATTAAGGACCTGTTATGAACATACCACTAACCAATACCGGTATATTCATTTCAGGACATTTTCTTTGCACACGATTTCTCAATACATCAATTCAATACCATATGGTGTTTTGCTTACCACCACCAAATACACAATCATTGGGTACTCCAAACCACCAAGTACACGCACACATACATTATGTCACATAGAGAAAACAGTACAATTTGAAGATGTATTTGGTACTCACCAACATTAAATGCACTTATTCAAAGTTCTGAAGGCTACGCACCACCACCTAACACACTTATATCAGACTGTATGTGGCATCATTACATGTATCACCAGATAATATATAGATGTACATACACGTTTAGCGTCATAATATATATACCTTTTTTTTTAATACTAAATTTACCCAATACCCTGTGTGGTACTATCTAAGGACCTACAGTTATGGGGCACTAATCACAACCGGGAAATCTGTTTTCGCGTATTTTTCAAGCATTGACCTCGAAATGACCTTCAAATTATCTTCAAAAATGGTCAGTTTAGTATTATTATTTTATGTATAGTAGCAAATGAGTAGTTGGCAATCGTTCACTTAAATCTTTACATCCATGTATGACTCTGCCTCATAGTAATTTCAACATACAGCGTCTGTACATTATATTGATTGATCATTAATGGCGACCATCTTGTATTTCCTGGTCCTCACTACCCCTTAAGAAACGTATGATAGCAAGTCTATACATAATATTTAAGTCACATAAGGACTTTTTGGTAGTTATCAGTTCTTGTTCTACTTTTGTAGCCATTTTGCCTAAAAAATAGCTTTTTAAATCCTGCTTTAATGCTATGCAAGCTATTATTATTGCGGTCATCTTGGACCCCATCTTGGATTTTTCTGGGGAATTGCACACATAAATAATAAGTTTTGAATGCCAATGTACATGTTTTATGAAAATATATATATATAAATCACAGACACCTTGTGTAATTGTTTTTAAACAACACGAGTACACTTCTCTTGTATAAAACTGGTGGGCGGGGTAATTAATGCATGTGGTACAAATATACACAGTATATAGACAGTATATCTCCATTATTTGGACTACAAAGTGTTCTAATATAGTTTCATTCTAACAATTGAATGTTAACCTTCATTTAAATGATCAACTTGGATAGGTTCTGTAAATAAATAATATACAAATGACAAAGATAATAGATGAAGATGCATTTTAAAAGATTCTAAGGTTGATTTCATTTCATACAATGGCGGCCATATAGGACGCCATTTAGGATTTCTCTGAAATGTTTTAGACACACACTACAATCAATGAATACTTATTTGCATTTATGATACTTCTATTCTTCATTGAGACAATGTAATTCATTGAATCTTTCAAAATACGCGATTCAGATTATCTGCATAAAATTGGTGGGTGGGGTAAGAAAATCATAATGTATGATCTACAAAACGGTATATCTCCATAATTTGAAGTCCCAAGTGTTTCAAATCAGTTTAATTTGATCAATCGAACATGACACTATGTAAAAATAAGTGGTTATGATATCTGATAAATATGAGTTTATACAAATAAAAACGTTATCTAGTAAAATGGTGTTTTTTATGTTCTTTCCGGTGTTTTTACTGAGAAATGACCTTGAAATTGACCTTAGAATTTTCTGGACAGGGTATATTTATAAAGACATTGGTTTTGTCTATCATATATTATGAAAATATTTTCATAAAATAGTACCATATTCTTGCTATTTTCAAATATTTATACAGAAGTAGTAAGGACAAAAACGGCGGCCATCTTGGACGCCATCTTGAATTTCTCGGAACGCCACCACCTTTGGCAATTTATGCCGGTAGTCTCAGATACTACAGACTATCCCGACCATTTTGGTATATGACATGTCTTGTTAGCTTTCCATGCAGGGTAACTCCTTAAATAGAGGACTTTTTTGGAAATAGTCACCCCACCATATGGGAGCTATGTCACACTCGAAATAACATTATGATATGTTAACAACTTATACTGTCAAGTTGTATTTAAAAATATAGATTTATTAAGAGTGTGACATAGCTCCCGTAGAATAATTGATCGGAATATTGAGAAATAAGAGTGATTTTGCTACAAACATTGTTGTGATCCCCTTTTACATGTGGGGATATATAATTACTAAAATAAAAAAAACTGTCTGAAAACTACTCTTTACGTATGGTAAAAACAACCTTTTCGACTTCCGATTGGTCATAATGACAAAGTTTTGATTTTCATGAAAATAGGCTCTTAAGAAGCGCATTTTTATGTTCATTTTAACTATTTGTGAGTCGGATAAGGTCGTAATTAGTAAGTAGTAAGTAGTACCTACGACTTTCTCATTCTAAACCAGCGATGTATCATTGATATGTAAACTGTTTAACCAGATTTTCCAATTGGGAAAAAGCGTGTTATTAGATTGACGAGTTTGGAACATCTCAATTGTTATGTAAAGTATTGATGACATGACGTTCCTTGTATCCGGGTTAGAAAGCGAATGTGCGTATTCTTATAGTACACATGAGTGATATATAACGTGAGTTTGGTTTTCCTAAAAAGGTTGTGTATTTGCGTTATTTGTTTCATATAAGATAAAAAATCCATCACTCGTTGTCAATTGATATAATTTATATTAAACTCGTCCAGAAAAGATTATCAAGCTCGCCAAAGGCTCGATCAATAACATTTCGAGAACTTGTTTAATATAAATTTATATCGATTTATAATTTATATATCCTCTATATAACCACAGTCCTAATAAATTATATCACAAACAAGTTTTACTTCCCCAAATTTTCATCCATTCAATATAGTATATATATATATATATTCATTTATCTAACGAATGAGTGACAACTTGGGGATGTTAAAACTCTTGTTTGTTTTTATATAATATCTTAGGCCTATGATATAACATCTTAACATTGCTACTATATTCTTTTAACATTGACATTTTAAGGTAACTACAGTTATATTGGCGTTACAAGCCTTGTATGGAGAGGTGGAAATGACACAAAACTGATCAAATCAGTCATTGAAAATGAGGTAAGTAGAATATACTAAGGTATTCAGGCGAGGTGACTGTAAACAATTGAGAACGTACTCCATGCTCCAACTCATACTCCAATTGTGACATAATCTTAGTTACAAAAACTGCTGTAACTTCTTTATTACTGAATGGAAACATAAGATAAATTGCTACAAGTTGGTGATGGTTTGATGTAAAATTCAGAGCCGAACTGTTGTTTTTCAAGTTCGAATAAGGAGTTTGAGTATGGGAAAGAGAAAATGTTTATAATCACTGGGCCTGGATCACTTAAATAATCTGATATTTATTGATTTTATCGTAAACGTTCAACTAGCACATAATATAATTTATATATTCCATGTACATGCAAAAAGTACACTATAGAATCTGACCTCCCAGTCGTGACCTTGGAGTATTGGTATACTCATGTATCCAAAATATACATGTACTGCTTAATACCGTTTTTGTACCGTCTATTTTCTGCATAAGATAGAGATCACACAAACGGCACAAAACATTACATTCGGCAGTATACACATTGCTAGGGCACCGATCAAAATAACAAATAGGATTTAAAGATGAAAGTCACCTGTATTCAGTAGTTATTTGTCTCTTTTCTTCCTACGACCTCCAAAAACATCTTTTTGTACTTTTCAGTTGGTGAGTTTGTATAGAAATGAACCCCTCGAGAAAAGTACATATGATTTGCCTATAAGCGATTTAATAGTCTCGGCCACAGTGCTGGATTTCAACCAAACAAGGTACGAAATGTTTACTGTGTTTATCCAAGTGTTCATGTCAGAAAAATGGAACATATTTTTTTTTTTAAAAAGTACTTTTGATTGCAATATTCTCAGTTTATAACAGTAAAATTCAAGAACAGAACCTTTAAAGTTATGTCAAATCCAGACTCAATTTGAGTTGACATTTCTACTTGTTAGTGCATTTCCGGAGATCGGGATAGTGCGGAATCTAACGCATGGGTTACAAAGTCAGTGCACTAAATTATTGATCACCTGTGTTATTTGATTAACTCTTTGATAATTTTCAGGTTTAATAATGGGAGTATTGAAATCACCAACGCCATTTTTAACTTACAAATGGGAGAAATTGTCAACCTAAGCAGAGTTGCCGGTGTAATACAAAACGTCACACAACATGTTGGACTAGATAACAACGCTACTTTTAAATATTTTCATATATATGATGGTAAGTTAGATTGTCTTTAATTTATTTTACATGTTTGTTTTTGTTTTTTTTTCTTTTCCAGTGACCGGTATTGGAAATTGATAATACTTTCAAATACCTGGTCTGGTCAAAAAGCATCTCAGTGAAAAAACGTAGACTTTCTTGAAAACATATAAAATCATTTCGTTTGTCAGTTAAACATAAAAATCAAACTATTGAGTATTGTTCATTAGTTTAAATCATTGTGTAAAGGCCTAAAGGGCTACAGTATTCATTAGCAAAGCATGGGTTAATCTTCATACAATGGAAAATACACGCAAAGTTTAGATGTTAACAATAGAAATTCCTTAAAGATTCTGAAAGTTTTATAGACTTATATCGACGAAAAAAATAAAGTATAATTCTTCGTTCATGTACCAGGTGACCACACCATTGCGCCATTTCTACTTAAGTTATTGCTATAATGAACGCTTGTTTGAAATTGAAGTAAATTTATATATATTCTGAATCATTTCCTAACAATAAAAATCAGATTTTTTAAAAATTTTGTTTGTTGACCACCAACAGTTAAAGCTACTATATGGATGAGATTTTTTAATTTTGGTGTAAGATTGAATTTTATTTCACCGAGTGATCATATTAATCAATATTTTCACTAGTGGTGTAGCAAATGACAAAATAAAGTTATTGATATAAAGGTTACTTAGAAAAATAGATTTTACGTTGAATGTAACCTGTGACTTAATTTGAACGTTACAGATTCAGAAAACATGCTGTGCAAGTTGACCGACCAAGGAGGGTGTGATTTGGATTCGTCAGTGTGTAAACAAAAAAATGGATCAACAGTATGTTCATGCATATCAGGATTCCAGCCAAACGCGGCATCAGACAAGTTCTGTTCAGGTACCTGTCATAGGCTTAATCATTACAAAAGTATCTTTAAGGTGTGCAGTAAGAGTGTGTAAATGGCCATTTGGCTCAGGTGGTAGAGTGTTTGCTCTAAGAGGTAAGGGTACCAGACTCAAGCCACAATCATGGTACACATTTGCTTCAGCTTGTGATATTCAGCCAGTGTTACCTGGGACTTTCATTTCACTTGGGCAGTCTTTACTACTTTGAAGCCATTGCTTTTTGACGATGCTGGATTGGTCTACGGCCTTCAACTTAGAGACTCGAAGAAAACCTGGGTCATTGTTATGCATTGTGCTCCACATTTATATGCCCTGTCTACAGCACTGATCAATACATAACTCTTAGTTACCTAAAAAATTCATAACTAATTTGTGGAAAAAAAACTGAATTGAAAAATTTCAGAAATGACCTTACCGGCCAAGAATTAAACCATGTACCCCTCGAATCAAATGTTGAGAGCAAGCAATTGGGATAATCTCATCACTAATTCGATTCTGACCATCATTTGATGATTATAAATTTCTTATGTAGCTAAGCTTATTTATCAGCCATGATTGTAATAACGGCGTATCATCATCATGGTGTCTGCGACTGGTGAAGCTTGTATCTTTAAATTAAAACAACGCATGCGCGAAATTGAAAGAAAATCGTTTATACTTTATGAATTATAACAGTTTCATCAATTTCTGATATATTTCAGATATACACGAATGTAAGAGGTACCCATCAAAGGAAACATGTTCTTGTCATCATTCATCAGTTATAAAAACTAAGTATCATTTAAGGATGATAAATTGCTTAGTAACTTTAGTGTATTTGTCACCTTTAACTATAGTTACTATTTGTGTTCATGAATTGTAACATTTCTATTCCTATTTATTTCAGATATAAACGAATGTGAGAGGTACTCGTCAAATGAAACATGTTCTGGTCTTGGTGAATGTCGCAATAAACATCTAGGGTATACGTGTGACTGTAAGGAGGGATATGTAGAGAATGCCACAGATCCCTTGAAAGTCACATGCGAAGGTAACATTAAGACTGTTTAATCACACGTATTGTGTGGATATAAGATTTTGTGGATTGTCGCGCACCGAAAATTCGATGACTAGAAATCGTGTGAAAGGGTAAACACATGTATTCTATATGGAAGGTTCGTATTTGTCGTGGGCATTATGTGAAGTTTTACTATGACCCTTTGAGTGTGTCTACACTTTTTGGACTGGGTGCAGCAAATCAAAACCAAAGTTTGGGTATATTTCGCATAGTTTTTTGAAGAAAAAGAGGGGTTTTGCCTTTTAAAAAAATCTATACAAACTTACATTAGTAATACATATTTACTGTTAAGGACACACATTCTGAAATTAGGGCTCAGTTATAGTTTGATGTGTATGTCTAAATATCAGTCAGATAATTAAACCCTATCACAGTCAGCTTTGGCGCTCTAAAAGTATAGATGTAATTAATTGTTTTATTCATTTCTATTCATTTTTATTAATTTCAGATAGAATGAAAATTATAGATTTTTTTTCGTAACTATTTAATTTCATTATTTTATGATTTTAGATGTTGATGAATGTCAATCAGACAAGTATACGTGTGATATGGGGACATGTACCAATACGAAAGGAGGCTGGGAATGTCAGTGTTATGGTACTGGTTACATACGGACAGAGATCACCACATCAACTGTTCAATGTACAGGTATAAATGCATTTTTTTCAACTTGTCGTGGATACTTTACAATTGGAATAATAAGATGGTACCTACTATATATAAAGAAGAAACCTCTATACATGTATATTAAGTAGCTAAGTACCTATCATTTGACCCTAGCCGTACGCCACATTCTTGCAGACGAATGTTTCCTTTGAACTTAACCGTAAACAATATTAAGGGCCCTGCAAATTTTTTGCAGGTGCCCTATAGTAATCACCCTGTCCGTCTGTCTGTCTGTCCGTCCGTCCGTCCGTCCGTCCGTCCGTCAACATTTTTCATGTTTTTTCTTAATAACTTGCAAACCGTTAAAGGTATCAACTTCAAACTTTAAACATAAGGTCACAGCAACAATACACTATTGAATGCCAAGTAATGTTACTCCAGCTACAATATTGAAAGAATTATGGCCCTTTGTAAAATTACAATTTTCCTCATTTTTCATCTTCTTTTCTACATTACTTCAAAACCGTTACAGATATTCAAATGAAACTTGCTTTACATATTGACGGTGACAATACGCACATGTGTAGCAAAGGGCAACAACTCTAGCTTTAATAAATTTTGGCTTGTGCCCCTTTTTCGACTTCAAAACCGTCCGTCTGTCCACATTTTTCGTGTTTTTTCTTAAGGTTACAAACCACTAAATGCCTCCGCGAACCAAAATAGGATACACTCAAATAGTCCCTAAATAAACTTGTGATTGTGTTTAAATGGTAGTATGCTTTGACAAGGTGGAACTGGAATCATCTAATTGGGTTTACAGGCATTGTATACATGTATGTGATGTATTGAAACTGTTTTATTTTACATATTTTGAGATTTTGGCCAAAATACCAAAGCGAAAGTAGGGTAGGGTAAAACCCGGATTTGATCGGTCCGCCTGCCTGTAAAAATATGTTCACCGCGTTGGACGGACAAAATTTTTCTTATATGATACGTGACCCCCTGTTTTTTTTGTATTTTCTTAAAGCTGGTAGCCCCTTCTTTTCATTGATATATGTCTGCCTCCTGGCCATAGACTTTAACATGTATCAACCTGGGACTGACTATTGTAACTTTACATTGAGCTAAAGAACAAATTTATTTAGTGGTTTGTGACCTTAAGAAATGACCCAAAAAATTAAAATGTATATTTTCAATATTTTGACTTTAAATGTTTAGAAATACATTTTTCTGTGGGTTTTATTCCATTTTTCAGTGAAATTTGTCTCAAAATGTTAAAAAATTGTATTTTGGGGTGAAAATTTAAGAAAAAAATGAAGATTTTTCCTCCACAAATTGACATTTTCATACCAATTTTGACCTAATTTAGGTATCAGACCTGGGTTATTGTGTATATATATGAGGAATAGTCACATAATTAAGCACCCAACATAAAATAGTTGCCCAATGTAAGGTTTATACAAAACTGCAACTGTTTAATTTGCCATTATTCATACAATATGGCCAGCAGAATCCAAGAAATTGCGTTAAAGGCGCTTACTCTCTTTTGTCAAAATTTTTAGAAATCATGTCATTTCAGTCTGGAAAGTCATCATTTGGAGTTGTATATACATAGTAGTTGTCAAATAAGTGTTTAAATCAATCAAAATGGGGGAAAATGGTTGTCTTAAGGTTACAAACCACTAAATGCCTCCGCGAACCAAAATAGGATACACTCAAATAGTCCCAAAATAAACTTGTGATTGTGTTTAAATGGTAGTATGCTTTGACAAGGTGGAACTGGAATCATCTAATTGGGTTTACAGGCATTGTATACATGTATGTGATGTATTGAAACTGTTTTATTTTACATATTTTGAGATTTTGGCCAAAATACCAAAGCGAAAGTAGGGTAGGGTAAAACCCGGATTTGATCGGTCCGCCTGCCTGTAAAAATATGTTCACCGCGTTGGACGGACAAAGTTTTTCTTATATGATACGTGACCCCCTGTTTGTTTTGTATTTTCTTAAAGCTGGTAGCCCCTTCTTTTCATTGATATATGTCTGCCACCTGGCCATAGACTTTAACATGTATCAACCTGGGACTGACTATTGTAACTTTACATTGAGCTAAAGAACAAATTTATTTAGTGGTTTGTGACCTTAATAACTTGCAAACCGTTAAAGGTATCGACTTCAAACTTTAAACATAAGGTCACAGCAACAATATACTATTGTATGCCAAGTTATGTTACTCCAGATACAATATTGTAAGAATTATGGCCCTTTGTAAAATTACAATTTTCCTCATTTTTCATCTTTTTTTCTACATTACTTCAAAACCGTTACAGATATTCAAATGAAACTTCTTCATGAAAGCACTTCTAATAGTGATATTTGGTAGCGGTTTAACGAGGATTAGGCAACGGTGTATGTTATTCAAAAGTCCTAAGTAGTGATATTTGGTAGCGGTTTAACGAGGATTAGGCAACGGTGTATGGTATTCAAAAGTCCTAAGTAGTAATATTTGGTAGCGGTTTAAATAACGAGGATTAGGCAACGGTGTATGTTATTCAAAAATATACAGCATAGTATTGTCTTGCACATGATTAAATGTTTTGTTTGCATTGCTTCTAGACATCGACGAATGCCACAATAACAGTTATCACTGTGGTGGGTCGTGTACAAACACTGTTGGTGACTGGGAGTGTACGTGCGATCAAGGTTACAGTGTTATTAAAAATAATGACAAAAATACTACATGTGAAGGTGAGTTTTGAACAATCTCTGATATATTTTTCTAATGAAAAACACCAATCACAATTTGTATTTCAAATTTATTATCAATATTTGGCTGTTGCAGCGTATTTGCTTTATATTCCGACATCTATGACGAGGATGTATAGAATACACTGCTTTGTCTGAAACAGTTGCCTCGGTACAAACAATTGGTAATTGATACTTAGCACCAATGCATCCATGCAACCAACTCTACCGAACACTGTGTCAATAGAGACTTTATTTGCTTTCCCGCATTTCTACGTTTACCAGAGCTTTCCGTCTCTTCCGGCTACTGGCCAGTAACTCTAGAATACTTGACCCAAGGATCCTGTATTCAAACTTTACTTCATTATGAAGAAACTATGAAAACATGAAAACAATTAATTACACTTACCACACTCAGATATTTTATTACTTTTTAAATATCTTTATGGATTCAAAGTTTTGTACAGTATGACTGATAGTGGAATAATTTGAGCAGATACTTCTTTAAACAACACATTGAAGTTTTCTTCGGCCTCTGATTATTCTACTTATGTGTACTACAGGGCTGGTAACATTGTATAAGGTATGAATAGTAGTCCTTGATTTCGTCTTTTGGATACTAGTAGTTTAAATTTAATTTGATTTGCGGTGTAACCTGGTCAGTCCTTTTAAATCCCTACGTTTGTGGTATAGCTTGGCAAATTTGACACGAACCTGACCTTTTGATAAGGCTTATTCAACTTTCGATATATTGCCTGTATTTACATTGCATAACCTCGTTTGTATCATAGTCGAGGAGTAACACGACGACGCTCGAGATGTAAAACAAACACAAACTTGAATTTCCGATATTGCACGATTTGCTTGTGGAAATTGATGCATTCAAAGCAACCACCGTGTAATATATTCATGCATAAAGGTCAGGATAGTGTCATATTCGCCAATCTATATTATCATTTTCTCCAAAGTCACCTTTATTAGCTTTAACTGTGATGTTTTCAGACATTAACGAATGTGACAAGAATTTCGGACATTGTATTGGCGGGAAGTGTGTTAACAGCGTAGGTTCGTGGTCATGTCACTGCAACCAGTCAACATATCTACCTGTGAATACGAGTGCAGATACGTACAGATGCATGGGTATACATCTTTTTTAAAATGCTGAGCATAGTCTTTTATTTGCTTTATTTCTTCTAAAATATGGCAGTCATATATATGCGCCTCCACCCGGATTTGAACCCGGATAGCCAGATAAGACTGCAAGGGCACTAACCTACGGAGGCATGCGTAAATAATTAAATATGTATTTTTATTGCATTCTGATTATGCTGACAAATGTCTCGTTTAAAGTCACATTATTGCTACAACCACTTTTTTCCGATCATCCATTACATAGAATGGATTATAGATTATATGTATAGGCTGATTCTTAACAAATGACCAATTCTCGACGATAGAATGTTAACTATATCTGTCCAAATAGTAGACCAAATATTGTATTTAGCAAATTGTATGGTGAACAAAATACTCATTTTGCAAGAGTTGCTTCCCTTAGACTTTAAAGCATGCAATTATTGTTAACAAATTGTCATTTTCACTATCTGGATGTTTTAATACATTTTCTTCCATCTTATGGTGTTTTCCACATTTGGGAATCAACTAAAGTGCTCCAATTGCACGATTCTGTTGAAAGGTGACCAAGTTATAGCTTATTGAAATAGCACTTAATGTGACTTTAAAGCATAACTTACATATGTGTGACATGTACAATTATGTTAATAGAGCTTTATAGAGGCTATGATTTGATCAAATGAACGTGTGTGCGCTACCCAAGGTAGAAACCATGGTTCATTAGTGTACCAGTGTACAAAATTGAAATATCTTGGTTACAAACCATGGCAGTTCATCCCTATAAGTGAAAACAATTTTTGATTTTTTGTATGATTTTTATTATTTACAGTTCGTGGAATCTTATGTATGATTTTAGGTGATTTCTAGTTTGCAGAATTTTATGTACATTTTTTTGTTATTTTAGGTGATTTTCACTATGTGGAATTTTTTGTACATTTATTTTCATTATTTTTAGGTGATTTCCAGTATGAGGAATTTTTGTACATTTTTTATTATATTAAGTGATTTGCACTATATGGAAATTGATGTACATTTGTTTTGGTGATTTGCACAATGTGAAATTGTATGTACATTTTTATCATTTTAGGTGATTTCCGGTATATGAAATTGTATGTACATTTGTTTATTATGGTAGGTGATTTCCAGTTTGTGGAATTTTTATGTACATTTTTTGATATTATTTTTGGTGATTTCCAGGTTTTGGAATTTTTATGCACATGGTTTTATTATTTTAGGTGATTTCCAGTTGTTGGAATTTTATGTACACCTTTTTATAATTTTAGGTGATTTCCAGTATGTGGGTGAGATAAGCTTGGTGTCCCTACAGTCGATAAATAAGACGGTGATATTGGATCTGTTCAAACATGGGGTATGATCATTATTTAAGACACTACATACAATGTAACCTTGACCGAACGGCCGTCTGTAGGGCTATTATCTCTACAGCTCCTATAGAATGTTGCACTACAGACGTTGTAATGTAGATATTTGTTTAATGCATCATTCTTTTACAAACCGTTATACTAGAGTTTGAAGATATCCCAATGATGCATTCACGAACCTTAAGCATTCGATTGCATTTATGCGCCTAACTGAAGCAGTCTTTAGTTTGTGGTCATTTGGGTTTTCATTTTTATTGGCTAATGGCCTCCATCATTGAGGGAGGGGGGCATAAAGGTTGTGTTATTTACCATCTAGGTAATCCGAACAAGTAATGAAAATCTACCCACCGCAAATAGAATATATAAATATTTTGACAATAATCGTTTTAACAGTTAATGTATTTTAAGCATGAATATTGTCATATGTCATCTGTTTTATTTGCAGATCATGGATAGATTCAAGGAATACAATAACAATATAACTCTTCTGCCGACAGAAACAGTCAAAATATCCGAAATATTCAGAACTATAGAGGTTGTGAATAAATCCATAAATATAAGGTATGCCTAATACAGTGTCCCATATCTGTCATAACTATAACCTCATACCATGAGCAAATTCTAAGTCGAATATAACATTATCATGTATAATATTAATAATATTATCATTCTATACGCTTTTTAAATCAGATATGACCATGCTCCTGTCTATATGAATGAGTTGACTAGAGAATACCAGCCAACCAGGTCTTTATGATCAGACACTGCTATGCTATTAAACATTTCTAAAGTAAGAACCAATAATTTCGGTGAAAGGCGGTTCGACAAATGTGCTGCCACCTTATGGAACGGTCTTCCTGTGGAAATCAGGCGCATTGACTCTCTGACAGTCTTCAAAAAGACTAAAAAAACACATCTGTTTAAAAGTGCATATCCGTGAATCATGTGAAATTGTTCTAGACTTTTTGATGAACTGTCAACTAGCTGACTTTCGCGTGTTAAGCGCTTTAGAGATATAAAGCACTATATAAATATTTTCAACTATAACTACTATAAAACGGAGAGCTGACATTTCAAAGTTTTATTCAGTCGTACATGAAAATGCTGTATGCGATCAAGCCTGTTCTGGCAGAATTCGGTAGTTTTAATGGGACACTCTGAATATAGTTTTACAGACTTGACTTGAGTTTAATTAAGAAATAATGAGTATGGATATTAGCTTTGTTGTAGAATAAATCACTTATACATGTTCAGATGCGGTGTAAGTAAGCTAAGTGATTCAATGTCCTATCTGTATTTTACTGCACGACACAACTACATTATTTCATCGGAATTTTGTGTCATTTGGTTACGTATAATGACTTCAAGTGTGACGTAATCAATCAGTTATTAGTCGTGTTAAAACATGCATCCAATCACACCTTCGTTTCGCTCTTGTGCCACATAACAAAGCCCTGATATCTAGATATGATAAATAACCCAATCCCAACACTCAAAGGTTCATACCATCGATATTGACAAATGTAAAGTATTAGATCATAATTCTAAGGGGTTGTATGTGGCAAAGCAAGAAAAAGTTTCAATCCAAATATACAGTACATGTAAGTTCATTTCAATCTATCAATCGTTTTCTACGGCTTATATGGTGTTATAAATGTGTTTTACTTAGGAACTAAGACGAGTCTTAGCTGCGCTTGATTTGGTCACGTTGGGTCACCATTTAGTGTTGGTATTTCTTTGTAAATCTTTTTTGTTATTTAACTATGACATGCGGGGACTTGGGCTTTTTTCGTTATATTATTATGGTCTTTGCTCCGTGTAATTGTGTTATGTTATGTTGTTACATGTAATGTTGCCTATGGTTGGCTAGTTAAGTTGAGTGCTGCCATCCCTGTCCGATTTTTTCATATCTTTAAGGAGTCTCGGAGTGTGAGCGTGATGTAGATATTCAGTGCGTGAGACAAAATGAGTGTATCTTAATATGGAATGGGCTGTGGAAGTTAAACTGTTGAATTTGCTATATAAATGCCTTGAATAATAATAACTTGTATTTATTATTTATAATTACTTGCTTGTATGGCTAATTTTGCACTAAATTAAAGTACCGAAATTCAAAAGCCGTAGCTCGTCTTTCACAGCTTGTTTGAAACTCTTATTTTTGTGATAAGAATGGCTCGTTGTTATTTTGTCTAACTCTTTCGTTGGTGGCTAGGCGATGGGTGGCATCTATGTTTTTTTATTGTTTGTACGCTACAGTGTTTGTATTATATGCTAGATTTATTTTCTTTTTTCTTTTTTAGCCATAACGTTGCTAATGTAGCGGTAGTGAAATACATTATTCATATTGGAGAACCCTTGACGTTTGATGTTGTAAATTCAACATTTACTGCGGTTCCAAATCTGAAAGATGGAGATCATAATTTTATAAAAGTGACAAGCAATGTTATATTCTCAGGTAACATTTTGTTTTAGTTTAGTTGAGGGTTTAAACACCCCACTGACTGACTTAAGTAGGGGGTGGGCAAAATTAGTCCAGGCTTTAACTTCTTCTTGCATTGAAGAATTTATTAATAACTTGGCACAAATCTTTATTGTAAAGTAACGTGCTAAAAACCACGTACCAGAATTACAGATGGAAAGTTGGTCCTGGCTGTTTTGTTTAATTCACGAACTTGTTCAAAGAAAATGATGATGACATTAAAGTGGCAACCCTTAATGCACTACTTGGTTTATATGGATCACAATGTGGTTGATAGAAAAAGAAATCACTGGCTTAGAATGAGAAGGTCATAAGTAAAAAATTGATATCATGAGAAAACAAAAAATATACTTTCAGAAAGTTTCTCTTTACTTATGGAAAAACAAGCTTTTTAAACTTCATTTTGGTCAACATGACAAGTTCCGGTTTTCATGAAAATAGGCCCAAGTGGTGTGCGTTGAGATGTTGATTTTTAATATATATCATTCTTATATGGCCATTAGTAGCACTTACGACCTTTTCATTCTAAGCCACCGAAAAAGTTACCTCGATGCAAAGACGTGCCGAGTAAAGAGTTTTCTGTTCTAATAATAAATGGTGTAACCAAAGAAATAGTTATAGTAATATTATTAATATTGATAATTACGACTTTATTTATAGTGGATAAAAAACCAATTTTCATTATGATACACATATAATATTAATAAGCCTGTCTAATATAAAAAGGGATTGTCCACAATTATTTTTTAGAATGGCCATTTTTACCTTTAAAAACTGTAGAAAGAGTGAAACATGCCTGAATAATACAAAAGTCGTAACAAACGTGTGAATTCTACTGCTTTATTTATGTTCTGTTCTGTTTATTTCAATAAAATATATCATTTGTATAGTGCGCCTAGGATAACAAAAAAGGTGGGGAAAATTGGAATAATCCACATAGGTGGAAAATCAAGCTTGCACAATTTATCAGTGTTATTTTAGTATATAATTGACCGTACGTGTTTATTTTAGTAACAACTTTTGCAACGGTATACCAATCCGGTCAATGTTTGTAAACATCACATCATCCTGGGTGCACTATAACATATTTGGTTCTAGACCAATATTCAATATGATCTACAAAGAACATCAATTTCTTTTGCAGACAATGAGTATAATTTGTGCGACATAGACGGTAGGACAACATGTGACCTTGAAACGACAAAATGTGTGGTGAGTCGTGGAAGCTACAGATGTACATGTAGGGATGGGTACACAAACACATCAGATCCAAATAGGTGTACAAGTAAGGGCGAAATTATGTAAAATAATCTAATATACCATTAGTTGTTCACTCTTGATAATCATTTTAGAGATGTGTTCAGTAAAAGCAAAGCAACGAAGCAAATCTCTTCTAGGGGTTTGTTTTAGTTCGTTTCCATTAAAAAACATGGTATTATAGCAATTTCTCTCTTTAATCCTTCTTTTCCCATGACAGATAAGGCCTATAAAGCCTGGTTTAGTTTTGTGTTTTGCACATATGCTTCAAAATGTGTGCAAGAAGAATATTTGTCTCATAAGTCAAATTGACTTGCCCTTTCAATAGGGGTTACAGTATAATAAAAAATAATAATAAAAAAATCCGTTATTTTGTTATTGTTATTCTGAAGAAGGCCTCGGCCGAAACGTAAATATAATAATAATTCTACAAAATACGTGTTGTTGTTGAACAGATTCCCCATTAGTATAATAAACAAACACTTTACCTTGATCTATTTTAGACATCAATGAATGTGATACGAAGATCGTCACGTGTGTCGGTGGAGGGACATGTAGGGACACAATAGGGAACTGGACATGTGAATGTAACAGTACTACGGAATTCCATCGTCATAATAACACTTACGGCGTTTGTAAGGGTAAATATGGTTCATTAAACTTTTAAATGTACAAATGCTCAATAAACAAATATTCAAAAATGAATAGCTTAAAGAGGCGTTCCCTATAACTTCGATCGTTTAAATCGATTCAGGAATATTATACATTAAATGAGAATCATTATTGCTTAAACTCCTTAAATTTGCAACAAAAATCTCCCACTAATTACCGAGAAAAAATGAAAATATGTTTCCGTAACGAGCCAAAATAGTCACGAGTTGTTTCCCTTTGGCCACATAATAATAAATCGCTGGAAGCGATAAATTATTATTGATGAATTGAATGTATTTTTGACATTATAGAGACATATTTCCGCACACTTTCTTCTGACAAATTATGATAATTGATAGTGCTTTGTACATTCAGCTCATTTAATGTGATAGTAGAGAAAAATATGGCAGTTATAGGGAATGCCTCTTTAAATGTGACTTTATCAAGAAAACCTACTAATAAATTGACACGACCTGAATACCTTAAAAACAACATTCGAAAAGTCCATCAAGCCATAAGTCACTGTGTTTAGGCATTCAGGTTTAAATTTTCAACAATGTTCAATATTTTGTTCACTATCAATGCTTTTGCATTGATACTTGACATACTTGACATTCTTGACATGCTTGAAACTTGCATTGAAACTTAACATACTTGACATTCTTGACATGCTTGAAACTTGCATTGAAACTTAACTTACTTAATTATTGCCATAGGTAGACCCTACTAGGCATAACTGTACGAACTTTTGTGAGGAGTTACGGCCCTTTGTACTAGGACACTAAACGTTAAAAAGTCTATTGACTATCAATATTACTAGTATTAACAGATAGGATGATTTTGTACGGATAAATAAACTTTTTACTTTTTGTCGTTCTGGTTACATAAGTATTTGTGCATATTATCTACATGCACTTCAGGTATATAAGAGTAACAGCGTTTGTTTACGCTCATCCTTCGGGTGACCAATTAGGGGATCACCTCGCACCCAGAAGAGGTTTATCATTTAAGGTTTACAGTAGATACCCCTGTTTGAGAATTGAAATTACGACAGTTGTCAATCTATATACATTCAATCAATTGTAACGGTAAATTTTATAATCACATGGTCCAATGGATTTTTACTTGAAAACCTTCGCCAAGCAGCATTCGACAAACAACCAGGTGGTGCGGTCTCTGCTCTGGTGCAATGTCAATTATGTGGCATTGTGTGTCTCGATTGTTTTAAAGTAAACCGTCGTTATATCGAGGACTAATCAGAAAATGCCAAATGATCCGAAATCAACCGAAATTTCGACATCATGGCGTGTTGATATAAGTATACAACATATATTTGGCAAATTCGGCGGCACTTTGAAATTTGCTTGAAATCAGCTGGATGCTCGATATATCGATGCTCGCTCTAACGAAGTTTTTCTGTATCTGTAACCTTGGTTTCAGATAAGGATGAATGTGAATACAAGGATAAATATAAATGTAAAGAAGGGATGTGTAGAAATAAGGACCATGGTTGGGAGTGTACATGTGCTGACGGTTATCATGCATCTGAGATAACTAAGGATTTTGTCTACTCTTGTATTGGTAAGACATGTTGCTGAATAATGATTCGTAATATATGTCGCGTGTAATGTAATGAAATAAGGGGGACAATTTAGGAAATTTCACAATTGTGGTTTAATATGTGTTAGGTTTATCAGTGACGTAAACGTCTAGATTGTGTAAGTGTTTATACATTTTGTTCTATAAACAACATTCGAGGAATGCAAACATTCATTTTAACACTGTTGTAAACATTATCCAACGTGAATGCATACATTGTTATTTATTATCCTAAATCCATATTTTAACAGTGGACCAAACTAATTCATGCTTGTAAAAATCGTCTAACATTGGGCGCACTATATTAGTAAACATAATGTTTCTGTTGTCATAAGTCGTGTTTGGAGATAAACATTTCTTGGAGCGTTCGCTTGTCTCAAGTTAACAAGTCAGCGTTTTCCAAACTAGTTTAGGGATTCGCCCCTTTGGTGCAACAAGATTGTATCTTACATGTTGTATAGTAAGATACAACCTTGTTGCACCAACGGGACGAATTGTTGATCACAAAGACAGCAAGTGGTGGATTCTTTTTAACTCATAACCATAGAACGTACCATTATAACAAGCAGTTGTTTCTCCGCTCACAGCTTACCATTTTTAACCGGCTCAATACAAACGTAGCATTATTATTTTAGAATTTAAGCAGACAATATTTTTGCTCTGAAATTGTTTTTGCTTTTTTCTACCAATCTGTTACCAATAACAATGATGATTTTAATTAATATTTGTGTTTTCTGATACATTGTAGATGTAGACGAATGCAATGATACAAAACATGTATGTTCACACGGTGGCACCTGCAGGAACTACCAGGGTAATTGGACATGTGATTGCCCAAGTGGCTATAGTCCACTATTTACCAACAAAACATTTATAGATTGTCAAGGTAGGTTTTTTTTATTATGTTTTTTTATCTAATAGCCCTTCAAATTCATTGCTTTTTTAAACTATTGCCCCCCCCCCCGAGTTGGTGTATGCAAGGGCATAAAACTCTAAAACGGACAATGAGGCCAATACTTGTTATTTGCTGTTCATATATTAACACATTTCTGGTTTTGTATGATTCATGTATAGATTTATTTTGTAAGGGTTGTCTTATTTTGTCTTAGGTTTCATTACAAGGTGAAATTACTGTAAATAGCAGCACTGTATGTGATAACTTTTAATAAAACATAAAGAAATAACAAAAATTTGAATGTCGATGGATTAGGTCAAAACTATGGTAACAGTTTATAGAGGCACATTTCATAGTTTTGCACTAACCCTCGATATGATAAATAATTGAATGCCTACATCATGTTTTGTAAATATGTGAATGTTGTTTGTCAATAACCTGTGATGATTTACTAAAAATGATTGACTGAATAGATCCAGTGTATTTGTAGATATTGACGAATGTTCAGATACACGGTTTACATGCGATGGTCCAACTTACACGTCTACAACATGTTTCAATACCCCCGGAAGCTGGCTGTGTAATTGTTCTGATGGTTTTAATTCTTCTACAGATACTGAATTTGTGAAAACATGTGCTGGTAGGTTCGACATATATGTTTTATGAATATCAAATTTCATTCAGTTTCAGTAATTGTCCTTACAGCAGGGTTTAGACCTCGTCGCCTATTATCTTATTGGTGGTTTTGTAAAAGGTTATCTAGTTAATTCATTAGATTATGTTACACGTGCAATATTTCTAATGTTTTATTAAAAATATTCTTACATTTTTTAACTCATATCTGGATGTACATGTAATTATGCCACCACACATACTGGTTTTCTGCTGGATGAATAAATACCAGGGCCCGAAATTACAACCAATACTTACACTCTGCACTCAGCACTCAAATATTGAAATTTCTTCTTTTGAGGGTCAAAGCGACATTTTTTGTGAACGAGAACTTTGAGTTATGTTGAATAGGTGCTAACTACTATCATTTGCTTGTTTCCAACTGAAATTTAGTGCATTTGTAAGCTCTAAGTGTAATTTACCAGTCTGAGTGCGCTCAGATACAATACTTACGTTTTTTCCTCATAAATAGAACAAACTAGCAAAAATAGGTTTGAAATGTTATTTTCAACATTCAGATAATAATTCTATACATTTTCCTTATTTATATTTGCAATCTAGAACAAACAATATCTCATTATATAACATTTTCTATTTTTGAGTACTGAGTGCAGAATTTGACAATTCATAAAATACTGGACACCAAATGTGATTTGCATAATGTTCTATAGATATAGACGAATGTCTCGTGCCACCAACACGGTGCCATGATGGAGGGAAATGTGTCAACTCAATTGGGAGCTACAGTTGCAGCTGTCCTAGTGGGTATGACGTCACTAAATTTACCAATGGCACATTAGGCTATACTTGTGAAGGTGAGTGTAAATATACCTACTCCGGATCTCCAATATTTTGTTTGTACAAACATATATTACCGTTATAATCATTGTGGCACTTGAATATTTATATCTGGACAATAGAGCTTGGATCAGTTGTGTTTGCATAATGATTTGAATACAAAACCAATCTAACTAGGCCAAGTGTACCAATTTGTACCTACATCTAATTTAACGAAAAAATGACACCTTGCACAAAGTTCTGGATATCATCTATGTAAGTCTGCTACAGTTTGTAAAGTTATAGTCAGCCGAGCTTTAAATCTAGATCGAGTTGGCTTATAGGATACAAGAAACACGAATAACTGTCTCATTGATAAAGAGTTAAACTAAAAATTAACAAAATAACAATAAAGCGGTAAAAACGTAACGTCAAAGGCGTATGGCGCCAAATTATGGGTAACGTCATTATGGCGCCATTATTGACACAATATTAAGTTCGAAAATGAAGCAAATTGTAGTTATGATGTTAATGGTGATTTTTTGGTATCACTCGGTGAAATACAATTAGATTTGTCACCAAAATCAACATATAACCTCTACATGTATATATTTCCAATAGATATTGATGAATGCACACGACGTGGTGCAAATAAAGCATGTTTGCGAGCACTATCCTGTGAAAACACACCCGGCAACTGGGTATGTACATGTAGCGACGGTTTAGACGCTATTGTTGTCAACTCTTCAAGCAAAATATGTGGAGGTAAAGATAGTTTAGCATAATCTATTTGTAAGACAATTTATAAATATAAAGTATTGTATTAACGCTGACTGTTTTATTACATTGACAATTATGTGAGTTTGAAGCACTGAGACGTCTGAAACAAATATCAGATCGACAAAGTACCGTTTATAACATCACTGTCATCTGTGTACTAATGTTTCTACAATACTGTAAAATCGTTAATTTTCGTGGGGGATTAAATTTCGTGGATTTCGTGGTTTACTTCAACCAACGAACATTGATTTTGACCCTTGTTTTGTTACCTAAAATGCAAAGTCTTTTTTACCAAATCAACGAAAGTTCGTCCCCACGAAATTAAATGATTTTACAGTATGTAAGATCCTCCGAGGAGGCTTGTCCGTACATGTATCACCCTTCGAAAGTTTGGCAAAACTGTAGTAATTGTGAATATTGTATACTGGTATAGCATGACTAATCCAACAGTTAACTGGACCTAACTATGCTGTCGGCATCTAAAAAGAGAGCATTCTAGCTTAACCAGCGTATGTTTCGCGTGCAATAATAGTTTGGAGACTTGACTAAACACTGGTTCATGATGATGGATAGAGAGATACATCAGTGAATTGTTAAAGACGTTTGTATACCACAGGGATTAACGTGTTGTTTGATTTACATATCGCACCTCTCTGACTTTCAGGTGGTTACCAGTATGTGGCTACCATCAGTTTCATGTTGTACAAGAATGTCAGCAATTACATCATATTCAACAAACACCTGGAACAAAAGGTACTTGTTTAGTTTTAATCCTTTAATATAATTCATTATAATTTGAAATTAAATAGCATAACGCTCAATCCCAACACTTGGGCGTCATTCGTCTTTGGTCTGAAATACAATAATGTTTAGTAATGCTAAGTGGCCTAGACGATAACATTAATCACACCCCCAGGTTTTGCGCATCTCATTACTACCAATATTTTTCAACGGCTGTAAGATTTAAACAGATGTACGTCAGGCATCAACAATTTGTTCCCGTTAAAGTGTATAGAGCTTTATCGGGAGATATTTTTTTAAATAGTTTCAAATACTGAAAAACAAATATGCTTTCATATCCATTAGATCAATTTTCTCTTCAGTTTTATCAGAAACTCTCTCTGTGATTTATTGGACATGCAAACTTCCAATTTTCATACGAAAGTGTTCTAGAACACCCTATGAAACTATAAGAATCGTCTATATTTCAACGATTGAATCAAAGTAAACGCAACCCATCCAAAATTTTAATTTGCAGTTAAGGTAGTCTAGTATCATACTGAACACGATGCAAGTAATTATTTTGACATTGAATGACTGTAAGAATATAGCTCTATACACTTTAAATAATTTCAGTTAGTAAAGACATATGTATATATCTCGGGTTGTTTTTTTACAGCTGGAAGATTTATATACAAGTGCATACCCTGGAGTAAGGATAGGGATTGAGTTAGTGTCAGATTCTGTTACAGGTCTAACAAGGTAAGTTATATGGTTTTTAACATAAGCAATGGCCGTAGGGGGTATTCAATATATGTCTGTTTCAATGATCGCCTAGTACTGAGGTCAAAACTCAACAGTGTATGACAATTGCTTCTTATTATGCTTATATTAGATATATGTTAATAGTCTGAACTAATTTTGTTTAGGTCGATTGTGAAACAAGTTTCCTAACTTATGTTAATCACTCTCGACACCTCATTTGTTGTTTGCCATAGCCACAATGGTATGCGAGAAAAGAAGCCAGAATCGCTTTAATGCTGAGCGTCACACAAGTGGATTACTGTTACCACTTTTATTTCGTCTATGGTATGACGCGGCCTGGGATCGAACTCGGGACCCCGCACTCGAAGCGAACGCTCTACCACTAGGATATCAAGGAGGCGGTATATTTGATATTCACGGTTGCTCTAAGTTTGCGTATATTTAAGCCATAACTTACGCGTAGATAAATAATAGAAAACCTCAGCAAATGCGGTATGGTCTTGGTTCTGTTTGAAGCAAATGTATTGTATTTTTGCCGAGAAGACATGGGGCCTTATTCACCAACGATGTAAGTCTAAAATTCAGATTTAGACTTAGAATTGGCAATATTTATAATCACTGCCATTTCTTTGCAATTAGATTTAACCATATGCAATTTTATCTGATTATTTGTTGCTGAACGTGTTTATCAATTTATATCAAAATTGATATATTTATAACATCATGAGAGCGAATAGAACATTTAGCAATTTAAAGTCTTAGTCTGAATTTTAGACTTACAACGTTGGTGAATAAGGCTCCTGACTACATATAGTTGGATTTAACAGGGCATTAATTATTTCACAACAAGAGTTTTGACATCAAACATTTTTCAGTGTTTTATATACTTAGTCTAGTATTAAATTGACTGCAAACATTTGGATTTCAATGATCTGTATTTTGTGATATAACTGCTTATTCTGGAGACTTTATTATATAGGCTTTTCAAAACATGTGGTCGCTTAACTGAGGTAACAAATACCACCTATATAGATTTTCATTTTACTGTAGGAATAATACTGAATCAGGAGTTATGGTCTCTGCAAGGTATCTCATACAAACTGTCGAGCCAATGAATAAAACACAATTGGATAATGCAGAAGGCTACTACAAGAAACTCAAGTGCCCTACAGGACCATGTAACATTGACGAAATTGGAACTAATCCAGTAATGTTTCAAGGCATCGTCATGTCACATAACAAAGCAATATGCGATACATCTAGAAATGTATGTGACATGAAATCGTCAACTTGTATTAGCAATGCTGGACAACTTGACTGTGATTGCAGACAAGGATTTATCAAAACTTTGAGTAACAGTTTCCAATGCACAGGTATGCATCTTAATAATCAGGTTTAAAATTTGCTCATCATATTATGTTATTTATGAAAGCCCTGGTCTACATGACCAACATCGGTAGATAGAATAAAATATTTCAAACTTATCCTGTTGTTTCCATGTTATAATATTTTTTTTTAAATTCATTTAAATAAAAGTCATAGATTAGATTTTAAAAAATAAACTAGTTTCAGTTATGCATTTAGGATATATCTTACATCATAGCCATGATTTTGTTTGCATAGCTTTGTGACACTGTGTTTAACTAGAGCTCCTTTACAACGCAATGAATTTACATGGCTGAGTAATCCCAATGTGTAAGCAAATCATGTTTTCCATTAACCAGATATAGACGAATGTAGCAACAAGTCATACGTTTGTACTGGTGGAACTTGTCAGAACACAATTGGTGGATGGGATTGTGTATGTGCTGCCGGGTACCAGCAGAGTCGTAATGAGATGGGAACCAATATAAAATGCCTAGGTACTCTTATGTTCTAATTGTCTCCATTTACTGTTTTGCTTTTCTTATTCTTTATTTTACTTGATTTATTCGATACAAATTGACATAGAAAGTTTGATTTAAGATACACTGAAGTCTACTTTAAACATTTGATAAGGTTGTTAACTCATATGGCACTTTATACGGAAGATAAATAAATTGCACCATATTGATATTGCTTGATGTTTAGAAAACTGGCTCCTCGTATCTCTACTCATACAGTGTACACGTATGGATAGCAACAGGAATTAGGTGTCAGGGGTTATTTAAGAGGCATTCCCTGTACCTAGCATATTTTTCTCTACTTTCACATTAAATGAGCTAAATGTACAAAACACCATTAATTATCATAATTTGTCAGATGAAAGTGTGCGCAACTATGTCTCTATAATGTCAAAAATGTATTTAAATCACCAATAATAATTTATCGCTTCCAGCGATTTATTATTATCTGGTCAAAGGGAAACAACTCGTGACTATTTTAACTCGCTTCGGAAATATGTTTTCATTCTTTTCTCGGTAATTAGTGGGAGCTTTTAGTTAAATATTTGAGGAGTTTACGCAATAATGATTCTCATTTAATGTATACTATTCCTGAATCGATTTAAACGAGAGAAAAATATAGGAAACGCCTCTTTAATATAATAAGTAATAAGAATTTTTCAAACTGATTGCAAATTATTTGCACACCAAACGCCTGATTTTAAGAATTCATTAAATTTGTCATGACCGGCATAAATACTCAGAGACATACCCATTGATATAGTTCCACTGATACTGTTTAACCCTAGGTATGGCCATTTAACAATATTATAGGTGGCGAGTATTCCTATACTTGTGCTATGACTCTGACGGTGCAGGGAGGAACGGTTAACAAAACTGCAATCACGATTGAATTGCGACAAAAGGTATGTAAATACGCATACTTCTCAATCTTGTCTGTATTGGGGATTGTATGGTTGTCTTATGAGGTTGAATCCTTAGTACCAATAATGTCATGAAGAGGTCGCCCAGGGTTCATTATCTCAATTCCCTATAGTATCACATAACCAATGGCTTATCAGTGCCATATAGCCAGGCCTGAGGTACCTATAGGCACTCCGATATTGTGCTATTAATATTTAATAAATTAGCATAACGTTACACAATCCAATCCTTGACGAAATCGGTCTATGATGTAAGGATAAGACCAACATCCACATGACGTTGTGCGAAATGTGCGGAAGTTTGGGTTGATACATATGCAACATTCACATTTAGAAACAAAATGAGCATTCCATAAGGTTATGTGATAAATAAAATATTATATTCAAGCTTATTGCGTGCGAGTTTTATTAAACTCATTGACAAAAATAATATGACACTTGGCAAATCCTTATGTAGTATTATTTGTCCACTTGTTTAATAAACCTTGTATATAATGAGCTCACATGCTAATTTATTTTTTTTACCACTGTTTAATTGTTAATAGCTACTAGAAATACTCATATTGGTGTAAAGTTCCACTTCAACTAGATTTCGCCTGGAACCTGAGAGGTCCAAGACTCATTCGTTGCTCCTAACAGTGATTTACATCTGTACAAAATGTTAAGAATGGTGGTAAAACCACATGCACATTGTTATTCATTAGTTTGCAATTGAGTTTAAACTAAACTAAATATGCATTTGTTACTGTGTTTCAGATTGAACTTCTGTATGCTAACACATTACACGAACAAACTCTTTGGATTGAGATAATAAGCATCAACACCGGGGAGTCTACTGTTAGGTATTGTATATTATGTATACCTGGGCCAATTTGACACAAGCCTGACCTTTTGATTAGCATAATTTAACAGTCGATATATTGCTTACGTTTATAACATCGATTGTACGTTTTCATAATCGGGGACTATCACGAAGACGCTCGAGATGTAATAGAAACACAAATTTGAAATACCGATATCGCACGATTTGCTTTCGGAAATTAATATATTCAAAGCAAGTACCTTGTAATATATTCTTGCAAAAAGGTCAGGCTCAGGTCAAAATAGCCATCAAATCATAAACAATCTGATCGAGTCAGTCTTACAGTCAGTCCGTCAGTCAGTCCGGCACAAAAGTTTGTCCGGAGCATAACTTCAAAACTAAGCAAGAAATTTCACATGTGTATAGATATCAATGAGGAGAAGTGCAGTGCACAAGAACCATAACTCTGCCTTAGTTAATTTCTTTGTTATTCCCCTTTGTTAATTTTCATACTTAAATTTTTTCCGGAGCATGACTCCATTACCAAAAGAGATATAATTTTGAAACTTTACGTGAGGATAGATATCAATGAGGAGAAGTTCAGTGCATAAGGACCATGATTCTCCCGTAATTATTTTTTGAGTTATTCCCCTTTGTCAATTTTCTTACTTAGATTTTGCCCGGACCTTAACTCCAATTCCAAAAGAGATATGATTTTGAAACTTTATATGCGGATAGATATCAATGAGGAGAAGTGCAGTGCACACGAACCATAACTCTCCCTTGCTTAATTTTTGGTTACCCCCTGCGTTTATTTTTATACCTAAATTTTGTTCAGAGCCTAACTCCTTTACCAAAAGAGATATTATTTTAAAACTTTACATGAGGATAGATATTAATTAGGAGAAGTGCAGTGCACAAAAACCATAACTCTCCCTGTTACAATTGGCTACCGGTAGGGGACTTTCATTGCTTGGCAATAGTCTTGTTTGATAATGGCAACATGTAAAACAAGATTTGTATACTAAATATTTCAATCCGTTTAAGGAACTAATAAAATTAAGTACACAAGTAAATACCCTGGTTATTGTTTTATGTCATGTAGTAGGCATATTGACCAAAATACATATTGCACAGTAATTACAGTACACACTATATGTTTGTTGTCCGCATGTTTCTAGAGAAGACTAATTAGTGTGCTGCTATTGTGTAATTATTCAGGTTTAAGTTCATGAAACTGTTAAGTATAATCACTGTGAAAATATGTATTGTTATTTTATTTGTGTGAGATAAGTGTGTCGCAATTTACTTCAGTCTTTTCCACTAGGAAGTTACATGTATATGAATATTAGCATGAACTCAGTATTATAATGTAGTGTATATCGCATATTTAGCATTATGACATAATATTTTCAGACGAAAGCGGGAAGCGAAAGCGAACAGTAAACTGTCAGTGAAATATATTGTACATACATCAGAGAAAAGGCAGAAGAGTCAACTCACAGAAGTACTTAACAAAACATCAAACGCGATAATACCATTCAGTCTGGGAAACCTGACCGTCCAATATGATACTGTCGTTCAAGTACCTAATTCAGAGTCATGTTCTAAGTGTAATACCGCAAGTACGACTTGCAAATCTACAAATGACAGCTTCAGTTGTACCTGCAAAGTTGGATTTGTTTCAGTACCGGACAATGACTACGAATGCACTGGTTAGTAAAGTTACTGCTTTTGAATCCGACAATTATCATTAACTTTGACTTTAATGTAGCTTACTTTAGCTCCTCGGACTTGAGTCATTTTCACTAAATCAGCATTGACATGGGATATTTAAGTTTTATCTTTATGTAAAACTACATTCCTTCCTATAATAGAAAGATAGATTTATTTCGACTTTAAATGAACATTTACATGACAATCATCATATTGAAACATACAAATTCAATTAATGCAGGCACGCATTGATAAAAATTAATAGCCATGTCAAAATAATCATTGATTTAAAGCTTATATTTGCAATGAAATTCACAGCATGTGTTTTCTTAAAATCACCACTATTCCGGATTCAGCAAGTTTTTACCTATCACGACAGCAGGTGTGAGTGTCGTGTGGCGGCTGTTTAAGTTACCATTCATGATTACATCCTTATATGGCTAATTATGCTCCAAGTTCAAAGTCCACAGTGTATCATTCCTTGCGAAGTGAGTATATAGGCATGCTCGAAGCATCCATCTTTGGGGATGCGGATGATACGTTCTATGTATGACCAATCATGGGAGGCTAGGTAATGCCGCCATAACTGCGTAGCTTTGGATTGTCTGTGTTATAGTTATAGTACTTTCGTGATGCATTTCGCGTTGTGTTTTTCAGATATCAACGAGTGTGGGACCAACAATAAATGTTGGAATGGTTCACGTTGTGAGAATACGCCCGGCAATTACTCCTGTCCTTGTAACGATGGGTACAAGTTGTACCTTACGGAGAGCAAAGAGAAATTTTGTGCAGGTAAAAGGAGTTCAAATGTTATTGTTAGGTTGCATGTGTCTTTGTTTGTTTGCTTCTTTCATTGCTTTTGTTTTGTTTCTTTGTTTGGCGGTGTTTTGTTTTATTTTTCTTTGTATGCTCTATTTTTGTGTATTGGCTGTCTTCATTTCATTGTTTATTTGTTTATTTGCATTTTAATCAGACCTATAAGTGTCACCACGCCTCCGACACATACCGTATACCTGTTTACTATAGTTCTACCTAGGTTCTGAGCGTGTTTATCTCTAGTCAGATAGGGAACATTTTAAAACGTTTCAGATATCATAGGGGTCTGTTTCGGCTCCCACTCCCTCATTCACTATAATATACCGTACAGATGCCTATTGAGTAAATAACACATAACTACACAGGCCGAGAATTGAAACAGGGACCACCAAAGTGTGAATATGTCTTCATGTCTCAATAGAGAAAAGTATTTATTTGTAACTTTGTATAATTTTTCAGAACCCTGCAGCATGGCAAAGTGTCATGGTACGTCTATTTGTAAATCTTCTGATAGTGAAGATGGATATCAATGCGGGTAAGTCTAGCATAATATTGAAGTTGAGTTTCTATTAATTATCGTAATTCGTCAGAAGAAAGTGTGCGCAAATATGTCTCTATAATGTCAAAAATATATTTAAATCACCAATAATAATTTACTGCTTCCAGCGATTTATTATTATGTGGTCAAAGGGAATTAACTCGTGACAATTTTGGCTCGTTACGTAAATATGTTCTTTTCTCGGTAATTATTGGGAGCTTTTTTAAAAAAATTTTGGGGAGTTTCAGCAATAATGATGCTCATTTAATTTATAATATTGCTGAATCGATTTAAACGATCAAAGTTATAGGGAACGCCTCTTTAAATATGACAGTTGCAGTGTAAGACCTTTCAGTTTTTTCTCTGATTTAAATCAGTCAATTACCTCCACCTTAGACAAATCTTATTAATACCCAAAGAGGCCTCATTTTTTGCCTCAATATTCATGTATTATGTTTAACATTTTGTATCTTGGTATTCTTAATTTCAAGTTTAAAGTTGGATCATGTGCGTTAAAAACTAGGTCACTAGGTTGAATAATAAAAAAGCAACAGTTCTATCCATTTTTATGGATTTTATAAAATATAGTCAAAATGTATACATTTATTTTGATGAGGTTAATTCATGTTTAAATTTGGGTTTTGCAGACTGGAAGTCTGGGTCAAATAATAAACATTGAAAACGTGTCCATGATTTTTCAACACCTGTATTTTTTAAGGGAGGAATTATGTTATTATTATAGATGCGCTGTTGGACGACTGGGTGTTTATTGTGAGAAGACTGAAGAAACAGGCACTAGTGAGTACAACAACTATAATTATTCATGCAATCAAACATTAGAAGGTTTTTTGTGAAGTTTTTGCACAAAGAGTAATTGCTGATATGAGTATATAGAAATTCCAATGAAAAACCCTCAATTGCTATTCTCGATTGGTACATTTTTACAATAAACTTTTGTTATAAAATAGTGTTGACTTACCAAGTTACGCATCTATCATAGTTTAGTCACGAAAAAATTAAAGCCTGGGATTTTGATTTGTTTCAGATTATTTGTGGTAAATATTGAAATGGTTATTTCTTATTTCAGGTGATAAAACAATGTTGATATCAGTGGGATGCACTCTAGGAGGTCTGGTCATTGTACTGTGTATTGTCGTGTTTGTTGTATGTAGGTAAGTAGGATTTGTTTCTCATTTAAAAGATACAAACAAATCGTACAGGAAAGGCAGGACTCAACCTAAACAACCGAGCGCAGAAAATGCATCTCACAAAACAAAAAGCAGAAAACCCATATCATAGACAAATACATGGCACAAAAAGTTTCTTAAGTATAAGCGCGTAATACATTGTACCTAGTTTTAGCTGTCTGAAGACCGAAAAAGGTAAATCATTTGAATAATTAAAAGCTAAAAGACTTGGTTGCAGCTGAATAACCAAAATTCAGCTACGAAAACGCTTACTGAATACCCTAGCTGACTGATCTAGCCTCAACACGCTGAATACCCTAATTGACTGATCTAGCATCAACATGCCGAATACCCTAATTGACTGATCTAGCTTCAACATGCCGAATACCCTAATTGACTGATCTAGCCTCAACACGCCGAATACCCTAATTGACTGATCTAGCCTCAACACGCCGAATACCCTAATTGACTGACCTAGCCTCAACATGCCGAATACCCTAATTGACTGATCTAGCCTCAAAATGCCGAATACCCTAATTGACTGATCTAGCCTCAACATACCGAATACCCTAATTGACTGATCTAGCCTCAACATACCGAATACCCTAATTGACTGATCTAGCCACAACATACCGAAAACCCTAATTGACTGATCTAGCCTCCACATACAAAATACCCTAATTGACTGATCTAGCAACAACATACTGAATACCCTAATTGACTGATGTAGCCACAACATACCGAATACCCTAATTGAATGATGTAGCCTCAACACGCCGAATACCCTAATTGACTGATCTAGCCACAACATACCGAATACCCTAATTGACTGATGTAGCCACAACATACCGAATACCCTAATTGACTGATGTAGCCACAACACGCCGAATACCCTAATTGACTGATCTAGCCTCAAAATGCCGAATACCCTAATTGACTGATCTAGCCACAACATAGCGAATACCCTAATTGAATGATGTAGCCACAACATACCGAATACCCTAATTGACTGATGTAGCCACAACACGCCGAATACCCTAATTGACTGATCTAGCCTCAACATGCCGAATACCCTAATTGACTGATCTAGCCTCAACATACCGAATACCCTAATTGGCTGATCTAGCCTCAACATGCCGAATACCCTAATTGACTGATCTAGCCTCAACATGCCGAATACCCTAATTGACTGATCTAGCCACAACATACCGAATACCCTAATTGGCTGATCTAGCCTCAACATGCCGAATACCCTAATTGACTGATCTAGCAACAACATACTGAATACCCTAATTGACTGATCTAGCAACAACATACTGAATACCCTAATTGACTGATCTAGCCACAACATACCGAATACCCTAATTGGCTGATCTAGCCTCAACATGCCGAATACCCTAATTGACTGATCTAGCCACAACATACCGAATACCCTAATTGACTGATCTAGCCTCAACATGCCGAATACCCTAATTGACTGATCTAGCCACAACATAGCGAATACCCTAATTGACTGATCTAGCCACAACCTGCCGAATACCCTAATTGACTGATGTAGCCTCAACACGCCGAATACCCTAATTGACTGATCTAGCCACAACATACCGAATACCCTAATTGACTGATCTAGCCACAACACGCCGAATACCCTAATTGACTGATCTAGCCTCAACATGCCCAATACTCTAATTGACTGATCTAGCCTCAACATACCGAATACCCTAATTGACTGATCTAGCCACAACATGCCGAATACCCTAATTGACTGATCTAGCCACAACATGCCGAATACCCTAATTGACTGATCTAGCCTCAACATGCCGAATACCCTAATTGACTGATCTAGCCTCAACATACCGAATACCCTAATTGACTGATCTAGCCACAACATACCGAATACCCTAATTGACTGATCTAGCCTCAACATGCCGAATACCGTAATTGACTGATCTAGCCTCAACATGCCGAATACCCTAATTGACTGATCTAGCCTCAACATGCCGAATACCCTAATTGACTGATCTAGCCTCAACATACCGAATACCCTAATTGACTGATCTAGCCTCAACATGCCGAATACCGTAATTGACTGATGTAGCCTCAACATGCCGAATACCGTAATTGACTGATCTAGCCTCAACATGCCGAATACCGTAATTGACTGATCTGGCCTCAACATGCCGAATACCGTAATTGAATGATGTAGCCTCAACATACCGAATACCGTAATTGACTGATCTGGCCTCAACATGCCGAATACCCTAATTGACTGATCTAGCCTCAACATGACAAATACCCTAATTGACTGATCTAGCCTCAACATAGCGAATACCCTAATTGACTGATCTAGCCTCAACATAGCGAATACCCTAATTGACTGATCTAGCCTCAAAATGCCGAGTACTCTAATTGACTGATCTAGCCTCTACATGTCGAATACCCTAATTGACTGATCTAGCCTCAACATGCCGAATACCCTAATTGACTGATCAAAGCCTCAAAATGCCGAATGCCCCTTCTAAACGACCATGTTCCAACAATAACATGTCTGGAGTGACTACACTCAACCGTTTTAAAAACGCACCACATATGAAATATCGGTTTTAGTGATGAAAACGTCAATTTATAGTTATTTATTTTCGAATGAATAATCTTCAGTCCATATTCAACGAGGAGTGTGACTTTCATGCCATTATTACGAGTTTGAAATGAATTATGATATAGATAACACTGAGACCCATGAAAGTGAAAGTCACAATTTCAAAAGAAAGTATAAGAGCCCGCTACATTGATGCATGCATGTGGTATCTCCTCCTAAAGCATAACATTAATTACGTAATAGGATAGAATTATGTTCGACGTGATGTTTCCCACCATTCAAGCAAAGCTTAACTTGAATTATAAATGTAATGTGGCTATGGTTGTCTGGCTAATACCATACGGCCGTGTGCGGTTAAGATATGCGCATTATGCGAACCTTAGATGGATTCAAGCCTTATTTAAACTTGAAGTCTTTGTTATGAGCATCAGACTGTCGAGATATATCCCGTGGTGTTTCTATAGCACCTGAAATCAACACTATGAAAGAGCTTGAAGACAAAAAGTTGGGACTTTAGGCTCTAAACGGTAGAAAACTCATTAAAAATGTACTAAAATAATTTTCCTTTTTATTGACAATTATGAAAGAAATAATTATGAAAATGCAATAATGTACTATTGGCTTGTGGATTGGCACTCAGCATTATTTTGACACTGTGTGCAGCCATGCGGAACCAATTCACTGACACAACCTGTGTCATGTTTCCTCATAGATCGGACTCAATACCTTAAGCTGGTTTCATCCAGGTCGGTCTTTGACTGTGTCATTCTTTAGAAATCAATGTCCAAAGCCCACAATCATTGTATGGTGGCAGCTGACCCACCTTGCTAAGGCACCGAGTCATTTTTTCAGTTGGAAGCGAAGGCACACAATCATCGAGAACAAATATTTGAGATATTCACAGCATAAAAATATCATTAGCAAAAATTGTTTATGTTGTTTTTTCAATGTGTTAACCAACAGTGTACAGTTTCAATTTAATATTGATCACACAGGTCGACACGATCGATCTGCACGCGCAAAACATGCAAGATCAAAAAAGTTCCTTGGGCGGGGTATTCCGAATGGAAAAAAAATGTTTTCTTTAATTAGGTCAAGCTTATGAACTGAACAAACCCTGAAAACTATCGATTTTAGCAAAAAATGTATTTTGACAAAATTTGATTATTTTCAATAGTGGTGCGTTTTTAAAGCGGTTGAGTGTAGTTTAAGTAGTCGGATTACCCATTTGAATGTATTTTTGTACATTTTGCAGATGGAGAGCGGGTAAAATCAAGGAAGCGGAGAAGATGTCCATGAAGTATATGGACAACAGCGCTTTCAAAGACTTCGAGGGTGAATACCTGACTGATCAGTACATGAGAAAACAAGATAACGGATCGGTTTACAGTCACAGGTGAGAGCCAATTTGTTATTTAACATACAAAAGACATGAGGCAGAGTTCCATTATGAAATTCAACCAAAGTTGGGGTCATTTGTCCTAAAAAAAGAAATATAGAAATCGGACATGATAAGCAGCACTAATTAAGCACAGAAACAATAACATCACAACTCTACTACACTGAGCAATGCTCACACACAACCCAAAGAAATTTAGCAGGATGACCAAATTTCACAAATAATTAAAGAGGCATTCCCTATAACTTTGATCGTTTAAATCTTTTCAGGAATAGTATACAATAAATGAGAATCATTATTGCTTAAACTCCTTAAATTGTCAACAGAAAGCTCCTACTTATTACCGAGAAGAGAATGAAAACATATTTCCGTAACGAGCAAAAATAGTCACGAGTTGTTTCCCTTTGGCCACATAATAATAAATCGCTGGAAGCGATAAATTATTATTGATGATTTGAATATATTTTTGACATTATAGAGACATATTTGCGCACACTTTCTTCTGACAAATTATGATAATTGATAGTGCTTTGTACATTCAGCTCATTTAATGTGATAGTAGAGAAAAATATGCTAGTTATAGGGAATGCCTCTTTAACAACATAATACTGATCCTGATACTTGTTTGTTCTTCGGTAATTTTATAATTCTGTGTATATGGTGAATAGTTTGGATTAACCTAACTACTTAAACTGAGCCAAATGTGTTAAAAATACTGTATAACTTTCAGGCTTGACACTCTTGGCAATTTCGGATATTTACAGAAGTTCCGTTCCTTTTGGTAATGTAAGATAAATTGGAAAAGGGTAACACTTAAGGAAAAAATATTTAAATGAATTGACCACCTATCGTATATTACTGTATTTAGTTGACATAACCTTCGACATGAATGAATAAATGTTAGAAATTATCATGTTTTATCGGGTACTTTCTAGTATGTATATGTATAGTTGTACAGTTGTTGGGAATTAATTAAATCCAAAAATGAAAGCAAAGCATAGTCTTATAATCAGTTACCTTCTTTTGACTTTACAGGATTTCCAATGGTACGTTTAACAGAGGGAACGTACTAGACGGTGCCCGGGGGTCGTATGTCAACGATAGAGTGAACAATCCCGTGTATAATAAACCACAAAAGTTGTTCAAGGCCCAGCATCGTTCTTCGATGCCAGATTTAGAAAATGCATACCGTTCTACCGACAGAAATGGCCGCCAAGATTCGGCCAATCATGGTCAGGGTCAGTTTGCTAGTTTAGAACGGGGTAGATACAGAAACGGTGTTAACCATCAGTATCCAAATGGTTACCGTAGAAACGGCGGAAATGGACGAAGTTCTCCAGAACCTGATTACGAACCACGTAGATCGCCAAGACCCGACTATAGATCACGTGATTCGCCTAACATATCACGTGACAGCGGTGTGGTACGTTTATATTCAAACAATCTGCACTGATATTGCACATGTTAAATATTGGGATTTAAACCCACAAGTATAGCCTGGTCAAGCACAGTATACCAAGGCCAAGCAATTTCAAGTACGAGCACCTTAGTCAATTAGTCAATGTAACATATCCAAAATATGCTTCCAATTTCAATTTGAAAACGTCATCGTGTAATCTGGTGATTATGGATATAAAGTTATTGATACTTTACGTCATATCGCTACATAAATAGTATGCATGATTCAGTCTAGTCAAATGTCTAACATACCCTATGTTTAAAAAACAATTCCTCAATCTAGTCTTTTCTCATGAAATTATTTCCCTTCGCACCTTCAAACATAGATAATCTAATCAGGCCCGGAATAAAATATTGCTTAAATTGAAAACAGTTATGCTATTTGATTGAAAAAAAACCATATCATCCAATCCGGTAGCCAGACTCGGACCCACACAGTTACAGGTACCATCGTGTAGCAATTCGAATTGCAAATAGATTAGACAAATCCGCTAAAGCAAATAACTCCAGAAAAATTGGTAAATCCAGAATTTCTGTTCTAGAAAGAATTATTTAATCTACAGCAAATTGATGATTGTATCAGGGCAATACAATGTTTTATGGTCATTTGAAATTTTATAAGTTGTAGAACAATGTTTGAAATATACAGCGATGTGTGCTGTTCAGTGGCAACCATAGCATACTTGTACGACAGGTAATTGTATCACTGATAACGACAATAAAAACGAAAACTATTTTTTTGGTAAAATTTATATTTATCTTACACAATTTATTTTTCGTTTTCAAGTAGTCTTTATCAATGAAACAGTTACCAGTGACTTGTACCTGATCTCTCTTCAAGATTAGGCATTATATATATATGCCTTAGTCCATGTCCCCTTGTTTTTTCTTCTGAGTATTGATATCTTGTATTTATTTTTTCTAGGGCAATGGCTACCACGGTAACGGATTTTTCGATGATGATGTACACAAAGGCGTGCATAATGGACGTGGAGAACATCGAGCACAAACCGCTATACGCACAAGTACCAAGTTTTAGTGCGAACTATTCACAGCGTTGAATATATAAACAACAACTTACGATCTGCATCAAACCCAACCTGGTATACGTCGTACTACATATTTAGTACAAAGTTTTAGTGAATACAATCATATCCATGAATATAAAGACAACAACAATCTACAGCGTAAAGGCAGCCTAACTTATTACTGAAAAAGTTATGCTTACATTGTAACTAAGTTTCAAGTTTATTGGCTTATCCAGAAAAAACATTTCCTTTGGCTATTCCATATCATTTTCACTTCCAGTGATACTATTTTCTGACGTCAATGCTTGCTCTAAATCACGTTTGGACATATGGATATTATGTCATATCAGTCTTGCAACCGCCAGCTGCCATACACTAATATGCGATCACTTTTGGGACACCTTGTGAGGAAATTGAAGTTTTGAACTTTTATACAACTGTTGAAAGGTATTCTAAAGTACTACAAAATATGAATGTGCCAAGACGAATGCAATTCATCCACAAAGACTATGATTGATTAAATATTAGAAGTGTAATTTATCTTACAATTTGCTGATGACATTGCACTTTTACCACTATGTACATGTTAAACTTGAGACAGTCGTACGAGCAACGCCTAGCATCACAGCTAAATGTCTACACTCCGTCTAGATGGATGCTATTTCATCTATAACATGGCTCTTACCAAGTTTTGTAATTTATTCTAAGGTCTGAAAAGTTGTGGGAACAAATGCCTATGATATGACACATGCAGTCTTACGTATCACTAATTTGTAATACCCTTGCAGGGATAAAATAAAATGTATCTGAATAATTATTTTAGAATATAATGCATACAGGACTGATTGAGTTTTAGATGATCATGTCTATATCATCTATGCAGAGGCGATTACCAAACCAAGCATGTTCTATTTAAATATAACGCCTCAAGCACATCATAGAAAAAATACCTGTATTGGCATCGGTGCTTTTTTGCCTCTGGATAGTCCCTGACGATGCTCTTGAAAGTGAAGTTTCTTTTTATTTATTTGTAACCATAAGGCATTTATGTATTGAACCATTTTCATATTGACTATCTACATTTGTATGTATTGTCATTGAACAAATTAGAATGCATTTTTATTATGTTAATATATTCATACTTGTCTTAAAACTTTAAGTTTATATTGTCATTTAAAGTGCTATCTCAACACATTGTACATACTGTGATTTATGTGCCGGCATCTACTGATGCAGGAGGCATATAATGATTGACTTGTCTGTCTGTTCGTCTGTCTGGCAATTCGTCCCATTGACATTGTTAACCAAAATATTCATATTTTTGGAACTCAAATTTGTGCAAAGCTCATCGAGACATTGCTTTCAAACTTGGCATTTACTAGCATAACCACCTTACATTTTAAACGCTAAGCAACACTATCCTATAATCTAAACTTATTGTGATCCCTGCATGTCTTAGCTAGCTTTTATGGACAGTGCTTCCAACCGGGCATACTCGTTTCTTGAAGGCAGTCTTGTGTATATACGATGTCGTATATAATTCATATATTTGTACAGACGAACTATTCTAGCAATCGCTGGGTTTGTGTCTGGTTTCTCAAAAATATATGTTTGAGTTGAGATGATCTAGTAGGTATTGAACTTGTCCTTATAACAAAACATATGTAGATACAACCCTTAAGGTTGTGTTAGTTTTACCAATATATTAATTGAGTATAATCAGAGAGCTCAATTAATCGTACATTTAAATCATAAGAGTCAAATACTGACTTTAAATATTATATTTTTTATATTTTATTATTCAATTACTGTATGGTGTCCGTTGCCTAACACGAGGCGCTACACAGCGCCTTGTTCAGGCAACGGACACCAGATCACGTATTGTCATGTATTATATACAGTACAAACTTTCCAAAGCATCACCTTTTGTCGACCTAAATGTTGGTGTTATTCATTTTTTCAGGATCAGTTTCAATCCCGAGTACAATATTTCACTTTTGCAACAGAAAAATGATGGTCTGAAAATTTCGAACATGTTAATTTGAAATAAATTTGGTAACTATCCTCTACATGGATATAAGTTGTAATTGCCAAAAGTAATCAAATATTTCCAAATGGTAGGAACTTATCTTTTATTTCATTAACAGTTGATCATTTGCAGAGTTTAGTAAGTTTATAATTAAATATAATTAATAGTTTCGTAAACGTCGGGACTATTTTATATATATTTCTGAGGTCAATTATTCAATGAGATGTAATTTTGCAGTCTAATTCATTTGCAAGATTAGCAAATCCGCTGCAAATTGTACTACGTAATTATAATGAAATGACACTTTTATTTACAAATGAGCCCTGGAGGCTAAAAACATGTAATTTACAAATATAATTTGATACCTGGTTCACGCAGGCAACACTTGATACGTCCTACACTATGTAAACAGTTTTGACAAACAACGTGTACTATTACATTACATTTTAATCATTAATTGTGTAAACCATGATTTCGTTGACTTGCTGACAATGTATTATATTCAATGTTCAATATCACGATTTCATTAGAATGTCATTCAAAGTTTTGTAAAACACGATTCTATTAGAATGCCATTCAATCTTCAGTAAAACATAATTCCATTAACCGTTCAACAATGTATACCATTCAACCTTTTTTTAAAAAAATAGTTGCATTGGATGACAAACAATGCATGCCATCCAAAGTTTTATAAAACAATGTTTAATATGCTACCAGACAATGTATGCCATTTGACATTATGTAAAACAATACATAATTCCATTAACCGTTCAACAATGTATACCATTCAACCTTCTTTTTTAAAAAAATAGTTGCATTGGATGACAAACAATGCATGCCATCAAAAGTTTTATACAACATTATTTAATATGCTACCAGACAATGTATGCCATTTGACATTTTGTGAAACAATATTTAATTGGCTACCAGACTATGTGTGCCATTTGACATTTTGTAAAACATTATTTAATATGCTACCAGACAATGTATGCCATTTGACATTTTGTAAAACAATATTTAATTGGCTACCAGACTATGTGTGCCATTTGACATTTTGTAAAACATTATTTAATATGCTACCAGACAATGTATGCCATTTGACATTTTGTAAAACATTATTTAATTGGCTACCAGACTATGTGTGCCATTTGACATTTTGTAAAACATTATTTAATATGCTACCAGACAATGTATGCCATTTGACATTTTGTAAACATTATTTAATATGCTACCAGACAATGTGTGCCATTTGACATTTTGTAAACATTATTTAATATGCTACCAGACAATGTATGCGATTCAACATTTTGTAAAACATCATTGAATAGGCTACCAGACAATGTATGTGATTTAACATTTTGTAAAACATAATTTCACTGGCTGGCCAACAATGTATACCAGTCTCACTTTCTGAAACCCGTTTCCATCGGCCGATGTTCGTCCTCAGAATGTTTATTGGTAAATCATTTGTAAAACATGATCCATTTCAAAGTTTGTCTTGTAATACAATGTACTAGTAAATATAGTCTAGGTAAGCAGTTATCTTTTTCGACATATCGCTGGCTTAGATTGAGAAGGTCGTACGTAGAAAATCGATATTTTGAAGAAAAAAAAAACACCAAGAAAAACTCTTTATCTATGTTAAAACCAACTTTTTAGACTTCAGTCTGGTTAACATGACAAGTTCCGATTTTCTTGTTAATATGCTACATTGTAATAAGAAGCACCATGTAATGCAGATTTCAAATATCGTACAAGGTCGCCTTCTCATTCTAAGCAAGCGATATAGCTGCAGAATAGATATGATGCGCCATCGTTTGCTTAATCAGTTTTTAAGAAGGATATTGAAGAATTGATTTCATGATCCTTATCTTAGTTTGAGTGATTTATTATCGTTAATCAATCCTGTATTCGGAAACAATTGTTCTGTATAAGGTTGTTTCAATTGTTTATTACATTAGTGTTTTACATCACAGATTCTAGACTTGTCATGTAATTAGTAAAAGATTTTGACAAAGATGATATTGACAAAAAAATTGGCTATCCGGATAATCGAAGCTCGATACGAATATCCGGATATTCGTTGCCATCCTTACGAATTACTGATTGCATATTCTATATCGTTCAAGCAAACAATTCAAATATAGGCACTTATTGAAAAACCTATACAATATATACGTGATAAGAAGACGACTGGGGTCGGTTGACTTATGATACCAGTATATTACATGTGATGTAGTCTTCGATCGTTTTCTATTTGAATTTATATACATGTACATGACTTTTGTAAACATATCATTTGTATGTGATAATAAATGTTTATTCTTTTAGTGTTCTTTTGTACTGTACATAGATATAAGCACCAAATACTAGTACTTCTTTATTTGTTACTTTTTAACATAACTGTATTATGAAAGGTCTCCGGTTCAATCCATGTCTAGACCACTGCTTAATTTCTCCCGGCGAAAATAACACACATAGTTGTATATGTAACTCAACTATGCATGATTAGCAAATTAGATCACACCAAGAGATGTTTGCTAAACACATATGCTCCCATGGCAGCTCAATATACGAAAAAATGGTAAATGTCACAATGACCATGGCCTTTGACCTCAAAATGAATATGGCCATCTACTGTTGCTGATCAGCCTCCATGTAAAGTTTGGCAAAGCGTTCTTGAGGTATTGAAGGGAAACCATTTGATCTATCGAAAGACAGACATACCGACAGACATGAGCAAAGCAATACAACCGCTCACCAAAGATGTGGGTATAATAATACGATGTGTAGAGAGAGGTAACTGCTCTACTTAAAACCGGAGAAAACAACAGTCGGTGTGGACATACATGCGTAAACACATTTACAAACAAAACAACTTGATGACATCACTAATATTTTTTATTTCATGATAAAATAGTTTAAACACATTTAAAACAATCATTAACAACAGGAGCACGTTGGCATTGTTATCAAACAACATGAATAGTCAAACACCGGTAAGATTTACATTCCAAGATGTATACATAATTACTGGAATAGTCCTAACAAAGAAACCTGGTCCTTCTCCTTTATGTAGGGATAAATTACGGGTACATGTCCAGTGACAAAAAGGCATCAATTGAAAGGCACACATTTTCCAGGATATATTTTGGATGCTCTTTCCCTCAAATTTTTACCGTAGCAAATGTGCCGCTGTGTGCAACGAGCTTGAGATTCTAGTTCAGGACAATAATTAGCAAGAGGTGTTTGTTAAACTCGTATGCCCACATGGAAGCCTAAACTTCGAAAATGATAATGGCCAGATGTCATGTAATTTTTGCAGATCCTAGGGCAAAGGGTAATTGAACGGAAACCATTTTGGTCTAGTGTGGTAAAATTTGTTTTAATGGTCACTGAATGAAATGCTGATGCTTTATGAAAGGAGGCTCTGGGGAGGTTTAATAATACATACCGAGGGTTGTCTGCAAGATTGTTGTATGTCCTTCTTTAATTATAAGCACTTAAGACAACCCTCACAAATTTTATTACTTATCCTACCCACTGATGAGAATATTGGCAAAATATGAATATACACATTGAGAAACGTCATCTATTAAAGTGTATAGAGCTATATTCAAACAGTCATTCAATGTCAAAATAATTACTTGCATCGTTTTTAGTATGATACTAGACTACCTTAATTGCAAATTAAAACTTTGGATGGGTTCCGTGTTCTTTGATTCAATCGTCGAAAAAATAGACGATTCTTATAGTTTCAAAGGGTGTTCTAGAACACTTCCGTATGAAAATGGACCGTTTGCATGTCCAATATATCACAGAAAGAAATTCTGTTAAAACTGAAGCGAAAAATGGTTTAATGGATATGAAAGCATAATTGTTTTTCAGTTTTCGAAACTTTTTAAAAAAATATCTTCCGATATAGCTCTATACACTTTAAAATATGCAAATACAATGCATAAGGACCAGGTTAATCTGCTTTAGCTAAATTACTTGTAACAAACAATCAACAAGTACCACAGACACAGCACATACACTATATATAATAACAAGAGCGCCGCAATACAGTCACCACGCACACAATCAGTAGCTGATTTTATATTTTAAATATTTTTTTAATAATATGTACCATCAGCCCTGACTTCATTCCTTATAGCAAGGCCTTAACATAACCAGCTTAGCATCACAGTATATCATTCTTAACTAAAGTTTTTAGCAAAAACGATTTTCAAATTTCTCAATAATGACCTTGGTAGTCACCAAAGCCGCATAAAATACGTCAGTAGACAATGAAGGGTTTGTTAGATGTAAAATACATGTATTCTTTCTTACCTTATAAAAAATTACATTGCACCCTGTCAATTACGTCTGTTTGCAAAAATTCTTAAACAATATTTTGAAGAAAAATGTGTATTTCCGTGTCATGCGAAAAAAGAACCTACCACGACCGTTTCTAAATCATCCAAACCTTTTATCAAACTCATTCAGTAAAATACATAAATCAAGCTCATGATGGCTCATTTAACATATTTATCTGGTGACAGATCTTTATACATACCATTATGCAGTATACATTTTAGCAACTTATTGTGGTCTCCTACAATACAGACGATTTCGACGAATACTTAGGGCATACTCCAAATAAAGGCTGCCCATTTCTTTACATTAAATAATCTAATATAACAACTTTCATATAATTTATAATACATTAAAATGAATGATTTTAGAAATCGAAAAAGGCGAACAAATATGAGCAAGGAAACGATTATAAAATAGTATGTACAATGAAAACAATAAGCAAAATATAACATCTTATAATTATGATGATAAGCAAGCAATGCATTATATGCGAATCGTATAATTTATGGTCTCGTTGACCTGCACCTATCAAATGACCATAAATAAACAATTTCGTTCAAAGAACAAACAAAAACTCAAGATTCATATGCAAAACACAATTGACATTACGCTAGTTGTCAATCAATACCATTTAAATCAATTTTAACAGTAAATTATAATCACATGGACCAATGGAATAACTTGAAAACCTTCGCCAAGCAGCCTTCGACAAACAACGGGGGGAGGGATCTCTGCTCTGGTGTAATGTCAATTGAACGGAATGGTACTTACACTAAATAAGCCTTGAAATGCCACACAAAATGTACATGTATAAATATTTCTTTAAATAATATAATATTCATAATACAGAACAAACGTCAATCAATGCCTGGAGCATACAAAAATATACATTCAAGCAATAACATTATTATCAAAGAGAATTCGTTGACATTTTGATTTTTTTTAGAGAAAACTTAAACAGTGCTTGTGACACATAAAAGATGTGTCGAACATGCGTCCGTCATTCAAATTTATCCCTACCCCTAAACCTTGTTATTTTGATCTTAAAATGTGAACTTAATTTGGAGTCGGTCTTCAAGTATAGGTTATAGATCATATATTAGGATTATAAACAAATTAAGTGCAAGGGGGCGCAGCGACAACTGCACTTATAGCTTACCCACCCATTTTTGATGACCCTTTGTATGCAAACAACATCATGCCCCTATATGAGATAATGAGAGTGCAATTACACAAAATTGCTTGTATGATTGCTGATAGAATAACAGTAAAATAATGAGGGTATGCGGGTCTATTTTTCCATATTTGAAATCAGCAAAATTGTCCTAATAAACAGATTTACAAAATAGTTATTATGCCTATTGCAAAAATAAATGAATTATTGGATCAAAAAAGAAAAAATCATGGCTTTTGCTAGAGTAAGCTATAAATAAGGTTTTACTGTACACACAAATTACATAAATACATTGTATAACAATAAAGTATTCCAGAAAAATTACAAAACTGAGCAATACTTTTAACAAATAGTAATCATTTGCAGCATCAACTCCATAAATCTATATATGAAACTACATGAACTGTAGGCGTCTGTGTCACATAGCTGCAGAAATATCTTAACAATATTAATCTCTTTTTTATAATCGTTAATAACAAATTTTATACAAACTTTGAGCAAGCTCTAAACATGTATCAGGCATTTAGTCACGTGAGTAAGCTGTTTCCATAACATTATAATATACACGAGCATTTAGCAGAAACACTCTAAAACTCAATATTTCGACCTGTCGGTTCTACGTGAGCTATGACGCTACTTCTGGTTATTATTTGTGCAAAGTGATAACAAGTTATAATGCCAAGTTTTAACCTGTACTTAAAAATGTAGATATGCAGTGCCCACCAAAAATATGGATACAGAGAGTCTTCCCCCATTTACTTGCCTGTATAACACTACTTGCAGAACAGAGAAGCAACAATGTTTTTGAAGAGCATGAATATTTTATCTTTATTTAGTGTAAAGACAATACATTGATTGGTACCCTATATGGAAAATATTAAGTTTCTTTACCTGCTTTGAACGACAACATGATCATATAATATGGCAAATTCAGCCCCTTAAACCCCATAGTTTATTTTTAAATCAGAAAATGTTTATCTTTCTATCTGTCATTTTTTACTCCTTCATTAACTGTTTTTTCAGAAATTGCAAACATTGTTTCCGTCTGACCAAAAGATATGGAATAATTAAACCAATTATAATTCTGCATCTGTCAAAAAGTGTATCCATATTTTTGGTGGGCACTGTATATTGAAAGTGCGTCATAGCTCCTGTAGAAGGCCGGCAGGTCGAAATGTTAAGTTTGAGAGTGTTTCTGCTACAAGCATTATAGCGATCCCCTTTAAAGTGTAAAGTGCTATATTTTAACAGTCATTCAATGTCAAAATAATCACTTGCGTCGTTTTAAGTATGATACTAGACTACCTTAATTGCAAATTAAAACTGTGGATGGGTTCCGTGTACTTTGATTCAATCGTCGGAAAATAGACGATTCTTATAGTTTCATAGGGTGTTCTAGAACACTTTTGTATGAAAATGGACAGTAAGCACGTCCAACAAGTCACAGAGAGAGTTTCTGTTAAAACTGAGGCGACAAATGATCTAGTGGACATGAAAGCATAATTGTTTTTCAGTTTTTGAAACTTTTAAAAAAAATCTCGTCCGATATAGCTCTATACACTGAGGGATATATTTATGCTACATTATAAAAATGTACTCTTATTATTTCTGAAATCGCTGGCTTTGAATGAGAAGGTTGTAGGTGATATTTACGACCTTCTAAGACTCATAAATATTGGATATCTTTATTACAAGGCGCTTCTTATGAGCCAATTTTCATGAAAATCAGAACTTGTCATGTTGACTGAATTGAAGCCCGAGCAGTTGATTTTCCATCAGTAAAGAGTAGTTTTCGGACATTTTTTTCTTGTTTTCTGAAAATAATGATTTTGTACCTACGACCTTCTCACTCTAAGCCAGCGATGTTAATATATGAATCAACACTATCTACTTGAGCATAACAGTATCACAATAAAAGCACACCGTTCAATGTCTAAACTACAAACGTTTATTAACACAGGGGAGTGGCCAGCAATACTGACGCACGCACGTCGTGTAAGTAACACATTTGAAAAGAAAATACAAATGGGTCAAAATGGCATATAAAGTTCAAAAATATTTATGAGAAACACAAACATAACCACCAGCTTCAAGACTGTGCGTAATTTATTCAAGCCTGGCTCATGGCAGCATAAAATATATCAAGCAAAAAGAGGGGTCTAATTCTCGCCAAGTTCGTGCATATAGTAATTGATTGACGCACCAGTTGAGTCCGTGAATAGTTCATTTATAAACGTGTTATTATCTAACTGTGGTATAATGTACTTCAAACCTATCCCCCTATTTACATACTAATATTAGGTCATAACAAATAATTGTTGAAAATTAGGGTAGGTTGATAGGATTGTTCTTAGTATTTGAATATATTTATGTACTGGAAAATCAAAGATTCGCATAGAGTTCAAGCAAAATGCCACACGACATTTAGAGTAGGGGCAAATCAATAGGGCATGGGTACATTTTTGACAAAAACGCCGCATTTTCACCATACCTTTTGAAAAAAAAAATCGGATATAAAATAAATATCAAATAATGAATACAATTGACACATTAGTTCATTGTGTGATATTGTGTACCTGACCCACCACAATATGCTAACCTTATCCATTCTACGAGTTCTAGGTAAATAATTTAGCATAAAACATTAATCTATAATAATATGACAGGGTACAATACGGCAACTGTCAAAACAATACACAAGAATAGTTTTATCGAACACAATACAAATTTACCCTGTCAACTGTCCATTGCAAAATATTGTAGTATAAGCAAAAAATATTAAAGTTTCCAAGCCTGTAACTACGATTGTCAATACAAAAAGGAAGGAAAATTAGGATTTAACAAAAGATATTTGTAAAACATGAGCATGCCCAATGGATCTTAATTGACGAAAAGTGTAAATGACAAAGTGACATTGACTTTTGGACTACTGACATCAAAATCAATAGGGGTCATTTACTGTTACAGTAAAACCTCCATATAAAGTTTGAAGATCATATGATAAAACGTTCTTGAGTTATAGAACGAAATCCATTTGGTCTTCGGACCGACAGACAGACATACCGACCGACTGACCGACATGGGCTAAGCAGTATACCTATGTCGGCAGAAAACCCTGTAGCCAGGACTGAAAAGTACCAGACGTGCACTTAATATAAAGCAGAAAATATATTACACTCAGTTGAAAAATGATATTTGTTGAAACATGATATTTGTTGAAACATGGCATTTGTTTGCCTTTCTATCGATCAGTTGACACATTTTTGAAACCAAGGTTGTTAAATATTGTATGAGCGGGAGTTTAATGGGTACAAATTGCAAGCACGGCATGGTAACCTCTCAATAGCGCATTTCTGGAACAGAAGTTACGAACTATAGTATTAGTCCAGATTATTGATATTTCACACACTCGTGTATTTGACGCAGCAGTGTAAGAGGAAGAATATTCAAAGGAAAGCTAGACCCAATATTTTTTTAAGGTTACCTTCAAGACTGTCGTAACTGCTTATATTTAAAGAAGGATATACGACAGTCTTACAGGCAACCCTGTTTATGCAAACATTGTTAGAATCATACGAAACAATAAAAGTGACTTGTCCAAGAATAGTCACGTGAATAATGTAAAGTATTTTTTTAAACATATGTAAAACATAAGTTGCCATTTCACAATTAATAAAACAAAATAAATAATATATATTACTAGTATATAATACTAGTATAGTATAGCACAGGTTTTTTAAAGTTTACAAAAACAATTAGATGCTGTAATTATTGTCTGTCCATTGAATGGAAATTTATGAGATCGCTAGGCAAAAATAAATTAATATCGTGGTTCTGGTATCCTTCTATGCAAGTTGAAGGGTTTATCACATAAATACCCTTATCTTCTATGTGGTAACAAGTTGCAGAACATAACTCTACAAGGAGTGTGATAAATAATGATGTCATAAGCGACTTGGGCGAAAAAAAGTAAAGGCCTTGGGTAAACTCTGCTATTTTTAGATGTTTTGATCCGGTTTCTTTGGAAATATGAAGAAAATATTCAGTCATTTTTGGGTTCAACATTAAACTTGTCTGGAAATAAATTATAAAACTTGGTTTTCAAAAGACTCGTTTTAAGTAATATTGATTTTGAAAGTAAACTCTTGACGGATCATATACATGTATATGTAGGAAAACATTTGTTTTTGACCATTTGATTTCTTTGACGTAGATCTACTAGAAACACCGACTCTGCTGGTGATTTCTAGTTAGTTTAAACTTATTTATTTTCCCAAATATATTACATTTATGCATACAATTTACAGTACAAAATAACATAAACATAACGAAAAGGGGATTAGAACGAAAGACACTTGGTCTTATTCAATTCTTCTCCCTCATTTCCAGTTAACATGTCGTTAAACGATTTAGGGTACATAATAGGGAAATAGAGATGGGGTTACCAGAGCTACAGTATTATTCTATTTTTGCCTTTTAGAGCATACCATTATATAAGGCATATGACCTAATTCAGATAATTCATACAGTACCATTGGAATATGACCGAAACAAAAGGAGACTGGTCAGGGTTTGAATGTCAATTAGGTTCATTTTGATAATTTTGAATATGATTCTTCAGGATTTTATAACCAAGATATTTCCAATTAAAGAAAAATGAGCATTCGACGTATTTGACCATTAAAGTCAACAAAACGAGGGTCGGAATGTGAGTTTTCAAAATGACATTTTTTAAATTTTATATACATTATAAACTATATGAACTTTTTTATTGTGAATCGGTGGCATTGTTTACAGAATATCGGTAAACGTACTTACAATGCGACTTTTGAAAGTTTAAGGAGGCAAATGTAACATTAAGGAACAGAGAGAAGCGCCAGTTAAACATAAGCATCTAAAAGGTAATCCACGTTCTCCAGTTGTTTCGGTTTTTCTGATGGTCCTTTAAGAATGTCAAATATGGACACCTCCGTCCGTTCATTGGACGCAGGGGAAGTGGATGCCACGTGTTGTTCAGGAACACCCGGTCTCGCAATGTTTATACCTCCCTCAATCGCAGGACCGTCATTTGTTTTATTTTGAACACTAGCGCTATTGCGTTTGAAACAAAAATCCAGTATTGAAGGAACGTGTCGATGTTTTTGAGGATCTGTCTGCTGGGCAGAAAACTTTTGAGATCTTGTTGACAAATTCGTAGCATTTGAGCTATGAGGCAAACTATAAACGGGTGTCATTAAACTGTGATCGGCCTGACGGGCCTTAGAGTCACTGGATACCACATGTTGGGGTAACTCTGTATATACAGCAGCATTGAACATACCCCGAGACGATAACTCACTTTGATTGGTTAAAACTGGTCCACCTTGTGAGCTCTTCACTCTTGGAGGTGAGAAAGGCGACATATGAAGGTGACTTTCATGGTATAGTTTATTCTGGGGCGATCCACTTACTTCCTCGTTTATTCTCTGCATATGAGAGTAATGTTTGTCTATTGCATGACCATGTGCAGACACTGCAAGGTGTATAGGTAGCTGATTATCATTTGCAGACGTGGATCTACTGACAGACCACGGCGTGTGCATCCCAATGCCGGTTGAAGTTTGAGGAATTTTAATATTATGCGGTATACTACTTTCATTGCAGTCACCAGGTGATAATCCAAACAAATGTTTACTCCTTTCGGCAGAATGAGCACTTAAACCTTCAAGCGAATGATTAGGAAATTTAAGCTCCTGGTTCGCGTCATAAAACGAACTTTGACCAAAGTCAGTAAGGTGCGAGTCCGATCTGTAACGCGGTAGTGCTGACAAATTTGAACTGTCACATGACGGTATAGAAATGCTCCGATTCAAAGGAGCATCTTGTAAAGATCTGATTGAATCATGTGTAGATGTATGCGACGTGTGTGCAGAAGTATGATGAGGAATATGCGCACTGACTGATGAATTAGGGGGACATCTATGAGATGCAACGGAGGCTTCAGAATGTGACATGTTTTGAGAAAGTTTATCTGACATATAACGAGGATATGATCCATTTGAATCATTATTGCACGATAAGTTGGTATCAATTTCTTCATGGGACCTCGAGTTGATATTCCAGCTAGGAGAGGTTGCGGATACAACAGGAGTCGAATCATGCATACGAGACATAGCGCCAAATATTGCAGTAGACCTCTTAAGCATATTGCTGCATTGGTCCACAGAAGTTGTTTTATCGGCAGAAGTTTCGTTTGTCACATTACTTGATATATCGTCAGTGTGTTTTACAAATGGATTTGACAAGACTGAGTACCCGCTACTGGTGTTTGGGTCTGTTATCAACTGCATTTCTCTGCCGCTTCGCTTCTTAAGGGCAACAAGAGACCTCATAGCTCGAAAACCTCGTGGATCCTTGCCGTACTCAACTAACTCATTTGCAACTGTTTCCCGTTCAATAGCCTTCAAGCCACGCAAATCTTGGGCATACTCCGACAAATCCGCAATCGCGTCTTGTTCTATTGTTTTCAAACCTCGCAGGTCTTGGGCATATTCAGTCAAGCTAGCATCCAGGTCTCGTTCCATTGGACTATGATCAGATGACACAGGCGAGTCAGTGGTCACACAGGATTTGTCACCTAATCCGTCAAACGTGCTTGTATGAGGAGCCATACTAACGGCTCGTATTCTATCCGACATTTCTATGTTATTATCGACATCAATATCACTTGTTTGACCATTTGTATCAGGAGAGCCTGTAGTTTCACTGCTGTCAGCAAGGCTACTTGCTCCTAATCTTGGTTTCGGTATGCTCATCCCTAGCCAATGGAATGGAATGTTCTGTTTTCCAGACAAATCATACTTTTCGACTATACGATCATTATTTTTCTCAGTGATTTTATGCCTTTCAACAAATAAGTTAAAATCCTTCACTTCCGGCAGTTTATTATACAGCGGATTTTCAAAAACGTTTTTGTCAAAATTTTCCTCGTTTTTTAAAGTTAGCATATGTTTGACCATGGAGAACTTGCCGCTTGGTATAGATTCCGGGGAACGATTGGAATCGGTATTCACAGACATTTGTCTATCGGCTCGGAAATATTTTTTCCTCGGCAGTATGGTAAGAGGGGACAATGACTTTCTCGTGTCCCCTATTAAAAACGGATTATGTAGACTTTGACCAAGTGCGCCCGAATTATTGGGAAATTTCATCGATTTTATAGACTTTCTCACAACTACTGCAGGTGTTTCAATGTTATCAACATCCTTATCGATGTCTTGATCGGTCTCAATTGTGTCAACTTTGTTTGATTTAGACATCAAATTTTGAATAGAAGATGGCTTAAAGACAAACCTTGGACCATTTTCCGTTTCATTCATAGGACTACGAGGTAACACTGAATCTACAATTTTCTGTGAATAATCACTGACGTTATCTCTAATATTGTCATTATTATTCATATTTTCATCATTTTCAATGTTACCCATATTTTCAATATTTCTCGTAGTTTCACTATGTCTTGTATTTTCGTTTCTTTTCAAATTTACATTATTTATTTTATTTTCACTATCTTCCGACAAGTCTTTAACTGCTGAATCAATAATTTTCACTTCTTCTTCAAAATCCGGTCTAACAACTATAGATGATTCTTTATCATTATCATCTACAGATTTAATAGGTTCAGTTTCAGAAAGTTTCATCCTTTTTTCAGCTGCGTTTCTCTCATGATCCTTGATACAAAACCCTTTCCTCTTAAATACAACATTCTTCCTAACATCCGTATCTACTTTAATACGCAACTCGTCTAAGTCTGAATCGTCATCATCTATAAATTCATACGTGTCAATTGATTGCTTGGCACTCTGTCTGTTTTCTACAGTTTTTTCAGTGTACCTTTTACTTGTCGTTGTATCAAATCTATTATTATCCACCAATTCATTAGTTTGTATCGAATTAACTACACTTGGATGCACTAAGTCAGCGGATTCGTCATGTTCATTACACACCTCCAGTTCAAATTCATTAGCATCAACTTGACTAATTACTTCTAATTTCACATCACTTCTATCATCAAGTATGCTTTCATTGCTTTTATTCAGTAAACCCTCTTCAAAATGCTCATCTTCAATATTTTCATTAGTTAGCATTTTTTCGCAACTTTTCTGTCCGTTCAAACTCTGTCCGTGCAATGCTTCATGCTTCTGTAACGCTTGTTTCCATCGAAATTCGCGACCACAAACATGACATACGTATTCCTTTTGCGACGAGTGTACAGCCATGTGTTTCTTCAAATTCACCGGCTGTGTGAACACTCTTTGACATTCTGTACACGGATAACCGCTATTTTGATGCACAAATTTCACGTGCCGACACAAACTTTCTTTAATTTTGAATTTCTGATTACAAATGTTACACGAATATGGGAACGAGGTCTGGTGAAAGATGCTGAAATGTCGGGCCAAACTGTCCTTTGAGCTTAAAGTCTGACCACACTGTATACACACCTGTTTCTTAGAATCTTTGTGAACTTCTTTATAGTGAGCTTTAAGAAAACTAGAACCAATAAATTCAGCTTCACAAATCTTACAAGTACAAGCGATACCATCACCGGGCAAACTTTCTTCCTTGACAACCACTTGCGCGGTTCTTCTATCACTATGATCCACTTCATTATTATCGACTATAGCTACGGTTTCAACAGGAAATCGACTAACTTCCGCTTCCACGTCAAATCCACCCACTTTACACCCAAGCATTTCAACATGTTTATTCAACAATTCCACAGTTTTGAAATGCTTATGACACGCTTTGCAAGCAATTGCAAACTTTCCATCGCGTTTCAGTCTGCGGTAATGCTTACCCCGATCGTCCGAATTTTTAAATCGTTGTAAACAGACTTCACACGAAAAGGGTCGGTCATCTTCGTGGTAGGCAGCATGACGTTCTAAAGCTTGTTTCGTCTTGGCAACCTTCCCGCACTTCCCACAAACAAAATTACTAGCAGCCATGGTAGATGGTTCAAGTTTTTCTTAACATTGTTTCTTTTTGTCAGAACTTCAATTGGACTCCACACAAATACTCGGAGTACTACCTAGGATGTTTTTGGTCAAGGAAAAAGACATTTAAAATGCCCTTCATTTTTAACCATCGCTGAATTCAATATCACATTCACACAATCATTATTGATCTTATGTCATACCGTGGCACTACATGACTCCACCCATGGTACTACATGACTCCAACAGAAAATATCTATCACACTTTCACAATAGTCTCCGATTTCTCGTTGTTTTCCGGCACAACAAGAACAGCACAGTGTGTTAACTAATAAGCAATATATTTTTGGAACAGCTAACAGTGAGGCAACTCTGATCATAACACATTTGAGGCACTTGCACGAGACAGAAGTATCTTTTACACACTTTTAATGTGAAGTCCAGCTGTCAGCATTGTGTTGAGAATTATTTTAGGTATATTCAATAGAAATTAGACAGTAATCCATATGATGTGTTCAACAGGAATCCACAAAATGGAAATCAAACAGGAATCTTCGGGCTGTATTCCACAGGAAACTCCAGGTGTCCAAATAATCTGAGAAAGAAAGAAAAAAACTAATTTATATTTATAATTACCATGTTTCATTTTCTTCTCATCACTATTTCATATTACTATTTCGCTGGCTTATAATGAGGTCAAAGCAATACGTGAGAAAACAAGAAACAACTGTCTGAAAATTACCCTTTACTTATGGTAAAAGAAGCTATTTCAACTTCAGTTGGGTCAACATGACAAGTTCCGATTTTCAAGAAAATGGGCTCATAAGAAGCACCTATTAAATGAATGCTGCAGATTTTAAATATGTATCAGTCTTTTAAGGCTGTAAGTAGTACGACCTTCTCATTCTAAGCCAGAGATTTACCCTTATTTCAGTTTGATGATTACAATTAAATTTTTGGTTCACATCTATTATATCCCATTTTTGTGTTCACATTCACGGCAGGGCTTTCACTAGGCTCCAAAAGTGAAGAGTCAAAATGACTCCTGACTCTCAATTTTCAAGAGTCATCAAAATATTGCAAGATAAATTGTATTATAAGTACAGTAAATTTGACACTTGGCCTTAAATTTCCAAGAGTCAAAATAGGCACTTTAGTCAAATTCAAGAGTCAAAATGCAGTTTCAAGAGTCAAATGAAAGCCCTGCATGATAGCCGTTACGTCTGTAGGATCTTCTCACTAGACATTCACACTTGTTCCACCCACACATCCTACTTTATTTTAGACAACTGATACTACAGGGTGTCCCAAAAAACGCGGACCTAGGATAAACAGTTGTAACTTTTCTCTCTCATGATAACACAACTAATATATCAAACCAATAAGGGAAGAACACAGTTTTGACTACTAGTATCAATATCGTGATTATTAAGTTCAATACCCAGAGTTACCTCCCATGTTGACAATCGCATATTTCAGTAAAATACCATATAGTGAAGCAGGGATTTCAGAATTAAATGACATAGATACCATGCTGACCTCAAACTTCTTCTCATGTGCTCCAAATCATTGTTTATGGTTCGTGATACATTAGTTCATTATGTATAGCAAACAAGTTCACTATTGGGATCAAATTTAGGTAATTTTAGGTCATATGGCCTGTGATATGAGGTAAGATGTCAGTACTATTTTGCAAACATATCCTGATTTTGCTGCTGATTTACTTTAAAAAGAGTTTTCTGCTAGCATATGGTACTATTTAATAATTTCTGACATACACAATTACTCCAATCTATGAACTGATTGTTTGGTAAAAACTTTACCATTTGCTTCTTACTATAGTCTAAGATTTTTTGCTAATAGTCCTGGACAATATGTATGTTTTTAATCATTGAATGATCGTTGATGTTATTTTGGAAGGTTTTCCACTTCCCCTTTGGTCAGTAAACTCAACACGTTTTCCTCTGTTTTGCTATTTCTTGTCATATTTGTTTTATTTTTAAAATATTTCGACCCCCTTTGACTTTAAACGTTGTGCTATAACAATAAATCCCCTAGTACAAATGCCCGTTTCTTAAAATGTCCTTTCACACATGATTAAGCAAAAATAACATGAACTGTTGCCATAGTGAAAATGATGACGTCACTTCCTGTTTTGAAGTACCACATTTAAACAAGTACCATCATTAGAAGTGGGGATCACTTACATACACTTTCGCACAATATCAGCCAAATTCATAAAAATATAAATGAGTAAGAAGGGTTTAAGGTAGGTCCCAGTTTTTTTGGGACACCCTGTAGTATTTGACAGACTCGATCCTTTGCATTGGTCTCATTATTCATTTGCACCTTGCCTGTCCTAAAAGGTCTGTCTATCAAGAGAATGTATCATACTCGCTAATAACAAATTAACAAGATCACCAGAAATAACATACACAAAAAGTGCACTTGCTTAAAGTACAGCTCTGGGAGTTCCCTACACATTCTGAATGTGCTTAAAACTGACTCTTGGTTTCATTAACATAGGATCAAAATGACATACAATGTACATGTATAAAGTTTCAGCAACATTTTTCCTTTGATGAGACGTAGTTTTTACCTAACATGACCCGGTTGCAAATTCTATCTAAATATTATAGAAAATAAAACATTTTGACCATGTTTCATTAAGGTCGGGCAAACAAATGTAACCTTTACAGTGTAAACAAGGGTTTTCTTTGATTTGACCTCATGACCTAGTCTTTGACCTAGATGTCCCATATTTCATTAAGATTGGATCAAAACGTCGAACTATGGGTTGTACACAAGGTTTTTCTAAGATTTGACCTAGTGACCTAGTTTTTGACCCCGCATGACCCTTTTCCAACTTGGCCTAGATTTCAGTGAGAACAACATTCTGACCAAGTGCCCTGAAGATTGGATCAAAACTGTTGCCTCTAGAGTGTACACAAGCAAATTGTTGACAGACAAGGGACTGACAACGGACAAAGAGTGATGCAAAAGCTCACCTTGTCACTATAGTTAGTAAGTAAGTCTTTTATTTGTCACTATGTGACAGGTGAGCCAAAAATGTGACCTCAAGAGTGTTAACATGCTTTTCTTTTCTATAGTGTTTGACCCCAAATAACACAGTTACAGATTTGACCTATATTTTATTGAGACACATACTTTGACCAAGTTGCTTAAAGATATGATAAAAATTTGACCTCAAGTTTGTCAACAATGCTTTTCTTTTATATGACCTTATAAAAATCAGAAAAATTGCTAAAAACAAGCGCAACTCTGAAACAAAACTGCGTTCAATAAACACTTATGCCCCCGTGGAAGCCATGTCCCTAAAAAGCTAAGTCAATCAGGGGCCATTATTCAGTTAAAATATTTGATAGTGTTACATGGCTTTGAACTCTAAGGGGCTTATGATGGTAAACGAATATGCCACATTTGAAAGCAGTGCCTTGATCGACTTTATGTGTGATCTGGTGATACAGGTGTTATGATTCTTTGTCACTGCACTTCTCCAAGTTGCCATCTATTCATATACCAAGTTTCAAGTCAATATTTTAAATACTTTTGAAGATACGTTCCGGACAATTATCATGAAAATACTGAAGGGGAGATAATTCAAAATGTAAGACGGACAGAGTTGTGGTTCTTGGTCCCTGCACTTCTACAAGCTGCCATCTATTTATATATCAAGTTTTAAGGCAATATCTTAAACACTTTTGAAGATACACTCCGGTCAAAATTTGATTCTGAAAATTCTAAATGGGAGATCATTCAAAATTTAAGAAAGAGTTATGGTTCTTGGTCATTGCACTTCTCCAAGTTGCCATCTATTTATATTCCAAGTTTCAAGTCAATATGTTAAATAGTTTTGAAGATATACTCAGAGCAAAATTTGACTTTAAAATCACTAAAGGGGAGATAATTCAAAATTCAAGACATACAGAGTTATGGTTCTTTGTCAATGCACTTCTTCAAGTTGCCATCTATTTATATTTCAAGTTACAAGTCAATATGTTTAATAGTTTTGAAGATACGCTCCAGACAAAATTTTATTGTAAAATACTAAAGGGGAGATAAGACTAAGTCCAAAATTAGGTCAAGGTGAAGGTCATAATGGAGAAAGGTGATACAGGCGTGTGCAGAGTGGTCATATACAACATCCATGCAAGTTTGAAAACTTTCTAGCAAGCAATATTAATGCTAGAAGAAACGGTCAATTTGGGTTAACCAAGAATTTGGCCTTTCAATAAGTCTAAGTCCAAAATTAGGTCAAGGTGAAGGTCAAAATGGAGTCAGATGATACAGACGCGTGGAGAGTGGTCATATACAACATCCATGCAAGTTTAAAAACTTTGTAGCAAGCTATATTTATGCTAAAAGAAACGGTCAATTTGGGTTAACCTATCTATCGATACGGGCGCATAAAAAGTTAGGTTAGAAAATTTATACAAGTTTGTACGCTTTTATAATTTATTTGGTTTTTTTCGATAGTTAAAGAGGCATTCTCTATAACTGGCATATTTTTCTCTACTATCAAATTAAATGAGCTAAATGGACATGCAAGTTAACAATTATCATCATTTGTCAGAATAAAGTATGCAAATATGTCTCTATAATGTCAAAAATATACTTAAATTACCTTAAATTATCACTTCCAGCTATTTATTATCATGTGCTCAAAGGGAAACAACACGTGACTATTTTGGCTTGTTACGGAAATATGTTTTCATTCTTTCTCGGTAACTAGTGGTAGCTATTTGATGAAAATTTGAGGAGGTTAAGCAATAATGATTCTCATTTAATGTATAATATTCCTGAATGGACTAAAACAATCAAAATAATAGGGAACACCTCTTTAAATGAATAAAAGTAATGTTGTTACCAAAGATGGGGAGTGTCATTGTTCATGCTTTTAAGATGTCTGACATGTTGACGCCTATTGTATACATTTAAAATGTTGCAAAAGCTTGACCTGGAAAGGCTTAACTTACTCAACGCTTTCCGTGCTAATACCATAAATAAAAACATTGCCGAAAAGATCAGAATGTAACGGCTCAAGTAAATATTATGGTCCTCTTGCATTACTTTGTAAGGGTTAGACTAGTGTAAATAAAAGGGATGTTTTACGTCTTTGGGAATGGGTCCAGGTCCGATTAAATTGGGAATTTTCAAGTGGTGATTACTTGGTAATTGGAAACTTTATAGGCAAGTAGTGCCAAATGAAAAGGAAAAATAGATCAAATGTGCCTGTTTACTGGTTTCTTTGGACTTTTGTACTTTACATTTTGTCATTTGATGTCGGATTTTGAATTTTTTTTTTTTTTTTAAATGTTCATTAGGAAATTCTCTATTCAATTTTGGGAATATTATAGCCTACATGTATTTGCTATTGGGAAAGGGTCTGTTTACCAGAACCATCTAAAGAAGGAAAAAAATCACTGAGTATTGACTAAGTTACTAAAATATAGACTGCACATGTATTTGACTGTACATAGAGAATGTAAATACTGTAATAAATCATTTAATTTCAGTGGGACTAAATTTTGTGATTTTGGTAAAACAGACAATTTCAATGGGACTTTAATTCGTCGATTTTGCATTTCAAGTAATAAATATAAATCAAGGGTCAAAATTAAAATTTGATGGGATTTGATTTCTTGGTTTGAGGTACTATAAAAAATGTAATGGTCTAAAACCCTACCCTTTAAAACCACGGTTTTTTGTGCCAACCCTAATAATGGGTGAAGTACTCCTACATGAACAACTGCAAGACGGAGATCCATAACAACAACAACATAAATTAATTTAAAGTAGACGGGACTTGAGGGTGCACTTGCTCTCTGTCCATGTAATGTTTACTTCCGCTAGTAGCATAGCGGTGGAATACCTACTTTGTTAGGGCTCAGGTGTGTTAAAAAGGCATATTCCCAATGCAAAGTCTCTTGTATTTTTCCCAAATGAATGAATATTTGCTTATACAAGGGTTTCAAAAGAGCCAAATTTTAAATCAGGAAATTCACATGCAGTCAACCATTTTTGACAAAAATGATGCCTTCAACCATGATGTTTCCATATTTGAATCAGTTTGTTTTTAGAAATTCCTTCAAAACAGATTCAATTGACCAGATGTTTGCCATTTCTCAAGTAATAGTTTCATCATTTAACTTTTATTTTGGTGAGAAAGCATGGCTCCTTCAGCATAATTATGTAAATCAAAAATTCCAGATAAATCTGTAAAATTGACACCCCTAGTATTATCTATATATTCTTCAAAGTTGGGCCCTAAGGTTGGGATGAGGTCTCTTGTCTACACAAGTAAATTGTTGACAGGCAAACTACGGGTAATTAGTTATCACAAAAGCTATAGTACCAAACTTACAAGATCTATTTACTAGTAATTTTTGGGAGTAATTGTAGCCAATTAAAATCCTATTTTTGAAATGGGGCCATCCATGTACAACTCAATTAATGGGCATATATTGCCATGGTACATGTACATTTATACAGGGCCTGGGCCATTCTCTGGTCAAGGATCAAGTGAAATTCACTGCACTTAATCTATGTTAAACTTTGGTACATTGATAGGCTGATACTGGACCAATCTGGTCAAGGATCAGGCTAAATTCACTGCACAAAATCTATGTTTGGTATATTTATACTTGTCCATTCTCTGGTCAAGGATCAGGGTAAATTCTCTGCACAAAATCTATTTATGGTACATTGATACTGTCCTGTTCTGGTTGAGGATCAAGGTAAATTCTCTGCACAAAATTTAATTATGGTACATTGATACTGGGCCATTCTGGTCAAGGATCACATGAAATTATCTGCACAAAATGATAAAGCAAAGACTTAAGTGAACTAGAACGTTATCAGTATATGCATGAATTCTGCATGTGTAAATGTGTGACACAGTCGCTGATAATATGAACAAACAAACACTTTATATGATATCATAAGTGAAACATGTTCTTCATAATTTTTTCAGTTGCATAAATTTAAAAGATTATGTCTGTTTTTTTTTTTCATAATTTAAACTTGGAATGCTGATTGAAGTACACCTGTCGCCATTTGCAAGACTAATATGCCTCCTGCCAGCAAAGGGCCATAATTCTGGCATTATTATTTCTGAGTGCTAATTCTTTTCTCCATGTACATCTGCATGTTAAGGTTGCTCATAAAGTCATAAATGAAAGTTTGAAGAAAATCCTGCAAAAACTGCAGGAGTGTCATTCACAAGAATCCATCTATGGACAGACTGACAAGCTGAAAACAGTATACCCCTGCTGCATGGGGTACAGTCTACAGACATTTAGAAAAATCCAAGACTGATGGTCCTGGCCGGCATTTATCCTTTCGGCCCAGTATAAAATCAGCCCAGGCCGGTCTGACTGTCCGGTAATTGTTCAAAGAGTTTAAACGTCAATAAAACGTATTTGGCAACTGCAACTTGTTTTAAATCTAACAAACCTTCATATGTGTTACGTTTCACATAAAAATCTAAAAGTCTAAGAGCTATCAGGATAGAAATACAGAATAATTAAGAATTTTTTATCGTCTTTTCATTTACGATGCCCGACTTCCGATTAGAAATGTACAAGTTTTCATGACCCAACAAAATGAGCAATTTTGTTATTAAGAAGCTACACCGGGTTGAAAGCAACAATTCGCGTAAGAAAACAAATTATCATCGACATTAACTAAAATACATCGAACCGGGTGTATTTTAAATAGTCAAGTAGCAACTGAATAGAAAATGGTTGGTGTTCAACACAGACAACTGACATGAAATGTAATGAAATGCGAGTGGTGCTTCAATAATCATAAAACAAGCACTAAAACAAGCACTAAAACAAGCACTAAAACAAGGCAGTAAGGAAATGAATTCAAATATGTAAGTCTATTACTCAATTCAAGAATGAACTTAAAAGAATCGAAATGAAAATAAAATTGTAATAAAAGCTCTGCGAGTCGCATGTGTCGCCTGACTACTTGAAATATGAGAATTGATGTTGTTAGTGACTTAACCTTACTTTAACTGCAATAATGTAGGATCCGTCATGAGTTGTCTTTGGAGATGTAGATCTCAAAGACAACCGGTGGCGCATTCTTTTTATCATATTATCATAGTTACTGGGTCAATACAACGTCAGCAATAACAAATTTAAGTCATTGGCGCTACTGTTTCGCACCAAAAGGATGGTGACATCACACATTAAAATTTTGTTCTTACACGCGTTGGACTTCGACTAATTACAAGAAACATGCATAGCAAGTATTGAGAAATTCAAATCAATGGTGACAAGAAATGCTGAATCAAAGAGAAATAATTCAAAAACAATGCAAGGTAGAGTTATAGTTCTTGCGCACTGCACTTTGACTTTATACTTTATATTGCAAGAAACATCCATACCAAATCTTGAATCATTTGAACTTGAGGTGACAAAGTTATTGAAATGCTGTAATACAATCAGTCAAAGGGACATAATTCAAAAACGATGCAAGGATGAGTTATAGTTCTTTTGCACTGCATTTTTGCTTATTGCAAGAAACATGCATACCAAATCTTGAGTCATTTGAACATAAGGTGACAAAGTTATGCTCTGGACAAGAAATGCTGTTATAAAATCAATCAAAGGGAAATAATTCAAAAATGATGCAAGGTAGAGTTATAGTTCTTGCGCACTGCACTCCGGCTTATTGCAAGAAACATGCATACCAAATCTTGAGTCATTTGAACTTGAGGTGACAAAGTTATGCTCTGGACAAGCAATTTGTGACGCCGCCGCAGCCGCCGCCAAAGTAACTGGATTACTGAGTCCAGGATCGAAAGTCCAGTGATGTCAAACCACTTTTCGGAATGTCTGGGGGTATAATACACAGGGCAGTCCAAAAGAAAGCTACAAACCCTGTCTCATTTATGGATAGTGATGAAGGGGTCACTGCGTCACCTATTTTTTAAGCCTGACAGGTATTTTAATCCATGGCTCGGTTTTTTATTACGAAATAATTTCAAAATGGCGTCCAATTTGTAAATACCAATGGATTCGGGAAAGCACTTGCAATTGTAATGTACATAATTTGTATGATTTATCTCCAAGTAAATGGAAAAAAATTGATAGAAAATTAAGTCGGTGAAATCATTCGGAACCTTCACTTTTCGTAGCGGCAAAGACTTCATGTATTTTCAGTCTTACAATCTGCCGGTCGGAAAGTGTTGTTCTAGAATTGCTACGCTAGCTAAATGACAAGTTATGGAACGTTCATGTAAAACATTTATATCGATAGAAATATATATACCATAGAAATTTAGACTTCCCAATAGTTGCCAATGATCTTGTCGGACCAACAGTCTGATGGACTTGGAGAAACTGTCAGACCTGAACGAAAATCTGTCAGATCGATTTTTGTTTGCTAGAATCAACAAAAAAGCAAATATTTTCAATTTCCCTTTTAAGGCGGCGTACACACAGTAAGAGTACTGTCATTGAGAAATCAGCATTAAAGTTGTTGTCCGTTGGCCAATTATCGATAATAATTCGATTTTCTCCATATTTTTCCATGTTGCCCACGCGAAATTGGAAGAGACTCAAGATTCAAAAGAGGAGTACAAGAACGCAGAGTTTTGGAAAAATGGTTCGCACTTTGCGCTCAGTTTACAAATTTATTACCGACCAATCAAAATAAGCCTTATAAAATACATGCGGTAACATACCCAGTACAAAACGTACCCAATGCAAATGTACCAGTCTTCACGAAAAATTTTCGTGCTACCAACAAGGTAGAACCTAGTAGCCCGAGAATAAATTTACTAGTCCACACATTAAATGATCAAAAGACTTTAAGTGGATTTTAATATCTGTTAACGTTTTTAATAGTGTTAACTACAATGCAGAATTATCCTTTACAGTCCCGACTCACAATTGTTGCACTTTGGATTTTTCATTTGATTTGTTTTCTCACGATTTTTTCACTAGTTAGCCTTTCGGACTAGTCACCTAGAGACAATTACTAGCCTGACCCAGATTTTACTAGCCTCGGGCTAGTGGCCAAATTCGAAGACTGACGTACCAGGACAATTATGAATCCTTGGACATGTGGTCCGATGGAAAGGCTTGATGCACCAGACCGAGAGATAAACTGTCGGACTTGTCCGACTGCTTTCAGGAAGTCTGGAAATTATGACTTATTTCTAACTTTAAATCGTGATCTTGACCAGCACAAAACAGTATAACCGGACAACAAAACTGTAAGGAATCGCTGACAAATCATTGATGATGAGCGAGGTGAATGCTTTTGACCACTAAATGCCTATGCAGACCAAATTCAGATCCAGTCAAATAGTCTGGTAAAAAACTTTAAAGTGACTGGAAATGGGGGTATGTCTTGACAAGTCAGCATCAGAATCATGAAATTGGTGTTAAATGCTTTGTATGCAGACCTTTTTCTGGCCTTTTTGGGAAAAAGGCCTCTGCCCAATTTGGGAATTTTGCGTCGCGGATTCTTACAAATTGGGAAAAAAATAAGCTGTTAAATGGCAAAATTGGGATTTTTTTCCTTTTAAAATATCTTAAAACCATGGATATATATCCATTTTTATTGGAGGATGGTTAGACTCCGTACCGTTCCGTACTGAACCGGAGCAGTCAATGCATAGTACAGACCGTACTGTGACCAAACAAACTCGATATACCATCCAATAGGCTACAATGGTAAATCCAAAATAAATTAGATATTTGGTATACCGTGTTATATTTAGTAATAAACATTTTTCGCTCTGGAGTAAAAAAAAAAAAAAAAAATTAAAAAAAAAAAATTTCAATTGGGATTTTTTTCAGCAATTGGGATTTTTTTTCACCAATTGGGAATGAAATTTGAGGCCGAATTTCGGCCTCACACAATACCAAGAAAAAGGTCTGGTATGCATGTATGTGGTGTAGTGAAATGGTCTTATTCAGAAATATTTTGTATTCTGGCTTAAATATGAAAGTGAAAGTAAGGTTGGGGCTAACGGACAGAGAGTAAATCTGTACATGTGAGAAAATCTGTTCACCGCGTTTGACGAACCAACTTTTTCTTATATGATACATGACCCCCTACTTTTTTTTCATTTTCTTCAAGCTGGATGCTATTTCTATTGATTAAAAGATTTTGAGAGGGCCCCATGGACAAAAAGTTGACATTTTTTTTGGCTGACCTAGGTCACTTTACATTAAGTTAAAGAACAACTCTATTTGGTGGTTTATGACCTTATTGATAACTAATTACTGTAACAAAACCCATAATTTGCTGATACATGCTGGGGTTTAATAATAAAGCAAGTATTATCTTTTGTTTTTATTGTTTATTCAAAAGACTAAGCAGTGAACAATGACCGTAATATTTCTTAGCTTCATATATGCTATATACAAGCAGCGACCATGTCCTAGGGCACCAACTATCATTACGCACTAGAGGGGCAAATTAATTGACAATTTCCGGTATATTGACCGGTGCAGCAGTAATTTATCAGGTTGATAGATTATCTGTTTAATTTTCAGGATTATTTTATAGCTGATAGGCTAGAAACTAGCATCGGTACTCGCCCAAAATCATCGTTTAGGACCGACATACCAATGAATTTCAGGAAGACTGTATAATTTTGGGTCTTTCTTTTGGTAGCGGGTACACATACATATGGATACAAACTGAAGTTGTACGCTGTTATGCATCTTGGCAAGTACTTATTAAGCAATATTTTCCTAGAACTTTCTCGTCAGCTTAACTTATATTTAGTACAAGTGCATTGTTGCCTTAAACAAACTTCGCGAGCGCAAACGAAAATAAATGACGCTTTTCTTGTTAAATATTGAACTTAAATCGTTGTTACTTCGTAGTGTTGGCATAAACCACTGGTTCTAAACCAAGCTTTTGAATGATTGACAACAGATGATTAAAATTAGGCGGTTACCGGTGCCACCGGAAGCTATAGATGCCCGTATACTTTGTCAGGCTAAAGGTCGGGTAATTGATTAATTTATTCAACCTGGGGGCTAGAGGTACAGTTACCTCTATGTGGTATTTACGGGTCAGTGGTCACCGGCACAGACGACCAATCAGAGGCAATGTATCAACTTCCGCCTGCGCATGCGCGCACCTGTAGGCGTTCTCTTTGCAAACAAGGAACCTATCTACTATAATCTAGAAAGACATAGAAAATCACCTTTCTTGTCTAGGTATGTTCTATTTACCAACTATGGTGGCTCACATGTAGTCACCTAAAATACTACATCTACCACTGCCTTAAATTATTGGACGCAATAAAGTGTTGTTGAGTCTCTGGAAATTAGCGCCTTCCAGAAATTGATACACCGACAAGTACTGGCATTATCCCCCTATAATAAGGCAAATGACTGACAGTTGAAAGAATTAATCTCAGCTACTACAGTCACTATGTTACATTTAACAGCGCAACAATCATTGAATCAACACACAGTGAACTGTCACTGTGACGAATACCCCACTGTGACACAGTCAGGTCAGCAAAACAAACTTGGCATTAGATTTTTACAGTTTTCTTTTACGTTTGGGACGTTTAAAACATGTAGAATAGAGTTAAAACAAATCCTTTAAACAATTGACACATTGCATAAAATAAAATCAATTGAACTTACGTCATAATTGATAAAAATATTCGATGTTATTTCTGTAAAAAATAATAATCATCCGTGTCGTCGAGAAGAATTATTTATAGCAAATAAGCGTCTAGTCGATATGAATTTTTTGGCGCATTATTTACCGCAAGACTATTAATTGGGATAAAGTCACAGAATTACCCGAAATCAGCCTATTTTAGTAGCGTTTTGGAAAATAATCTATTAAGCTCAATTGTTAACCTTATGAAACAGCTACAGTTAATTAGTTTAACATTTAATTGTTAACATAAATGGATGTAAAATTGTTTTATTCAGCAATGAGCACCTAACTACAGAAAAGTGCCATACCCCGCTTCCCGGTTACTTCCCTTTCTCCAGACTACAATATTACCACGCAATGCACATGCGTGATAAAACGAATCAAAGCACTGAAAGTACTGATGTGTGGCGAACTGATGTCATTTTGACCATTCAAATAAAGACTGCACCAACATGCTATGTCAGAGTTCTGATAAGCCCAGACTCACTCGAATGTTTGTGCTGCTCTCAAGACACCAAGCGTCAGTGTCAAGATGAGTGACTGGGTAGTCCCCATACAACTGATGAACTGGGAATTAAAACACAACAAACGAGATGCCCCCCCCCCCGCTATGGAAACAGGACTAGGTAGAAATATGTTGGGAAAATTAAATAAAGGGAGGTAATTAATAAGATAGAACCAGATTTCAGTAGAAGGAAAATATAAGAAAATGATATCAATGGTAATATCATGACATTTTTTTGGTTGAATGAAATAATTCAAGAACGGAACCAGATAGAATTATGGTTTCATGTCACATCACTTCTCTTAGATGCCATATATATATATATATATTTAAAGTCGATCAATTGAATTTAGGTGGACAAGTGGTCCAGTGGTAAGGGCTATTGACTACTGATATGATTATAATGAAGGTTGTCCGTACTCCCGCCGGATCAAGAGCAGAAATGTTTTTCGGAGTAACATAACTAAACTTACGAACAGACTTTCGGACCATACTCAGCGTAAATTCTATAGCATTCTGTCCGATATGTTAATAAAATCGTATTTAAAACAGGTCAATTATATATTTTGGAATATGCTACAAGTTATTTTTTGAAAATCTGACGATTATTTATGTATTGGTTATTATTTAAATATTGCATATTCTGTTCCGAAATATGAACTCGTGCTAATCAGCGGGTGATATTTATTATAGCTTTTATGTTGTATTTAGCATATTTTTATGCACCAGTCAGTGTGCGACCATGGTCCCATCCCAGGTGATGGGCAGTGGATAGCTGATAGTTTTCAAATATAGTATTTTTTATTAAATCCATATCAAGAAGAATGTATTTAACTTCTAAATTCTGAGTATCAAAGTTGTAAACCCTTTTTTATACCAGTAAATTTTATGACCCTAAATTCCTAACTTCTGCAGCTGTCTCCAAATCAACTAACAAGAACCCGATATAAAACCCATTCAATTAAAAATAGTTTTAACGGTCTATTTCCTGTCTCATGGTGTGTTCAATCCCTTGTAAAAACATAGATCCCTGTGTTACATGACCCCCAACTGTCCCAAAACAAGTTACTAACGACCTACCAATATACAACCCCTTGAAGTTTACCAGATTGTATGATCAATTTTCTGCCTCATGCAGCTTCAATAATTGATTACAAATTTCTTGTCAAAATATAGATCTAGCTAGGATTATGTAATGTTACATAATAAGGAGGGGCTAATTAAAAAATGCATAGATAATATTGCACAACGTGGCTTGTGGGAGGAGCTAATTAGATATGCATTAATGGGCTTTATAACTGCACATTAAGTGGGAGGAGCTTATTAATTATTTATAATTATTGAAGTATGTTTGCCCAAATACCTGTAATTTAGGTCTTTGGTTAAGAATTTGGTTTGCCCAACGTGTATATACTAATTAACGGCCTTTTAATCCAATTACCGTTAACTTTTCAATTCGAAACCTTGTGAAAATATATTACCGCTTTAAAAGGCATATTAGTTCGCATGTTGCGCGTTTAAACTCGCCGTAGAGTGTTTATTAAATGAGATCTATATGAAAGTCGCACATCTTAATGAAACTGAACGTATCGTCTTTAAAATAGCTTTTAGTTGTTAATGTTACTTGGAAAGTAAAAATATAATTGGTGATTTACGACACCAGGTTGTTGCTAAAAATCGCGCAATTCATGAATAGAAAATGTAAGTGCTCGCTGTTTAACTCGTCAGCATTAGTTCATTTATTTTATAACCGCAAACTAAATTGGTATAAGTGATCTTTAATATGTCATAGTATTGACAATTTCTTTTAATCCGAAAATACTTTACTGAATTCTCGTTTATTGCTTAATTATTCTTTCTCAATTCAAATCCTAAATAGCGTTACGTGTTGAAAATAGCCGCTATGAATAGCACAATTAGTTCGCACGATGCGCGTTTAACTCGCTGTCATGTGCTTATTAATTGAGACCGATATAAATGTTGCACATTTTCTTGAAGTTGAAAGTTTCCTCTTTTCAGTGAGGTATTATTTGTTTATGTAAATTAGAAAACAAAATTGTTACTGACGATTTAAAACCTAAATTTGCTCAATTCGCGAATAGAAAATCTAGGGACTCGCTTTTTAACTCGCCAATGAGAATTCATATTATTTTATAATTTAAATTTAATTTGATATTAATAAATTGAAATATCTCATGGTATTGACAAAATTAATTTTGTCAAAATCCGATAGTAATTGACGGAACTGCAATTAATTGAATATTGCGTGACAGTACTGCTAAACCAGAGATCTATTAATATAGTAGATCCTGTCTAAGCTAATCAAGTTAGTGTATCGATCGTCTGCTAGCGGTTAGATAGACTGTATATACTGTCCTTGAACTAATTACCAGTGAAAACATGTTGTTTCTATTTATAGCATCAATGTTTGTAAACAACATAATTGATTTTAATAGACACATTTCAGTTCACCCGTGTTCCACCAGAAATATATTGGCTGAATAAACAATACAAACTAGTCACTGACCAATAGCTCGTTGTATATCAATTTGCATATGAATGCCCCGATATGTAAACATGAAACCGTGGGATTACTTTCTCAACCTTCTTGACGGTCCTTGGCGGTTCGCAGGCCTTTGATAGTAGGAATATAGTCCATGCGGAATGATTTGCTATAAAATTAAAATATCCTCAAAAAATAAAAGTCTGATGTAATTGTTGGTCTTAATATTAATAAATGTTGGTAATGTAAACAAATCGGGTTCAATGATACGTGTAACCTGTGTAGCATGCTTGTAATATTGTTCAAATCATAGACCTATTTATTGGTGTAGGCATAAAGGCGTTAACTTCATAGTATATATAAATAAAAAAAAATGAAAGATAGTTATTACATTGTGTGGCTTATCGCCACACAAATGCAAAACGTGTTTCATCGCGTGTAAATATTATCAAAGAGGTCCAAAGAAATGCTCTTTGATCTTATACACTACTGTACTGTTTAAAATTACTATTACATGTAGTTGAAAAGGTGTGCAGCCAGGCTGGGATGTATATAAATTGATTCAATATGCATGGAGCTCGTACCTGGAATTAAGTTATACATGGACCATCTCTTACATGGGAAATGGATAGACTGATTATTAGGCTAGCCATTCATCAACACGTGACTGAATTAAATCATATATTTATCGTAATACTCATGTATAGCTTGGACAACTTGACACGACTCTAACCTTTTGATTAGCATAATTTAACAGTTTACAACACCGAGTGTATGTTTTCATAATCGGGGAGTATTACGAAGACGCTCGAGATGTAATACAATACCGATATCGCACGATTTGCTTACGGAAATTAATATATTCAAAGCAAGAACTTTGTAATATATTCTTGCATTAAGGTCAGACTCTGGTCAAAATAGCCAAGCTATAGCATGGGTATTATGTCCACCCTGAAATTTATAGGGTGGGGCTTTGTCCACCCTGTAAAAATGGACAGATTTTGTCCACCCTGTCAAAAATGAGGGGCCGGTATTCTGTCCACCCGGGATTTTGTCCGGATTCCCTTTATTAGACCATGGAGGTATATAAATTCCTTGATTAGACAGATGCATATTTGAAATCTGCATCATAATGCGCTTCTCATGAGCCTATTTTCATGACAATCGGAACTTGTCATGTTGACCAAAATGAAGTTGTAAAAGCTTATTTTTCCATAGATAAAGAATAACTTTCAAACTGTTTGTTCTTGTTTTCTCAAAATATTGAGTTTGTACTTGCGAACTTTTCATTCCAAGCCAGCAAGATATAAAGATCAATCAATGATGTGCTCGGCGGTTAATGTAAATGTGTATAATTATCTTCAATAGTAAGTCAGTATAACACGTGCGTGTCTTAGGGGAGCGTGGTTCATGCTCGTAGCAATTACTGCCTTAAATCGCAGGTGACCGCATGATCATGAAGGTCCATTTAGCATAATTAGAGTCTGACATAGATACGTAATTATACGAAAATGAACCGTTTAATGCGATCTGCGGTCAGTCGTGACTTTTAATAGTACAAATACATGTACCATGACTCATTGCGGAGTTGAAACATCAATTCATACGTTTATAGTAGATTCAATAAGTAATACAAATGAGGAAACTATCCCATTCGAGAGAATAGCGGGGTTTACCGTTTACTCAGGGACATTTTTGTTTTACACAGTTACAGCTAGGTAAACATACTTTACCTATCGGACGACATAATGTTCATAACCGTTCTCGATTAACTTTGGAAGATCTGTAGTCTTGTTATTTATGATACCGAATCATGGAGTATTGAACTTATATTGGGAAATTAAAAAACTTATGTATGACGTATACTGCTAGCAAAAGTGACAGTTTTACTGTAATTTCGGATCACTGTATGACATATTGGGAGACTATGAAATTCAACGTGTAGGACTTATCGCGATAACCGGATTTTGACTCGCTTATTGATAAATGCAATATGTATTCTGGCAAAATATCTTGGAATTGCATGGTGTAAATATTGTTGTCATCTAATAGAGCAATAATATTAATTAATATTAAAGAGGCATTCCCTATAACTAGCATATTTTTCTTTAGTATCACATTTAATTAGCTAAATGTATAAAGCATTATACATTATCATAATTTTCAGACGAAAGTGTGCGCAAATATGTCTCTATAATGTCAAAAATATTCTTCAAATGACCAATAATAATTTATTGCTTCCAGCGATTCATTATTATGTGGTCAAAGGGAAACAACTCGTGACTATTTTGGCTCGTTACATGAAATATATTTTCATTTTTTTCTCGGTAATTGGTGGGAGCTTTTCGTTGAAGATTTGAGGAGTTTAAGTAATAATGATTCTCTATAAATGTATAATATTCTGGAATTTATTTAAACGATCAAAGTTATAGGGAACGCCGCTTTAATGGTGTTATCGCATACATCAACTAGATTATATTATGAGATGATTGTATCATACGCCAGCTGTATGTTTCTAGTAATGGACTATCTAAATTGTACCGGTGCAAAACACCGTGGATGTTCAATGTGTAAAGCAATAGTTTTAAGTGAATAACTTTATTGTCATCAATGATTATATTGCATACACTGCCAACTAAATTGCGATACATTGGTTGTAGAAATTGACTAAGTGGTGTTTTCACCAATTTGGATTAAAGACGACAATGTGCGGAGACAGGTGGTGTTGTGAGCGTGGTGGGCTTTGCGATAATTACTGCATCCGAGTACATACCATTAAGCAATACAATGGTCCTTATCTAAGACCTTTGCTATAGTATGTTTAACTAATTTAGACTAAAATACAAAACTGTGTAAAGACAAGTTGTATTGTGAACTTGGTGGAATATTTTATCGACGAACCATTATTTGCATAAATAGACATGCGTATGGAGGACTTTTGGTCTATGGACCCGTGCGGTTTTTCAGAAGAATCTAACCTGACTGTACCAATGGAGGATTCGTTCAATACAACGAATGTCACTAGAACGTCCTTGCAGTTTCAAGCATCCTCGTACATTAACGCTGTGGTATTCTCTTATATATTTGCTGCCCTACAAGTTGCAGTCGGACTAAGTGGAAATATTATTTCTTTGATAGTTTGGACTAGGGGGAAAGAGTGTAACAGAGCGGCGTGTTCAACATATTTTACACTTATCGCATGTTCTGACATTTTAGCACTGCTGAGCCACAGCATGCAGTTCTTTTTCTGCATCGCTATAGATAACTTGAACGGTCCTGGTTTCGTTATGGTATACCAATTCGTACGTTACTTAACGCCGTCGCTGTCCGCTTGGTTAGTCGTTTGTGTTTCATTCGAAAGATTTCTTAGTCTCGCCTTCCCGTTTACGTTCACGCCAACTGGCGCGAGAGTTCGAGCGAGAGTAGCGTTCTTCATTCTTGTTGTGACTCTTGCCGCTATAAATAGCCATGTGTTTGTTTCAAAAACGGCCTTAAATTTTGGCTGCCGTAAAACGGAGGAGAACGCGGTGACTGCGACCATGTGCAGAGTATCTGTTATCTTGACCTTATGTTTTATACCCTTTTGTTTAATAGTTACATGCAATGTTCTTATAATGATTAAACTGTGTAAAATGAAGCATTTACGTATAAGGAGAAACCAGCGACACGACGGTGCTTCAATGTTCACCAAATTGTCCATCGCAAGCGGTGTTGTTCAGGCCGTGTCAATTATTCCAACTATGGTATTCTATATGGTATATATTATGATGGACTTCGAAATTGATAGCGCGGCAGCCATCTCAGACTTTTTAACTTCGTGGTTAGTTTCACAGAATACTCTTTTTCTTAACAACTGTCTGAATTGTTTAGTATATTGCTTCAGTAGTACGCAATTCCGCTCTGACTTGAAAATCATGTTCTGTAAAAACTAGGATAGCCGGATGGTAATTCCTGAGATGCATGGGCGTCCCTGAGATGAGTCATTGACTCCTGATATTATGTGAAATAAAATGCCACCTTTTCTTTGATTTGCTGTAATAATTTAATTTTAATAAACTTTTGCTACTATTTTAACATGCTTAGCCTAATATTTAATGATCATATACATGTGTACATTTGTTCATAGATGTTGTTTTAATGTAACAATATATATACTTTTAGTCATTAGAAAGCATGTTGACTTCTTTATTTTTTTATATTACAGACTTGGTGTTTTAAACTAGGTCACGCCCCGGGGTTGTTGTGCCTCATTTGGTCGCCGTTTTGGCATGGGTTTGTGTGGGCATTGCTCAGGGTAGTTGTGTCGTGGTATTTCTGGTTTCTGTGCTCGGCTAGTTAGGTTGAGTGCTACCTTCCCTGTCTGATTTTCCCATACCTTTTTTAGTGTTGCAACATCTAGATCAAAGCACACGAACTACGGTGCTTAATTTTAATCCACTCGGATCGTCGTATTTGAATGTGTCTTTGTACAACGCCAAAAACAGAGCTCACAAATTTTGCAATGACTTGAACCATAAAATACGGTGACAAAAGTTCGAAAGAACAATGACGAACGCACGAGTAAACGAATGTACGATGACGAAAACGCGTTTTTATCATTATCGTTATGTTGGGAATTCATCATATTAGTATTGTAATCATACTTGTACGAAATATATTGCGTTTGGTTATCTTACTTTTGCGTTTTTGGTTACTTATGTACTTTTATCACCGTATTTCGTCTTTTTGTTGTATCTCTCCCATAATAGTGTAAGCATCGGTGGTTCAGTGGTAGAATGCTCGCCTGCCACGCGGGCGGCCCGGGTTCGATTCCCGGCCGATGCACATTTTTAAATTCAAGATCTACTCATACGTCGATCCAGCTCATTTCATGTCTGGATCAGAGGTGATTAGCATGTGGATATGAATTCCCATTTTGTCCCCTCTACAACCGAACAACAAATTTATGCTTTCAGTCTATATATGCAGTCTGATATAACTTATTTTTATTTATCCAAAACACTGTGGTCTGATTAAGTAGCGCTCTACTATGTTTTATATCTATTTAGAGGAAAATACCTATCTATAGGAATCAGTACTGGTACCACCCTAACAGAAGTCCCTTGTCCGCCAAAAATATTTGACAAAGATTGGTACATCAATATTATGACATTATTGTAGAGAGGATTAAAAGTTCGTTCTCAATCTTTTTAAATGTTTTACTATAAACTGAATAGAGTTACCTTCCTTAGTTTAGTCTGAAGATGAATACATCGATTGTCTCCCTTGACTTATGTTCTATATATCGATAGCTTAGAATTATAAGGTCGTAACTACAAAATCGATATTTTGAGAAAACACGGAAAAACTGCCTGACATTGAGCTCTGCTGTGCGATTTCCAACCGCTTGATAAAATATTGATTTTTGGGAAACCCATATTTAGTTCAGAGCACATATTTTTTGAGAAAATGCGAAAAAATATTTTTTGTTTGATGATGTCAAACTATGTGTGTTCTGTATCATACTAAAAATCTAGGTCCTTACATGTTTGGGAAAGTCTATTATTTTGGGGTAAAACCTTACAAAATCTAAAAGCTAATTATGATTTTTTGGAATCAGTAACCCACGTCACCATTTACAGTTTGATGGGATAGAATCATATTGTGATAGGTATGTTGTTACTTGTAGTTTACGATATAAGAAATCATTTTCCATACCGTTGCCTGAAATCCAATATTTTGGGGCAAAACCTGTCAAAATCTAAACAAAAGCGAGAAGTTTTGGAATCGGTTGATTACAATGTCATAAAAAATATATTTGATTTTTTTTTAATTGTGGTAGGTACATAGTGCCTTGTAGTTTAAGATATCAAAATTATAGTGCCAGAATATTTTGCTAAATGATAATAATTTTGGGGCAAAATAGTGTAAAACATAAACGAAAAGTGAGAATTTGAGAATTGGTTAATTATTTTGTTGTTTTCACTCAAAAAATCAAATATCAAATTAGTTTACAATACATCCCTGATGTCTCATGATCCAACAAATTAAATATGTGTATTTTATTTCCTTTTTTATTGTGCACGTATAATAGGACCTGTACTTAGTATATGACGTTACAATATTTGTTTATTTTTTGTGACGTCAGTGACGTGATTTTGAACGTTAGTTGTTATCTCATGCCTCTAGTTTTCATTTTGTCATAACAAGTCACTTAGTTGGACGATTTTGAAAAGGTATACCTTTTTGGACTCCTTAAACATTACTGTACACAATCCTGCCAACATGTGAAGATGTGAAATTATGACATCAGGTTGGAAATCGCACAGCACAGCTCATTTACTCTTTACTTATGGTAAAACAAACTTTTACAACTTCAATTTGGTCAACATGACAATTTCAGATTTTTATGAAAATGGGCTCATAAGAAGCGCCTTGTGATGTTTATTCTGAATATGTATGAATCTTAAAAGGTCGTAAGTGGTACTTACGACCTTCTCATTCTTAGCCATCGATATATTTTCAACTCAATCCAAGTGATATTGATCAGTTCGTAGGCTGGGTACTGTTTTATTATAGCATTTACGGTTATCGTAAACTTACGCTCAAATTTGAGTTCTTTATAAGGCTTGACCTGCTGCAAATTCTGGTTAAGCGATATGTGATATCAACAGTAACTGTTGATTAATTCAATTTAATGATGTCAAACAAGATATTTTCCTTATGTTTAGATACAAAAAGCATTAAAAGGAATTTAAATTTGAGCGTAAGTTTAAGATTTTCGTAAGTTCTTTGATAAAACAGTATCCTGGACTCCAGCCAGCTGCAGCAACATGTAAGTTTATCTATATACACGTATTAACTAAGGTTACTACAAAAACGTACGTGGAAATCGGACAGGGAAGGCAGCACTCAACTTAACCAGCCGAGCACAGAAATCAGAACAACACAACTACACTGAGCAATGCCAATAAATTGATTAAAAGTCCAAGCTCCCGCAGCACAAATGCAGGATGACCAACTTTTACAAAGAAGTTTACAAAATAGCAGTGATCACAAGAGACCGAATGAAACACAACTAGGAGATTTTTACGCTGTTTTTTTGTTTAACTCCGGATCAATTTCCTGCCCCGAATGCCATATAGAAGGTAATACCCCCATCGGAAAATTAAAAGGTAAAAAACCTGGACTATCCACCCGATAGCCTCCGCCCTTCCCCTTCCCCGGAGTTGGAGAAGGGTGGAGGGGTCATTTGGCTAGTACATAATCAGCTAAAAAAATTACACACGCGCTTGCATGATCAATAAACCTGGACGCATAACGACTCGTAACTGAAGCATATCAATACGCAAAACGTAAAACCAGTCAAATCAACCAAGCGAATTCACTTCCTGGTTTGTAATTCTTAGATTTTCTACTTTTCGTTTTAAATATTCGCCATCAAAACAGATTTAAGGAATCCCAAATAGGCAGGTATGATTATTACGCACGTACGATATTAAACCATTAACTACATGTTTTCATTTATTTTTATTCAAATTCGTTGATTGAACGGTGTACATTGGACATAAACATTTGCGAAGGTCAGTTTTTTTCTTAGTTGAAATTACACTAGTTATGGGCCTATTTCAATGTATTTTACCTATTTACCTGTCCAATATCGAGGTACATTATTACTTAATTAACCCTGTGTACTTTAATCTCATTAAACTAATTCTGAAGAATCATGTACACCGAACTTATTCATCCAATTTTTCATTTTATAAATACAAATGTACATATTTTTAATCTAGCTGTTTTACACGTAGGCCTGCTTACCTGTAACAGACGTGAGGTTTAACTTTAATACATATTTTTTGTTGGTGTTGTTTTTTAATACATATTGATATATCTTTAAAAACAAACATTGTCATTTTTACAAATATTTGTATTGCTGTAGTAAAGGGAACACAGCGTTTGGCACTTTTGGATTAACAAAGAAAAGAAAAATAGGTCATAAAGCCTTGTTTCGTTTTAATATCTATTCCGTTGGTTTAAAGTGTAATATTTATAGTTAGATTATGACACAGTGGAGTTTTGTAGTACGTATCTTGTTTGGTGTCTTGATCTAAATCCAATGTCTTATTATACACAGGCAATGTCGCCACACATGATACTCATATACGAGGGGTGATCAATATATTCGAGGACTTTTCATCTAGCAATTTCATATTAGCAGCAATTCTCAAAGCCATTTAACATCATTCGGAGCTAGATGTCTCTGACCGAATGCACTAATAAAATTATTTGATTTATTCAAGGAGCGCGTGACGTATGACGTCACGCGACGTCATTCCAAGCATCACCGTCGGAGCAGCACATAGCTCCTTTCTTGACTGATACCCGGTCCCATGTATTAAACTGGTTTTCTTTTACTACTGAAATCAGTAGTTAATAGCCAATTCTGGAATGTGAGATGGAATAAAAATAGTATTTATGCGTTATGGGAAACAAAACTAGGAAAAGGGCTGTTGTCTTTACAAAATTAGATTATTCCAATTAAGAATGAAGCACGACCTATCAGGTTTTGGACGCAATATCGAAATAACCCTTTTGATTTAGAGTCAACGATTTAATGTTTTGCAGCCTATACTAGTCTTCGTTTTCGCCAGTTACATTTGGTTGAGATCGGTGCGTCTTATTTCGCAGAATGTAACGGAAAATGTCCCTAACTCGGTGTTTTTTTGGCTGTTTATCCTTATTTTATCGACTCAACCGTTTGACAGAGACACAACAATCACATAAACAGCGGAATCATATGAAAATGGCAAATTGGGAACGCACAGAGTCCATGCACAATTTAGTCAAGTCATTTTGGAGATGTCGCGAGGATTTTACAAGTTTCGCGTTAATTTTTATAGCATGTCGTTTCTCAGAAATAACGCGACGTCCGAAATGCTCGACGGTGCGTGCTTCACCATGGTTACAAAAATTGACGTCATTAAGTAAATGCTGACGTTATCATAAAGTAAATTAAACAAACCGCGAGATAATTGATTAATCTACATCAGCGTGTAATTTCATTACTCTAGTTTCAGTATTTCAAAATTGAGAAGGAAAGTCCTCGAATATATTGATCACCCCTCGTAAGTTATAAGTTACCAATTTTCTAGGGCTCTTTTCAGCTGTTAGGCCGCTCAAGCACCCTTTGACATTTCAACTTCCCCTGGTCATTGGGTTACATACGTAAACCTACACTCGTGTCTCCCTGGGGAGACTATTTCTCTCCTGTGGTGTGGCAGCCAACATCGATCCGCGGCGCCCAGGAAAGGATATGCATATGATTTTTACTAATTGGCCCCAATCTCCCGAATCATCTCGAGTAAAAATCTCATCTTAAATCGAGCTTTTGCCAAAATCAGAGTCAGAATTATAGACACATCTGAAGTTCCAGCTTTCGAAATGTTACTGTAATAAACCCGGAATGTAATTTCTGTATAGTGATGTCAATTTCCAGTCAAGCCTTGTATTGGATTTAACACAAAAGTTACATGCCAATATTTGAAATGAGATATTGCTCAAATTGAGATGCTTCGAAACATCTCAATCTGAGATAAATCTCATCTCAAATATTGCCGTTTGTTTCGTTTTGATAATACCCATGAGAGGGTGGACTCAACATTGGCATAAAAAACAGCAGACACTATTCCAAGCTTATTACAACAAATCCTAAAGAGATCTAACTTCATATTTATCTCATATTCAGGAACTGATCTGGACGAAATCTCAATTTGAGATGAGATTTTTCTTTAGATGCCTCTAGTAATATAATATTCAATTCGTTGATATTTATACCAGATTTGAAAACGATTGATGTTCATTCTGACAATTACGAAATTACTTGAATTAGATGACGACAGTCTGATTTATCTACATTCATATTGTGTATTATCTTAAAGAGGCATTCCCTATAACTCTGATCGTTTAAATCGATTTAGGAATATTATACATCAAACGAGAATCATAATTGCTTAAACTCCTCAAATTTTAAACAAAACGCTCCCACTAATTACCGAGAAAATAATGAAAACGTATTTCCGTAACGAGCCAAAATAGTCACGAGTTGTTTCCCTTTGACCACATAATAATAAATCGCTGGAAGCGATAAATTATTATTGGTGGTTTAAATATAGTTTGACATTATAGAGACATATTTGCGCATACTTTATTCTGACAAATTATGATAATTGATAGTACTTTGTACATTTAGCTCATTTAATGAGATAGTAGAAAAAATATGCTAGTTATAGGGAATGCCTCTTTAATAGGTAAATATCATCTCAAATATTGCCGTTTGTTTCGTTTCGATAATATCCATGAGAGGGTGGACTCAACATTGGCATCAAAAACAGCAGACACTATTCCAAGCTTATTACAACAAATCCTAAAAGAGATCTAACTTCATATTATCTCATATTCAGGAACTGATCTGGACGAAATCTCAATTTGAGATGAGATTTTTCTATAGATGCCTCTAGTAATATAATATTCAATTCGTTGATATTTAAACCAGATTTGAAAATGATACATGTTTATTCTGACAATTACGAAATTACTTGAATTAGATGACGACAGTCTGATTTATCTACAATCATATTGTGTATTATCATAATAAAATGCGTCATGTTTACTGCGCCAAGCCATGCGATAAATACGTACTACTCGAATTGATGAGACGACACTGGGGTACTGCAGTAGTATTATAGATTATAAAATAGGACAGAACGTAAGTAGCTCTACTAAATATAATTCTACGGATAGTTGAAGAACTGCAAGTATCGTACATGTGCTAGGCTTCGTTGATTAGAACAGGACAGAAATAGAAAAAATAGAAAAAGACTATAACTAAAAAGGTTTGATAAAGGATTAAGTTTGCTGTTCAAAACAAAATGTGGGGAGCAATTGCCTAGAGGTAGGGCGATGATCTAGAGGTCTCAGGATCAACACTCGTCTGGACAACTGGTTAATTTCTCTGAGCAAGATTAACCCAAATCTCCACTCCACCAATGTGTAAATTGGTACCTGTGAGGGCAGTGTCTATTCCTGGGCGCCGCAGATCTATGCACACTGGAGAGAAATAGTCTCCACAGGGGGACTTGAATGTAGGTTTCAATAGATAGCCCAATGACCCACCAGTGGAAGTTAAAATGTCAAAGGGTGCATGAGCGGTCGAACAACTGGAAAGGGCCCTAAAAATTGGTAACTTGATGTTAAAGATGTGGTTTTTGTGATTTTTTCGTATATTTCTTATGTTTATTCGTTGTTCTGTTACGTGATGTTATTGTGAATATGTAATGCATGTACTCTCCAAATATGGAGAACAATAAATATACTACAATAATCGCGGTCAATGGGAAATAGAAACATACACATATCTGATTAGAGTATAGTGTTGACACGATAAACATAATTATACATAACACTGTTGCATAAAGTAATACGGAGAAATCGCGTGCAACTTTTTCTCACTTGATCTTATTTTAGCCTACATTGACAAAACCAAAAACCGGTCATTATGATCCACTGCGCGGAGCTATTGTATGTTCTGCACTAACGTTTTCTTGTAAAGAATGAACAGTATTAACACAATGCACCAGTCAGTGGCATCCGCGGATGGGGGGGGGGTACTTTTGGATTGTCAGAATCCCCGTCATTTCCCCGTTCTGCGGGGGACAGCTAATGGTAAAATATCCGGTATTTCCCCGACCCCTGTCAACTGAATATTATCCCGGGGATATTGGTTCGTAGAAAAAAAATCCATTTCCCCGGCAGTGAGGGGAAGCTGGAAGGTAAAAACACGACCATCACCCCGAGTATCCATCACCCATCCCCGGGGGGTTGGGGACCGGGGATGCAACTGAAAGGCGCATACTAATTATGATGTAACCGCTATTACAGGCATAGAGTCTGAGAGGAGAAAACCAAAACATTGACAAAGCAGTCTGTGTTAATTATGGCCGCCATTTTAGCTGGTAAAACGGAAGTTGGCGTAGAGGAGTTCGGTAGGGACATTGTTGTTGCTGATGACCCGAAAGCTCGGCTCATGTACTACGTCGACAGTCTATGCAATGTCCTGGATCTCACAAGTCTAAACAATATTGGAAAGTTAAGGTAGGTTCAGAGACTTAACGTACTGGACCCATTTTCACAGAATCATTTGATCTGGATCAAATTTGATCCTAAAAATTTCCTATTCTTTGTAACTTTTGGCAATTACAGCTTATAGCCATGTAGAGAATGGTTAATCTACTTCATTTTCCTATTATTTGTGAGTTCTTGGTAACATTTAGCAATTACAGCTTATAGCCATGTAGAAAATGCCTAATCTACTAACGTTACAAACTAACATGTTCAAAATATTCAGACCATTATTTTTCTGTTGCAAAAGGGGTTTATTGTACTGGAGAATCAGTTAAGCCCAGGTCGCCCTCAGCTTTTTTCATCGTTTATGCATTCCCGATCGAAATAAAGGAGCTTCAGGAACAGGATTCCTTGTCTAGGGAAAGCTTGTAGGCTTCGTGGAAATCATTCATGACTCATTTATTGACACAGCGAGTACATATATATTTAGTTGGGTAGTTTTAATGCATGTATTGCTTTTTTTCCTTATTTTACACGTGGCCGACGAGGACTTCGCAATAGGACACAGTATGAACACAGGTAACAGTATCGTTGAAAAAAAAATTAAAAAAAAAAATGAAAAAAAAATTTTTTTCTCGAAATTTAGGTATTATATATATAATACCTAAATTTCGAGAATTTTTTTTTTTTTTAATTTTTTTTTAAATTTCTTTTTCAATGATACTGTTACCTGTGAGTATGAAAGTATAAAGTCTAGGCCCTAGGTCTACCGAGAAATACTCGTCAGCGACGTGAAAAAATTATTCAAGACTCATCTTCGCATTTTTGTTTAGTTCCTTACACAGAATAAACTATGTTGTTCGGCCTTTTATAGCATAATCTAGGTCATTATGCTTTGCATTGCTGTAACTAACCTTCAACATTTTGCCACATTGAAGTTGGACTTTCGACTTTTAGAGGTTAAGTTATTTTTATCATTCAGTAGTTTGTAGTGATATAGTGGTGTGTGATGTTTTGTGTGTTCTAATTTATACTAATTTTTTAAGGTCGATTATAGTTTTTCCAACTTATATTTTCTCCCCTCGACACCTCATTCCTGATGTTATTCATCGCCACGAGGGTATGAGAAAAGAGAAGCCAGTTTCACTTATATGCTGAGCGTCAATCAAGTGAAATTTCTGGTACCATTTTTATTTCGTCTATGGTATGACGTGGCCTGGGATCGAACCTGAGACCTCCCGCACTCGAAGCGAACGCTCAACCACTATGCTATCGAGGAGACGGTTTATGTGTTTTGTGCTCTACCCAATGTTTCACCCTTGTCATATATCTATTGAAAAGAAATGACTTTATATTACAGAAAATACTATCGTATATAATATAAATATTACTAACTTATGACGTCATACCATATGAAAGAAATGATTTTATATTACAGAAAATATTATCGTACATAATATAAATATTACTAACTTATGACGTCATACCCTATGAAAGAAATTAATTTATATTACAGAAAATATTATTGTATATAATACATTTGTATAAATATTACCAACTTATGACGTCATACCCTATGAAAGAAATTAATTTATATTGCAGAAAATATTCCCGTTACAACAGTCTGACAGAGGATGAGCAGCTGGAGTTATATGTCGTGTGTGACACATTGTCACCAAGTCTGTTAAACAACAAGGCCATCTTCCAGGTGATTAAATAGAGCTTCAAATGATCCTATTTAGTTTAAGAATAAGCGTGGCCAACCTTGTCGCCTGTAACTGACCATAGAGTTGAAAATGATGTGATCGCGTCGAATTAGTAAGCAACGATCCATTTGGGCGACAAACTACTAGTGTTACAAGAGTTTCTTCCCTTATACATTAAATAACGCATTTATTCTAGTATAAGTACACCCCTATCTCTTTTCTGTTCCTAAAAGGGGATCGCAATAGGCCTATTGTTTGCAGCAGAACCACATTTATTATCTACAATTCACGACTTGTAATTATGACTGTTTCTATAAAACAGGACGATGATATGTGCGGATACGATGACAACAAGTTTTTCAAGTTGAATGTTGTACGTCATGACCTTCTCGTGTCTGAAGCCATCATCATTGGTGAGTATAGTATCTACGAGGGTTGTCCCAGTAAATCGTGTACTTTGCTAATAATTTTCTTATTTGACGTCACATGATTAAGATTTTTTGTAGTTACCTTTATGATTTTATTGTTGAACTAAAACAAGTGAAAAAATTGAACGGATATGTGTATGGTGCATATTATCGGTGATTAACCAACCCCATCTACGCAAATGCGGCGCAACCCATAGAACGCGCCGTGATTCATTAAATGTATGTTCAGTCAAGTTGTAATTCTCATATTGTCAATACGTTATTGCGCATAATTTTCACTTCGGCATTAAGGACTGTCTGTTTAATGTCATCACAGTAAATTTCAAATCAAATTCATTATCTGTGCGAGAAATACGCATGTTTGAATAGCCACACTAAAAATAAAAACGTGCGATAAGTGTGACGTCCATTATAAGTGTCTCGTACATTATGTATCCAGTGATTATTTTACCTGCGAGTCCCGAGTCACCAACGTTATAAGTCTAAAACTCAGACTTAGACTTAACATTGATAACATTAATACTATCTGCTATTTCTTTACAATTGGATTTAACCATGTGAAATTTTATCTGAATATTAATGGTTACCCCCTGTACATGTTTACCAATTTATATCAAAATCGGTGCATAACAACATAAGAGCGTATGGAACATTTGGCAATATAAAGTCGAAGACTTTTTAGACTTATAACGTTGGTTAATAAGGCCCCTGGACTCTCTAAGATCAGTGTGGATGCTACGTTTAAAATTATGAGAGTCCAAATATTGCATTGAGATTTCTAAAAACAAACATTTTAAAGATGGTTTCATACCTTTATTATAATCAGCACTCTGCTTTTCAACTATAATAGTGTTAAAAGAAGCCACTTTCCTCATTTCTTTAACAGGGTACTTTAATGTCTAACGTTAAATGAATATTTGGACTCGTTCTTTAATTTTTGGACTCGTAGATTTGCAAGATATTGAGTCCCATCTGTGAATTTGTATAAAAATCACTGTCTAGCATATGATCAATGCGACTGACAGCCGCATTGAACGATGCTATGGTGGGGAGACTGACTTTGTATGAGGCTATTCTAGTGGTATATGGTCCTAGGGAAGTAGGCAAACTTATAGTAGTCAGTAAAAGTGCTTATTAACCTATAAAACTTGTAAGTAAGTAAGTAAGTAAGCAAGCAAGCAAGCAAGCAAGCAAGCAAGCAAGCAAGCAAGCAAGCAAGCAAGCAAGTAAAAAAGTAAGTTACGCCTTTATTTAATGAGGCTGCAACATTCGGTTTCCCGATCTTCCATGTAGGCCTCAACATTTGCAAGTAACATAATGAGAATATACAGATAAGATTTGTTCAAGAAATTAATTAATTTATTATCCTGAATGGTTTATCATGTGTGATGTGATGATCTTTAGGGGCTAGATATGGACACTAGGTAACCTTCAATGGGGATAGCTACAAGTTTATAGGTGATTTTATACATTTATACATGTCTCACGAACAGAGGTGATCGTACACGCAAGATTTTCTCCATTATTCTTAGGTGGAAAAAGATGCGCAGTGAAGAAAATCATGGCGTATAAAAAGCAATGGCTTGATTGGTGCTATACCACTCCGATGCAAGAGATGCGTCGCCGAGTAGGCCGACAACTACAACAACTACAACAACAACAACAACAGCAGCAGAGGGCCAGACAACAGAGTTCTAACAACTCATGGTGTGTTGTTATGTAACAACCTTCGTGATTTGCACAGTTTTTTAAAAGGACTAATTTATTTGGGGTTTTTTTGACAGAAAATCTTTTACCCAGAGTCTAATTTTCGCAGATTGTATTGTTACTTAAATTATTACTCACGGGTGATGTAGTGTACGCACCCCAACAAGTGACCGCGCTTTATATTATATGTATACGAAAAAACACATGTATATCGCATAATAAGACATATTATTTAATATTGTGTCTGTCTCTATGGCTAGGTTTTGGCGCTAAGTTGCTAACCATGTTCACCACGGTTCACTAAGAATGCGAAAAATATTCTGTAGTTTAACTTTGATCGAACCAATGCTAGTTCGCTTTTATTCTTGTTTAAGTCCACGCCATCGTGGAACTTCTCAAACGCTAAAAGCGCGTTTTTGCGTCAGGAGCAACTCCTCCTTATAGCCAGTTTCCCTTATATGCTGAATATCTAGCAAGTGAAATTTCTGGTACCATTTTTGTTTCGTCTTTGGTATGACGCGGCCTGGGATCGAACCTGAGACCTCCCGCACTCGAAGCGAACGCAACTCCTCCTTATATACATGTAATGTATACATTGTAGACCTGTGTAATTAAGCGCCAAAAACGCAGCCATTTATACACGATGGACATAGCACGTAACATTTGGGCTATATCTATGACTGCAAGTAAAAGTCTGCCTTCAAAAAATTTAAACAATCGTAAATGTTTATTTCTATCCGATTTTTATGAAATATGTTCGAAGCTCCAGCTGAAAATGAGCAATAATGTATACATGAAACTTAATATCTGTCAAAGAACGTCACAGGGTTCCGACTTCCATACACCCTTTTCTATGGATACATGTACTTAACTAGATAATATTATAACGCTAACCACATGCCTGACTACAGTTTTTACTTCCCCAATTTTTCATCCATTCAATATAGTAAATATTCTTTTATCTAACGAATGAGTGAAAATTTGGGAATGTTATGCTACGGTCACAATGCTCGTACGATGTCCCGGTACGGATTGACCAACTCGTACGAGTCTGAAATATTTTAATCCTAACGGCATTTGTACGTTCGTAACATCTGGTCACAGCTCGTACGGATCTCGCACGAGTTACTAAGTATACAGAATTTATAGAATTTCACCAGATCACCGAGTCCTCTACGAGTTGTGAAAATCCGTATGATGCTCGTACGAGTCTCGATATCCGTACGGGCTCCGTGCGGGCTCCGTACGGTCGTCGTGCGAGTTCAGAAAAAATCAACTCGTACGGAACTCGTACGGAGCTCGTAGGGCAAATGTGACTAGGCTATTAGATTCGTTTTTTTGTGATATAATTTCTTTTATCTGTTCACTAACATAACCGCGTATCTACTGGATAGTCTCTTAGTACGAGTTGCGTCCCCTTTTTCATTTGCATGCTTGCTTTTCTTTTGATATAATAATATTATGTAAATATATGAGCGAACTATAGCTTGACCAGATTTAGTAGGCACTCATTAAACTTCGGAAGCGTGTATTATTTTCCGAGCGTAGTCGGTACTTATCGGAAACATTTGTTTATTTTTGCACCGACTTTGTCCAAAATATGCACTGAATATGTCCGGAATGCCTACTACATCTGGTCAAGTTATACTTGGTTAATTATATATATATTAGTATCTTTTATTAATGTATTTATTTGTTTGGTTTATTGGTGATATAAGAAAAAAAATCATTTGATATTTGATTTGATTTATTTGATTAGCGTATACAGTGACTATATATATACATGCGTGACGGATATTGGCAACTAGATTGAACACTGAAATATGACTTTCTATGATTTTTCATAATTGTGTATCCAAGTACAACCTCATAACACAACTGGTCAGACCGACATAAATGCCAATAAATTGCACATACTTGGATTAGATAGCTTGCATATTCCTCTACAGCACCAGTCAAGTTTAACGCAAATGTTGCGCTATCCCGAGCTATATTTCTATTGTTGTGTATTGATAATCTCTTACCACTAAATGTGGTTAAAAGGAGAGAAAAGAATATAGAAATTAGCCCAATAATGGGTTGCAAAAGCTTGTCCACATTGACATGAGCTTGGCCTATTGATTAGCATAATTTAACAGTTGATATAGTGTCTACGTTTATAACTCCGATTGTATGTTTTCATAATCGGGGAGTATCACGAAGACGCTCGACTTGTAATATAAACACAAATCTGAAATACCGATATTGCACGATTTGCTTGCGGAAATTGATATATTCAACGCAAGAACCATGTAATATATTCTTGCATAAAGGTCAGGCTCAGGTCAAATTAGCCAAGCTATACAACTTTCGTATTTTGTACGTTACAAATACAAGAAACGAACGTAAATTCCTGCGTGTATATTCTGTAGTGCTTCGAGTTGTCACTATCCATAGGCCTATTTAAATTTCTTCTCTGTGTGTTATGGTCTGCAGCTCTTAAATTGCCTCTCGATGAGCATAATATTTTATTTGTGAATATTAATGCACCAACCAATTGAAACCCCAGCCCCAAACGCCGGGGGTTATTACTTTTGCTTTTACAAACCCCGGGTAAGATCCCTACCCATATGGCCAAACAGAAGGTACAAATCCCCGCAAATGGACCCGCCCTTAACCACTGAAGTATAGTCCCCAGCTGTGTTAGCGCAGATTAAATGTCATCGGCAAGGAAAAGACTATTTCCCCTGCCATCCCCGCCCTTCCCAAGGGTATGGGGGTTAATTGACTGGTGCATATTTAATGTTCCCATGAAACACATATGCTTGTAATTAACGTTTTATTTATATTATATATTCGTAGGTTGTATTCAGTATACTTTTGACATTCTGACATTTTGAATGTATTGTTCAATGTATATACATGGGTGCTCTTCAAAATTGTATGAAATAAATATAATAATAAAAATGTATATTTTCCGGCTTATGTAAGGTATGTTCGTAATAATTTCTGATGATATACCTGTCATACCATGCAAATTTTGAAAATGTATTTCAATGACCTAAATTACACAGATTGGACACTCCACTGAAAATGATAAACTTGGACTTGACAATAATTTGATGAAAATGAGAGTAAGTCTGGCTCTTCGGGGTCTACTGTTTTATTCCTTGACTGATTTCAATAAATAAGGTATCATTTTAAAGCTGGATAATAAATCTATTGCATAGACTAATTAGTGTTTTCGTAATTATGTTAGAACGGGAGATATAAAGTGTTGAAAATGGACGGGATTTCGCGAGATTTCAGAGGACCTGCCACGAGATATCGTGAGATTTGGTACATGTTTCCAATCTGTGTAATTTAGGTCTTTGGGTATTTCAACGGCGATATAAAACTATGTAGGTGTTACAAAATGAGCGCAATAAAATACGTACAGTCCGGTGGTTCAGTGGATGTTTTTGCTGACTACGAAGCGGAAGTTTGTGGGTTCGATCCCTCTTACCGCCACAAACAGAAATGTTATTTAGTTTTTCCCACCTAACATTAACCTCACTAGCAGTCTTTCGGATGTGATATTTTAAAACCAAGGTCCCCAGCATTAAGCTATACATCTGCACGTAAAAGAACCAGGGATGCTTCTGGAAATGGGGTGTCTTCTGTATCATACACATATCCCCCCCCCAAAAAGTAAAGGACTAACCTCTTCTGTGGACCCTCGCCCATATTGTTCATCCAGTTGCCAGTATAAATAAAAGAATGTGGATCAGTAATAGCGACCAGACTACGAAATACCTATACAATATCATTGTCAACTTCACGAGTTCACGATTTCAAGTTCTCGAATTCACGATCTCAAGTTCTCGAATTCACGGTATTAGCTTCACAAATTCACGTTTCAACTAATTCATTGATCTACTTATTCATATCTTCAATTTCGCAAATTCCATTTAAATAAATTCACGATTTCAGCTAAACAAATCACTACAGTATTTTTATTTCAAATCTTGAATTCAATAAATTGAAAAAGAGATTACACTTGAAAATTCGCGAAGTTGACAACATGGATTCGTGCACTTGAAACATCACGATCTGTTCTTCAATTGCATAGAAATATAATGTTCGTGTATTGTGGATTTTTCTACCTGTCAAAATTAGCAAAATTACATATTAGCTGCTCACTGAATCTTAAAAAGTCTCACTACACCTCCAGGAGATAACTACGCTGGCTTAGAATGAGATGGTCGTAAGTAAAAAATCGATATTTTGAGAAAACAAGAACAAAACTGTCCGAATATTAGTCTTTACTTATGTTACAACAAGCATGAAAATAGGCTCATAAGAAGCGCCTTTTGATGCTGATTTTAAATAATATTTTATATTTCAGTCTTACAAAGTCGCAAGTAGTACTTACGACCTTTTCATTCTAAGACAGATGCTTGTCCATAGTGCTCGCATACCGTGAATTTATGTATCGTTTTTTTTTTGATAAAAAAACACCCCGAAATTATAGTTTGTCTTAAATACATATTTCTCAACAGAAAAAAATAATTTGACAAAAATTATTTTTTTTAATTTTACTTTTTGTCGATGATGCAGTTACCTGTTGAGGACAAGTATCTTTTTGTCAGGTACGACATCATTGCACAAAACGACCTTAACCTACACGCCAACAAATTCGCAAAACTTTAAGTACTCGTATGTCGTACTCGGATACAAAACGAAACAATAATTTGTCTACTCGTAACTATTTCAGAAAAAAATAAGTTTACAAAAAATCTCGTTTACTTTTTATCAATCTGTTAACAGGTCCAACTAATTCCACACAACGATCATAACCCGACGCCTACACAGGTCAGAAGTTTAACTCAGTAGATTCTATTCGATTAAGATTTAACCCTTCATAAATAGATTTCTACCTGTCAAAGGCTTTAATATGTTCGTCACTTGTATACTCGTTATACCATTATTAGAGTAGTGTTGGACCATTAACGGATAGTTCTTATATACCCGGCTAATATTCAACGTTCCCGGAACAATAAAAGGTAGGCTGCATCAATTTTTTTGTTTTAAATATTTTTTTTGTCTAAAATGAGTAATTTTTTACATGACTGTTTAAATTGTATTACAAGGGTTGCTTGATAAATCGAGGCTTATTAATATTACATGTATTAGAGTGTTGGACCATTTACGGATATTTCTTATATATCCGGCTTATATCCAACGTCCTTGCGACAATAAAAGGTAACTGCATCGTTGGAAACGAAAAAAAATATATAAAACTTTTTTTTTTTCATTATTTTTTCTAAACTGTGTATTTTTAACCACAGGTAACTGTATCGTTGAAAAGGAAAAAATAATTTTTTTTTTAAAAATTATATTTTTCTAGATATTATTTTTTTCGTTATCCACGATGCAGTTACATGTGTTTTTAACATGTTTGAATTGTTTAAAGTAGGTTCGATAAATCGCAGTTATCAAAATTTAATGATTGTTTTTGGATCAATACCGATGTTTAATGACACTGTTATGAAATTATGTGAGTATTTTACATCACGTTTATTTTGACTAGCCCAAAAATCGCAATCGCGGCCGTATGATAAATTGTCAAAGAATGCAATTAATCAATTTGAATGAATCAAATAAGATGTCATAAGTAGATCTATGTTGAGATTTTTTTAGGAAAAAATATAGTCAAAGTTTAACAAACGTTATTATTAATTATAGTCACTTTATCCACTCGTTTGTTCAGGGGGAGATATATGATACTGGTTAGATAAAAGCATATGGAAAAGTTAACCGGCTTCATCAATTTATGTTTACTTATAACCTGACAAAACGTTCTAAATAGCAGGATTTATATTTTCTGCAATATGGTGATGGTTAAGTTGATAAACGTCTATCCCCAGTGTGTTGCTGTTAGTAAATACTAGTTTACGTCGATTGTGAAACAGGTCTTTCCAACTTATATAAATCACTCTCGACACCTCATTCTTGATGTTATCCATCGCTACGAGGATATGAGAGAAGAGAAGCCAGTTTCCCCTACAAACTGAGCGTCTAGCAAGTAAAGGGGGTTTCTGGTATCATTTTTATTTCGTTTTTGGTATGTGCAACAGTTCTGTTCTGGTCAATGTTCCATAAAGTTCTACTTCTAGATCCAATTTATTTATTTTATGTTTATTTTATTTCTTTAACAATAAAACCGACACCGTGGGGAAATAAACGAAATTAATTCATACAACTTTAAAATTTATATTCACACTTCTTAATTCCTGTTTTTTTCGATTTTTTTCTCTCTTTTTTATTTTCAATCATTGAAACTGTAATCTGTGATTAGTATGTTTTATTCATCCTTTGTTTATTTGTTTACGAGATTTGTACATAGAAGAGACCCGTCTCTGTTATTATTTGGTACTGCACTATTGATCAGGGTGGGTGTATTTATTCAATACGCAATTAATTAGTTAATGTAATTAGGTGCAACTGTCATTCAATTATCTTGTTAACACTCTAGGTCTATTTATAGAACAACAGAGATAAATTTATACAATAGTGCAGTCTGTCAAGGCTGTCTTCTTTATACATGTACGAGTATGTTCTAAAGGTGGTGTCTCTGTATTATTCTATTTTCCAATCTGTTCCCTAAAATAATTTAATTGTTTGACGTCCGCTGTTAGTATTGCTCTCTTGCTTGACGTCGTGTGCTAATATAAAGCTCACTTGTATGACATTTAGCACTGATATAGCGCCCTTGTTTGACGTCTGACGCTGATATAGCTCCCTTGTTTGATGTCTGATGCTGGTATAGCTCCCTTGTTTGATGTCTGACGCTGGTATAGCTCCCTTGTTTGATGTCTGATGCTGGTATAGCTCCCTTGTTTGATGTCTGACGCTGATATAGCTCCCTTGTTTGATGTCTGATGCTGGTATAGCTCCCTTGTTTGATGTCTGACGCTGGTATAGCTCCCTTGTTTGATGTCTGATGCTGGTATAGCTCCCTTGTTTGATGTCTGACGCTGATATAGCTCCATTTTTGACGTCTGGGGCTGGTATATCTCCCTTGTTTGACGTCCGATGCTGGTATAGCTCCCTTGTTTGACGTCCGGTGCTGGTATAGCTCCCTTGTTTGACCTCTGATACTGGTAAAGCTCCCTTGTTTGACGTCCGACGTTGATATAGCTCCCTTGTTTGACGTCCGACGCTGATATAGCTCCCTTGTTTGACGTCCAGTGCTGGTATAGCTCCTTTGCTTGACGTCTGGTGCTGATATAGCTCCCTTGTTTGACGTCCGACGCTGATATAGCTCCCTTGTTTGACGTCCAGTGCTGGTATAGCTCCCTTGTTTGACGTCCAGTGCTGATATAGCTCCCTTGTTTGACGTCCAGTGCTGGTATAGCTCATTTGTTTGACGTCCGGTGCTGATATAGCTCCCTTATTTGACGTCCAGTGCTGGTATAGCTCCCTTGTTTGACGTCCAGTGCTGGTATAGCTCCCTTGTTTGACGTCCGACGCTGATATAGCTCCCTTGTTTGACGTCCGACGCTGGTATAGCTCCCTTGTTTGACGTCTTGCGCTGGTATAGCTCCCTTGTTTGACGTCTGATGCTGGTATAGCTCCCTTGTTTGACGTCTGATGCTGGTAAAGCTCATAGCTCCCTTGTTTGACGTCTGATGCTGGTATAGCTCCCTTGATTGACGTCTGGTTCTTGTATAGCTCCCTTGTTTTACGTCCAGTGCTTGTATAGCTCCCTTGTTTTACGTCCAGTGCTTGTATAGCTCCCTTGTGTGACGTCCGGTGCTGGTATATCTCCCTTGTTTGACTCAAGTGCTGATATAGCTCCCTTGTTTGACGTCTGACGCGGGTATAGCTCCCTTGTTTGACGTCTGATTCTGGTTAAGCTCCCTTGTTTGGCGTTTGACGTTGGTTTAGCTCCCTTGTTTGACGTCTGATGCTGGTATTGTTCCCTTGTTTGACGTGTAGTGCTGGTATAGCCACATGCTTAACATCCTACGGTGATCAAGTTCACTTCAAGTTTTGGCGTCTTTTCCCATGCTTGATATCCATCTCAGAAGACTGTGTGTCCAGGATAATATAATTTCATAGTCTTAATTCAACCGAAATTCGTGGGGATTGAAAATCATAAAAAGTATAGAAAAAACCCAGAAGATTTAAATACTAAACTATGCAGTGTTATAGTGGTTAGTTTATTTCACCCTTGCAGTCTCTCTACGTTCATAAACAAATATGTCCACTTTTCAATACCATAATAATCGGTTTTAAATGGCCTGCGTTCAAATCGATTTCAATAATATTGAATTATGCATAATATAGGATTAAATGATTTTACAGTCAATAATCATTTTGACAGATTCCATAGTTATTTTGCGTTAATGTTTAAAATAAGGCTCCCTTTCCATTCATTGGGAAATAAACATCTCACATAACTTTCAAAATATTGTCATTTAATATTATTAATGATCGGAATACTTTCTCGACCATATTTATAATTAAAAGTTAATTAGTAGCATTAATGATTAGTCTAAATAAACACACACGTTTATCGCCAACTAAACTTGATTATTTTTATCATACCTTGCCCCGATCTCCCGAAACATCTCAAGTATAAATCTCATCTCAAATAGAGATTTTGCTCAAATCAGAGTCTGAATTTGCGTTCAATCTGACGTCCAAGCTCTGGAAAGTTTACTGTTATAAACTGAGAAGAGTGCTTTCTGTTTTATGATGCAAATTTAAAGTCCAGTCTCCTAAAGAAAGTGTCTAAATGACATGTGGAAATATTTGAGGTGAGATTTATCTTAGATTGAGATGTTTCGGGAGATTGGGACCAGGTAGACTAAAGCCGAGTGATTTGTTTGTATTTTACAAGTCGGTGATGTGCTCGAATCTCAAGAATAGTTATGGACTTTAAATTTGAAACTAAATATCAATAAACAATAAGCGAAGTTTTAAACAGTCAAACCTCTTTCACAGTTTCATGAATATTGGTTCATACAAATGATGGCCAATGAGTTCACAAACGCATGAAACATTGCTCTTAGACTTTACCTTGTGACCTAGTTTGTTGTTGACCCGACATGGCTCAGTTTCGGACTTAACCTACAGTTTCATGAAGACAAACTTTCTGAAATATCGATGGCTTAGAACAAGAAGGTCGTAACTACAAAATCGATATTTTGAGAAAACGCGGAAAAACTGTCTGACATTTACTCTTTACTTATGGTAAAACAAACTTTTACAACTTCATTTTGGTCTACATGTCAAGTTCAGATTTTCATGAACGGTTCATAAGAAGCGCCTTATGATGCTTATTATAAATATGTATGAATCTTAAAAGGTCGTAAGTGCCACTTACGACCTTCTTATTCTATGCCATCGATATGTATGACCTTAAGAGTGTTCATACGAAATTGTAAACTGATGCAGAACGGACGAACGGCGATCACAAAAGCCCACCGACCTCCGACCTCGCATTACTGCCTAAAACCGCCTCTAATCACAGTGTATGGCTCGTGGTGATACCTTTAAATTCTCATTATTCATAAAATAATATTTATTTTGGATTGTTTTGACGTTATAATTAACACGTTTATGTTTTGAATCACAACTCTACGGTGGCCTATTTTCATAACCATACGAAGTATTCACCCTGTGACCGATCGCTTGGCCTGTCGCATTGTTGGTAGTTCATTTAAATCAATTTGGTTTCAAAAACAAACCGGGGTATAGTATAACAATGTATTGTGACAAATAGGCCTGCAGACGAAAGTTCAGGGTCATTTCCATAAAAGGGAATAATTCGCTTTGATTTCTTATCGGCATAAGCTTTTGTTCTTTGTGGGTATCAGTTACGTGTTTTTGTACTGCCCTAAGTAATTTGATACACATTGCTTTGTTCATGGCGTTTTTAAAAATACAACATTTTAAAATAATTAAATCGGTCAAGGCGGTAGTAAGTTATTTGTTAGATTGCTACTTGATATGTTTTGTTTAAATTGGGTGTATCGGTATCCTGATAGAACACTTTACAGCAAGTCGTTCCTAACATTACAACTCATAAGGGTTCTTTGGACCCAATTTTCGACGATGAGTCCTGCTTTGTGTTCCTTCGTAGCTCAGTGGTTAGTGTGATTGTCGTATAATCCGGCGATCCATGTTCAAATCCATGTGGATGCACATGCATATGTCTGTCACATTTCAGTAGCAATAAAGGCTATGCTCGGTATTTATTGCTTTGTGACACACGTAAGAAATTTAATACTACTTTTATCACCGACCAAATGCTAGCCTTAAGAGGGGACAAAAACTTAGTATTTAAGGATACCATTCCTGGCCTCAACATATTGATATTCAATTGTAACTTTACGTTTTACGCTTTTGAACCTAAACATTTTATCTACGAAATACTAACCCATGGAGCTATTACTAAAACCCTTTTTCTCAATAAATTTGTAACATCACTTATTTTCGTGGATATGAAATTTCGTGGAATTTAATATAAAGAAACGTTCAAGTGGCTAATACTTTGAATTTCGTGGATGGTAAAACGTAGAAAAGCTAACCCATGCTTAATATTTGGTAGTTCGAATATTTGTGTAGATTAGATTTTGTGGTCTAGTCCAACCGCGAAAATTTAAATCAACGACATTTAATCCCCACGAAAAACAATTGCTTAAAAGTAAAAGGTATATGAATTTTTAACCAGTACTAATAGTCAACTCTTGATGGATTGTCTCTGGCAATCTTTTAACAGAGCAAAGATGAAATAGAATTATAGTATCAGATGCCATATTTTTAACCTGATAGATTAATTGTTAATCAATAGACAAACTGTTAAAGCCACAAGTAACAGTATCATTGAAAAAGAGATTTTAAAAAATGAAATTGAAAAAAAAAATGGATTTTTTTTCCCGAAATTTATACATAGATTTTCTATATTTTTTTAATTTCTTTTTCAATGATACTGTTACCTGTGTTTAAAGGTATGATTATTTCTAGGGCTCAGTGCAACTCTGTGTTACATGCCCCTATACATGTGATGAATGTTTTGATTTTTAAACTGTCCATTATTGGTTATATTTTACCCATATTATTTTACTTTCATGCTTGTATCCATTGCATATTGTTTTACTAATGTCTAAATCGTGATAATCGTACAGAAGCACAGAACGTGTAATTTACATGAAAAAGGGCTATATAAATATGTTTAATAATAATAATAATAATAATAATAATAATAATAATAATAATAATAATAATAATAATAATAATAATAATAATAATAATAATAATAATAATTATAATGATTATAATGATTATGATAATGATAATGATAATAATAATAATAAATTGATGTGGTACCGTAGTTTTGCACTGAGCCCTCGATGTTGTGTCATAGTTACGACATTTTTACATTGCTTTTAGTTCAGAGGTTTTGGCTGACAGCTATGCTAATTGGTGGGACAGGGAACTAATACTTCATTGAAGCATGCAGTGAAGTAATTGCACTCTCATGTGTCCCATCCAAGATCTATCGAAACGTATTGGTATGGCGAAGTGAACATTTTTGTTAAAACCAATCAATGTTTTGTCTCACATTAAATTCCCATACAAGTTTAACATTGTTAAAAGTGATTTCATATCGAACTTGGAACGGAATTGTTTATTATTTCTGTGTATTAGAAGGTATGCTTAAAATAGAATAAATTGAATTGTCATTATTGAACCCGTGTCGTTAGTGGAACGGTTTTGTACAAACACTAACAGAAAGTGAATATTTACTTTTATTCATAAGCAAATCACATAATTTCCTACTTAAAACTGAGTAAATACGTGAAACACTTTGAATAAATAGAGAATAATAGAAGAACGAGGTACTTTTATACCACTTGTATGCTGGACAATGTATATCTTAATATATTTAATTGTAGATATACATTTAGTTCAATGGACAGGCTCTGGAACAAACCGAATCGACTAGTACATTATTACAAATTCGAGGCGAAGTTATTAAGTTTTATAATTGTAGTGAATTTGTGAAATTAAAATCGTGAATTTGTGAACTAAAAGTTAAACATAGTGCGATCCACAGTTTGGACTGTAATAATTAATTAAATGTACATAGATCAGACTGCTAATGAAACTGGTGTATGTCAATTCTTACCATTTAGCAAACCCCAGAAATTTACTCTTGCCATTTTGTGAATCAGCAGAAATTAAAACCAGCAGAAATAAACACACCCATCTTTTGGGCAAAAACGCAAAATATAAATGTCTGGGACGAACTTATCTTGGAGCTGTCAAATACGTAATATGGCCTGTGTTTACAACATATTTTGATTCGGAAACAAATTTAACTTAATAGGAAACAGAGTGAGCTTTCATGTATTTAATATAAGTGTTTTGTACGAGCCACTCAGCCTACATTATTATGTTTTTGACATTTTTTGGAGAAAACTGCTGTTGTAAGAGCATAACATTGCCTCGGAAAATAACAAAAAAGCCCCTAAGTGCCCTACATAAGATCCTTTAGCACTCATACGTTGGCATATGGCCATCCTAGCTATCGACTCTTCTTGTCCTTATTATTTATAACGATCCATCTCCATTCAGTGAAGTTTTATGGAAAAAATAAAAACTAAGATAAAACTATGACAGCGTCTTTTAAAGTGTCACAATTTTATAACTCAACCTACATATGTCAATGTTGATAAGCCGTATAAACTATTCGTAAAACATATTAAATATTATGTTATATATGTGTATTCTGTTGATTTGTCAAATGTCCAAAATCTCTACTTATAAATCATACAGATTTGAGTACGGAGATATAGACGTGATTTGAACATTCATGAATATATAATTATACAGTAAAATCTGATAAACTTCTTTACTACGAGCATTGATATTACGAGCACCAGGCTTATTTCGAGCAAATTTCAAAGTCACTGCGAATTTGATGTTAATGTTGTATACTTATTATCACACCGATATGTGAGCTCCCAGTTTTTTTCTCCATCATTTGGCTTGTCCCGATTAGTACTCAAGATAACGAGGTTTTACAAAGTTATTGGGTTGAAAGTATCCTCTACGTCCGCGAGCAAATACAATGTTATCATGTAGTTCACAATATCAGGATGGACATACCTAGTAACACTTTGGCTAAGTCTGCAAGTAAAAATATGTAAACGAAAAGTTAAAAACAACCTTATTTCTATATTATGTTCGACACCCAAGTCGGGAATGAGCACTACCCACGCTTTTTTACACATATTTTTACTTGCAGACTTAGCCAAAACAAGCATGTGGTATGTCCACCCTGAATTTATTCTTTAGATTTGAGTATCACACTTGGAGCGTCTTCCTGATACCCTCCGCTTATACAAACATGCAAACATGATTATAAACAATATTTCAAATGTTAAAATATTATACTCATAAAATGTCCAGTAGTCTGTCTAACATACCCTGTGTTTATAAAGACAACTCCTGAAATGACCCCAATCTACTCTTTTCTCATGAAATTATTTCCCTTTGCACACTCAAGCACAGGAATCAAGCCCAGAATAGGATCCAGCTAAAATTTAAAACAGTTATGCTTTTTGATTGCTAGAATATATTATCTAGTCGGGTGGTCAGACTAAATGTCCAGGATTAGGTTAAAAACCCCGTACTATATATACAAATGTACTATACCCATTCATTTTCAGTAGCAATAAAATCATCTGTCACAGTTAAGTTTATCTCGCCTCATGCTGTGCTGTAAATGGCCCTTAAAGTGGCCCTTGAACGTTTAATGGATTTATGACGTTCCAAAGGGTGTTTAATATAGATAATATTACATGTTTCAAGTGGTTCACCTGTATTAACATTGTTCGTTTGTTCACTGATATATATTTAGAACTATTAAAGAGGCATTCCCTATAACTTTGATCGTTTAAATCTTTTCAGGAATAGTATACAATAAATGAGAATCATTATTGCTTAAACTCCTTAAATTGTCAACAGAAAGCTCCTACTTATTACCGAGAAGAGAATGAAAACATATTTCCGTAACGAGCAAAAATAGTCACGAGTTGTTTCCCTTTGGCCACATAATAATAAATCGCTGGAAGCGATAAATTATTATTGACGATTTGAATATATTTTTGACATTATAGAGACATATTTGCGCACACTTTCTTCTGACAAATTATGATAATTGATAGTGCTTTGTACATTCAGCTCATTTAATGTGATAGTTGAGAAAAATATGCTAGTTATAGGGAATGCCTCTTTAATGTCTATGGTTTGTTCACCATACAATAGGCTTAATGTCTCCCATTAAATTATGAAAGTTAAATCTATTACTATGTACTACAGCTAAACACAGCTAGGCGACAACTCACATAATTCCCTCGAATATCATAACAAAACCAGAGTTAACCGAAAGAAATGGACACACTTAATAGGGTTTATAGGTGACAATGTATCGACGATAACTCACATAACGCCCAAAGTGTAATATAGGGAAAACATAATAAAAGAGGCATACCATATAAGGGCTATAGAGCAAAGAAAGGCCGAAAACACATTAAAATCCCTGATACAAAGAAATTTCAAAAAGATTTAACCGAATGAAGCGACCAAACTAAATAAGTGTTAGAGGGCAATCCATGGGTGATAACTCGATTAATGTCCCAGTACTTGGTAGTTAATGAAATAAACAGAGTAACCCGAATGAAACGGACACACTAAATAAGGTTTAGGGGGCGAGGAACGGGCGACTCGCTAAAGTATTCCTTATAACCTATAGTTGATTCAAAGATCTCTGTCACAACCGCGTAAACAAACATTCAACCAAGTCGATTATTACAGGTTTCTTAGGATTAAATTTTACCATCATAAATACATTTATATGATTACAACTATAATGGTCCTTGAGCCTTGTAGTTATACTTACTGCATTTAGTTATTCAGAAATAGAACATTCTGGCGGTTTTGACAGACATCCTTGAATCGACAATAGTAGTACGAATGAAATAACAACATTGAATGTGTTTTAGAAGCAAACACTCCAAGTAAAGATAACTTTCAGGAAATAAAGCCTGTATAAGTCTAACGCGATATTCTGCAATGCCAATATAAACAGAAATCACTGACCATTACATCGATTTAGGGAGAGCGGAAGTGTATCTTACCTGCTCACTTCTATTCACCAAGTAAATTAAAATAACGGTAAAGCTTGGCCACATTGACATGAACCTGACCGATTAGCATAATTTAACAGTCGATATATTGTCTGCCTTTACAACACCGAATGTATGTTTTCATAATCGGGGAGTATCACGGAGACGCTCGAGATATAATACAAACACAAATCTGAAATACCGATATTGCACGATTTGCTTGCGGAAATTGATATATTCAAACCTTGTAATGTATTCTTGCATAAAGGTCAGGCTCAGGTCAAAATAGCCAAGCTATACACATTGAAAAGATAATTCTTTTCCAATATCCTTATGTTGTCATACCTGCTTTGCCTGTTTACTTTAAGTGGCACAGGTCCCAATACCGCGTTAGAGTTATACTGCCTAATTATGGATAAAAACAAAAACACACGAATGACTAAGACCGATGTGTTTTGGCGCGAAAGTATAAGGGTACTATCCGTAAATTTCTATTTTATTTAGGCGTTTATTCTGACGGACTAGAACTTCTTTACCCAACAAACATGTTGTTCGAATAAAGCAAATAATCTAAATGAATAACTCCAGCATTATTGCTTTCTTAATCACACTGTTCACTTAAAAAATCGATCACTCAAATAGAAAACGTATTAAGTTCAATTTACGTATTTATTTTCATCATATACACAAACAAGATAGCTTTAAATGAATTGAATCGAAAGAAAATTTAACTTTAATCGTCGGATAATTTATGTTATTATAATCAGGGAGTTTCCCACAGCGGGTAATCGGACTGAATCTTTTCTTCATTTTGATTCAGCTTTGTAGAACTGTTTGCCGAATGTTGAAAGGCATATTTACGCATATTTAATGGTTCAGTAGTAATTTAGGTATACACACAAATGAAAAGGAAACTTTTCAAATGGACCAACCGCTTGAAAAAAACTTTATCCCGAACACAAATCGAAAGCATCGACAGTTCTTCTAACACCAAAACTGCTCCCGACCCGTAAGGATGCAATACGTACGACGAACGTTATCTGAAGCTTGGCCCACATACTTGCACATTTTTGAATTGGGTTATGACTGTCGCTTAAGCCGACAGCTAGCATAATCCTTTCTATCTTTTATGATTGTAAATTGCGAGTGAGCCATTTAAGTTGGATGAAAAAAACTACTGGCGCCAAAACCATTACCTATAACAGTAAGGCTTAAAAACTTTTATTTTCGTTTTCGATAACATGCCCATCAAAATAGGAAAATGTATTGGTAAATATATTTCTTTACGTTCAACCTAGAGACAGCACTGACCAGTTTGTCTAAGAAAAAAGCGAAACGTTTTACATAGATTTTCATTCAAACAATGTCTAAACTTATTTTTGATACAGGGCCTATAGATAAATGTACCGAAAATAAAACATGTCACTTTGTTTATCACTAATGCTATATTTAGTCTAGATCTCCCAAAACATAAAAAGTGAAGATATATTTGTATGCAGCTGTCACTAGATAAAATATAATCTTCACATTTGGCACAAGATAACTTAAGATGCTTAAATACTCTTTTTAAAATACAGTTTGCATTTTCAAAATGTTATATGAATAGATGTTGTGATTTATGAATTCATTTAAACTTTAGCTTTATTTTATACACTTGGACACGAAAAATCGTCGCTCGAATGTCATTCGGCAAATATCACAAATTAATGCGCCGTAAATTTAATTGAATTTCATAGTTATCGCTCCTCTTTTAGGAAACACATATGTTTAATTCGTGTTTGTTTGAAATATGTTATTTTATATCATGTATCGATTGTAATGAAATTATATTTGTATCGAATGTATCGTTGAATCGAATATATCGTTCTATCGAAATCGTTCTATCGAAATATCGAGTATGAAGTTGTAAATTAGATATAATGTAGTATTGAATGTGTCGTTGTATCGAATTCGCTCTTTGATTGAATAATAATGCCGTTGTATTGAATATATATATATATATATATATATATATATATATATATATGTCGTTGTATTGGTTTGTCGCTGTTTTGAATAAGTCGTTGTGTTGAATATGTCACGTTGTGTTGAATATGTCGTTGTTTCGAAATGTCGTTGTATTGAAATGTCGCTGTTTTGAATAAGTCGTTGTATTGAATATGTCGTTGTATTGAATAAGTCGCTGTATTGAATATGTCGTTGTATTGAATAAGTCGTTGTATTGAATATGTCGTTGTATTGAATAAGTCGTTGTATTGAATAAGTCGTTGTATTGAATATGTCGTTGTATTGAATAAGTCGTTGTATTGAATATGTCGCTGTATTGAATATGTCGTTGTGTTGAATATGTTGTTACTTCGAATGTATCGTTGTATTGAATATGTCGCTGTATTGGATTTGTCGTTGCTTCAAACATGTCGTATCGGTGGCTTTTCCGTATCGTTCAATCGATTATTGTCCTATTTGGTGTTATTCTGACTTGTGAGTCGCAATTGCATTAACAATGACCGCATGTAATCTAATCCACACCAAATCAAGATTTCCTCGTGCATTATATTGATTTTAACGCTGCATTGTTTAACGGACCGTGAAATATCGACCGAAAATTATGAGCACGGAATTTCACTGGAAATCTTTTCAAGAGCATTTCCACAAAATTTCGTGCAAAATCATCGATAGGCCAACATAAAAATGTTAAATACGAAATTAAAAGATGCACAATTATAAGATTTGTTATTCAAGTGTGTTTCATTATTTTTAATAAAAATATGCGGTTACTTCAGGTTGTGTGTGGGCATTACTCCGTGTGGCAGTGCTCAGCTGGTTAAGTTGAGTTCTGCCTTCCCTGTCCGATTTCCTCATAGCTTTTATTGTATTGAATATGTCGTTGCATCGTCCATACCGTTGTATCAACTATGTTGATGTATTTGTAATTGTATTGAATATGATGTTATACAAATAAGTAGTTTTGTTTTAAAACAAACACTTGACTGTAGTCATTGTTTCGAATATGTCGTTATATCGAAAATGTCGTTGTTTCGAATATATCGCTGAATATGTAGTAGTATTGAATATGTCGTTGTATCGAATATGGCGTTGTATTGGATATATCGCTGAATATGTAGTAGAATCGAATAAGTCGTTTCCTGGCTATAAAATGTCGTAGTTTCGAATATCGCTCGTTGTATTTGAAATTAAGTTGTGTTGAATATTGCATTGTATCTAATAATATGTCCTTATTACGAATTTGTCTTGGATTTAATACATGAATGTCGTTTTCACTATTTTGCTCTGTATTTGAACCTTACCATTAAGACAACCTACATAATACAAACATCTCAAAGTTAAAGCAAGTTCAAGGTACATTTACTCAGATCTGTGAAGTTGGCTTTAAACTGCTAGGTTTTAATTCAGAAGTTAAGTGAAAACAGTTCACAGCCAACTTCACAGACCTCATTTACTATGTTTTTGTTCTTTATTCAAACCTCAATATTAGGTCCAACTTAAATAGCAAAACCTCTTTTTCAACGTGGTGGAGCCAAGGTTGTCATTCTACTTCGGGTTTTCCTGTACAACAAATATTGAAGAAAGTAAATATTTACGGGGATTTAGTCAACATGAGAAGTGTGTTTATATACGTATACATGCTTTAAGTATATTTGTTCTTACTTCAATCCCTGGTGTTAATCTCCTGAATAAATCATTGGCCTCGGGGTCAAGGTCAGCCATTAAATCAGACAGACAGGAGGATTAGACAATTGGACAAAGAAACATATGTATTAGTACACGTCACACTTCCTTCTTATACCTTTTATCACCGCCTCGATGGCCTAGTGGTAGAGCGTCCGCTTCGAATGCGAGAGGTCTCGGGTTCGATTCCTGACTACGTCATACCAAAGACGAAATAAAAATGGCACCAGAAATTCCCTTGCTTGTCAAGCTCAGCATCATTTACAAGGGAAACTGGATTCTCTTCTCTCATACCATCATGGCGATGAATAACATCAGGAAGGAGGTGTCGAGAGAGATTAATAAAACAAGTCAGAAAAACTTGCTACACAATCGAGGTCAAATAATTTAGTATAATCTAAATTCTTCCATCTATCCAGTGAAATACAGTGATCGAATGATAATGAAACCAGACAGACCATGCAGCAATCAGCACTGGACTGATACAACCGAGAACTAAAATCAGAAATAACCATGACGTATTACAACCACAGAGAACCATTATTTGCCAGTCAGCAGTTTCTGTGTAAATATGACAGGCATAATTATGAGTGTCTCCATCCGGATTTGTACCCAGGTCTCCAGATCAGGCGACAAGCACACTAACCACTGAGTCCAATTTGAACGTAACATTTAGGCTCTACATCGATGGCTTAGAACCAGAAGGTCGTAACTACCAAATCGATATATTGAGAAACTGTCTGTTATTTACTCTATTGGAAAACACGTTTTTAAAACTTCGTTTTGGTCAACATGATAATTTCAGATTTTCATGAAAATAGGCTCATAAGAAGCGCCTTGTGAAGCAGATTTCAAATATGTATGAGTCTTATAAGGTCGTAAGTGGTAGTTACGACCTTCTGGTTCAACGTCATCGACATGTATTTATGGTTTCGGCAGGTTACGTCCTTTACTTATGTACGTTGAAGTTGTTGACGAGGGCCATGTTTCACTGATTAATTATACGATTAGAAACATTTACTGCATGTAGGTGGCATAATCATTTAATGAATGTTACTAATACTTATAAATGTCATATTAATACGCTTATTCATTAAAGTGTGTAGAGCTATATTGGACGATATTTTTTTTTAAATAAAAAATTGAAACACAGTTATGCTTTCATATCCATTAGATCATTTTTCGCTTCAATTTTAACAGAAACTCTCTCTGTGATTTATTGGACATGCGAACTGTCCATTTTCATACAAAAGTGTTCTAAAACACCCTATGCAATTATAAGAATCGTCTATTTTTCGACAATTGAATCAAAGTACACGGAACCCATCCAAAGTTTTAATTTGCAACTAAGGTAGTCTAATATCATACTAAAATCGATGCAAGTAATTATTTTGACATTAAATGACTGTTAGAATATAGCTCTATACACTTTAATGTCGTATAACTTGCCTTACACATACATGTAATAAGCTCGAACAAGGACGTACGTGTTCGTCAAATTCTTTGTGGCGTGTTGCACCTCTCTCTCAGTATCGTTCGTGTAAGTTTGTAACTGATTGAAAAACTTTATAACTCAGTCTACGATAGAATGCTGTCGCTTTTAGTCATTGACATGGCGTGAACAAACTTCTTTAAAAAGTATTAACTATTTTAATCTTACTAGCCTATTAGGAATGGTTTAATGCAGCTGTTAATTTATGTCAGACAGAATACATGCGTTTATGTCAGTCATTGTACACGGTGTGTCGGTTCGACTAGGAGTGAAAAGCTTTGAACTTATCATTCAACTATTTTTCTGTCCGTAAATCAGTTTGTGACGCATGCAAAATCCTACATATTTGTAGCAGCCAAACAAAAGAAGCCGGAACATATAGCCTAGTGGTAGAGCGTCCGCTTCGAGGTCCCGTGTTCAATCCATGGCCGCGTCATTCAAAAGATGAAATTAAAATGGAACCAGCAATTCCCTTGTCAGACGCTTGACGCATAAGAGGTAAACTGGCAATTCTTTTCGCGTTATCTTGTGGTGATGACTAAGATCAGCAATAAGGTGCCGAGAGTGATCAATATAAGTATCAAAATACATGAAATAAATCAGTTTAAACTATACACCAGGAACAAACAAAGTTTATAACAAAGGCTATAATTGGAAATTGCGGTTATGGAGCACCCGTTTTTCTCGAGACATTCCAGAACGAATCGTTTGCTTGTCCAGAACAGTTCGCACGTTCACACTAGAATAAAATGTCTCTCAGTCGATTCAATGTGCACTCAACCCATGTTTAGAGAACTTCTTCAATCATACACACAGCAATTATCAAAACATATTTAATATATCTGGTAACCTTTCCCGTAAATATGATATGGCTTCAAAAATATCGTAACTCATGTTCAACAAAAGCTACTGAAGTACCAGTGGTAGTATTACGCTTAGTCAAGTGTACCGGAAGTTGCCGATATTGACCCGTATTTCCGGGCATTTCCGGCCACATCCGGCTGCTACTGGGTATTTCCGGTTTGACAAAATCGATTGTTATTGAGTTGTTTGACAACTTTAGAACAGAAGTCAATTCTCACGCTGTATCAACATTTACAAGCCATGATGGTAATTAATTAAATGTCACGTGACCTTGGTCTAATTGATTATGTTCTTTATTACAATGATAGTGAGATAGGTATTATATTGAATCATAGATGCTTGCATTGGTTGCATTGACTTTATTTCAAGCTTTGGCGTCACCTTGACTGTAGACGTTCTCTTCAAAAGGAGAATATACAAAAATGTACTAGCTTAAATGATTTTAGCGATGAATAGACGCTTGCTTTGACTACAGCAGCAACATATTGCATGATGTCCCAGCGTTTGCACCGCATTGGCGAGAGCGAGTAGGCCTAATGACTATTGTAGCAAAATACTAACAGAATTTCAAACTTTTGCATCATGGTGGCTTTAAAAATATACCCTTTAAAAGAAGAATACGGGTTTAAATGATTAGAGCGAGTAATTCTTTGACTAGCATCACTATTTATGCTAATTTTCGTGCGTTTGCATCACAGTGAAACTGTAGATTTATTCTTGAAAAGCAGAATACGAGTTTAAGTGATTTAAGGCAGTAATAGACGCTTGTTGCGACAACAGTAGCAACATACAAGTCGATTAACAAGCGTTTGAATAACTTTGTGCAAAATGTGCTACTCTTCAAACGGAGAATATAAGTTAAATTGATTAAAACGAGCAGCAGACGCTTGTTTTGACGACAGTAGCAACATGTTAGTGTTTGCATCACTTGGTGCTAAATTTGCTAACGTTATTCTTCAAATTACAATAAAAGCTTTGATTGATTGAAAACATGCGTTTCTGTCCATATTATACAAATATTCACATCAAACGCTAATTAATATTATCTTAGTGAGGACTTGTGACATTGTTTGACAAGAGAAATACTTGTAATATAAATCAATATAACATCGATGTCTTAATGGAAGTTGGTTCCTGTCAGCAGAAACTCCATCCGCACACACAGACCGGAAACAAAATATACATCATAAACGTAAATCAAGACCAACATTTATTAAATACTTTGGTTTGCGAAAAATATAGAAAATAAGAATCTTTATGAAAAATCGTCTAATTAGGAAAATGACAGTAGCAACATTTTAGCAACATTTTAGCGTTTTGCATCACATTCAAATTACGATAAAAGCTTTAATTGATTGAAAACATGCGTTTCTGTCCATATTATATAAATATTCACATCAAACGCTAATTAATATTATCTTAGTTAGGTGACATTGTTTGACAAGAGAAATATTTGTAATATAAATCAATATAACATCGATGTCTTAATGGAAGTTGGTACCCGTCAGCAGAAACTCCATCCGTACACACAGACCGGAAACAAAATATACATCCTAAACGTAACGGAAAGACTTGTCATCAAGACCAAAATTTATTAAATACTTTGGTTTGCGAAAAATATAGAAAATAAGAATCTTTATAAAACTATTAAAAGGACGGATTATATGAAAATAGTTTTTATGGATGAAAATTCGAATGTTTTATTATATGCTTTCAATGGATTATGGGGATTTTCAGTGAAAATAACAATGACAAATAACAGTGAAATAACATTTTTGATAATTCACTGTTTTTGACGGAACTACTTTCTTCAATGAAAAAATAAATTACCTCCCTGTATTGTTTGTTTAGTTACATATTTACCTCCTTGATTATGTCTGCTACTTGACAAATGTCAAAAATGGAGTATTTTGCTGAATTTGATACCAATGGCTTTGAATTTGAAGCTTTTTTTGCATTTATTCGAGCCTCAGTCACAGCACCTTATCATTGATTTTCAGCGGCCCTAGGTCAGGGGACCAGTGTTAGTCTCGATCCCTGCCGTGTAAATGAACGAGTATAAACATCCAACCTCAGACCTGAAAAACATTCAGGATCAGACAAAATTCTCTGAGTTAAACTTGACGTGATTTAATATTTAATCCTGATTATGTACTTGTCAAATATTGACAAGGTATGGCATGGTCCTAATACACGTACACTATGTACGCCCACACGATTTAATCGTATGTGTTTAATTAAACTTTTCGACCTTTAATCAGTACCATAGGTACATAGGTATAATAATTTGCCCCTGGTCCCTAATGATGTGTTGTGTTTTAGCTCGACTTTCGAAGAGAACAACAGCTATTGTCATAGCGTGGTCATAAGCGTCGGCTGCGCTAGCGTCCGCGTTGCTTAACGTTGTTGTTAATATAAGAGATCAATTTCTGGAAAACTACAAGATTTACAAAAATCGCATATTAACCCTCACCCGGTTGGGTGGGATTCGAACCCACGACCCAAACGGCGATAGCGCCTAGCACTGAAGTGACCGCGACCAAACCGATTGCGCCACCGAAACAACTCCAATAAAAAGTTGCTCAAATGACGCTGATATGGTCGTTGTCACTACAGTACATGAGGTATAAGGCGGGAAATGTTTATTATCTGTCGTGGTTCGAATCCCAGCCAACCGGGTGAGGGTTAATATGCGATTTTTAAATATTTAATAGATAGTTTATGTCCCAGGCATTCTAAAACGCGAAATGCGGTGTCTGTCGACATGTCAAAATAGAAGTTATGATTACAAGATTTATAGTTTCAAGTTGATTATGACGTCAACGGATGTATAACTATACGGCATCCATTGCATATAGTAACTGGTTTACGCCATGTTGTGTTTTCACTTTGTGTGCATTTTTGCCATTTTAGAGGTCGTAATTACATCTTATTTGTTTCGTATTTTTGTAGTTTCGTTATAAATTCATCGCTTTTATCTAGGTGAAACTGACCTCTTTCAACCGAAATATTCATAATCATGACAGACACGAGAAAGCGATTACCATACCGAACAAAATACGGAACACTACCAAATCAAGCGTTAATATAACATAGGGAAACTCCCAACGCATAAAGGGGATATTTTTTTCCTATTCAAATTTATATTTTAAGTGCAACTTATGAATGTTCAGTACAATTCGACTCATTCGTATATTAATGACTAAGCGCGACTCATTTGTTGGCTAAGAAACGAACTAAATAAAGAGAGGGAGAAAAAATCCCCTCTTGATTTTATGTAGATATTTCATGTGACGTTGGTTTGTTTTGGTTTATTAAGTTAACAGTCTATATTTATTAACTTTAAGTTATTATTGGTACAAGCTATTATCTTGTATTATCTTGGGTTGAGTTTAATCCGACCAAACAAGTGCTCACTGTATGGCTCGAGTACAAATAAACCTTATAAACGAGGGTCACTCAAAAATAACCGAGATATTAAAGTGAGTTGTTAAATTATGCCTACAAAATGTATTTTAAATTGTATGTTCTATCAATCATCGTCAGTGTTGTTTTTTGACTGACCCTTAAGATCTAGGACAGTATACTTAAACACATTGTTTAATTTTAGTTGAGTTCAGCTTTATAGTTTAAAATGTATGTGTGACATTTACTAAACTCTATGATAGTGCACCGGCTTAATAGATTTCGTATTTTTGAAATAAAAACTGGGAATTGAAGTAGAATGAACTCTTTGTCGAAGGTGTTAGATTTTTTTCGTCTAATTTCGCTGAAAAACATGTCTAACGTAAAACCACAAATTGTCTCAAAAACTGTTTGATCCAGAATAATGATTTATTTACAAACAACCCGGTACAGGATATAGTGTTTTTCAATCAACATATTTTACATGTGTTAAGTTAGACATTCTACTATTGAACTAAGCTCACGAGCTAAATTCAGATAAATTTGTTCATAAATATGTATAACTCGCTTGTTTCGAATGAGAAGGTCGTAAGTACAAAATCAATATTTTGAGAAAGCAAGAAAAAATGTCCGAAAATTACTCTTTACTTACAGCCTTCTCATTCTGAGTCAGCGATATGCTTTTAACTGTCCTTTTTGTGATAGTTTGACATTGCCTTCAAACGTCTAATGTGTGAACGTGACAAATTATGTGATTTATTCATCATGTCTTGAAATGAATCTCTTCTTTGAATTTGAAATTTATGTTCTTTTCTATTTTCAGTGCATGGCTATACAGATACTCTAGATCGACTTCCGTTGACGCATGCGCAGAAGTTTCTTATATAACAATTTGAAGTATGCAATAACTCTTGTTGTCAAAAGCTCTTGAAAGGATTATTTATTTATCAAATACCGAGCTTTGATGTAGGTGAGTGCATCGAGACTTATTCAGCGATGGTTTAACAGATACTGTGTTATCACCATTATTTAACGCGGATTTATATACCCCTCTGTGCTCCCACGGCAGGATTTATTAAATTTAAACAATACCGCAGCTTTTGGGACTATATTTTGTGTATTGTTGCAACTATAAATAATGCCAGGCCACACAAATTTGGGCGAGCATGAACACGGACGTCCTCTTCGTCCTAAAAGCGGAAGTGCGCGAAGAGCGCAGACGACACCTGTGAATAAACCGCGGACGAATACGAACACCAGCGGAACCGGAATTGGATTTGGCCGGAAACAACCCGAACGAAGAGGTCCGAGATCTACCGAAGCAAGAGCTTCGAAGCCAACGCGCGTAGACAGGATTAATAATAAAGAGAATTTTAATGAACAAACTGAAAGTACAGAAAACGGTGAAGAAAATTACAATGAACTTCAAGTAGTCGATAAGGACACACAAGAACAAAACGATACTGGTATGGAGAATAATGATGAAAATGATGTACAGACGGGCGGAAATACAAGAACGCGCTTCACACGACCGGAAACGCCACCGAGGGAGGAAACTCCGCCCCCTGAACCCGCACCGTCACCAAAACCGGAAGTGTTTACACTGGAAAATTTTAACGACAACATGGACTCTTTCTCGAGTGTGTTTTCTTCATCCAAATTTACTAACGTCAATGACGAGTATCCGATCGATGAAATTGTTGACGTCGTCAATGACGTCAAAGAAAAGATTGATGAATACAAACAGCAGACGCTGGCGTCACAGCGTCATCTCAGTACATTGCGAGAGCGCATGCGCGAGGTGAAAGAACGAATACAGAACAATGTTCAACAGAAGTCTAATGCCATCAGAATGAGTAAGTAGTTAGTACTAATTAAAGTATATCGTAGTGAGACGTATTTTTTAGAAGTAAGTTAGTTAATACTAGATCTAATTAAAGTCTTTCCTAGTGTGACGTCGTTATGGAAAAGGAAGTAGTTAATACTATTTCCCAGTGTCTTAAAACTTTAATTTCGTTTAAATAGAAAAACATGTTCTGGTAGTCCGGGACTATAGCTGGAAATTAAATGTTGAGATAATTTCCTTAGACGGTAGTATCTCGTACCGATCTAAGTTGCATGTCAACGTTTTAATAGTCACGACGTCACATGGCGTAGCTATGTGGCCCAAGATTTGTTACTGACACAAGTTTCGACCTTTTAACCATTGGAACTTATCACAATCAGTATTGAACATTATGATTTCTTAGAATGTATGAATTATTTTGTGACATTGATTTGACTCTTTATTAAACCCGAACTCAAGATTCGATGAAAAATATGGGCTGTTTGAGCTTTAAAAACGTTTTATCGATAGTCCACTGACAGTTAAATGAGAACAGTAAAAAACATAAGCTCATCCGATTGGTAATATCTATTCATCTAGGTCTAACTGTGTGTAACTGAGATAACTGAAGACTCCCTGTTTTCTTTCGAATACGATAGTTCTCTCGTTAGTATTACTTATTGAATCGACAGTAAATGTATCCATACGGTCCATTCAAAGTCTAATAAGAGCGGGTTTAAACATTAGCTCATCCGTCGGGTAAACTTTATTTATTTATACAGGTTTAATTGAGTGTATAACTGAATTAACATTTGCCGTCCATCATCTTCTTTCTAATGGGATAGTAGATAAAAAGTGTCTTTAAATGTATCATAAATTCCAATGGAACATCAGTTCGTGGTTTTGGTAAAGAGACCGCTTCGATGGGACGTTAATTCGAGGAGTTTGCATTTCAGGCAATAAAACAGGGGTCAAAATTATTGTTCGATGGAATTTGATGGTCTTTTTTTAACCACGACCTCGAAATTTCGTCCCATCAAAATTAAATGATTTCATAGTATATTATAATTTACGTGTTATACAGCAACTACCTACGATTTTCGATAAAAATGGTAAAATCTAGCACACCATACAGGATTCAAAGACTCTTCGTGAAGCATCCACAAGTCGTTAACACACTGTCAACGTGCTTAATGTCGCTAATTTTGCACTGAGATACAATTTCATTGTTGAGAATTATTTGATTAAGCTCGGTACAGAATAATTAGCTAGTCTACCCTTCGAGTGCATCTATAGTACCACAGACATAGGCCATCCCTTTAAAAATGTTTGGTTAGGAAAACAAATAACAAACCAAAACTGCGTAATCATTATTTCATTTCCAGGAAGAACACTAAAGTTAAACAGTCTAATATAATATGATAAGTGTAATAAACAAACACGTCTTTCGGTAATCAATCTTACTTGACTTAAGGGTATGAACAGCCAATCAGATCAGACTGTATCTATCTATCTATCTATCCATCCATCCATCCATCCATCCATCCATCCATCCATCCATCCATCCATCCATCCATCCATCCATCCATCCATCCATCCATCCATCCATCCATCCATCCATCCATCCATCCATCCATCCATCCATCCATCCATCCATCCATCCATCCATCCATCCATCCATCCATCCATCCATCCATCCATCCATCCATCCATCCATCCATCCATCCATCTATCTATCTATCCTTATTCTCAAATTACGCAAGATCAATTTTAAATACTTCCCTAGGTAACTTTTATACGTATAGTGAGAATAAATTAACTTTACTTTGCTCGTGTGTTTCCTTAATATGTGCATTACAGTCCGTTCAAAATTACAAAATAACGTTTATAAACAATGTCTCGTCCTTCATGTAAACTATGTTTATCTAGGTTTAACTGGGTGTAACTGATTTAACTTTAATCCTCACCATTCTTTCGAATGGGATAGTTCGTTCTTTAGAATTTACCTATTGAATCAAAAGTAGCAATATTTTGCCGGATAAAAAATACAGCTCACATTAAACAACGAATATATACATGTACACGGACATTCAAGGATACCATGTTTAAAGAGGCATTCCCTATAACTAGCATATTTTTCTCTACTATCACATTAAATGAGCTAAATGTACAAAGCTCTATCAATTATCATAATTTGTCAGAAAAAAGTGTGTGCAAATATATATCTATAATTTCAGAAATATATTCAAATCACCAATGAAAATTCATCGCTTCCAGCGATTTATTATTATGTGGTCAAAGGGAAACTACTCATGACTTTTTTGACTCGTCACGGAAATATATTTCATTGTTTTCTCGGTAATTGGTTGCAGCTTTTTGTTGAAGATTTTTGGAGTTTAAGCAATAATGATTCTTATTTAATGTATAATATTCCTGAATCGATTTAATCGATCAAAGTTATAGGTAACGCCTCTTTAAAGTTCTTAGATATACAGTATTTTTTTTGGGAAGCTGTACAATGTATTTTACTAGATACATGTATTGGTTGAATTTATGGTTTTCCAAGGTGTGATGCCAAAACAAATAAAAACACAATTTACGACCATGTCCTGATCAGCCTTGATTCATTCTAAATCTCTTTTTTATTGTCAATAAAACGTTCACAGTACGTGTTAGGGTTTTCACAATACCCTGCCAGGCAACCAATCCAGTCGTCAGGAATGTTAACGACACAGTGAAAGTTTTATTTAATTCGTGTTTTCAATCCCTGTTTTGCAATTAAATAACATTTAACTTACATGTACTGTATACGTAAGTCAAGTCTTCACATTCATGAACGATTGGTGTTTTAAACATGTGGGCGTAAAGATGCATGTTTTTATATATGTATGGATATTAAATTAAACATATAAGTCTTCTGTAATATTATGCTATTATCGAGGCATGTCAGTCCGTTATGCCTGGGTCACAATTGTCAATCAGTTATCCCTATGTTACAATTACCATTCAGTTATGCCTGTGTCACAATTGCCATTCAGTTATGCCTGTGTCACAATTGTCATTCAGTTATGACTGGGTCACAATTGTCATTCAGTTATGGCTGGGTCATAATTGTCATTCAGTTATCCCTGTGTTACAATTACCATTCAGTTATGCCTGTGTCACAATTGCCATTCAGTTATGACTGTGTCACAGTTGTCCTTCAGTTATGCCTGTGTCACAGTTGTCCTTCAGTTATGACTGTGTCACAGTTGTCCTTCAGTTATGACTGTGTCACAGTTGTCCGTCAGTTATGACTGTGTCACAGTTGTCCTTCAGTTATGACTGTGTCACAGTTGTCCTTCAGTTATGACTGTGTCACAATTGTCATTCAGTTATGTCTGTGTCACAATTGTCATTCAGTTATGCCTGGGTCACAATTGTCATTCAGTTATGACTGGGTCACAATTGTCATTCAGTTATGACTGGGTCACAATTGTCATTCAGTTATGACTGGGTCACAATTACTATCCAGCTATGCATGTGTCACAATTGTCATTCAGTTATGACTGGGTCACAATTGTCATTCAGTTATGACTGGGTCACAATTGTCATTCAGTTATGCCGAGGTCACAATTGTCATTCAGTTATGCCTGGGTCACAATTGTCATTCAGTTATGCCTGGATTACAATTATCATTCAGTTATGCCTGGGTCACAATTGTCATTCAGTTATGCCTGGGTCACAATTGTCATTCAGTTATGCCTGTGTCACAATTGTCATTCAGTTATGCCTGGGTCACAATTGTCGTTCAGTTATGTCTGTGTCACAATTGCCATTCAATTATGCCTGGGTCACAATGGCCATTATGTTATACCTGCTTAACAAGTTAGGACCTTTCCTAAATCAAAAGACAAGTTCCCGTATGATCAACTCCCCTAGACAAGCTTTCCCCTGTTAACAATATTTTACGACATTGTGGTTAATCATTGGCACTAATACTTGTCCATACATTTTCAACACACTTTATTGCTGTTGTTTATTGTTGTTGTTGTTGTTGCTGCTGCTGCTGCTGCTGCTACTGCTACTGCTGCTGTTGTTGCTTAGCAACGTTGATCACATGTCATAACATTTGGCATTCTGATCACCTCGGACGTTTACGCATTGAACATATCAATTTACCAGAGACAAACGGAAATGGCCGAACTTTCATGATTCAACATTAATTCGATTTAGCTTTATCACTAACCAGTGTCTTTGATGTTTATAGTTGTTGAAAATAAATAAAATCGTCAAGGGGGAGAGGATCTGGAACAAAGTTTACTTGTTTAAGATAAATAGAAGAGAATGAGAGTTTGAAAAGCTCACACGGTTTATAACCGCTTCCCTTCAAGTTGATAGTAAGCGGCTTTAAGTACTTTATATTGACGAACCCAGAGTGGATTTAAAAGCAGTGCCTCATAAACAATGTAATTTTGCACATTTAGTAGTGAACAACAAGGTTTTACTGAGCCATGGCTTAAAGAGATAACACAAAACGGTGTTTGCGTAATGTTTACTAGCTGTTGAAAATCAATAAGAATTTCGAATCTATTTTCGTATTTGCCTTCGAGTAATACAGATTTAAGTGCATTTTCTTGTCTTTTTGGACATATTAGGCCTTAAGAGAGGAACAGAAAATTGTGTGATACATATAGAATCCACGTGCGCTACCCGAGCTCTTCTCCAGTAGACGCCATGGTTCTTTGACTTGCACCGATACACGCGAGACTTATACCTTTTTGTTACCACCAAATTCATATTTTCTATAAGGGTGCTTGTCTTGGGTAGCGTTTTATGGCCATTTATATGAAAATAACAAAAACATGAATCCGGTTCCGGTGAGACAACACAAAACCATCGAAAAACACGACTCTGGTCCCACATATTTTTCATTCAGCCTCGAAACATACTAACTGAAATGTCAGAAGTTTAACCTAGTAATAAACTACTTCTGTCAAAATCTCGTCTCAAATAACTGTTTAGATTATACACATTTTCCTTTTAAACTTTTCCAATTCATAAATTTCCTTTTCAAATTAATCGACTGTTTAATTAGCGGTAAGATATAGATATCTACAGACGCCTAGCGTATTATTATATCTAATTTGCATAATGACGTCACAGTAAAAGTACACGATATAAATATTTACTTGGTCGATAAAATTTGATTGAAAATTTGATTGACATGACCGACTTTCTGATACTGATGTGTTTGTGAACAAAATAAGCCACGATAAAAGAAATACAAATGTAGATCGATATTGTACGGTGGGAAATTTCGTGGATTTAAGAAAATGAAATTTCGCGGGTCCTAAATTCTTGAATTGCAAAAGGCAGTAGGAATGCCTTCGTAGCTCAGTTCTTAGCACTTGTCGTCTAATATGGCGACCCGTGTTCAAATGAGTTGAGTCACTCAAACGCAATATTTCATCACTCAGAAATGTGAATCGAAAATAAATGCTATGCTTGGCTATGCTCGTGATAAGCCCTTGTTCAATATGTATGAGATATTCGATTTACGGCGATTAGAATTCGTGCCCATATACGACTATACGTCCCGCTATTTTGACGCGAAACAAAATCCCCGCTCTCACCCGGAAGTGCGGGGGATATCAGAAATGTAAAAACCCGGTACTTGTTCCCCACTCTCCTCTGTCCCTCCTCGAGATTAGGGGACGAGCTTTCAATTAACTGGGGTATAATATTCTGCGGTATCACATACAAGGTAGATACGTTATCGACTTCATTTTTAATTTACTTCACTATCTCTAAGAATCAATATATTATATAAAATCATATAAATAGTTGAGTGTGTAGAGATATTGACTCCATCTTGATTTACTATTTTGAAGTGTCTGTATATTGCACGCACTACTGTGTAAATTAAGTTTAGCGTAGTGGTAAAGAGTCCGCGTTGATTGTGGTTTCGTTCCCTCGTTTGTCGCATCATAGATGTACTAAATAGTTTGCGTGAGCGTCAGAGTATGATTCGGACCGACAGGGAACGGCACCATCACATTTAGCAAACGCATTAGCAAGCTATGCTGTCACACAACCACACAAATAGTGTTGCACAAATACCAGTATCGATATGACGAACAAGTACTAAGCACCAAGTCTATCATTTCCGTTGCTTGGCAACGAGTTTTGATAAGTATCATGTAGTTTTCAAAGTCGGCCAAATTACGTTAGTATTATTATTCCTATTTTTTGTCTAATCAAAAGCCATGAGCTTTCAAGGTTTTTGATCCCCTAATGCAAAAAGGTCATTTATATATCGATGGCTTAGAATAAGTAAGTCGTAACTTCCAAATTGATATTTTGAGAAAACGCGGAAAAACTGTCTGACATTTACTCTTTACTTATGGTAAAACAAACTTTTACAACTTCATTTTGGTCAACATGACCAGTTCAGATTTATATGAAAATGGGCTCATAAGAAGCGTCTTGTGAATTGTATGAATCTTAAAAGGAACGTAAGTGGCACTTACGACCTTCTAATTCTAAGCCATCGATATAGTAAATACCTACATACATGTTATTGAGCAATTTGGCTGTTTCGCCTCTCTCCTTTGCACTTTAATGTGTTTATAATTCGATGGCTTAGAATTAGAAGGTCGTAAGTGCCACTTACGACCTTTTAAGATTCATACATATTTAGAATAAGCATCACGAGGCGCTTCTTATGAGCCTATTTTCATGAAAATCTGAAATTGTCATGTTGATCAAAATGAAGTTTTAAAAACGTGTTTTCCCATAGTTAAAGACTAAATTACAGACAGTTTTCTCTTGTTTTCTATATATATCGATTTTGTAGTTACGACCTTCTTGTTCTAATTTAAGCCAGCGAATTCTATCTCTATTATTTTCAACAACCTGTACAGTACATGTACTTTAAAATTGTGCCAGTTCTATTATTGCTCCTTATAAAATTTGTTCTCAAGCACTCATTCAATCTAAAGTAAAAATGAATACGTTACCCAAACTCTTGTGTTAATTGTGTTTCTTATACCAATAATCCATTTCATTTCTTTATACTATGTATTCATTGCGGCGGTTTGGTTCATATTTATTATATAATTTGTATTTGCTTGAACTTTTTGAAATCTGAATACATGTATACTCTACCAGGCTACGTCAATGATCTCGAGGCCACCCGAGTTCTCTCCCTTAGACATTTTCTCTCGCGATTATGTGGTTAGAAGATTCCACCGTTCTCGGTGAGGATTTGGTTTGTCTATGCGCTACAGTATTTATAATCAAAGGGCCTGATAATCTGTTTATGGAATCGGTCCAAAATAAACAGACTCTCAGTACGACGTCGTGTGAATAAATGAGTTATATAATAGAGGAAAATCGTAAATACATTGAACAATATTATTTATTTACTCTTAATGTACGTTTATATAATTTGGTGTTTATTTTACCAATTCATCAAATAAGTTGTGGTATATAAGGCTTGAATGGAAACGGTAAATATACCGGATGTGAAATGTTATGATTTAATATTTACTAGTACGCTGGATAATAAGAAATGTTATCTTAATATAGTTATTAAAGTGTATAGAGCTATATTCTTACAGTCATTTAATATCAGAATAATTACTTGCACCGTTTTTAGTATGATACTAGACTACCTTAATTGCAAATTAAAACTTTGGATGGGTTCCGTGTACTTTGATTCAATCGTCTAAAAATATACATTTCTTATAAATTCATAGGGTGTTCTAGAACACTTTCGTATAAAATGGACAGTTCGCATGTCAAATAAATCACACAGAGAGTTTCTGTTAAAACTGAAGCGAAAAATGATCTAATGGATATGAAAGCATAATTGTTTTTCACTTTTTGAAACTTTTTTATTTAAAAAAAATATTGTCCAATATAGCTCTATAACCTTTAAGCGCTAGATTAAAATGAGAAGTTCGTAATTGCTACTTACGATCTTATACCACCTTCTAAAACTCATGCATATTTGAAATCTTGTAAGTGCTTACAACTATATAAGACGCATACATATTTGAAACATGCACCCAATAAAGGCGTCTCTGGGTCGGTTCCGTGAGGAGACGCATCAAAGTTGATAAATAGTATACACTTAACAAATTATGCAAATATGCATGTCTAAATTGGCCATATTTCAATAAACGTTGGACCGATCAAGCTGAAGTTTTCCATAAATACAGTTGATTTTATATCACATGAAACAAAAATTAAGCACACATGAATAATAAATATGATGGTGCGTAAAAGGCAATGTTGCGAAACTAAAATATTGCCAAAGACAAAGCACTAGACCGACGGAAATCATTCTAGTAACGAGTAGCATCTTCTGTTTGAGATATAGCTTGGCCGCATTGACATGAGTCTGACCTATTGATTACTATAATTTAACAGTCGATATATTGTCTTCGTAAACAACACCGATTGAATGTTTTTTTATAATCGGTGAGTATCACGATGACGCCCGAGATGTACAAACACTAATCTTAAATGCCGATATTGCACAATTTGCTTGCGGAATTTGATATATTCAAAGCAAGAACCTTGAATATATGCTTGCATAAAGGTCGGGTTCAGGTCAAAATAGCCAAGCTATAACAACGCTGTAAAGAATTCTTTGGAAGATTTATCCATTCTCGCATAAATATAAAGAAACATATGGATTACCTCCCATGGAAAGTGCTACGCAGCGCAACATGTTTTTAGGTAGCACTTTCCATGGGAGGTATATATATATATAATCCATTATTTATGTATTTAATTGAACGGGGTGTATAAATTGAATGAAGGCGTTCGATAGCGCTTTGATTAGTCGACGGACACCTAGTGTTACAGTCGACTAGGCACTTATGCATAGGTCCCACTAAGCACTTTTTGGACCTCGGTGATGTACTCCTGATTTAAATAAATGAACATCTGTATGTATCGGGAACAGGGATATCATAAATGTTCTAACGATTATCCCCGAAGCTTTCCCCTACATCTCGAGGACCCTTTTCTTGATGTCTTCCGATGCCCATTTATTAATCGGCAGTAATACCGCCGAGGCAAAAATATATCAGTGGGACCTAGGCAGCATGAACGATGATGTTATGGCTGAACGGACGATTTGAATTCGGTGCTTGTATGGCTCATGTTGTACCAACTCTACTTTCATCCACCAATAAGACTTTGTGTCCAACAATGTTGTTAGTCTCCATACGACTGAAGAAGAAAAAAGAAATCCAAACGGATTTGTAAACTCCGAAAGAAAGTATATACAACAAATATTTAAACTACTTATGTCGCAAGATAACTATGGTGATTTGGACACACAGTGAAGACCCAAAACCAAATCAATTTATCTGATCATGTTTGAAGACTGTGTAGCCCGCCATGTAGATGTTAAACAAGTTTATTGAAACTGTAGCCTTCTATTATTTTTATCGGTATTTTAAGTGACTTCGAGTGATTTTCCATTTTAAGTTGTTAAAATATCTACGTCAAATTTAACAAACACTTTTCGCCGTAGAAACAGGGTCGTTACAAACCGAGTGTCGTAGTTGATCTGATAAAAGCGCTGAACTCTAAACTTTAATTATAATATGCTAACTTAACAAAGTTCTTCCGAACTATTTACCTTGAACCATCAGCTATATACGAGAGTCTCAAAACCAATCCGATCGTCGTTCGGCTATCTGGACAGGAGGCAGAACAGACATCGGTCTGTCATCGAGGCATTGCCAGACAAAAATCAAAGGGTTGCTTAGGGACAAAGATATCGTGTCGATGACATTGCGGTGACTTGCTTATGTCCGCCCGACGACTTACAGAAATGGTAGATATCGACCTATGCCGGGGAAATTTTGTCGAACACGGGGTATGCCATGTCCGGTGTGGGCACGTGCGTAAACGTAGTGTACACACCGAATACCGGTACATGGACATCGTCCAACGTCCGGGTGATCTGTGATCAATATATAGCATTTATACCATTAAATTGAATCTGTTAAGGTATTGCAGTAAGACGGAGCGGTCTTTGTCACGGTGTAACGTTTATTATACTAGAATTAAAAACTTTCTTTCGATTGAAACTAGAAAACGTTTTTATAATGCATACATTCTTCCCCATTTTGACTTTTGCTGTATTATATGGGGAAATTGTACTAGCAGTCTTGAAGATAAACTTATAAAATTCCAGAAAAGAGCGGCTAGAGTAATTCTTGATAGCGATTATTCTACTCCTTCAACTGCTTTATTTTCAAAACTTAAATGGATGACGTTTCATGAGCGTGTTATTTATCAGAAAGCTATCCAAATGTACAAGACTCTCAGAGGAGATGCACCAGATTATCTTCAGAATGCATTTACATTTACTACAGATATTCATTCACGACTGTTACGTTCTTCTTCTACATACCAATTGTACAGTCCAAAACCCAACACCGAGTTATTTCGCCATACTTTTGTTTTCTCTGGCACCTCAATATGGAATTCGATCCCTCTTTACATCAAAAACTCTACTTCTATTCAACATTTTAAAACTTTATATCTACGCTGGGTGAAGCCATCATACTTTGAAACATCCCATGCTATTGCTACAACCTAATGACTGGCTAGCAAACTTCATGCAAACATTACTATTGCAGGTATAATAATCTATATATCCGTCTGCATAATTATTCCTTTGTGTATTATGTTTTTAAAATGCCATTGCTTTAAGTATATTGATTATGTCGTTCACATGTATAATGATACGCTGGCTCCTATGGTGTGTCTATATCGGATTTAGCGTTTTTGTTTAATTACAGCTGTAGATATTGTCTTGATAATGTTTCTATTATTATGCATAGGTATACCTTCTTTTTTTCAAATCCTTTCACTGACACTCTTTTATGAATTTTTCAACTTATATTGTGAGACATCATAGGGGCCAAAATATCAAAATATCTAATATCATTGTTTTCTTGGCATAGTTATTTTTCTAGTTCATAGTTCATTGTTCATTGTTGAGGATCTTATTGAAGATTGATAGTTTCGTATATATATTGTCAAATAAGTTTCCTCGTAAAATAAAGTCTTTATTATTATTATTATTATTATTATACCCTGGGACGCGGTCCTACTGAATTCATTGCCTAAAATCTCTCATTTACAATAAGTACGGTATCAACACACTGCTATAATAAACAGACTCCTTTAAAAGTTATATGAAGTGGACAATTTATCATTTTCTCAAGGGCTTGCGAATTGATGGCGCTCCGAGAGAACGATGTTAAAGTCAAACCTTACGTACTCTCGCAGTCGGTCAGATTTTAAATTTATTGGCCACTTTTAATAGTAACACAAGTAGACTGTCGAATATATTGCTACAATACAGGTATGTTCAAAGTTTAGGGTTCTTTTGTGTGTATGATTTATTAAGTTAATAAGGGTTCGTGTTAAAACTCGTTATTATCGGCACCTTTTGTGAAAATCGGACTTTTGGTTGATAATAAAAACAATTCAACCCGTTATTATCGGCACCTTTTGTGAAAATCGGACTTTTGGTTGATAATAAAAACAATTCAAGCCGTCATTAATAAGTGTATTGCGGAGGATGAATTAATAATGTGAAAGGATGTGATCGACTTTTTAGGTATGAACTAACAGTTTTTGTAGAATGAATGATATATTATCCAGGAAAAGGCATGCGTTAAAAACCGTATTTTCCGTATAAGATTTGTTTTCGCAATTTCGGCTGATTTAACCTTATCAAATAATGTATGCTTTGAATTGCAAGAATATGAAGCATGCTCAAGTAATATTAAGTTTAAATATACTTTGTATTGCATGGCCAGATTCATTTGAATAGCATAATATATACACACTAGATAATCTATCAGCATTTGGATGGACAACAAAGATAACGACTGAATAAAGGGGATCTTAAAATTGAACTAACATATTGAAACATACTTGATAGTTCAATTGAGCATGCATATAGACGTCTGTCCGTGATGTTTTAAACTAGATCAAGTCGTAGTTATGCCTCATTTGGTCGCTTGGATCACTTGTTGGCATATATTTGTGAAACTAGGTCGTCCTGCAGCGGGGACTTGGGGAACTTGGTCGGATGTTAGCTGGGTGCACTGCTATTTTGTAATATTCCCGATGGTACGTCTTACAGGTGATGATAATTTACAGGATTCGAACACTGACTGTGACATAGCCAATCACTTAAGTGCACAGACAATCCAAAGTCAAACAGTTAGCCACCAATGCCAGAGTCTGACATAGACCGAACCATCCACATCACCAAACATGGATGCTTCAAGCAAGTCTTAAATACTCACTCCGCAATGAATGGCCCACTGCGGTCTATGAAATTCGTGCACTGCACCACCGCAACATAGCCAATTCGTTAAAGATGGTTATGTTCTAGCTCCCTTGTTTGATGCTAATGCACCAATCAGTTGCACCAACGGCCCCATCCCCCGGGGAGGGGCGGCGATAGGCGGGTGAGTTTTACTTTTTGGTTGTTTGTCAAAACCCAACCATTCCACGGCCCTGCGGAGAACAGCTGGTATTTTCCGGTCCCTGACAACTGAATATTGTCCCCGGGTTATTGGTTTGGAGAAAAAATCCTAAACATTTCAACGGCAGTGTGCGGTGGAAGCTGGAAGGTAAAAACGCGACCGTTTCCCCGGCTATGCAAGGTGGGGCGCGGATGGCATCATGCAACTGACTGGTGCATAAGCGTACTGTTACATATCGTTACTAGTAAAATATAACCCTGCAACACTGTCCGTACAAACATGAGTACGGAGTCACAGTCAATTTAACTCCTCAAGCAAGGTCATATGGCTTCACCATATAATTATTTTCATAAAATTATAAATATTACTTGTTGTTTGAAAATAATTAAGGTTGTTAGTGAAAGCCAACACTCAACCGTCTACTTGAAATGACCGGATTTTCTTACCGTATGTACACTGATAGGTGTCACAAATATGCCATTCGACACTGTTTGTATTTATTTAATAATTTCATAATTACAATCACCAAAATCTTGTCTTTGAGGTTGGAAAATTGACCTTTTGGCTTAAAGTAACACGAGCTATTTGTAAGAATGGAGTTATTGATCGAAGATGGTTAAAGTTGAAATTGCTGTACTCAGATTTCCCATGTAGTTATATTGATATTGATCGAAGACATATCAATATACCATCCAATTAGAAGATTTTGTCACTTTGTGGTCATCAGGAGATCTAACTAGGCTGGATACCATCGCTTCTGTTCAGATTTATATTGAAACCTGTGGATGCTACTTAAGTTGGTTGGGTAGAACTTGTGTGATCTAAAGTGAGACTTAACTTGACGTAGTGGTTAGATTGGTAAGTTAGTACTATTAATTTTAAACTAGTTTTAATAGAATAATAATATTATTATAATTTAATCGCATATTACAACTCCTCAATCTTAGACCAGTATCATGATTCCGTGCTTTCATTGGTCAATCTTAGACTAGCATCATGATGCCGTCTTTTCATTGGTCAATCGTAGACTAGTATTATGATGCCGTCTTTTCATTGGTCAATCTTAGACTAGCATCACGATGCCGTCTTTTCATTTGTCAGTCTTAGACCAGCATCACGATGCCGTCTTTTCATTGGTCAATCTTAGACTAGCATCACGATTCCGTCTTTTCATTGGTCAATCTTAGACTAGCATCACGATGCCGTCTTTTCATTGGTCAATCTTAGACTAGCATCACGATGCCGTCTTTTCATTGGTCAATCTTAGATTAGCATCACGATGCCGTCTTTTCATTTGTCAGTCTTAGACCAGCATCATGATGCCGTCTTTTCATTGGTCAATCTTAGACTAGCATCACGATGCCGTCTTTTCATTGGTCAATATTAGTCCAGTATCATGATGCCGTCTTTTCATTGGTCAATCTTAGACTAGCATCACGATGCCGTCTTTTCATTGGTCAATATTAGTCTAGCATCATGATGCCGTCTTTTCATTTGTCAATCTTAGACTAGCATCACGATGCCGTCTTTTCATTGGTCAATATTAGTCCAGCATCATGATGCCGTCTTTTCATTGGTCAATCTTAGACTAGCATCACGATGCCGTCTTTTCATTGGTCAATATTAGTCCAGTATCACGATGCCGTCTTTTCATTGGTCAATCTTAGACTAGCATCACGATGCCGTCTTTTCATTGGTCAATATTAGTCCAGCATCATGATGCCGTCTTTTCATTGGTCAATATTAGTCCAGTATCATGATGCCGTCTTTTCATTGGTCAATATTAGTCCAGTATCATGATGCCGTCTTTTCATTGATCAATCTTAGACTAGCATCACGATGTCGTCTTTCCATTTGTCAGTCTTAGACCAGCATCATGATGCCGTCTTTTCATTGGTCAATATTAGTCCAGTATCATGATGCCGTCTTTTCATTGGTCAATATTAGTCCAGCATCATGATGCCGTCTTTTCATTGGTCAATCTTAGACTAGTATCATGATGCCGTCTTTTCATTGGTCAATCTTTTACCAGCATCAAAATACAGCCTTTTCATTGGTCAATATTAGTTCAGCATCAAAATACTGCCTTTATATTGGTCAATCTTTTACCAGCATAAAAAACCAGCCTTTTCTTTGGAGAATCTTAGACCAGCTTCTAAATACAGCCTAAGCATTGGTTAATCGGGTTACTGTTTTGCCAAGACACTTGTAAATGCAATTTCTTAAATGTAAATTAAAAATTAAAAACGTTTTATAAATTATAACATCCACACAATCAAGGTTGTAAACAGTGTTGTTCTTTTTGTATTATTATTAACGAACTTCTACATTCACAAAACATGTATACCTGTTGATAAAAGAAAAATTCAGAATTTGGATTGAAACCTTGAAAAGTTAAATGATTTTCTACAGGGTTTTGATAAAACAGTAGCCATGTCTTTCGGTCAATAATTCATTACTTAGTACGGAGTCCGACTTAAATGGCCAGGTTGGACTTTAACACACTCCCGATTCGGACTTTTACTAGAGTACCTAATATTTGCTTTTTATTTACTCCAAGAATAAATCGGCCAATATTGACAATTGTAGAACATATTTGTATACTACCTTAAGCCGAGTTTAAGGTGCCATTGACTTCTATTGTTTCGCGATTTTGTACAACATAGTTATGTAACCTGACACATATCGACCACAAAATCATGTACCTTTGGAAGTTTAAGTAATGAACTCAGGTATCCTGGTACGACATTATTGGATAACAACAATGTTTAAGTTATTCTTACTGAAGTGGTTGCGTCTGTCGGTTTTTTATTTATTATATGGTGCTTAAAGCCTTTGGCAGCTATGGGTGCCAATTATCGCAAATCGGAATTTTTTATAGGGACTCAACTCCATTTTGTAAATTGCAAAATTTATCAAAAAGCTCTCTTAGAATCACTTTTTTTGGCTTGACCAACCTTTACATTTATACACGATTCTTGACTTAATTCATCTCTAGAGAAGAAGAAATAATCGTATAACGTCGGTTGATTATCTCAATTCACCTAAAATCTATTACCGTGACTAACGCAGTAAAATATATATTCAACGTTGTGTCCCTACGCGTGGTGTTTTAATACCGAGAAAAGCCGTTAACTAATTAACGGACTGTAAAACATGTTCGGTAGTTTTCACCAATAGCGCCTTTGATCGTAATGTAAGTGGTAAGAATACTAAAAATATATTTGTTAAACATAGTTGTGTGATTAAAACGTCTACAAAAACGTGTTTGAATCATCGAAATGGAGGTTAGTCCCTTCATTGCCCGTCGGCAGTTAACTATGCTTGTGTTGATTTGCGAAAATTTAAATAAGGTAAGGTAAGAACCAATACCCAATGTGGGGAACGTTAAATGTAGAATCATAAATAAATGGGGAAATATAAAATGTAGAAATATTTTGCTTGTTCCATGTTTCGTATGCCCTAACTATGTGTTACATACATTAAGTAGAACTACATTTTGTGTATTTACAATCTCACGTGTCAATATCCATACGCGCAAGGTCAATGCCACCAGACAGTAGAACTATTTACCAGTTTACGTGTCAATGTTCGCGTCTTTTATCTATAACTTGTCTTTTAAACAAGGTGTACGACGACATTCTAGTTCAACGTCCGTCTTATGTAAATATTTACGACACATACTGCTACAACCATCGCCTGTCCACAAACAGCAGCACAACATTCACAAACTGTGCCGTAGTTTATCATTAATTTTCGCGGGGGCTAAATTTCGTGGATTTCGTGGTTCACTTTCAACCTCGAAATCAAATCCCAGCGAACACTAATTTTGACCCTACTATTTATTATCTGAAATGCAAAATCCACGAATAAACGTCCCATCGAAACGGTATTTTTTACGAGAACACGAAATTTCGAAACATCGAAATTAAATAATCTTACAGTAGTTGTTTCATGATAAGAAATTTAAAATATTCGTCCAGGAATATTTCATATCAGATAATGGTTCATTCATTCATCTATTTATCCACGACCGATCGTAAACATATTTACGACGAAGACGCGCGTACTATGCGAGCTTATTTGGTAATGTTATGGTAAATTGTGACGTTAATTACTGTAAAATCATAAATTATCATATTTTCGTGATGTCAAAGTTTCGCGAATTTACTTTTTTGATACGTTGACTACTGTAAAGTCATATTACAATTATTTTCGCGATGTCAAAATTTCGCAAATTTTCAAATGTGGAGTACTTCGCAGGGTTAAATATTCGCGATTTTTAAAATTATTTTTATGTACAACTTTGTTCATGCCCGCCCCTGATACATATTTCCACGCGTATTTCTCGAATCATTTTATATCGCGAAATTTAATAGCTCGCGAAAATGTAGGCTTTGTATACGGTATACGTTGTCGTTCTTTTTTCTCAATAAAAACCATTGCGTATGTAGCCATAACACCTAGTATCATTTAACCTTAGAACAAAAATAGGTCATGATTTGACAAGCCCTCACAGATATGGTGAACTATTTTCATGTCAATATACTAGTACATAGAACGATAAATAAATATCAATAGAACAATTTATCACTCAGATTAAACGCTACTGTTTATGGTATAAATAACACAACACGCACGAACGCAGTTTATAAACAATCAATTATACCGGCAGAAAACACGCTTGTATAGTTTTAAAATTGAAAATATTTCAATATAATTAAATTTGTGTACGACTTATTTGAGTACGAAAAAAATTGAGTGCGAAAGGATAATTCGTAGAAAATTTATTAACGAAATTGAAAATTTGACTAAAATTTTGTGAAATTTAAATTGTGCAAAATTAGCCAGAGTGTCTGAACTTTAGTGAATTATTCAACATCTACTGACTGATTAATTTGTTGGTTTCATAATTATCTATTGACGAATGACCATGTACCGTGTTGTTGGATTTTCGCATAATGCGACGGAAAAACGGCGAAAAATAAGTGGAAGTTATACATATTGTAAGAATATGTCTTGTTTTATTGTATAAGTTTATTATTTCTCCAGAATATTGAATTTAACATATTTGATGCTTTAAAGTACATGTATTAGCTATCAATATTAATTATGCCGAGCAATATGTTGATCACATTCGGATAAGTATAACGAGTATAGTGCGCCCATGATAATAAGAAGGCGGGAAATTTGGTATATGTCTCAAAGGTGGAACAATCACGCATACACGATATCATCAGTGCTGTTTTAGTATAAAATTGACTCTGTTTGTGTTTTTTGGTTATCTAATTTGCGGCTGTAGGCACTGAATGAAGATATCGTTTCGATATTAATTTATTTAACGATATATCGATGCGTCATCGATATATCACTACCGATATATCGATATGCCGTCGATATTTGTCCACCGATATATCGATGAACTTAGGAATCGACGATAAATATCAAACAATATAATATCGACAAATCTTAGTTAATTATCTCCATTTATATCGTTGTATCGAGAAACGGTCGATGTTTTGTCTGTGCATCATCGATAATTATCTACCGATCATGTAATACGTACTCCGACTTTTTTGAATATGCTGTAGGATTGCGGCAAGGGGAGGTAATATCACCTGTACTATTTTCGTTGTTTGTAGAAGATTTAGAGCTGTATTTACAAAACAACATAGACTCGGGTCTTAGTTTTGATGACATTGTTCTTATTTTATTATTGTTTGCCGATGATATGGTCATTCTTGGTAAGTCACCTGACGAAATAAATGCTAGTTTAGAATTATTAAATAATTATTGTACAGAGTGGAGTTTAGAAGTAAATGTACAGAAAAGTAAAGCCATGGTATTTAGAAAACGGGGAGGTTTGTTTGAAAATGAATATTTTATGTATAATGGAAACAAATTAGAAGTTGTTAACGATTTTACCTACCTGGGGACTGTTTTTAATTATACTGGCAATTTTTCTTTGAATCAGCAACAATTGACTGGTAAAGCCTTAAAAGCACTAAATGTACTTTTAATTAATTGTAGAAAATTTAAGATGAAACCAAAAATTCTTTGTCAGTTATTTGATTCTTTTGTTGGATCCATATTGAGTTATTCATCAGAAATTTGGGGTTTTGGTAAATCAAAAGAAATTGAAAGAATACACCTAAAATTTCTAAAGAAAATTCTTAATGTTAAAATGAATACATCAAATGCAGCTGTATATGGGGAATTAGGGAGGTATCCATTGCATATATCAAGATTTTTACGTATACTTAAATATTGGTTTAAAGTAATCAATACAGACAATATAATTATAAAAAAAGTATATAATGTATCTTATATAGATTGTATTAATGGAAAGAAAAATTGGGTGTCAAATGTTAAAAAGTTGTTATGTGATCATGGATTTAATTATGTATTTGAAAACCCATTTAGTGTAAATGAAAAGAACTTTTTTATTTTGTTTAAACAAAGGTGCATCGATTGTTTTTTGCAAGAATGGTATTATAAAAAATCTTCTAATTCAATGTTATTATTATATGATCATGTTAAAGAAGAATTTTGTTATGAAAGTTATCTCGATGTTATACCTAGTGATTTGAGAAATTGTCTTACTCGTTTTCGAGTTTCATCCCATTCCTTAAGAGTTCAAACAGGCAGATATGGAACAAATAGAATACCAAGGAATGAACGTATTTGTATTTATTGTAATACTAATGATATAGACGATGAACTACATTTTCTCTGTAAATGTCCATGTTTTCAGGATCTTAGACGCATTTATATTGATAAATATTTTTACCAAAGAACAAGTATGTATAAACTTATTGAATTGTTAAAGTGTAATGATAAAAATACTGTTCTCAAATTGAGTAAATTCATTAAACTGTCTTTCAATCGTAGAAATACTTTAATTAATAGATAATAACATATTGTAGTTATAAAGCTCATCCTCTAGAATTTGATATGTGTATTTATGTAATTGTGTAGTAATTAATCATGTATGTTTTGTGTATATATGTGATGTATATATGTTATAACGATGTACACGTTGTACAAGTTAATAAAATATATGTTCTGTTCTGTTCTGTTCTGATATTTCACTACCGATATAATATTGTATCGATATTCAAATGTTATTGTTTTTTATTTCCAATTTCAGATGACGATACACAGAGCATTGAGGAAAAAGAACTAAGAGAAAGGCTCGCTCGGCTTAACGCACAGGTTGCACAAGCTAACTCGGAACTTGCCGAAGCCCTCCGAATATCGGCGGAAACCGAGCACACTGCCGTCGAGGCTCACCTAGAGGCGGAAAGGGCAAAAGAAGAGGCGAAAAACATTCAAGAGGAGATTGCTTTTAGAGAAAAGGTATGAAGATGCAAAACTGTGATAAAAGAGTACTTGCATTAGTTATATGCCACATTCATACAAGTAGCATAATTATAAACTAAGACACGTCACTAAACCAATCTTATAAGTGTACATCTTTTATTTTCGTATAATTATTTTATTAATGGATAGTTTGGCACGAAATTTTGTGGAACTGCTATTGACCAAGATTTCCTATGAAATTCCGTGCTCATATTTTCGGTCGATATTTGGTTGAGCAATGCAGCATTGAAATCAATATAATGCACGAGGAAATCGTGATTTTGGTGCGGAATAAATTCCATGCGGTCATTGCTTATGCGATACCACAAGTCAGGAAAAAGCTAAATGGGGGGGGGATTATCAATTGAACAATTGATTGGTCCAACATTTTTTTAGATATAGCCCATTCAGACCACAGGTGGCAGTATCAGTGTTTGGTCCGCAAATGATTAAAAAAATAGAATAATATAAACCAAATTCCATCACTGAGCTAATATACTATCAAGGTATAAAGCGTACTACATGTCTATATGCCAAAGATTGTAAAACATCGCATCTCGTTGTTTCAGCATAAAATAAGGGCGCTGAAGGACAAATTGCTACACAAGTCATTCCAATAAACTATAAGATATTCATTCTTACCGCAAATCTCGTTAAATTGTATCTTATAACTGCGAAACGGCAAAACAGTGTTCCTTTCGCTCGAGACAATTTTATTTTCACGCTGGCTACCCGCTCCACCCACAGTATCGTAATTATTGTTAGGAACCAATTCTATTTTTAGATGCGATGTTCCACGATCTTTGGACATAGACATATAGTGTACGCTTTATACCTTGATAGTGTATTAGCTCAGTGACGGATTTTTATCATTTTTTTTCAAACACTGATACTGCCACCTGTGATTCAGACTTGCACACTTATAAGATTTGTTAAGTGTATTACAGATAAGTTCGGATATCAACCTTGTATACGTTGCCTAAGCAATGCGTTACCGAGCGCCTTCCTTCATTTACCCCCTGTTAACGTGAATACGGAAGACATGGCTTATACCCCCCGCGGAAAGCGCAACGTAGCGCTTTGCTTAGGCAATGTACGCCAGAAAATATAAATACTGAACCACGACGAATCGAATGCCTGCCAGACCAACTTTTCTGTCCCATTAATTAATTTTTAAAAAGCATATTTTATTACTTACACTGTGACATGCCAAGTAATGTAGCGACAAACACGGATATATTTCAGCTGCGTTGTTTCCACAGGAGTTCGAACTACGGATGTTTGAGCCAATATTGCCGGTAAAAATGTTAATACATGTATATCTTCAAATAGGCATGGTACATACTTAATTTACCTTTCGGGTTATTCTAGAATCAATTTTGTATATATTTTATTTGAAAGGTTGAAGAACGTCGAAAAGAACAGGAGAAGAAGAAACAAGCAGAAGAGGCGAAACGGATGGAGGAACGGAAACAGTTCGAAGAAGAAGCGAAACGGGAAAAAGAAGCGGAATGGAAGAGACGAGAACATGGACCGGAGAAAACACCGGAATGGGAAACATGGCCTTCGTTTGAGTAAGTGTAGAGTATATAGTAAGGAAATATTGCCTTGTACCTTTGAGCAAGGATATCGCTTGCCAAGAAAGAGAAGGTCGTCCTTATAAGACTGATGTATATTTGAAATCTGCATCAAAGGGTGCTTCTTATATATATGAGCATACTTGCATGAGCATCAGGGCATGTTAACCAAACTTAATTGGAAACATCTTGTTTTTCAATAAATAAAGAGTAATTTTAAGACAGCGTTTTCCTTGTTTTCTCAATTGCGTTTTTGTGTTTACGACCTTCTCATTCTGAGCCAACGATATAATTTTAGCGAAATTATTGCATTGAATAAAACAATTTCAGCAAGCAATTCCTTTACAGTTTTGTTTGTAAAACATCGTGAACGTCTATGTGATACTCCCAGCTTTCGAAAACAAATAAACGATGTTAATATAAATACTATATAAACAATATCTCAGCTGTTAAAGGTCGGATATCACGTCAAAATCTTCGAACAATAGTATTTAGTTATGCGTAGTTCTTAACATTTAATTTCTACATTTCTACGAATCTACACATTGTTTGCAACAATGTCGATTAGTAAAGTTGCTTGTTCCTTGTGAAACAGTTGGTATGTATACAGTCGAGTAAAGCTGATTAGCTGAATCGACTTTTGTATACTAGTTGAAACGTCTTGACAAAAACGGCGTCTGTAAAGGTTATAAAAATTAAGTTCGGTTGAAACAAGTTATTTCAACCTATACTAATCAGTTTCGACATCTCATTCTTGAAGTTATACATCGCCACGATGGCATGAAAGTTAAATACAAATACATATTATTTTAGCTTGACTTTTCGAAGCTTTTTAAGTTTATTTTCAGAGTCACTATCAGGTATCCACTTTTAAATTTTATATGGTTATTCCCCATCCCAAGAGGAGTCCATACTGACAAGGTTGATAACCCTGTGACATATATGTTTTGAGTAATCTGCCCTTGTTACTATCAAAAACGAGAAAGTCGAGCTTGAACACTCGTAAGCGATGTTCTTAACTTAAGTTATGTTACTGTATTGTTAAGCATTTTCTTTACGACATTAAAATTATATTCTTTACAGGTATAATGTCAGCGGTGGACGTTTTGATTTGGGATGTGTTGTGCGAGGAAATTCCAATAAATTTAACCAGAACGATATCAGTGTTACCGCCGTTGATCAAATAGATTGCCCAGTACCCTTTAACGAGAGTGAAGAATTGGTCAGCACCATCTTAAACGTGGAGAGTTACTCTGAGGAGCAGACTTTACCGGTACGTTATAATTATTTTGGTTTCATTCTCGAAATTCCAGGCAACTGTCGGCTCCCCGCTCCTACACTCGCTTTATAAACGATGTAGCGAGAGTTCGAGAGTGGAATCACTGCTGGGGTTTCGAGGATGAGTAGGCTGTCCCAGAATTACCTAGACATTTGAAATAACCCTCATACTACAAATGTATTTATCATAATACATTATTCCGATCACCTCGGTCTTTATTCATTGCAATATGTAAATTTACCAACAGACAAACGGAAATGGCCGCGCTTTTACTATTGAGAAATACATATTATATAATCGTATGAATTCTCAATTATTCTAATGGTATGATGAACCATAATAATATTATACATATTTAATGCTTATTATGCTTTTGAAAAATTAATGTGTTTGAACTTTTATAGACCTTTGGTTCACTTAAATGCCTAATTAAAAACTTATGACAAAATTAATTTGTACGCATTTCAGGGTCACCCTCCTTCATGTATTTTCTAATGCCTATTTGACATAATATGTGGCTGTGTATTTGAAAAAGTGAACGTAAGCCTTGTTTGATAGCTTTTGGTCTATATATAATATTATAATATAAGACGATTGTTGTGACACTCGCCTAAAATATAATAAAATTATTATATGTGTGTAACTTTCAGGCTCCGATTGTTGTATGTATCCCTTACAAAGCAGCAAAACAAGTACCTGGCCATACATCTAAGGAAGCTGTCGTCAAGGTAGAGAGGGACGGACAATGGACATGTCTCGAGACAAGAGAAGAAACATTTGACAATTACAAAGTAAGACTTTGTGCCTGAAAACCCAATCTCATTTAGCTCCATTACTTTACACTGATATACGGATCTGACCACACTCCGTATGGGGTTATGTCGATATGAACTTTACATCATCCAATGAAATCGCTACATTCACAAATCTGAAAGTGCAGAGAATACTCTGTTGGAGTTAACAGTGGGAGAAATGTTTAAACTTTATACATCAGTGTACATAGAGAGTTAAACTCTCTATACACGCAGGTGAATAGTAATACTACAACATGCACCATAGAGGTCATTTGAACGTTACCTCTTATGTAGTGTTGTCAGATCTAACTGACAGCGCAAAGGAATGGAGTAAATGTTAGGATCTGATTTTAATGAAATTGTTGGAAACCAAGACATTAGTTCTCGCTATTTAATTTTGTGGAGTTCGCGAGTGGTAGAACTAAAACTAAAAAGCTGCTATTAAAGTGTTAAAACATAAATGTATATGAAATGGAATGTGTGTTAATATCACATGATGACCCCTTTTGAGTTTGGTGTCATTAGGTCAAGGTCGGCATTACTTAAAAATTATCTACTGCCATGTGGGACAACTATGATATACACATTAGCTTACTTGCAAACATGACGTCAGCTAGAATTAAGTTTCATTATGTTTGAAAACTTTGCATTTTTCCATGAACTTATTAACTTATTATGTTTTACAAAAGTATAATATTTACAATCTCGTTCGTAGGACTTCAAATTTGCTGTAGCGGAAATACAAGCCCTCGGACGTATCGCTGTCTTCAGCCGACTGAAGAGAGATTATGCTACAGTTTCAAAACGAGGCGGGAAGATGACGTCATCATATGATCAGCGAATCAGCTTAACGATACCGAAAAATTGTATCAAAGGCAACGATCACATTTTAATGGAGGTGAGAACTTTTTTTCTTCAAAAATTTTGTAAAGATTAATTTAGAGACAAACTTGCAAATATATGAACGAATGGCTCTGCATGAGTCAAGAAGCATGTATTACAAATGATGTAACGCTTAAAGTTTAAATAAATATAATACTAACTGTACTGTAAAGGGAAATTTGAGAACTGTGGTTTAGCTTCCTAGCTAACTAAAGTTTAAACTTTCGACCGTTTCCAGAGAGGAAAAGTACCAATGATACTCTTCTATGTGGTTTATGTGAGGCGTCTGTGCATCAAAACATACTAAGTTTGGTATTTTCTCACATTTTAACCAAGGCAAGCGCCTCATCAGCATGCCTCATCTGAAACAGGTACTACACACTAACTTTCTAAATGAACCAAGGAATTTAGACGGAATGTGCTAAGTGATACTTCGCATTACACAACCATCTCGCCTAGTGTCTCTTATTCTTGCTGCCCCTTCAGCAAAACCTACGATGTTATAGGGAATAAATATAAGTGATTGTACTTTATTGGGTCATCTCCGCTGTCCCGTCAGCAAAACGCAAACACTCATACGGAATACGGTGAATGCGCAATATTGGGTTATTCTTAACCAAAATGTCGTAAAAATTACACGACGTCGTATAAATGAATAATTACATGACATAACATTGCAGTTGTATCAAACTTTTTATAAAGCATGCTTTTCTACTGTATGTTGTCCCTTCAGCAAACACAGACTCAAAGGCATTTCGTGTTTACGATTTAATGGCTTGTCTTTGACCGGAATGTCGTAAGTGTTACACATACGCATTGCACTATTACATGACTAAACACCGCAGTGGTATAGTCCAGTTAATATATTGTGAGAGTGAAGTAGTCGTTTATGTGTACGCAAAAGATTAAAAGCATTGCTTAAACAGGCAGAGTTTAATTTAGCATTGCACTGTTTGTAGTCATGTACGTATTTATACTTGTTTTTACGCCGTAAAGTGGATTGTTCCATTGCGTCACTCTATGTATACCCTAGTTGCACTGTAATCGAACTTGTTCATTATTTGTTTAGGTTCAGCCGGTAGATTCGAATTCAGTGAATGACCTGAAACAACGTCATCAGAGTTGTAAAGGACTTCTAACTTCAAGCCCTATCGTCCACACACGATTTGAAACCTCAGAATTCTCGAAACCAGTAACGGTAAGTACGCGTATACTTCGAACAAGACTGACACGAATGACCTCCCTTGACATAAACGGTTTTTATGTACAATTTGTATTGTCTCTCTTGGAAGCCTACTAGGAATAAATCTGACATAAGTGGTATTCATTGTTAAAACGTCTTTGCCTCCCCTTTTTTTTATTTTGTTGTTTATTTGGCCTGGTAATAGAGGTCATCCAGGGACAGTTACTGGTTCATGTTGGTGCTGCAATTTATTAAATCAATTGATTTTCCATTTGTTCAGGTTACGGTGCCGTGTCCACCAAATCCAATTAAGGCAAAGAAAATTGCAGCCATGAGAAAAGCAAAGGAAGAGAAAATGAAGAACCCACCAAAAGTAAGTATAAATATAGTAATACATCGCTGGCTTAGAATAAATCTTATAAGACACGTACATATTTAAAATTTTCATCACAAGCCGATTCTTACGATCATAATTTCATGAAAACGGACCTTGTCATGTTGACGAAACTGAAGTTGAAACAATTGGTTTTATTTTAAATAAAGGGTACTTTTCGGACAGTGTTTGCTTGTTTTCTCAAAGTATCGATTTGTCATTCTGAGACAGCGCTATCTCCAAATAAAATAAACTGTTGTTGACTACATTTTATTCTGAAAAATGAACTGGTCATCATATGCAAAAATGTCGGCCGCATAATACATTTTTTTAAACAGGTCATGATATGCAAATATGACGGCCGCACAATAAACGTTTTATTGTGTTATTCTAGGTACAAGTGATATTACCTCATGAACAAGAAGCGATAGACAAAGAAAAACAGAAATCAAAGTTACAAAGAATGCAGGAGCAGTTAGCTGCCGATGAAAACAAAGTAGAAACACCAAAGCCTACCAAATGGTATATGGGAGAATACGCAACTAACGAAGGTTAGCTTTATATCATAATGATACGAAACTGATAATAATGGTTAATTTCTTTTTTTATTGTATACTTTTATTAGTTTTTTTTTCAAAATTTATAAGTAAACGTGTATCGAGTACATTTTTATTCATTTCATCAACTCTATACGAACGTATGCTAGCGTTATTGTATTGATACGAAACTAATTAAGTTTAGCTTTATATGAGATACGAAACTAACAAATGTTAACTTTACATGATATACGTAATTTACAATAGTTCGCTTTATTTGTATGGATACGTAAATAATAATGGTTTACTTTTTACGTAAATAAATAGTACATGTTAGCCGTATGTAAGATACGCAACACATAAAGGTTAGTTTTCATAAGATACTCGTTCTAGTGATTGATAGAGGTCTTGAAGAAAGTATGTTATTTCTTCGACCTTTGTAACTCATATGATGATAGTAACTTTATGTCATTTGTGAGTCATTCCCCTTTTAAAGGAAGTATCACTATTCCTTTAAGGGTTAAGGACATGTGGTAATGGTATTTGACGTTATCCTTGTCCTAGTTAAGGTTTACATTCAGTTAATACCCCTACAGATAATCAAATCGTTGTACACCACTATTTTATTGTAGCAAAGTATTTCTATATATCATGTCTCTTGCATTTCGTTTCGGCAATATGATACTGATGGGAGACTAATTAGCATTGATAAAAAAAGTGTAAATTTTTATGTACATTATATATTGTTTTAACCATGCATTAGTCAGGCCTGTACAGCACTTTTGAACGTGTGTATACGTGAAAAAAAGGCTACATAAATATGGTATAATAATAATAAATACTGTTGACTTGTAAATTACTTGTAAACATAAATGAAAGCGGGAGATCGACGGTGTTGAATCACAATTAAAGCTGAATTATAGCTGATGCGGTCGGCAAGAGAGCTGGACACGTTAGGTCCATCTATGTCAGGCACTAGACAATAAGAGAATGAATATGTGAAGAACTGGTGCCTTATTCACCAATATTGTAAAACTAAAACTCAGACGGGCGACATTTATATTCATTTCCATTTCTTTGCCATTAGATTTAACTTAGACTTTACGGTGTCAAATGTTCTGTTCACTTCCATTTTTTTCAGATGACGAAAATGACAATTTATACCTTATAAGTGCACAGGGCAATAAATGGACACCGGTAGATGTCAACATTATGCAAGTGAAGTTGGATTTATTGCAGTTTGACCTAGATAAACCGTTAGAAAAGTAAGTCATTCCGCAACTCTATACATTCAAATAGGGGTGAACTTCATGTCATCTTTATACATTACGCCATAATTCAATTATGAAACATGACACCAGTTTTTGTTAAATGGTAAATTGTAATAAATAATTGCATTACTTTATGGGTTATGTCTAAGTTTACGTAAGTAACAAAACGACAACAAGCAGTAAGGCGGAATAATCTATTCTTCGGGGGAGCGGTGGCCTAGAGGTACGACGTGTGCTTCGGGATCAATAGATCCCGGGTTCGATCCCCCTCTGGAACACTGGTTAATTTCTCTGAGCAAGACCCACATGCTCTACTTAATCGTGGTGTAAAATGGTACCTGCGAGGGCAGTGTCTATTCCTGGGCGCCGCAGATCGATGTTGGCTGCCATACCTACAGGAGAGAAATAGTCTGCCCAGGGAGACACGGGTGTAGGTTTCCATAAGTAGCCCTATGACCAGGGGGAAGTTTAAATGTCAAAGGGTGCTTGAGCGGCCTAACAGCTGAAAAGGGCCCTAGAAAATTGGTAACTTAACTTTTTTTCTATTGTGAAATGTCAATACACATATTGGATCCATCATGAGTTGTCTTTGGAGATCAACATTTCTTAAACGAGTCTAGAAATTACAAGTTATTTATTGAGCCTTTGGCGAAATGTTAATCCCAAAGACAACGAATGGCGAAATCGTTTTGTCACATCACCATAGTTACTGAGTAAAAAATGTCAGAACTAACGAATATAAGCCGGTGACCTCACAGTTTCGCAGATCTGTTATCACACGTGTTAGAGAACATTGTTTCGTCATTTGTTAAATCATGGAATAGCACGTTATTTATGAGACAAACAGAAAGCTCTGATATTTTCAGTCAATGGAGTTAATCATAAAACTATTGAATACCATAAATAATTACAGATTTATGGTGCTAAGAACGAAGACCAATGTCCAGGAAGATGAAGTGAGTAGTATGGCCAGTGACATGTCGGCTTTGTTGTCACAAAAGTTTGTCCAAGTGATTTTGAAACAAAAGTAAGTGTACTACCTTTAGTAAACTCGCATAGTTTGATATTTTACAGTTATGGAACATTTGTAGTATAGTGCAGTATATGCAACAGTGTAGTGTTGTACTGGTATAAACATACACAAGTCTATCGTGTTTCAAGGTATGAAATATAAGTCCGAATACTCGTATAAGTTCTAGGTATTTTATTAACTCCCAAATCACCAAATATAAATAGTCTAAATAGCTATAACACAAAAGCATATAAGTTCTCACGAAACATTCATAGTAGTTCTTTAAGCAATAAGTCCATAAGTGTCAGTATTTCTCTTAACATAATATCCACACTGATGCGCCACAAGTGGCAACATGGCCGCCCACCGGCCAGGTCTGTTATGACTTCAAATGTCTCCAGATTTTATTGCAAATATTATTGTCGTCATATTTACATCATTAAACTCTCATTATCTATTATTAATTTGTCTTCATCGCGAGCTGTTGTGCCCTAAAATATTTAGTCGTAAAGTTACACTAAAATTGTACTAGCACATCAATCATTTGTCAAGTATATGGTGTTTAAATCCACGGAGCTGCCAGTATTTAATTTGTCATCATTAGTAGATAATGTGCTGACCCACGGTTGCATACGCAGTGTGAATCAGCTTGGAGTGACATCCAGCCTAAGGCGTAATATATTACACATTTCTAGTCTTGTTTTCATGAATGTTGATGGAAAATGCATGTGACACTGAAAGTTTTTGGTTTTGTTTTGAAAGATTTTGCCCGATGAGCAGAGTTTATTTTACCCGCGTCCGTAAAGGCCTTGCATAGATTGACCTAGATTGGCTGGTCGTTTCATCGAATTAGTTCCGCTTTTTCTTGATAGACTCAATATGGCTCCGATACCGCCTTATGAGGCGTCTAACATTTGGTATGATATATTTATAATAGTTCTTTTATTCAAAGACAGTGATATTGTTTTAGCAAATTGAGTAATAAATACATTTTGTTGTGCACTGACAATCGAAAGCCACTCCGTAATTATTATTGTATTACTGTATAGCGGGTATATTTCGCGGGGTTTAATTTTCGCTATATTTGCGGTCAACATTGATTGCGCGAAATCTAAACCCCGCGAAATAATCACCAAAAATATACAAATTTTACAAAGGGAGACAATGCATCAAGAAACTTTAAAAAATAATGCAACATTACTTTGCAAGACGTACAAAACGACACATTTGCTTTGGGGGAATAGTGCATAATACAGAAGTTGCCAGAATTGCCATATGCCATATTTATTGCATCCATGCATGGGACCTCGGTTTAAAGTCTCACCCAAAAGACTATCAGTAATTTTAGATGGCCAGCCCGGGATTCGAACCCACAACCCCGAGATCAGTAGTGACTATTATACTCGCACTCTAACGTTTACCGCCCCTTCTATGTTTACCAAAAAGGTTTTAATTTTGCGGTCAAGGCCGTTAGCGCGAAAGCAAGACTCTGCGAATTCAAAAGGATCCAATTAACGCGAAAATTGGACACCGTGAAATATACCCGCTATACAGTTATATAAAATATATATGATGAAATTGGTCAGGGAAGGCACTATCTAATTTAACCAGCTGAGAACAGAAAACGATAACTACACAACATAACACAAATACACGGACAACCTTTGTTCAGATTGACTATACAATTTGTTTACCTGTTTCATTTCCATCGAAGGAGTGAAGATCCATTTGATACTGTTATGTCAGTTGTTCCACAATCTAAGACAGAGAAGACGCTGAAGAAACTATCTCAAGAAGGTTATGACGATGGTCCAGATCCCTCTCAGGTACATTGTGCATATGTTTGTTGAATACGTTAATTTTATTCTCGAGTTATTTTCATCAGGCCTAGTGATTATAAACATATTCTCCTTTTCATACTCAAACTCCAGAATTTTGCATCAATACATACACCAACTTGTAGCAAATAATCTAATCCCAATATTGTATGTTTTCATTCGAAAATAAAGAAGTTACATAGGTTTTTGTAGTTAAGAATATGCTCCAATTGGAGTACGGAGTATGAGTTAGAGTATATTGTAGGTACTCCAATGTTTCAATCACTGGACCAGAACTGGTATTCACAAAGCTTCTTAGTGAAAACAACATGTTTAACTGAAGTTAAAAAGGTGTGTTGCAAATATTTCTGACGCGATTGACCCATTTACCCATTTACCAGCCATGTGGCTTTATCCACAAACATTGTAAGTCTAAACTTAGACCCATGTAATAGTTTAAGACTGTTACAACTTTTTTAGCTGGACAAAGGTGGAACCATATGACCATTTCAAACATTTTCTATCATTTAGATTGGTTATTTCATAAGAGCGAGCGCCATATTTAGGTTGACACTCATCAAACACTTATTCAATGTATTGACATTCGATTTCAGGTTCTTAATATCAATGAAGGGGATGTCATCGAGCTAAGTTTCCGTGGTAACGTAAAGAATAAAGATGAAGAAGGAATTATGTTCGTCTACAACTCTAACCTAGAGTCTGAGACTGAGTTTTATGCTTGTGAAGTAGATAAATACCTTCAGAGAAACTTCCCTGTGTATAGAGGCGTCGTCGAGGTATACCTTCATAAATAACTTAATAACTTAATTCCCTAAATTATGAAAAACAAACCTGTTTGATCACAAAACAAACTGAATAAAGCGTGTTCATTTATGCCAATGTGGTTTCTTCTGGCGATGAGCAGGTCAGAAAAGTCTATCACCCATCAAGCTTATTTTGGTAAATGTCATGGGCCTGATTAATGAATTTGTCATTTGTAACAAAAATTTGCTTGATATGCCGATATGCCGATCATAGCATTTATTTGCCCATCATACATCTGCTGAAACATGACAAACTTGATCATATCATTTATTTGCCAATCATACATCTGCTGAAACATGACAAACTTGATCATATCATTTATTTGCCAATCATACATCTGCTGAAACATGACAAACTTGATCATATCATTTATTTGCCCATCATACATCTGCTGAAACATGACAAACTTGATTATAGCATTTATTTGCCCATCATACATCTGCTGAAACATGACAAACTTGATCATAACATTTATTTGCCCATCATACATCTGCTGAAACATGACAAACTTGATTATAGCATTTATTTGCCCATCATACATCTGCTGAAACATGACAAACTTGATCATATCATTTATTTGCCCATCATACATCTGCTGAAACATGACAAACTTGATTATAGCATTTATTTGCCCATCATACATCTGCTGAAACATGACAAACTTGATCATAGCATTTATTTGCCCATCATACATCTGCTGAAACATGACAAACTTGATCATATCATTTATTTGCCAATCATACATCTGCTGAAACATGACAGACCTGATCATAACATTTATTTGCCCATCATACATCTGCTGAAACATGACAAACTTGATCATAGCATTTATTTGCCCATCATACATCTGCTGAAACATGACAAACTTGATTATAGCATTTATTTGCCCATCATACATCTGCTGAAACATGACAAACTTGATCATATCATTTATTTGCCCATCATACATCTGCTGAAACATGACAAACTTGGTTATAGCATTTATTTGCCCATCATACATCTGCTGAAACATGACAAACTTGATTATAGCATTTATTTGCCCATCATACATCTGCTGAAACATAACAAACTTGATCATAACATTTATTTGCCAATCATACATCTGCTGAAACATGACAAACTTGATCATAGCATTTATTTGCCCATCATACATCTGCTGAAACATGACAAACCTGTTCATAGCATTTATTTGCCCATCATACATCTGCTGAAACATGACAAACCTGATCATAGCATTTATTTGCCAATCATACATCTGCTGAAACATGACAAACCTGATCATAGCATTTATTTGCCAATCATACATCTGCTGAAACATGACAAACTTGATCATAGCATTTATTTGCCAATCATACATCTGCTGAAACATGACAAACCTGTTCATAGCATTTATTTGCCAATCATACATCTGCTGAAACATGACAAACCTGTTCATAGCATTTATTTGTCAATCATACATCTGCTGAAACATGACAAACTTGATCATAGCATTTATTTGCCCATCATACATTTGCTGAAACATGCCAAACTTGATCAAAGCATTTATTTGCCAACCATACATCTGCTGAAACAGGACAAACTTGATCATAGCATTCATTTGCCAATCATACATCTGCTGAAACATGACAAACTTGATCATAGCATTTATTTGCCCATCATACATCTGCTGAAACATGACAAACTTGTTCATAGCATTTATTTGCCCATCATACATCTGCTGAAACATGACAAACCTGTTCGTACATATGCCTTGTAGTGTTGTAGACATGCCTAATGACAATCAAGCTCGTTTTGTTAATATGACGAGCATTGCATGTATTTGCACATCATCGTTATGCTGAAATATGACAAGAATATAAGCTCTACGACCCAGCTTTGAAACCTGCTTCCCAGATAAAACAGCAAGCGCACTAACCACTGACCTACGGACTTACTAAAACATGTTTGTTTGGTTTAAGGATAGCTAGATATGACTTTAAACTAAGTGTGGACGCTAAACGAAAATACGATTTGATATGGCATTACTCAAAATAAAACATGTTTTCCACAGGTCTACCGGAAGTACAAGGTCAATCCAAGTACGAAGCGAAAGAGACGTGACTCAACGGAAGAAAGTAAAGACGAGTCAAGTGACTACAAACGTGACCTCATGTGTGAACTATCCATCAATATCCCGAAGGTGAATTAATAGATTATTTCCTTTTGATTTTCAATATAGTCCACTGCAAATGAATAACATTCAATAAATAATAACAGTTTAAAATCTTCAGTTTTCTCACATTTTTAATATGTCTGCCAAAGGCCTCTGTCGGAAATACTTATTTATTTCCTTGTTCTTGTCACATTTACTTAGAATTTGTAGGATCTATTTATTTATAATTTGACTACAGCGCTGGTTAAACGTTGATGGAGAAACAATGATGAAGGAATAACGGTTGATATTTTATGTTTGAATTTAGTATCACGTAGAGCCTAGTACGGCAGTTATGAGAGCACCTGTCACAATACATAATACGTCAGATGCTGTAAATGATCAACTTGTTAGATTCCTGGCTGATGAACTAGGTGAGGAATGGAAAACGGTAAGTGAACCTAACAACTATATGACATGTTTTCAGACATTTAATCACATAGATCACATATATCACTGGCTTAGGATGAGACTTCAAAGGTCGTAAGTACAAAATCAATAGTTTGAGAAAACAAGAAAAATCGTTCTTAATATTACTCTTTACTTTCGGACAAAGAAGCTCTTACAACTTCATTTTGGTTAAAATGGCAAGTTCCAATTTTCATGAAAATAGGTACATAAAAGCACCTTGTGATTCTTATTTTAAATATGTATCAGCCTTAGAAGGTCGTAGGAAGTAGTTACGACCTTCTCATTCAAAGCCAGCGATATGTATCTATTGGATCAATTTAGTTTACGTAAAGTTTGGTCAAGCCCTTAATTTTGATTCGAGTCAAAACGAATGACGACAAGTGCGGTCCTCGCTCGGACATGAATACATTTGTATATCAAAAACTCGTCCTCAGCTATAACATTGGACGTGTCCCTAATTCACAACTCGTAGCCTCAGCATAAGTAAAACGTTCCAATAAAAGGTCAGACCTATAGTTAAATATACCTGAAAATAAATAAATGAGAACATGTCCTTGTAAACCTAATAGAAAGGTTAGTAAAATGTTTATTGTTTTGGGTGCTAGGTGACATTTCTGTATGTATTATTATATAATTTAATTACTATCTTATAGCAGAGGAATATATTATATTGAATTTTCTATTATATTTCAGTTGGCCGGTCATTTAAACGTTAGCAGAGCACGTATTCAGGCAATTATCAGAAACATGCAATATGGTGACTCTACTGATGCTGACGCAAGATTTGATATGTTAATGACTTGGTTGAAGAAAACACCAAAGGCTGTCGATAAGGTAATATAATCTAGTTAAAAACTGATCACAAAATGACAAAACCAATCACACTTGTCTAGGTTACATTGCAGGGTTCTCAATAATAGCAGGCTGCATACCAAATTGATTTCTTTAATCCTTTTAAGCCGGCTGAAAATGTGCAATTTGAAGAAAATAGTTACATTAAGGATTTTATCAGGCCGGTATGTTAAGCATTTTAATCTGCTAGGTTCCAACTTATTGAGAACCCTGACATTGTCGCTATTGTGACTTGGTTGAAGAAAACATCAACAGCTTTCAACATTTAATAGTTAAAACCTCAAAAACTTAACAAACCAACGCACTTGCACAAATTTACCTTGGCGTTTTTTTGGAAACTGTTAGTAGTGGTTTAATGTGTTCATGTTTTGCATTGTTGACTGGTCAAGGCATACAGTCGAAGTTGGAATCCATCTTTTATAAGCTTACTTTTCATTTTTATTTGACCAGGTTTGTTTCTTTATCATCTCTGATTAAACCTGTTTCTATAAAGCAGCTGCTTACGAAATAGAAATGTTAAACCCGCGATCTCAAATGTTACAAATGATAAAGTACACTACCACATAAAACGATGATCTTCCATGGATGTGAGAACGAATGACGAAACAATGTTCTCCAATGTGTATGAGAACGAATGTAAGACGTCTCAAACTGTTAGGTGTGAAAATGTAATATCGTTGGCTTAATTAAGTGCGTTATTTATGACATTTTTTTGACTTGGTACATTTGTAACAAATTAAGTTATGCGATATAAAAATCTAGATATATATCATGTATTTGAAAGTGAAAAAATGTCAGGAAAAATATACATTTGTAATAGAAAGTATCTTTGGTTCTAGATTTGATTTTTATATACTAGTATATTTGTTTCTCAATAACAGGTCACGTGCCTAAGTAATGCCTTGACGAAAAGTGGAAGAGGTGACCTGGCGGAGGAAATACGTGCAAGAGATAAGGAATTTAGGGACCACCAAAGAGCCCACTGAAAGCACCAAATAGGGATTTCAGGGACAACCAAAGACTACACTAAGTCCACGAGAATGCGTCACATCTGTGGAATAAGTGAAACTAACAATATGATTTCTCCTTTATATCAAAGTGTTGGACATTGACAACGATAGTTGTTTCGAAACAAATGATTGTCAATGGTTGTTGTACTTTTTATTCATATATTTATTTAAATGTGCTGTTAGTTTCCAAAAGCTATAGGGAAAGGTACAAGCACTTTAAATGATAGACGAAATAGTCCTTGATAAACACATGCAACTGTTGAATTGAAAGTTTTTGTGAGTGATAGTTTAGATGCATGTATGATATGTATATAATATTGACAAAAAATGGAAACAGAACGGTTCGGCTTTAAATATTGGCACCAATGCGATCTATTTGTTTCTCAATCACTGGTCACATGCGTAAGTAATGCCTTACTGAAATGTCCCCACCAAAAATAAGTATACGCGTTTTACAGATGTAAAATTGTAATTTGTTAAATTATTCAATATCTGTTTATCAGATGGTCACAGTAAAAGTAATTTCCGAAACTACAATTACTAAATGAGTAATAAATGTGATAAAGAAGAAAACAAATCTTAAATAAAATGGGGCCAAAGGTGCTGAAATTTCAATGAAATGTCTTTTTATGACCAAGTTACCTTTTAAGTGAGAAAAAAAAAAACCTTAATATTTTACATCTACGGTATCAATCAATGTATGATCTTTACGCATGATCAACAAAACTGTTCATAATCTTCAAAAACATTTATGCTTTCCATTCTGCAAATAGTGTTATACAGGCAAGTGAATGGGGGAAATAACCTCTGTATACTGTTTTTTGGTGGGCACTGTATATCGCATTAGTGCCAATATTTAAAGTCAATAGGGTAATGCAATAAACGTTATATACCGGTATATATATATATTATATATGTGCCTACATGTATACTCACTTATTTAAACAAGTCGGTCAAATTGAAAACCAATTACCAATTATACTGGGCTGGTACTCACGAAGCATCTAAATGAAACAATTAACAATTGACTTACATCAAACAATAGTGCTGCAAATAGTTTTTAAACAAAGAGGATTAATCTATGTTTTCTTAGTGATTAGTTTAACTCCTTACACAATGCGTCAAACATTTGCTAAACTCAATACTCTAGTTTGTAATGTTTAGCTCATTGACTTAAAGAATCGTGTTATACATCGTTTTTTAAGAACTTTCTGAGTTTTGTGCTAAGATGTGTTGTGATCAGCAGCCCATGTGAACAATGATCAGAAGAATCGCTATGAACATTTGTGCTGTCTCACTACGTCAAGTCGTTATTTTTGGTAAAGAATGTTATCGTCTTGGTCAGTGTGCTTGTTGATAGCATTGTTAAACATTGACACTGAATGCATTCGAATCCAACTATAGATTCATGCTATTGGTTGTGCAAGAAACATAATGTCAGCAGTATATCTTTAGTAAGAAAACTTCAATTGTTATTTACAAAGTTTCTTTTCTACATTGGTTTTGTTTTATATAGCTACATATCACATGACTTTCCTTGTATCCAGGTTAGTATAGCCAGTACGTATAAAGTTATACGTGCCCCGTGTAGTTTAAACTATTGGATTTTCTAATAAATCAATGCGTTTTTTGCGTTTTTAGTGTCATATGATACAAAGAATCTATCACTCGTTTTCAATTGATATATTTATATTAAACTCGTATATTAGGCTCGCTTAATAAAATTTCCAAAACTCGTTTAATATAAATAAATATAAATTTATATCAATTGACAACTGGTGATAGATCCTCTATTTATGTATTTTGTATTTGTGAAACACCATTTCAAACATGTTTTGTTATAACCCTGTTAATTTACTGTGATGTTCGTAGAGTGGTGTTTAATGAACCCTTCCCTATGATAGCTATGTCCCTACATAGAAAAATTTGTTTGCGTGTTACATTATATGTGTTATGTATTTTATGTAACTATTTATATACTTTTTATTATTTATCACCATTCCGTCCATTCGTACGTGTGTTTTAATCATGTCTCTTTATTGATTAACTTGACATTTGAACATGTATTTGACTATTGTTTGAAGAAGATGTTTCTGTTGGTTGCCGCCCATATGTAAAACCCAAACTATTATATAAATTGTGATATTTCTAGACTGTCTGTGTTAATATAAATTATTCATTTGTTATTTTTATATGTATAGTGTATTTATTTAATCATATACAAATGTATGTACACATATGCTAGATGTTATAATATATTAAAATATTTTTCCAGAACTCATACTAACTGCGTTTTCAATTATTACCCGACCTTTGTTTGAATGTGTTTTTTTTACTCATAAATACTCACAGATCCTCTTCTGAGAGAAGGTCCCTTGATTCCCCTTCTCAAATATTAAAGTGAATAGAGCTATATTGGAAGATTTTTTTTTTAAAAAGTTTCAAAAACTGAAAAACAATTATACTTTCATATCCATTAGAACATTTTTCGCTTCAGTTTAAACAGAAACTCTCTGTGTTTATTGGACATGAGAACGGTCCATTTTCATACGAAAGTGTTCTAGAACACCCTATGAAACTATAAGAATCGTACACGGAACCTAACCAAAGTTTTAATTTGCGATTAAGGTAATCTAGTATCATACTAAAAAACGATGCAAGTAGTTATTTTGACATTGAAAGACTGTTAGAATATAGCTCTATACACTTTAAAAACGAGTTAATCAGAATAGTGTTATTTTTCGATCACTTGTCTCAAAGTGAACATCTGTGAACTCATCATTCACCATCTGTGTATCCACAATTTGCTTGGGTATATAGAACTTTCTTCAGGAGCATTCTTATCACCATTTGGTTGGTTGAGGTCTGGGCCCGAAATTGCAACCAATACTTACACTCTGTACTCAGCACCCAGAAATATAAAATGTTATATAATGAGCTATTATTTGTTCTAGATCGCTAATGTAGATGGGGAAATGTATATAGAATTGTTATTTGAAAGTAGCAAATAAGATTTTGAAACATATATTTGCTATTTTGTACTATTTATGAGGTAAAAACATAAGTTTTGTATCTGAGTGCACTCAGACTAGTAAATTGCACTTATATCATACAAATACACTAAATTTCAATTGGAAACAAGCAAATGATAATATTTAGCAACTATTCAACATAACTCAATCTGCTTGTGCTCAAAAATGTCACTGTGACCCTTGAAAGAGGAAATTTCAATATTTGAGTGCTGAGTGCAGAGTGTAAGTATTGAGGTAATTTCGAGCCCTGGAGAGGCGCAGAAACTAGCCAAAGGCATTACCCCGGGGACAAAGGGGAATATGTAAGTACGAAGACACTGGAGGTAATAATTTTGACCCACATCTAATGCAATTTGATCATATGATATTTGGTCATCTGGGATCAGAAGGTCTAATCATAGATGCGGTAACCATTGTGTATATACTAGCGGTCCCCATTTGTCAATTCGATGGCTTAGAACCAGAGGGTCGTAACTACCACTTACGACATTATAAGACTCATACATATTTGAAATCTGCTTCACAAGGCGCTTTTTATGAGTCTATTTTCATGAAAATCTGACATTGTCATGTTGACCAAATTGAAGTTTTAAAAACTTATTTTCCCATAAGTAAAGAGTAAATTACAGACAGTTTTCTCAATTTATCGTTTTGGTAGTTACGACCTTCTAGTTCTAAGCCAGCGAATTGATCGATCTTTTATGTAAGGTTGCCAGAATGTTGGTTTACATGTTAGCTATCTTGAGCTTGAATATGGGTCATTTCATGATGAAAACTAGAGATCTAGGATCAATAGAATGGTAGTGTGTATGATAAAGAGAGAATGCACTACCACTGGCCTTTCACGAATCTCTGTCAAAAAATTAATCTGATTGCCATAGAGCCATAAGCTACTAAGACAGGTGGGCGACCTATATTCTAAAGGCCATTTTGGTCAAAGAGTTGCAAAATATATACTTACTGGATTTAACTTATAGCCATTTTGTTTGTTTATTCAGACACTATAAAAGTATACACTCCTATCGGGCCCCTCACCTGCATTGGTTATGATTTGGCTAATATTCGGTAAGTTCTAAAAGATAACCAACTTTAACTCATTTCAATATTGATTAACAAAGATGGTATATAAAAATATATGCATTACTACATTAATAAACAGAATGTACAAACACAATAACATATAGGAAATGAATATCGCGTTAACGCATTAATAATAGTTGTTTTATTGATAACCCTTTATTAATAAATACTGAGAGATTTCTTATTTGAGTGATGTTTTCACATTTAAAAAGCTGACATAGTTTAAACATACTAGGATTATTTAAGAAGTATCTTTTGACGTATGTCTTCCTAATATCTTTAAGAAGTTCGCAGTGGAAAAGAAAGTGAAATTCGTCGTCTAATTTATTACAAGTTTGACACAATCGTTCATTTGAAGGGTTGGCGGTTGTTTCCATCGTCCTTTTTCTATTTCTAAATGATGAGATGAAACTCTTAGTTTTGCGAAAGATACTCGATATTTTCGTATATTCAGATAATTTAAATAAGGTTGAAGTTTAAAACTACATTATGTTCCTGTAAACTATCTCGTATTCGTGTTTTCCAGTTAAACAGAATGGTTTTGACGTTTGCGAAGCCTGAACTTGACAAAGTGTCACGAATAGAACCAGCCCAATTCGTTTGATTTGGAAATAAGTTGTTGTCATTTAGCATACAATCATAAACTATTTTTATATATTTTCTGTCGTCTACGGAGACAACTTTTAAGCAGTATTTTATCGCGTTATACACCCGTGTTGATTTTAGTTCAGTTCTGGCTAGTACCCGGTAAATAAAATCGTTCTGTATTGATACGCGTACACCTAATAAAGATTTACAGAAGTGTAAGTGGATTCGTTCTATGCTATCCGCTTTACAAAAACCACAGACTGGACTAGCATAGCATAAAATTGGTGATATCAATTGATCAAATAATTCTAATGAATGATTTACGCCTATATCCGAAAATTTATTTAAGATGTCGTCTGAGCGTGTATACTGCTTTTTGAGCTTGTCCTGAAAGTGTCTGCTGAGCCTTGCTAAAGGAACCCCCTGATGTGAAGACAATACCCAAATAAACAAATGAATTTACAATTTCCAATCTTGTATTATCATATATAACCAGTTAAGTGATGATTTTACTTGTATGCTAGGTGTTAGACAAGGGGAAAGCCTATCTCCATTTTTATTTGTTATGTATTTAAATGATATCGAAGAGTACTTTATTCTTAATGGGTTTAAAGGATTGGAAATAGATACATTACACACATTTTTATTATTGTACGCAGACGACATTGTAGTAATTTCGGAAACAGAAAGTGGGTTACAAAAAGGCTTACATCTACTAGAGGAATATTGTAATAGATGGAAATGGACAGTTAACATAAATAAGACAAAAAATCTAGTTTTCAGAAAAGCAGGTGCTCTTAGAAAAAATGTTCTTTTTTGGTATGATGGTAAAGAAATTGAAATAGTTAATCACTTTAAATATCTTGGTATAGTTTTCTCAACAGGCGGCGCTTTCACAAAAACTGCTGAAGCTCTAGCTAGCCTGGCATTTAAGTCTTTATACATGTTAAAATCTTGTTTGATAAAATTCCCATTAATGAGTATCAGCCATAAGCTAGAATTATTTGACAAATTAATTGTACCAATACTTTGTTTTGGAAGTGAAATGTGGGGTATCAATGATGTATTGCAAATAGAACGCATTCAGTTACAATTTTTAAGGACATTTTGGGCGTAAGATCTCAAACACAGAATAATTTTATCTATGGAGAATTAGGACGATACCCACGTAAAATAACATGTTTAGTTAATGTTATTAGATATTGGTTAAAAATTGTAGAGAGCCCAGAAACAAAATATATTAAGGCTACTTATAATATGATGATTAATGACTTGGAATTATACCCAAATAAAAAGTCTTGGGCAAAATCAGTTAAACATGTGTTAGATACATTAGGGTATCAGAGGCATGGATTAATCAGAATGTTGGTAACAGTAAACACTTTTTGTCTATTTTTAAACAAAAGGTAAAAGATAATTATTTGCAAATTTGGAATAACGAAGTGGAAAATTTAACAAGGGCAAAAACCTATAAATTATTATGTAGCTTTAATTTCAAATCATACTTAGATAACATTTATTTTGATAAAAATTATTCTGTAGCTTTAATTTCCAATTATACTAAGATAACATTTCTTTTGATAAAAACAGGTTTGCGCTCACAAGATTCTGTGTCGCCGCCCATAGGTTAGAGGTAGAAGCCGGAAGATGGCACAAACCACATAAAATTCCATACGACGATAGAAAATGCCAAAATTGTAAAATCCTAGAAGACGAATTTCACTTTTTGTTAGAATGTCCCCTTTATCACGAAATAAGAAAATGTCATACTAAAAGATATTATTGGAATCATTCAAATGTGCCTAAATTTATTGAACTTTTGAAATCTGATAATAAGACAATCCAAAGAAACCTATCTTTTTTTCTACAGAAAAGTTTTGAAATAAGACGTAAGACAACCATGTATGTTTTTTAATTAGTACTGTTTTATATTCCAACTAAGAAATCTCTCCCACTTTGTAAATATGTATATTTTGTTGATTGTATAATTATAATATGAGTGTATGTATTCAAAATGCACTATTAATACAAATATATGTTTATGTCCAGTAGACTCTAATAATGTGATAATTGATAGAATTATTTTTGAAATATTTAAAATGCAATTACTTTTCCATATTTGTGGTAGTTCGAACAATATACTAGAAATAATTTATATGTATGTATTATTACTAACTGAAAACAACTTATCTATGCATAATTTTAATACATATCACCATTAACCATTGTAATTTATGTAACATTGTACTGTATATATATGTAGAATGACAGGCATATATGCCTTTTTCTTGAATAAACTATACTATACTATATAAAGTCTAAATTTGCTGGTAGTCGACCGCCTTTTCGAAATAGTCGATTTTTTTTATTTATCGATGTTTACTTTTAATTTCCACCTATTGCAGTAAATGTGGAGCCTATCTAAACTATGTTGTAAATCTTCAATAGTATATGTTATGTGAAATATTGGTTAAATAATAAATAGGAAATTGTTCTAAAAGTCGATCGGTTAAAAATGTTTAGGAAATCGGACATGGAAGACGTCACTAACAACATACCACAAGTACATGGAGCAATGACAACACATACCCCACAAAAAAATTAAGTTTCACAAAGAAAAAAAACTTGATATTGAACACTGGTTATGTGAAACGTGATATGCTTAACCAAACAAATATACTAACAATTATGCAAACATATCGATGGCTTAGACTTAGAAGGTCGTTAGTGGCACTTACGACCTTTTAAGATTCATACATATGTAGAATAAGCATCACAAGGCGCTTCTTATGAGTCCATTTTCGTGCAAATCTGAACTTGTCATGTTGACCAAAATGCAGATATAAAAGTTTGTATTACCATAAGTAAAGACTAAATTTCAGACAGTTTTTCCGTGTTTTCTCAAAATATCGATAAGGTAGTTACGACCTTCTAATTCTAAGACAGCGATATACACTGTAGCGGAAAGAACGATTTATTTTAGTCCGTTTAGTCCACGATATTGCTCAGATTCAGCAAACTTCTGTGGAGAAATAATCTACCCAGCTTATGTCTACGTGATGTACCAGTCTGTAATCCGGTTATTATATATTTTATTACACTGACCTTGATCAATTCCTGGTAAATGTGTTACCTACTCTCGACACAAGATATATATCTACACCTAGAGAGTTTCTTAAAATACTTTAATAACGCTATCGACCTACCAACCTAACATGTGCAAGGCCAGATAACTGAAAAAAGAAACCCTTGGTACAGTTTGCAGTCTAAGTGACTCAGTTAATTGATGGCTTCATTTTAAATGTTATATGTTATATATTATTTCGATGAAAATATGAAATGTGCATGGGATGGTAAAAAAGTAAGGAAAATGTTTCATATTTCAGTTTTACTTATCTGAACTATAAATTTCCTATATAAATTTGTGTGCATTTAATGTCGATGTGTACGTTTAAGAAAAAATGTTTTAAAATGTACTTGGTTAATACAACGTCAACTATAAAGTGTTGTGATTTTTACATGTAGCTGCACATCATAACGTCGTCTTGTTTTCACCGTATGACAGGGCACAGCATTGGATTAAATTAACCGGATATGAAGTCAAAACATCATATAACCGTAGTTTTGGTTAGAACAGTTATGATGTACATTCTAAATGCGTTCATTTTTAATATGTCACGTGAAAGATAACAGTAACGTCTTGAAAATTAGGTCTTAATATTGGCAAAACATCCCAGCTCGAAAATACACAAAGTTGGAAAGTGGTATTAACAGACATTTAAAATGAAGAAACAAACATTGAACGAGAAGTTTGCTGGACGTATACTTATATATTGTTAGTTCAAATGGTTTGACAGAACGAAATCCTAGTATACCATGCTTATATTAGAAAGGCAGTAAATTAGCAGTGAATTTTGAAAGGCAGTAGATTAGCAGTGAATTTTGAAAGGCAGTAGATTAGCAGTGGATTTTGAAAGGCAGAAGATTAGCAGTGGATTTTGAAAGGCAGTAGATTAGCAGTTGATTGTGAAAGGCAGTAGATTAGCAGTGTGGATTTTGAAAGGCAGTTGATTAGCAGTGTGAATTTTGAAAGGCAGTAGACTAGCGGTGAATTTTGAAAGGCAGACGTTTGACGGAAGCCATAAACAAGTATGAGAGCCGTCTTTTGAATGAAAATGATAGAACAATTATTATACTTGTTGTTGTTATTATAAAACGACTGATAAGAAGTTCTTTTATTCAAATGTACAATTGCTTGAGCTTGATACTAAATAATGAGTAAATCTATTCAATAGTTATCGAGACATAAGCGATTTATCGGAGAAGCAGTGTGACGTTCTGATGTTCAATCATATACGTACGAGGCGTTATTGACGTCGTAAGTCACTGTACCAAAGATTGCGAAACAAATGCTATCTCTGTTACTGATAGATGAAAAAGTATGAAGCTCTGGTGATGGAGAGAGGATATACTTTTTATGTAACAAACTCAATCTTTGTTTAATTTTATTACACGATGTATTGTAATTTTAGAGCGTTCGTCGCATTTTGTAACATCGCACGTACATGATACCCAAATATTACCCTCATCAAATCAGTTAATAAAATAGCAAATGCATATAATTATTGTATTTTCTTACCTTAAAACCGCATGTGTAAGCATTATAATCAAAAACAATAGTTTTAAGACCCTCATGTCCATGGTACACTGAAGATCTACATGACGCCAAACATCTGAGGCGACAATTGGAGCGAAAATGGCGAAAATCTAAATTGACAATAGACCTTGAAATATATAGGAATCAATGCTCGGTAGTCAACAAAATGTTGAAACGATCCAAAGTATCCTATTACACAGATAAGGTAGAGTCTTGTGGTCGTGATCAGAAAGGGTTATTCAAGATAGCTAAACATCTGATGGGTGAAGAAAAAGAAGTAGTGTTGCCAACTGGTAAACCTGCTAAAATGCTTGCACAGGATTTCAGTAATTTCTTCATTAACAAAATTGAAACAATACATACAGTACTGAAATAGCCTCCACTATTCCGTCATACCAACACAACGACAGTGTTTAAGTCGAAACTCCGTTCGGAAAAGAGCGATTGACAGAATTTTCTCCAACATCTGAGGATGAAATCCGAAAACTAATAAATAAATCACCTAGTAAATCATGTGAGCTTGATCCAATACCAACATGGCTGTTAAAGGATTGCTTGAATGAACTACTGCCATTATTAACAAGAATATTCAATGCATCACTCAAAAGTGCTTATGTACCCAATGCTTTTCAAAGCTCCAGAATAAGACCACTGATAAAGAAGCCAGGCCTTGATCAAAATGTACTGAAAAATTAAAGACCTGTGTCAAACCTACCTTTCATTTTCAAAGTTCTCGAGAAGGTAGTCGATGCTCGACTGGAAGAGCATTTAACACTGCACGATCTCTACGAAGAACGTCAGTCAGCATACAGAAAATTCCCCTCAACTGAAACGGCTCTTCTTCGTGTGTGCAAAATGACATCCTTTGCTCTCTAGATAAGAATAAAGCTACGGTCCTGGTAGTGCTGGATTTATCGGCAGCTTTTGACACCATAGATCACAATACCCTATTACGCCGACTTGACAAACATTCCGGTATAATAGGCAAGCCACTAGAGTGGATGAAATCCTATTTGTGTGACCGCTACCAGACTGTCTGTACAGATAAAGAACTTTCAAAACCTGTACTAATGAACTACAGTGTACCACAGGGCTCTGTGCTTGTTCCGAAGAACTACATTATGTACACAAAACCAGTAGGTGTAATCTGTAGAAAACATCAATTGCAACATCATTTCTATGCCGATGACTCCCAATTGTATATGGCATTTAAACCAAAAGATTGTGTCTCGCGAGATGAAACACTGCAACGAATTGAAGCACATTGATATCTTGCATTGGATGAAGGAAAATTTGCTGAAACTTAATGCCGAAAAAACAGAGGTAATCTTGTTTGTACCGAAAAGGAATGCCAGTTCAGTCGACAATCTCAATGTAAAAGTTGGTGATGCTGTGATCAGAGCAACGTCGATGGTGAGAAACCTCGGGGCCATGTTGGATTCGCATTTGGACATGGACAAACATGTAAACTCTGTCTCAAGGTCGTGTTTCATGCAGATCCGACAAATAGGTCAAATCAGACAATACTTAACTGTTGATGCAACAAAATCCCTGATCAATTCTTTAGTAACATCGAGACTGGATTACTGCAATTCATTACTATGTGGCACCCCGAAAATCATTCTGAATAAACTACAAATTATTCAAATACAGCTGCCCGCCTCATCACACGGACACCGCGTTACAATCACATCACTCCTGTGCTGAAGGATCTTCACTGGCTACCTGTACAGTACAGGATAGAGTACAAGGTCTTGACTAATGTTTTCAAAGCACTACATGGAAAATCGCCTGGCTACATCAGAAGTATGTTGGAAGTATATACCCCACAAAGACAACTAAGGTCTCAAAATGATTCTGTTCTTCTAGTAGTGCCAAGGACGAGGACTGTGACTTACGGTGACCGATGTTTCACAGCTGCTGGACCGAAACTCTGGAATGCACTGCCAACAGCGCTCAGAGACAGTAAAACGCTACCGTCCTTCAAGAAAGCGCTGAAAACGCACTTTTTTAATAGAGCTTATTCATGCTGACTGTGTGTGTGTTCCCATTAACTTGGCGCCCTACCATTGGACCCAACGAACCACATGTTCCCAGGACTATAAGCCCCATCCACCTATTGGTAGATCCCTACTATTAAGTTTAGTAGGGCCCCGTCTATTGAGTTAAGTAGAGTCCCGCCTACTGGGTTAAGTAGAGCTCCGTCAACTGTCTTCAATAGATCCCTACTACTAGGTTTAGTAGGGCCCCGTCTACTGGGTCAAGTAGAGGCTTGTCTACTGGGTTAAGTAGAGCCCCGTCTACTGGGTTAAGTAGAGCCCCCGCCTAATGGGTTTAGTAGGTCCTACTTTTATATTTTATGTACATTATATACTGTTTTAACCATGTATTAGTCATGATTGTTCAGCACTTTTGAACGTGTGTATACATGAAAAAAGGGCTATATAAATATGGTATAATAAATAAATAAATTATCATCAAGAAATGGCGGCATCCTTTGAAGGAAGTGATCGTGTGATGACAGTCTCGGCGTATGATGGTTCAAGGGTATTATAGAACACTTTACCACTAACAAGACTACTTTTTTGGCTTAGAGCAAGAATGAATTTACTGGTATTATACTATTGTGCTCGGTTAGTCTCCATATGGCTGAAATACCGTTGATCATAATTAATTGATATAAACGTATTCAATAATATTAATATTGTGTTAACAAGGTCACAAAAGATATACAACGTTTGCACAATTTCAGCCAAATACTAAAGGAAAAAACCGCCCAATGGAGGAGTTTCAGACACACTGCTGATAAGCGGAAGTAGAAAATAAGAGGTATACAAGTTATACTACAGGCTTTTACAGCAGAGGTTAAGAGGGTTTTACAATAAAATGGCTGGTCAATTATCCGTTGTTAAAATATAATTTGATACTTAATTATCATGGGATGATTCTACAGAATGGTGGAACATTTAAAATCACAGATATTTAATACAATTAATATATCATATTAAGCCTTTAAGCTTAAAATACTTGATCTTTCAACAGTAAAATTTAGACTGAACTGGTATGATAATTAGCACATTTGGGATAAATATACATGTGTTCTATTTGTATAGTGCTTAATTCAGTATAGTTTATATATAAACTTAATATTAATAAAACAGATAAGTGGTAAGCACTGCAGTCATCGCTAATTGCAATCAAACGAAGGGCTGACAACCCAAACTGGAAGGAGCCACGTTTGAAAAAAATGCAGGTTGACAATAAGGGGAATCTTATATGATTATATGACATTTTCAAATATGTATTCATGAACAAAGACATTATGGGTACTGGACAGCATAAAGAAAAGACAAAGGCAATGTATGAGGCATTTGAAGGTGAAAAGGAGTCACATAGTCGGTCTGCGCACCTGATGGTGTAGTACTACACGGATAAAAATCAACGTTACTCTTTCTCATCATATTAGTATTTAGAAATGTATTAATGTATTAAAATGTACAAATGAACATAAACATAAATAAATGTCCATACAGTTGGAGTGGCTTGCTTAATCTTACTCCACACTTTGCTTCATGTTACCATTGATACTAGCGATTTCGTATGCACCAGTCAATTGAAACCTCCCCCATCCCCTGGGAAAGCAAGGAAATAGTCCAGGGTGTTCACCTTTTCAATGTGATATATAGCCGAAATTATATTTCACTGGTTTTGGGTGGGGCTATAAGCGAGGGTGGACATGTATAAGAAAAAATGAAACAAATATATACTTGAAATGATAATAAATGTTGTTTGGAAAAAGCAAAAGTAAAATAACTATCAGATTCACAGGTTTGGGGTCCGAGGTTTTAATCGACTGGTGCATACATTATCAAATTTGGATTGGTTTTCATCTCTAGAATATAGCTCACAGGTTAGGGTAACAATTATATTTATTAATCAAGTCCAATGATATATATCTGTGCTATATCTGTACATATTGTTAAAGTAAAGCTTCAAAATACTTCCTACTCAGTTCATTTCATATTATTAGTTGTCAATATTAAGTATGGGCTTAGCTCATGAAGGGGCCAGGTGTTAGCAATTGTACTCATCTGTAACGCAGATGCTGTATAATTTTATATAATGTCACATGTAACACAGTGTGCATGAATATATGTCCATAGTACAAATAATATTGTATCATATTTTTTATGAATTAAATACTAGTAAATAATTTACAAATACATGTCATTTGTATAGCGCAAAAATTATGAAATCATATTCTATTGCGCTTTACACTAATATACATTCACTTAAAACATTCATTTTAAAACCTGGATTCTAGAAACTAGATTTAGTCATATGATAAAGAGCACACTCATTGCCGATGAAACTTCCTATACAAATAAGTTTTCAAATGTGCTCCGAACCTGGTTTCACTTTTGATGTCTTTGAGATAGTTTGGTAGATCATTCCACCATTTTGGACCAGTAACGGCTATAGATCTGTCTGCTAATTTTGTTCGCCGTCTAGGGATGTGAAAGTTAGTGTCATAAAGGAAAATAAGCATTTAAGTTCAAGTTAATTGATGATGGATAACTCTGCTGGATTATTTGGAAACTCCTCCATTACTCAATAACCAGCAAAGCTTCTATTATATCTGTTTAACCGACATTTGATAATGTGTCAACATTTGCTACACAATCTGCGGTAACAAAGACAATTTCACTTTTCTAGCTATAGTCTGGTTCCTTTGTAATATGATGGAGCCAGATAGCACGATGAGATATTCGAGCGTCTGTTTTCTGTCCGTTTGATATCCAAGTTCAACTCAGTACATAATGTTTCCTTGAAAATATAAGCGTAAAAATGTGGATAGTCTAACACGATATCCGATTTTTGTTGTATCATTGTCTGGTATCATAGTTCAAGCGATGTTGAGGTCAGTGTTTCTCTTGCACTTTATGTTTCCATGAAAATATAAGGGAGAAATGTTACATGATATCCGATTATATGTTGTTTTTGTGTTTTTACTTGTTGTATGTCAGTCTTGTATCAAAGTACAGCCAATGGTGAGGTACGAAGTGTTCTATGCATATATACTGTTACGACTATTATTTCTGTACGAGGATTCTGTCCTCGGATTAATTGGACAAGCTACTGGTATTACTTTCCACACGATCCTGTTGACAAGACCCATGCATAAAACATGTGGTTTACATCATGTAACAAGTATGTGGTATATTATGTACAACAAGACACAAACCAGTCATACATGTATAAACCCTAGTAGGCCTCGCGCAACCTAGGTTCCACTTAGCATCTTTCCTCGGCGATGTACTCCCGATGTGATACATGGGAACAATCTAATGTACTCACGAAATAATAAAGAAGCAAAATCTACTGTTGTTGAACGAACTCAAGGTAAGGTTTGAACATCCTAAAGCAAGGCGTTCTGGAGTTGTTTCATGGAAACCATTAGGTCCGACGATGATGGACGATGGACCGAACTACAGACAGACATGAGCAAAGCAATATGTACCTCATCAAAGATGATCGGAAAATAAAATAACAACAACATAGTTTCACATTATCAAGACACGGGACGATGCAACAGTTACCCGTCACTCACTAGCGATGGAGATATAATGTATAAGCACCATGCTAAAGACTACAGTATATCTTTGTCTGAGGCAACACTTTACTATTTATATCATATATTTTAGCCACACTGACGAGCCAATCAGACAAAACCAGTTTAGACAATATATAAATCAAACTACAGAAAATCTAGTGAGTGTAAGAAGACATTTTTTTTTATTTCACACTATTCATATCATATATACATATTATATAACTGATGTTAGTAAAATAATGCGTATTTGTATTTCATGTTAAAGGCATGCTTTCATATGCTTTGATAACATATTAGGGTAAGTTAATGGTAAGAATTAAAAATTGTATATTCATGCATGAAAAATGTGTACATTAGAGATACAATATAAAGTGAACATTTACTCTTAATACAATTATATGAACGAATTTTATATAAATATATCAATTGTCATACAGTGTCATCATACGACACTATTACTGCAAAATATGCATCTTTCTATTGAAAGAGCATGAATGTTCGATATACTACACACATGTAAATTTACATACTCGCTATACTAACCCGGATACTTGGAAAGTCATGTGATAAATTATAATACATGATATGCATTGTTCATACATTTATTTTTACAACATATTCAAATGTAGTAATAAATGGATTAATGTTGAGTTTTTTTATTTCACTAGATTTAAATACACTCAGTTACTCGTACTACTATTATAATACATGATATACGTACATAGTTATACAACATCAACAAAGTAATAATACTACGGTTTATAGATAATTCATGGATTGATGTTGTGATTTTATTTCAAGTTGATTAGTTTCAACATTAACTAGCTCTAAATACACTCAGTTACTTATAATACTATTATAACACATAGTACATGTGTGTATACATATGTTTACAACATGAACAAAGTAGTATTACAGTCCGACCAGGGATACCTGACAGTTACGTCACGTTATATTTACAATCAAATGTTTACTTTATATTTCGTCTGCAAAAATGTGGATTATCAGTATATTTCATTACATATGATCTACATAAAATCGTGGCCCAGAGGATAAGTGTGCAGTATTAGTAATTAAAACATCCCGAGTTCGAACCCCGTCAGCATAACTTTTTACGCTTATTTTTATTTTATTTTTTTGCAATCGCATTCGAAGTATGTGTGCTGCTGCTTGAGCAAAAAACACCTTTGTCATTTCACTCACCTACAAATGGCTTATTTTTAGCCAATAACAAGCTTAAGAAAATTTCAGTTTGGGGTCGTTGAAGAATTAAGAGATACCAACAGCTATCCTAAACGTATTTTCAATTACACATATACCACGGGTTAAATTTAATTTTAATAAGGCAAAGCATTATTTTCAAAATAAATAGCATATCAAATCATCAAGGGTATAGGCCTACATTTCTCGTATATAAAAAAGTGATGTAGTACTTCAATATAGTATGATCCTAGGTCTTTTTGGGGATATACCCTTCTTATTTATAGATTGTTTACAAAATGACGTCACTGTCAAAAATCGTTGGTCGGATAGTAGTACGGTTTATACATAATAAATGGATTGATATCGTTTTTATTTCACCTTGAATAATGTGATAGCTATAACTACATTCAGGTACGACGGAACGCCATTCTAGATTGTTTCAGTGAAGTGTAGAAGATGAAACTGCTATAGTACATCCCTTTACCATCATCGATACCCGGTGTGATGTATTGTCCGTTTAGATTTGCATAATTGCAATTATTGTACCACCATGCACCATGGGTAGATGAGGCACAATTCCCGAAGCTTGAATCAACATCATGATCGTATGTGCTGAAACCATGACCATTGGCGTCAGGACCAAATCTTATGGAGCTGCCAACTGAAGAAAAAAACAACATTGTGGTGAATCAATAGGAAACATAATTCCATAAATACATTTGTTACATATGTTACATAAAGAATAACTGTTATAGAACGGTAACAATAATGTCACAATTACGCTATATGTACAAGTACAATTTGAATCCTTTAACATATTTTAGCCAGGAGTTAACATCATATTCAGCAGATGTTCTATATACAATGATACATATATTGATATAGATGCATTAAACATGCAGTACGCATACATGGCATGAAGTACGAATACATTACATGAAGTACAAATACATTGCATGCAGTATAAATACATTACATGCAGTACAAATACATTGCATGCAGTACAAATACATTACATGCAGTATAAATACATTTCATGCAGTACAAATACATTACATTTAGTATAAATACATTGCATGCAGTACAAATACATTGCATGAAGAACGAATACATTGCAAGAAGTACAAATACATTACATGAAGTACGAATACATTGCATGAAGTACAAATACATTGCATTCAGTACAAATACATTACATGCAGTACAAATACATTACATGAAGTACAAATACATTACATGCAGTACAAATACATTACATGCAGTACAAATACATTACATGTAGTATAAATACCTTGCATGCAGTACAAATACATTACATGCAGTATAAATACATTTCATGAAGTACAAATACATTACATGAAGTACGAATACATTGAATGCAGTATAAATACTAGAGATGGGACCGAATACCAAAATCAATATTCGAATATTCGAAATTCATATTCGAATATATTCGAATATTCGTTCGATTATCGATGTCAAAGATTTCATTCATTTTTTTCACTTCCAAAAGTTCCATTTCCGCTCTTATGCAAAGCTACGATATTCGTTAGCTTAATATTTCTTTTTGAACTATTGATATACATTCAACCTGATTTGAAAGTAATAAACATGTTTTTTTCTATAAATCGTCGTATTTCTTTACCTTTCGGGCTTCAGGGACGTGTGAATAAAGTTTTAATGAGTTTCATTGTTTTGTTATTTCTAATGAAGATTAGAAGACTACGCAGTTTTAAAAATCGTTGTCATCATCCGATGGGTGTTTAACACTGTTACTGCGGACAATGTGTTGACAATGTGTTGACACTTTTACTAACAACTACAATTTTATTCATCTATGCAAACAGCTAATCATACCGTGGATGAAACCCCCGAATCAAAAGAATCCCACACATTTGTCAGGTAATTAATTTAGCCTGCAAAATCCGTGTTATTACGACGCTTGACTACAGACGAAATGCAAGCGTTTCGGGTGTCTAACATGCAATCGTTTTACGGAAGTATTTTGGAGAAGTGTCATACTGTTTATTCCGAGTATACAGTTAATATATCGATGAACATGTCATAAAAGTGTCAATTAGGGACTTGATTATACACTATATTACAAATTATGTTATTATTAAGCATACGAAAATAATTGGAATTTACATGTATCAATATTTGGTGAAATTGACCATTTTTCTTTATTTTTTACGAATATTCGAATATTGAAATTGGATTCGAATATTCGTTCAATTTTCGAATATTCGAATATTCGAATATTCGGTCCCATCTCTAATAAATACATTGCATGCAGTACAAATACATTGCATGCAGTATAAATACATTGCATGCAGTATAAATACATTGCATGAAGTACAAATACATTGCATGAAGTACAAATACATTGCATGAAGTACAAATACATTGCATGAAGTACAATACATTGCATGAAGTACAAAACAATTGACGTTACGCACGATGTTGCGATACCTTTCCAAATGTATGACACACGCATTGCTACGTGTTGTAGTTTTAGCTGGTATCTACAGTATTGATTAGATGTGTAGATAATAAATATTCGCTTGTACATGTATGTAATACTTTTAACTATACGCAGACAAATTTGCGAACATATCGTCTATTTGGATTGTCATTTAAACGAAAGAAAATACCAATAATGATGTAAACTGATGCAATAATGTTACTTTAACTTATGCTTTTTATCTGTTTAAAACATGTATACTGTGTTTGAATTTGTAATCTTATTACATAATTCAACATTTGTTTGTTTGCTGTCGAGATGCAACTTGATTAAATCCTGGTTTGACATTCATGTAATGACACAATTTAAACCATGTTCACTATATATGAGGCTTCAATTGGCATGCTTAGTTCTATACAAGTATAATCATTCAAACACATGCGAACACCGAGGAGAACGATTACCCCACATGCCTTCCACGGTAGCCTTTCATTTGGTCTGCATTTAATAGTTCTTTACAGTATTTTTAATGATTGCATTTACTATCTTATTGGGTTATATTGCTACGAATTCATTACGGACACCATTCAATAATAATGCAAAGAAAAATGTAAATGTTTCAAACTTATTCCGTAAGCAATAATATGTCAAGTACATTCCCTATAAAAATGATTAAAGTACGATGTCGGGAGTAATTACACTCGAAATAAAAGCAATACGTTAGATATAAAATGATGTACAACGCTTCTTTGCAAATTATAACGTCAACTCTCACGTTTTAGTCAGTTTTGCGCCGTGACTAGACCTAGCTTTTTAACTATAACTTGTAATGTTTTGCATGTATCACAACACACATTACTGCAAAAGAAAATGAGTCGTACATATCCGCGATACCGTTTTCATACACACAACGGAATTGTATTTTTTTGCTTTGAAAATGCACAACTTTATCGATATCGATGAAAATTATTTAAAAATGTCGCCGTGACTTTTTCAAACAAATATTTCGCGATGCTTATATTATATATTTTTAGGCAGATGATACTAACGTAATCGTTATCACATGAGATTGCATTAAATGCATTAAATATCATATTTTCTTGCCATGATTTCTTTCTGAAACAACTTCTTTCACATCCAGTCGACCATTTTACTTATGAAAATATCATTTGGGACATTTTTATGCATCATCAAACAAATGTATATATCCAGAAAACGCCCGACGTCTTGACATTTCTGCCTTCATATACCTATAAAATCTTTCCTGTCAGTATAATGGTCAAATGTGGTGGAAAATAAAAAATATGTACTATGTTTTGTTTATTACGCGGGGAAATCATGTTACGTTGGGACATCGTATTTAAATACCCGCTATAGCTTAATAATTACGGATAGTGTGATTAATTTATTACGTTTGAATGCATTAGAGGTATTACAATTTCATTTCTGAATAGTTTGATATCTTATTTATTTAAGTATTCTCACATTACAATAATTAGCGCACTACTACATTTCATGCGTGTGCTACTCACGACATTTCTCGCAACTCCGTGCGTAACGTCATTGTATACAGAACAAATAAATGCTAGAATGCAAGCTTTTATGTGACTACGACAATGTCATGCTCATGGAACAAAGTATGTATTTCTGTTTGTTAACAAAATTTGAAATACTGGCACTTAATGTTATATACGTGATAAGTTTATACATTATATCGCTGGCTTAGAATGAGAAGGGCGTAAGTAACACGGTATACTATATAGCTACTGATTCATACTTGCAATCTGCAACACTAGGCGCTTATTATGAGTCTGTTTTCATGAAATTCGGAACTTGTCATGTTGACCAAACTGAAGTTGAAAAAGCTTTTAAAGAGAAGAGTAATGTTCAGATACATGTAGTAGTTTCTTGTTTTCTCACAATATTGATGTTGTATTGACAACATTTTCATTCGAAGCCAGCGATATGCGTCATAAAAACGATAGTATGGGAATGGTTTTTAAATGTCGAAATAATGTGTTTCTAGTAAAGACTATTATTTGTATAATGCCTCAATCACCGTTTACCAATTGGAACATTTTTGTTGTATGCATATACGTATATAATTATGTATATAATTAAAGATTTATTTCTACTTACTGTTGTTTGACGCGATGGTACTTCCTACATTGAGAACATAGTTCGGTAATGCGAGTGAAAAATGGCTCAATGTTTCATACGCCGTGGTCATGTTGGCCGACATCAAATCTATTCGTAAGTCGTTGGTATACTGGGCAGTCATCTCTTGTATATAGTCAAGTCCTGTTGAAAAACGACAACGAATAGTTAATATAGTTGAAATGTAACATGTTATGTGTATGTACTATCTGTATTGTGTTGACGAGATGTAAATAAATTAATAAACCAAACTGTAACACACGGCATGTATGTGTTTGATTTGAATATCAAAAAATAATATCAACATTCCAGGTATTAAAGACGCAATCAAGACACAATAAGGAACTCACATGACAGCAGGTGCTATACGGACTGGCTAGGCAGCCGAAGTAGTTTATATGGCCCGACGAAAAGCACATAGGGCCCTTAATGATATCAACTACTTTTAAGTATACACTGTATATTCGGCTTATACTATGACAAAACCTTAGTGGACAATAGTGGACAATATTTGGACCACCGACTGGTTGGAAATAATGCAGGCACAATTAAACTGAATTGATTCATTCAGGGTCACAAGTTCACGTTATAAATCAAGTCGGATCAACATATTTTTATCCCCGCCGAAAACAAAATCGACATGGATATAGTTATAGTCTTCGGCCGTCCGTCTGTCCGTCCGTCCGTCACAACTTTTGTCCGGATCATATCTTGAAAACTGTTTAAGATATTGACTTGAAACTTTGAAAATAAATAGTCAGTCTAAAATTATTTCCCCTTTAGTATTTTTATAATAACCTTTTGTCCGAAGCATATCTTGAAAACTCTTGATATAGACTTGAAAATTGGAATATTAATAGATGGCAACTTGGAGAAGTTCAGTTACCAAGAACTATATCCCTGTCTCTCTCAAATATTGAATTATCTCCCCTTTAGTAGTTTTATAATAAAAATTTGGCCGGAGCGTATCTTCAAAACTATTCAACATCCTGACTTGAAACTTGATATATAAATAGATAGCAACTTGGAGAAGGGGCATTGACCAAGAACCATAACTCTGTCTGTCTTCTATTTCAAATTATCTCCCCTTTAGTATTTACAGAATCAAATTTTGTCCGGAGTGTATCTTGCTTACCATTGAAAACAAATGTTCCCATACACAAGCAAGTTCAGTCGGCGAGAATGACCAATGTGATCATGGCTCTTATTTCATATTGTTATTTCGTAATAGTATATCACTTTTATACAATGTTCGTTGTTGTAAACCTTTGATGATATAATTATGTTTAACTTTTTTCTACACACGAGCCTATAATCTCTTCTTACTGTCTTCCAAGTAAGTCATAGACAAGATGGGTCGATCATCTGACCCATATAGGAATGTAACTTGTCCAAAAAACGAAGTCGAATTTAAACGACTGTACTGGATGTTAGTTATTGTACCAAAACGTTTGTATACACTCCTGATGTAACATTTTTGTTTAAAAATATCGATACACTTCAATGTACGTCAGGGTTGATGCGAGAACAGAAAACTCGGTACCAGTACAGAATGAAGCAAGTGAAAGGAAATATAAGGTACACAATTCATTCAGTGAACTTGATTGTCCTTTGGGACGGATTTGATACTTACCTAACCAGAATTCGGTGTTCAGGTCTCCAAATCCATTCTCATACTGGGTAAAATTACGGAAAAAGTCAACTGAACCGTCATATCGATTTTGGAACACCTGTAACAAATGAATGTCATGAGGATATAGAGGATATATCACGAGTTGTCAATTGATATAAACTAATATTAAACGAGTTTTAGAAAATTTATCAAGCAATCCTTTGGCGAACTTAGTCATATCTAATATAAGTGCATGTCAATTGATAAGTTGATAACGCTTGTCTGATTCATTATAACATATGATTGACAAACATTCAAACACATGCGTATTTTCCGTAACGCCCTTAATTATCCCACAATTTGAAGAAAACACCGCATATATGCCCATGTTTGACGACAACTGTAAGATTTATTTGTATCATATCATTTATGTTATGTAATTCTTGGTAATAAAGGGTGTTTGTGTTAGTCAGCAAAAAGAAAATTGGAAAATGATTATAGATCATTATGGAGAGCTAGTAGACACAAATAAACGCGTTTTATTTATAGCTAGTTTACGATAGATAAAATGTTTGTAACATTTATGAAAATCTATTCAATAGATTTTGGTAACAAATTACATAGAACTACAATAACTTCCTACCTACTCCCATTCCGAATTCCATAATTTTAGTCACCTATTAAAAGACATTTATTCTTTATTATATATCAAAATTACATGTACATGGACAGTTTAAAGCAGGGAGGTAAACTGGTTTTCCAATGATGGTTTATTATAAATTATTGAACCGTTACACCCCATGATCGTCGGGATTGACATTAGTGTTATGAAGACGAGATTTAGGAGGCTCGTATGATTAAGGTTATACATGTAGGTGTGTCACTTGTAAACAATGTACAACAATAACATAAACTTCGTCAGATGCACAGACGGGCCTCGTGTGTGTTATATTAAGTAGGACACAAGCACGTAAATATACAGTTAGGCGTATCACATGACCGTAAAATTGGCTGTTGCAAGTACATGTATCAAGTCTTCGAACTTTATATTTCAAACAAAACTACAAATATGTAACATAGAGCTTATGAACAAACGTTTTTTTAACTGAATTCGGATGTTGCTGAAATTTCAGTGTGTATTAGGTAGATTTCAGACATGTAGGTTTATTAATTACAGATAATGTTTAAAAAACACGATTATTTTCTATCGCAAACTAGCTATACCACATGTTTTATGAATATATTTCGTTTTTGTCTGGTATTACTTGGCTAGAAAAAAATAATATGTGCTTGAAGAATTTTTCTTACAATTGGCATGGTATTTTTCATTTTAAATATTATTCAGTCATAATAATTAATTCATCTTTTGAGGTCAAATTGATTCTACATCTGATCGTTCGGTTGCACTGCAAAAAATGGGCTTTATTTGTCGAGAAGGTTAATTATGAGAGAAGTTGAAGTGTGTTATCAAAATGGTATAACAAATCGAATTAAGTAAGTTTATAGCCTATAATGTCATATTTTAGTTTCAACTTACTGTCCAGCCGCCCCCGTCTGTTGTCATATCACAATATACTTTTATTGTTCGGTTTGATTTCCATAGTCTGACCTCAAAAATACCATCTTGCACATGGATGTCGTGGGCTTTTATCTCGGAACAATCAGCATATTCTAAAGCATATTGGATTGCATGTTTATGTTTTGACATAGTTTGCAACCAAGAACATTCAACCGTACAACTTAATAAATACGACAATTGGTATTAGTCAATGCCATTAAAAATATAGCTTGACTCGATAGAAGTTACTAGTATATAATGTATTTTTGGTCCAATCAAAATGTGATTTGAAGAGAACTTTTTGATACATTTTGCAATTTACCAACTGGTGTTGAGTGCCTTTAATACACTTCCAAAATTTAAAGACTCGAGATCTTTGTGGTTACGGTCCTAGTTCTGTACGATAATGAAACCAGCTTCGAAAACTGTGAATTTTTTCAGACTAAAGATACTATTAAGCATATCGTTATTCTCTACCCAGGAGAGCATAACGGGTTTTATGTCAGTCGGGAACGGTACGGGCTTAGTAGTAGCTACTAAATATCCATGAGCTTCAACAAAGGAATAAAGCTTTAAAATTCAAAGTTTTGTTTTACTTAAAAAAACCCATCTTTGCGGATTCACAATTTTAGTTTAAAAAGGCTGTTGTATATATACACTTCTGTCATTTTAATAAAATGGCATATTGCAATCAATTAGAGTTTTAAGCAATGCCCTCATAGTGAGCTTCAAAAGTGTGTGTGTGTAGCCTAGGAACTTGCATAAATCTCTTTTATCCATAATCATATAATAAAGTGGATAATAACTTACTTGTTTCATTGCAATTCTGTTTAATTACACAAGTGTCTACATGTATTGGATCACCAATACAATATTGGCCATTTTGTGATGGACGAGGATTGTTACATATTCTTGATTGTGAACGCATGCCGACCCCACAAGTTTTACTGCACTGACCCCAAGATGACCACGACGACCATCCACCATCTGTAAGGAACATATACGCATATTAATTCAAAACGACATTATTAAAAATACTCACTGCAACAGTTCCATCAATAGTTTTGCGGTTACTTTAAATGCACTTGAGAGATGTCTTAAGAGAAGAGGGGGTTTTCAGAAGAGAGAAAATAAGAGGGGTGTATTTACTGTATAACATAATCTCGATGATTAAGCAAACTATCTATCTATACATATATCCTTGAGCGTTTGACTCTTTGGTAATGTATCTGAATGATATTGAGAAATATTATATTTTGAATAGTTTAAGTGGTGTAGGTATTTTGAATACTGTTAATATGGAGGAAGCAGACGATGGATTGAAAAATCAAACAAATAGTATAAACAGTCATTGTGTGTAATCAATGTTTCTTTTTCCTAAAGACATCAATCTTGGACGAAAACACCATGGTCCTTTCGCCATGAAAGATATATGGGATATATTTGGTCCTATTTTTCTGTTTGAATTTAATGAGCATAGTTATCCGTTACTGTTTTTCAGCCTTTTAGAACAATATAATGCTAGAAATATGATATGTTAGTTTCCTGGTTTTAATGCTGAAGCATGCCTAGTTTGCTAAGGGTGGAGGTCAATGTGTTGGCATTATTTATATTTTCTCTTTTGGTTGCTTCATTCAGAGATCACCATTTGTTAGTTATATTATAGATGAACACGTATGGTCATTAACGGTAACGTTTTTGATGTGAACTTTATGTTCTTCCGAGGTCTTAAACTAGTTCACTAGGTAACATTTCGGATACTCATTCAAATCTGCCAACACCGATTCGTATTTTAGTTAAAGATTTATATACTTGTACAACCTAAACTACTTCCATATTTAGCCGATAGTGTCTGACTCATACAAAATTGATAAATGTATGAAACCCTACCGTTGCAAGCCACCTCTGTACATAACTTCGACTCAACATTAGGACCAAAACAATGGTCTCCATAATATGCTGGTTTCGGATTCGTACATGTCCTTTGACGTTGTTGTATCCCTGTTTCACATGAAACGGAACATGGTCCCCAATGAGTCCATGTTGCCCAACCTCCGTTGACTGCAATAAATATTGTTTCTCCGTATTACTTAAATTAGTTCGATATATTCATTATACGTAAATAGGTCAGTGGAAACAGCTCCGTCCAGATATACAATGTATCTTTATAGACTCAACCAATACGTCAACAGTCTTTTAACGTCCAAGTATTCATGTATTTTATGGTTCTTTGTTTTGAATAGAAAATGTCTTGATTGGAACAATACCAATTTATTATCAATACAAGCAAATGCTCAGTTTTTACGAATGGCTTTACTATTTTAAAGTATGTATAACGATGCAAGCAGGAATACTCGGGATAATCGAAACCCGGCAGTTTAAAAAAAATCAGGATCTGTGACGACTTAAATGTTTACTTGCGGATTTTGACGAGTGACCACATTGAAGTTGAAGTCCAAATACTGACACTATGTTCATCGACAAATAGCTTCCTTTTTGCATACGATTCCTTTCTATTTGAAAGATGCTCCTGTCTCGCAAAATAATAACTTCCTTTGATAAGATATTGAATGTTTAAAGGTTTTCAAGCGGCCATCTAGAACATGTTTTGATTTTCGTTTATTATGCTAAGTAAAATGGAATTGTAATATTTGCCAAAACTTTGAAAGAATAACAAAACCAAAAATCTATATTTTGTACACTAAAGATCTTACCAGGACATACAGTTGCCTTGTAACAAGATCGCATCTCTTGGTTGTCTCCACTACAGTTAAGTCCACCATGTGATGGTTGTGGGTTCGTACATGATCGAGTACGCGTTTCCGTGCCATTGTTACAGGACACATCACAATGTGACCATCCTGTCCAGGTACTCCATTCACCGTCAACTTAAATAACAATAAAGATTATTAAAACAAAACGACTACAGCCTTTTTTGCCAGTCAGCTTTCTTACGACTGTAGAGGATGTTGAATTGCATATGTTTACATTTTGTTAATTAATTTGACCAGTTACTTGGGTAATATAAACCTTTATGGTCAGTTCTTGCCTGGATTTAAATATAAATGGCGCATGATTTGCGCATCGCAAACATGCGATACATGTTTTTCTCTAAATAATATGCATAGTGAAATGAAAACAAGGAGATATATAAAATGAGATGATAAAAAACTGAACTATATCGAATAATTTCAATTTCGATCGTTACTAAAATATATATATATATATATAAATGTAACAAAGGGTAGCTAAAAGCATGGCACAATTACTGTTTTTGATAACTGAATTCTCCTCAATGTCAAACTGAGTTCTCCTCAATGTCATCTTCAAAAATATTATTGCGAATACTTATAAAGAATAATAAATATAGATAGAAGTGTGGTTCTTGGTCACTGCACTTCTCAAAGACGCCGTGTATTTATATTTAAAGTTCCAAGTATATCCCATACATAAATTCGAAGGTAAGCCCTGGACATTAAGAAAATTTAAGGTAGATAGTTAAAAAAAATAATATATATATAATTATGGTTCTTGGTCACTGCACTTCACTTCTCCAACTTGTCATCTATTTAAATTTTATGTTTCACGTCAGTGTAATAAATAGTTTTTAAGATATGTTCCAGACAAAATTTAGTGATAGGCGTATTCACGGACGGACGTAATGACGGACACACTGATAGACGGGCGGGAACTTTACCATGTAAGCTTCCGAAAACTTTTTTTTTGGGGGGGGGGTAAAAATAATATAGCAATATTAAAACATTGGTCATAAGGTAACTGAAAGTAGTTAAATTTCTGCCCATACAGTGTTTTGTTAAACATAGGAACAACATTCATTTAGGACTTGTATATTAACTTACCGACAGCACATAGTTTGCAGAACCTAGGACATACGTTCTTTGCATGCTGTACATCATTACATATATTGAAGATGCTATCTAATCTTGCACAGTCAACTGATTCATCATCAATACACGCAGTAGCTGAAATGAGTTTTATTAAGAAGCAATCAATTAAATATTTTAAGATAAACGGTGTCTTGCTTTTTAAATGGGTGTTAATGCGAAATTTACGTTGTTAAAATATTTATTTTTGATGTAGAATATAACTACAACATAATTTAAACGAACTTACACATCACAGTACGAGTATATTTGTATGTGCACATTTTCAATAAACAACCGCGCTAAAAACTTGCGTATAACTAACACAGATGATGTCGCTTCCGTGCCATTGGAAATATGATGATGAACAACGGGACAATGATTGTGTTAAAGTATGTGTTATGTTGAACATTTTAGTGGTCTACATTTTAACTTACGTTTCTGGTGATGACATATGTGTGTATTACATAGATCTGTAGAACAGCACTCCTTACACGTTTGACCTTGACGTTTGTATAGATCCCTTCCAACTATACTGCTTGCCCCAGAAACACTCGAACAATCCTGTTACAGAACGATGGTGCTTATTAACCTACATGACTATACATACGAGGTACTCTGTAACTTCCTGTATAATGGTACTTCCTTGCTTTATATGACATATTGAGAATACAGTGCTTACAAGCATACAGTGAGAGACTTTAAAAACGCCACAGTTTTTAAATTATTGAAAAAGTTAGTTAACATTCGTATATTATCATGAAAATTAGCAACAATACCCATTGATGCTTCCTTAATCACATCTGAAAAGTATACGGCTTAACAATTATTAGTGACAATATTATCTGGTTCCAAAGAGGCACACTCTGAAGATGAAACTCACAAGTGATAATTCCAACCAGAACGTGTGTGTTCATTCCACATCAGTCACATTGGGAGAACGCTTTGTGTTATGCCGTGTTGCGACATATTACTCCATTCCCGAATTAGGAACTTACAGGTCTTGTTGACGTTTAAGGGGTTGTGATATTAGCTTGCAAATGCTTTTATACTCGTCGAAGAAATGCTCAATGTCCAGGATAAAAAATGACCAGGCTTACGTAAGGATGCCAATTTGCAGCGAAATAAGTAGTCTACATTATGTCTATCGGCAACATTACGTATCTTTGTTTGTCCCAAAAAAGGTACATGAGTATATATCGCCCAATGATGTAGATTTCAAAGATGCAGTAGACCTATAAGGTTGTAAGTGGCACTTGCGACATTCACATTCTAAGCCAGCGATATGAACACATACAATATAATACAAGCCAAAAAACTTACATCGTTGTTTAGGCAGCCTAATGTCATCATCTCCGCATTGTTCATAAGCCGTGTTGTTTTGAAACAAGACTGTAATGAAGAAAGAAAAAATAAGTACATATATCATGAAATAGAGTTTCGTTTGATTTACACCATTCGTCGTTTGTCTGCTTCGATAGTATCAATTGTGTGTTCATGTGTAGTGCTCGACCAAATGCAGTTTCCAACCGAGTGTAATTATTTGGTCGAGCATCAATTAAAAACGGCTAAAGATAGAGCGAACTCAGTACTTGCCGGGTATTCCTACATATACGGAATGTACTTTAGGCTATATAATATAACCATATTAAATGCACGATCGTTATAATCAAGAAAAAACTCACCGCTAGGAGACGAAATCGCAATAGCTTTGAGTTTAAAACTGCATTCATTTGATCACATGATTTTACACATTGGTTGACGGCAAATCTATCCATTGTATTTGTAGTAGTCATACATACCTTTGATTAAACCCACAGGTGGCAGTATCAGTGTTTGGTCCGCAAACGATTAAATAAAAAAAATATAAAAAAATGTCCGTACTGAACTAATATACTAACGTTATCAAGGTATAAAGCGTACTATATGTCTATATGCCAAAGATTGTGGAACATTTCATCTCGTTGTTTCAACATAAAATACTGGCGCTGAAGAAAAATTGCTATACAAGTCATTCAAATAAACTATAAGATATTCATTCTTACCGAAAATCTCGTTCAATTGTATCTTATAACGGCGAAACAGCAAAACAGTGTTTCTTTCGTTATTTAACTTCGCTCAAGGTCATTTTATTTATGCACTGGTTACCTATGCGATGTTCCACAATCTTTCGACATAGACATATACTACGCTTTATACCTTGATAGTGTACATATAGTTAGATAGACAATCGATATACTAGTACATGTATATACTGTCCATGTAGTGTATTAGCTCAGTGACGGATTTTTTCTTTTCCAAACACTGATACTGCCACCTATGATTAAACCCCTAGTACATTTAACCGTTAACTGATATAGAACCTCACATCCGTCTAAGTGTGCACATCTCTATTACTATATCGCTTGTTATTATTTTGGATAACCGTAATAAATATCAACAAAGGTATATCACAAATCTTACTTGTCCTATGCCACATGTTGTTGTATTGCTGGTACACAAACTCTCATCTGAGACATCCGTGCATGCATAACAAGTTACACCATCTGTTAAATTCACTATAAACAATATAGCAAACTTTGTTAAACAAGAGAAATACAATAATACAATAAGAAAAATGGTTTTTATGTAACTAAAAAAACCCAAATACATGTCAACAGTATTTTTAAGCTTAGGTATAGATTAAGTATGATAATAGTTTCATGAGCACTGTATAATTACTTACAAACATTCAGACTAAATGCAATATACATGTATTTGGGAAATTAATCTATGTCCGAGAGCGAAAAACAGAAATATCGTTTTGCCGAAATTGATAAGAAAATATGTTATATATATTTTTTATATTAACTTTGTATTAATTGCTATTTGTTTAGCTATCCGCATCTTGTTGATTTGATATTTGAAAAGTTCTATCATGTTCAACTTGCACAGTTCATGCTAAATAAATATGATTACAAATTGACACTGATTTGACTCGCTGCCTTTTATTATTAGCATATTTGACCCATACTTGCATATTATGAAACATTTTTACAAAAAAAATAAACATAGTGACCCTATATTTTCTTTTCATTTTTGAATCGATAAAAGGTTCAATAAATTTATACCAAGTTTTATCCATTTCCTATTATGGGAAAATTTGAGTGAGTATCTCTTTAACAATATTTACCTGCAGAGTGAACTGTGAAGATCAACAACACTGATGTAAAAACTGAAATAAATTTAAAGTTATTACATTTCGCTGTCTTAGAATGAGGAGTTCATTTATAAGCACAATTGAGAAAATAAGAAAAACGTGGACTTGGATACCCTACTCTTTGGCAACCCACTCCTATCAGATAATGACAACTCGACAATCTTTAACCATGTGCAGACCTTTATATCCAATAGCAAAAGATTCTGTACTAACTCTGGAGAAAATAGTACAACCTTCTTTCAAATTCTCTCTCTTCCATGTCTTTATCTTTCCTAAATGCCTGTCTATTTTATTTACACAATATATTCTATTTCTCTCGGTAATGTCATATTACATTCATGTACTTTCAACATTCTCTAATAACTCAATCTACTCTTCTTGCAATCTTATTATTATTCATAGTATTATTTGTTTACTTACTTTCAACCCCTTTGTTAACTTTATAATTACAGGCAAATTACAAACTAATAGTTAGTCTAGAAAGGAAAAGAACTAAAATAAAACTTAGTCTTTCGTTCCAATCCTTTCCGATATTTAAAATGTTGTTGTAATTATTTGTTGTTAAATGTGTATACTGATGTAAATATTGTGAATAAATATGTTTACACTATGGTAAACGAAGCTTTTTCAACTTCAGTTTGGTCAACATAACAAGTTCCGATTTTCATAAAAATAGGCTCATAAGAAGCCAAATATTTGAAAAGGTTGTAAGTAGTAGTTACGACTTTCTTATTCTAAGCCAACGATATATACCTCTGTAAAGCACCCGTACATATATCATAGCAAAAGTTTCAGGAAAACATGGTAATGTGAGTCGGTCGTAGAAAGTGTTAATAAAAGTGAGTCAATTATACAGTTGATAAATGAGTTTAATACAACAAGAAAAAATGGTACAGAAAAATATATCAAAATATATATATACGTGTATATATTGGATATATATTCTAGTACAATTGAAAATACATGTTTACGTTAGTTGGTCATCACTAATGATTATCAACTGGGTTACAAATAAAAGAAAAACATACTTGTAATAGAAAAAACTTAAAATGATAGAATTAAAGTATTCAAACTTACTTAAGAGTTCCATCATTTTCGCTTCTTACCAAATACGTTGTAAGCCCGTGACTGTTGGAATTACGAGACTTCTCTTTTTATAGCAGAATTTGAACTTTATCAGTACAATGTACTCGTAGATACGTTCCTATTATAGAAACAACACATGTTGATTATCCCATCATTCCTTGTTTTGTTCATATAGTCAGCTAGTGTTTGACCGATTTACTTAAATTGTGCAAGGATTTCATGTTGTCGTGATAGGAATGTCATTTTCGTGTTAAGGTATTAGCACGAACACGTCAAACATGCCTATAATTATATACCTACTGAATGGCACTGCACTAACATTACATTGAGGAAAATGCTTTTGTTTTTAAACTGAATTTTAATTAGACCATACGATTTTCAGTCGAAGTGCACTAAGGAGTTTTAAAGTCGAACAATAGTATTGTCACATTGTAAGATAACCGCCAGTATGTCTCGTACAAGTATGTTCAACAGTTTTACAATGAAAGTTATACCATAACACTAAATGAATAATAAGTTAAGTTACCAATTTTCTAGGGCTCTTTTTAGCTGTTCGTCCACTCAAGCACCATTTGACATTTTAACTTCCCCTGGTTATTGGGCTACCTATGCACACTTTACCTGGGGAGAATATAACTTTTCTGCGGGTGTGGCAGCCAACATCGATCTGCGGCACCCTGGAATAGACACTGCACTCACAGGTGCCATTTTACACCATAATGGTGTGGAGCAATTGGGTCTTGCTTAGACAAATTAACCAGTGGTTCAGAGGAAGGTTGAACTCGGGACCTCTCGATCCCGAAGCATGCGCCTAACATCAAGGTCACCGCTTCCCATAATGACACCTGCTTGAGTTATACGCACGCAAGTTTTTAACATTCAGTTATGTGATGCTATGGGCGAAAATGCATAGTATAATAAAGGTAATTTTGGCCAGTTTTATCTTTTACTATTTGTATTAACCTCATGCAACATAAATTTTAAACATTTATTATTCATAAAATTTTGATTTATAGATAATACAAAATGTATACGTAACAAGTTAATAAAGCAATTATAAAGAATGAAAACTGTTATTAGTGAACGACCATATTTTCAAATATTGTTGAGTCTGTATACATGTAGAACATTTACATCGTGTTCTTATCTATGAGAACCAACATTTACAAGGACGACTCTCTATTTAAAGTTACCTTATCACAGGCTTCATAATGAACGAATTTTAATACTATAGCGTACAGACAATCCAATGCCTCACAGATACGGCACCATCGGATAGCACGGTGGTCGAGCAGATAGCCTGCTTGACCACTGACCGAGATGTCCAGGGTTCGATCCTCGACCGGGGCACTTGGTTATTTCTGAAACGCGTTCAACGTAAACCAATCCAACTAGAGATGAATTGATTGTCAACCCATAGGTAGGCTCGCGTGTATTGGTACACGTTAAAGATCCAATCTGTCTCTTCGGTAGAGCTAGGACCACGTGCCCGGATATCTTGTATCACACCACGTGGTGTTTCTCCTACGCTTGGCAAGCACATGACCCCATTGGAAATAAATTCATCAAATTTAATGTGATATCCTTGATCGAGAGGTTTACATAATAATATATTATAAATATATATCGCCTTGACACCAACACAGTCAGATAATCAGATTTACCAAAGATCCAATTATATACACTCCGTCTGTTAAAAAAGTAGCATAGCAAAATTGGCATTTGCTCCACTTACAACAAAGTCAATATGAACATAATATGTTCGATAGATGTTGAATATAATCCATTAGTATAACCACTGCAGTAAGACCGCCTCGAAACAACGACCACATTATTTGTTTTTAAAAACATTTTGATATGGATGTTATGTACTATAATTTCAACACGGCCTAGTGGTTGATCGTTCGCGTCGAGTGCAGGAGGTCCTGGGTTCGATCCCAGGCCGTGTCATACCAACGACGATATAAAAATGGTGCCAGATGTTTCCTTGCTAGACGTGAAACAGTTTACAATATTGTATAGTAAAAGCAATGAATATTGGTCCGTTTCATGCATAACTATTTTCAATAACCTTAACCTTATCTTGTTAACCCCGGCCCCAGTTTTGGTCAGTTACCTGAAAAAGTAAAAAAACAACAACTTGTAGCAAATGATCTAACTAAGAAAATAAACTCCCTTAAAACATGTTTTTGTTCATAAATAAAAAAGTTACAGCTATTTTACGACTAAGAATCCGTACTCCATCGGGTACGTGATCAAGAATGTTTATAATCACGGTTGGAGTACGTTACTCCATGGAGTACTAGTTGGAGCACGGAGTATGGAGTTGGAGAATGAGATAGAGAAAATACGATAGAAATAAAGAAGAAATTGTTCTGATTCAAATAACCAAGGGGTCAAAGGGGCTGCGTTTCCGCATTTTCATGAACAAGTTGCCCTTCAAGCTCGGCAAAAAACTTAACATTTTACATCTAGGATAGCAATCAATGTATTGTCTTTACATTTGATCAACAAAACAAATACCTAATCATCAAAAATGGATACATAACGTCTGGGTTCTTATTTGTGGTTGGCACTGTATATCTAAAACTGCTCCGTTGATATTACCATATATAGATACAATGTATTAAAAATTGTTTGTATCTTAATTATAGCAGCAACGTAATGAATTGACGTAATATGTTATTATAATTCAAACATTCATTGTCATAGGGCTATAGTTAATGATATATTAATTACAATATAATGATGTATTCAAATGATTCTTAGGTGCATCACATGTGTTTATGAAAACAAATATAAAGTTATTACTGCTTTTCGAACTTTGTATCATAACACTGCAAGATTATTGTTGGTTGCACAATGTATGTTATAAACTTTTTATATATTGTTTATAGATTTGCTAGATTCCTACTGATAACCAACAATGTAAAATCTTACAATTTTGATGGATTTTGCTCCCAACTTGGTCGACAGCAATAAAGATAAGCCATTGCTCTATCATCAATTGTGTGTAGATAAATTGTGATTATTTGTTTGTAGTATTTATTTCAACCTAGACAATAATTAAAATTAATGCAGCATTGCTTTATTTTTATTAAGATGGTTTACCATTACTCTAATATTTATTGCTGCAAATTTGTTCAGTTTACAGTAGCAGATTCATGTTAATCTCTCGTTGTGTGTTTTTACGAGTTTTAGTCTTCAGGCAATCAGCTGTGACGTATATTTAACTGTGTATGTAGTTATGCAAATCTGAACTAGTCTGACATCAATCATTTTCTGAGTAAATGTCTCAATTACAGAAATAATGTACACTTTTTTAAGGAAGTTAGTGGCATGTAAATTTTTTAAACATTTATTATTTATAAAACATTTGGTTTATATATACAGTAAAATTTCGTTATGATAAGCATCGATTTCATGATCACCTGGCCTATCTCGAGCAAGATTTAAAAGAGTATCAATTTGTATCATTAATACATTCCATTTGGTTATTTCGAGCACCGTGTTTATCTCGAGTATTTTACCTGTTTCGATTAGTCATCGAGAAGTTTTACTGTATATAAGTTAATAAAGCAATTATAAGGAATGAAAAATACATGTACTACAATTTGTGAACGACCGTAAGTCAACTATTGTTGAGTCTATATACATGTAGGAGATTTAAACCGTGTTCTTATCTATGATGACATCCTACATTCACAAGGACGAATTCCCATTAAAAGTAACCTTATCAACATAGTTCTTAATGAACTAATTTTTATACTATTCCTAGTAGCACATATACAATACAAAACCTCATAGATACGGTCGAGCAAACATCATCCTCGGCCGGGGCACTTTCATTTTTGAAACATTTTTCGGTGTTTCCACCCAACTAGAGATAAACTGGTTGCCAATCCATAGATACTAGTAGTCTCGAACGAGTATCAGTGCTATACACCGGACACGTTAAAGACCAATGGTGTCTCTTCGGAAAGATATAGGACAGCGCACCCGGATACCTTGTACCACACCAATGTCTCTAATATTTACAGTTCTTTCAGCAAAGCACGGGACCCAATTGGAAATAAGTGTTTGCTGTTTTATGGGTTACCCTTGACCTAGAGGTTTAAATAATTGTATTTTATACACATATACATTGTATCATACCACTGTCTCATCTACTTACTGTTCTGTCAGCAATGTACGTCACGTACATGACCCCATTGGAAATAAGTGCTTCCAATGTTATGGGATATCCTTGCCGAGAGGTTTAAATAATTATATACACCCGTTTATACTGCGTAGCCACCGACACAAGTTTCAGACAGATTGTCAGATTTACCAAAGTTCCAAATATACACACACCATATCTTAATATAGAAACATGGCAAGATCGGCATTTGTTGCGTTTACAACATGTCGATATGTACGTCATGTGTTTGATTGGTTTGTTTTTGTTTTAAACATTAGTTTAACCTCTGCAATAAGACCGCCTCGGAATAACCACAATACTACCAGTATTTGTCTTTAAAACGTTTTGTTATGGGTGTGGTGTAATATAAATTCAACTAAGCTGTTGTGTTTCACAATCTTATCTGTAAGTGTGTGTGTAAAACGACAGACTTTCATTTTGACCTGTTGGTTTGTTTTGTTCTATATCTTCAGTGATGGTCACCTAAATCATGAGAAATTGCACGTATATGGGATAATATAAAGACTACGTATAAATCTAATCACTGTCTGATTTATTGCGATAGAAATCACACGTAACTTACGATCGAAAGACGAAAACAAGAACCGACCTAATTCTTAGGCTTTTGATTTCTAGTGTGCGTAATTTCTTTTTGAGTCCATGAGTGTATATTAGAAGAACGTAATGGTACGGCTAAGGGAAATAATTCCAACTGTTTCCAGTTCCGTTGTGAATGAGTTTTCTACCTTTTTTTCTTTTAAGATACACTGATGGACTTGCGGTGACTATGAAAAATGACTAATTGAGACACATGCCTATGACTTAGTTCCACAAAGACATTAAACTGGTACATGTATGACCTGTTTAACGCACAGCATATATAGGTACTTCAGGTTAACTGATGAGTATACCTGGTAATCACAATGAAACTGCATACTCCTCATATGACTGAATTATGATGACCATTGTGACTTAATGTTTACATATTAAATACTATTAATCCAATATAGCATAAATATGTTGAGTTTGTAATTTATATTGTATTGTTATACATAAATGTATATGCTTTTATATTTTGTTCTTAGAATTGGGTGAATAAAAGTTATACGTTTATGTCAAACTATTATAACTGTAGGGTGACGACATTTGTATTACTCAAGTAGCATACATACACCTAGGGAAGAATACCACCCTGTTAGTCTATCAACAATAGACAACATCACTTGCATCATGTCTGTATACCGGTGAACTTACTCGCAGGTACACGGTTTCATCGATTTAATTAATATGCATAAAACAAAATATTTCGGACTCTCCCTCTCTTATATATTTACCACAAGAGCGGTTATTCCGAATAATTTTGTTTCATGCATGTTTATTAAATCAACGAAACCGTGCGCCTGTGTAATTATCGGATAATGTGTCATTATTTGCTGCACTATTATCGACAACAATGGGAGATTTTACTCCTCTTTACCTTATAAGCGACAACAATGGATGCTACTCAATTTTACTTTATAAGCGTAAAATAAAGCCTTTACTTACTTATTAACTTTTACTTTATCAGCTTAAGTTCGTTTCATTGGATATATAAGAGAGACAAGTAACTCGATGAAACTTGCGAGTGTTTGTTTCTGTAACTGTTTGTATCACAGTTCAACCTGAGGGAGAGGTAGCTGTTTTCTATCGTACTTTATGTTTCTGTGAAACTTATATTGATGTCTACCTGCCTGGTGGCATAGTTCCACTAGGGGCAAGGTGTATGGTTCCTTGAAAATTTTAGGGAAACGTGTGACACGATATCTTATTGTATTATCCATCTTTCTGGTTGCATAGTTACACTGAGGCGAGGTGGGTGTTTTCTGGTGTACTTTATGTTTCTGTGAAACTTATATTATGCCCATCTGTCTGGTTGCAAACTTCCACTGGGGCGAGGTGAGTATTTCTGGAGTATGGTTTCTTGAAAATTTTATTATTTTATTCTATTATCTATCTGTCTGGTTGCATAGTTCAACATGAGGGATAGGTGGGGTTTTTCGCTTGTACTATATGGTACCATGACAATATACGGGATAAATGTTACATGATATCCGATTGTTTGTTGTTTGTGTTTTACATATTGTTTTGTTTGTTTGTTACATATTGCATTGCTTATGTGTTACATATTGTGTTGTTTGTGTTACATATTGTATTATTTGTGTGTTACATGTTGTATTGTTTGCTGTATGCCACTCTTGTATCAAAGTGCAAGCGAGCAAAGCACGAAGTGTTCTATTAATGTTACAACTACTATTTCAGTACGAGCATTCTGTCCTCGGATTGTTTTGGCAAGCTGCGGATTTTACCTCATGTTCGATCCTGTTGACATGACTCTTGGATAAAACCAGTCTTTTACCTAATGCAACAAGTATGTGGTATATTATGTACAACATGACATAAACCCATCATACACGTATAAAACCTTGTAGGTCTCCTTAGCATCTTTCCTCAGCGATGTACTCAAGTAATAAAGGAGCAAAATCATCTACTGTTGTTACTTAACCACCATGTAATGTTTGAAGACCCTTGGGCAAAGCGTTCTTGAGTTATTTAACGGTAAGCATTAGGTCCGACGATGATGGACGATGGACCGACCTACCGACAGACATTAGCAAAGCAATATGCCCCCTAATCAAAGTTGATCGGATAATAAAAGAACAACAACATAGTTTCACATTATCCTGACAAATCCAACATTAACTTTCAAACTTTTCATATCATATATACATAATTATATTATAAATGATAATTGTAATAAAAGAATACGTATGCGTATGTATATTTCATGTTACAGTCATGCTTTCATATGTTTTGATAACAGAGTAGGGTTAGATATTGGTAAGGATATAAAATTATACATTCATTTATGACTACTGCATGTACAATAGAGACACAATATTAAATGAACATTTACTCGTATTTAAATTTCCTGAACGACTTTTATATAAATGTATTAATTGACATAGAGTGTTAGATTCGTTATATCATAATGATACTATTACTGCAAAGTACGCATATTTCTATTGAGAGAGCATAAATGTTCTATATAACTTCACACATGTATATATATGCACTCGTTATACTAACCCGGATACAAGGAAGTTCATGTGATATATTATAATGCATGATATGCACTGTACATACATTTATTTTTACAATAAAATTAATAAATGGAATAATGATGTGTTTGTTGTAATTTCACATTGAAGAGTTTGCTATCACTCTAAATACACTTTGTTACTCATAGTACTATTATGATACACGATCAACATATTTATACAACATGAACAAAGTAATATTTCTACAGTTGATATATAATAAATGGATTGATGTCGTTTTAAGTTCACCTTGAATAATGTGATAGCTATAACTACATTCAGGTACGACGGAACGCCATTCTAGATTGTTTCAGTGAAGTGTAGAAGATGAAACTGTGATAGATCATCCCTTTACCATCAACGGTACCCGGTGTAATGTATTGTCCGTTTAGATTTGCATGATTGCAACTATTGTACCACCATGCACCATGAGTAGATGAGGCACAATTATAGGAGTATGAATCAACATCGTGATCGTATGTGCTGAAACCATGACTATTGGCGTAAGGACCAAAGCTATTGGAGCTGCCAACTGAAGAAAAGAACAAAATGAACATTGTGGTGAATCAATAGGAAACATAATTCCATAAATACATTTGTTACATATGTTAGATAAAGAATAACTGTTATAGAACGGTAACAATAATGTCACAATTACGCTATTACCATATGTACAAGTACACTTTGAATCCTTTAATATATTTTTAGCCAACAGTTAACATCATATTCAGCAGATGTTCTATATACAATGATACATATATTGATAAAGATGCATTAAACATGCAGTACGCATACATGGCATTAAGTACGAATACATTACATGAGTACAAATACATTACATGCAGTACAAATACATTACATGCACTATAAATACATTGCATGAAGTACAAATACATTGCATGAAGTACAAATACATGGCATGAAGTACAAATACATTACATGAAGTACAAATACATTACCAGAAGTACGAATACATTGCATGCAGTATAAATACATTGCATGCAGTACAAATACATTGCATGCAGTATAAATACATTACATGCAGTACAAATACATTGCATGCAGTATAAATACATTGCATGCAGTAAAAATACATTGCATGAAGAACGAATACATTGCAAGAAGTACAAATACATTACATGAAGTACGAATACATTGCATGAAGTACAAATAGATTGCATGCAGTACAAATACATTACATGCAGTACAAATACATTACATGAAGTACAAATACATTACATGCAGTACAAATACATTACATGCAGTACAAATACATAACATGTAGTATAAATACATTCCATGCAGTACAAATACATTACATGCAGTATAAATACATTTCATGAAGTACAAATACATTACATGAAGTACGAATACATTGAATGCAGTATAAATACATTGCATGCAGTACAAATACATTGCATGCAGTATAAATACATTGCATGCAGTATAAATACATTGCATGAAGTACAAATACATTGCATGAAGTACAAATACATTGCATGAAGTACAAATACATTGCATGAAGTACAAAACAATTGACGTTACGCATGATGTTGCGATACCTTTCCAAATGTATGACACACGCATTGCTACGTGTTGTAGTTTTAGCTGGTATCTACAGTATTGATTAGATGTGGAGATAATAAATATTCGCTTGTACATGTATGTAATACTTTTAACTATACGCAGACAAATTTGCGAACATATCGTCTATTTGGATTGTCATTTAAACGAAAGAAAATACCAATAATGATGTAAACAGATGCAATAATGTTACTTTAACTTATGATTTTTATCTGTTTAAAACATGTATACTGTGTTTGAATTTGTAATCTTATTACATAATGCAACATTTGTTTGTTTGCTGTCGAGATGCAACTTGATTAAATCCTGATTTGACATTCATGTAATGACACATTTTAAATAAGGCTGTAACGGTATACCGCGGTATACGAAATACCGCGGACTTCAGTCCCACACGGCTCACGAAACGCGACTTGTAAATTTCGGTACGGTTCGGTATTAGCTTTTTTATAAGCTAAATAATATTCAGACAACGAAAACACCCGACAGCCTTATCATTATGTATAACTACCATGTATCACTAATTTGAGTTGTATTGATATATGCCTCAAGTTGTCTAAATTCACTTAAAATAGTTGATAGGCACATAATAATTGCTGTAATAGAAGCATAAAATTCATTATCACTTAAAAGTTGAAGTATTTAAGCTGTTGTTAGAGAATATTGTATCATACCGAAATATACCGAACCGTTAGAAAAATGGACGGTACGTATCATATCGTGCGTTGAGCGTACCGTTACACCCCTAATTTTAAACTATATTCACTATATATGAGGCTTCAATTGGCATGCTTAGTTCTATTCAAGTATAATCATTCAAACACATGCGAACACCGAGAAAAACGATTGCCCCGAAACCTTCCACGGTAGTCTTTCATTTGGTCTGCATTTAATAGTTCTTTACAGTATTTTTAATGATTGCATTTACTATCTTATTGAGTTATATTGCTACGAATTCATTACGGACACCATTCAATAATAATGCAAAGAAAAATGTAAATGTTTCAAACTTATTCCGTAAGCAATAACATGTCAAGTACATTCCCTATAAAAATGATTAAAGTACGATGTCGGGAGTAATTACACTCGAAATAAAAGCAATACGTTAGATATAAAATGATGTACAACGCTTCTTTGCAAATTATAACGTCAACTCTCACGTTTTAGTCAGTTTTGCGCCGTGACTAGACCTAGCTTTTTAACTATAACTTGTATAGTTTTGCATGTATCACAACACACATTACTGCAAAAGAAAATGAGTCGTACATATCCGCGATACCGTTTTCATACACACAACGGAATTGTATTTTTTTGCTTTGAAAATGCACAACTTAATCGATATCGATGAAAATTATTTAAAAATGTCGCCGTGACTTTTTCAAACAAATATTTCGCGATGCTTATATTATATATTTTAAGGCAGATGATACTAACGTAATCGTTATCACATGAGATTTCATTAAATGCATTATACATATCATATTTTCTTGCCATGATTTCTTTCTGAAACAACTTCTTTCACATCCAGTCGACCATTTTACTTATGAATCTATCATTTGGGACATTTGTATGCATCATCAAACAAATGTATATATCCAGAAAACGCCCGACGTCTTGACATTTCTGCCTTCATATACCTATAACATCTTTCCTGTCAGTATGATGGCCAAATGTGGTGGAAAATAAAAAAATATGTACTATGTTTTGTTTATTACGCGGGGAAATCATATTACGTTGGGACATCGTATTTAAACACCCGCTATAGCTTAATAATTACGGATAGTGTGATTAATTTATTACGTTTGAATGCATTAGAGGTATTACAATTTCATTTCTGAATAGTTTGATATCTTATTTATTTAAGTATTCTCACATTACAATAATTAGCGCACTACTACATTTCATGCGTGTGCTACTCACGACATTTCTTGCAACTCCGTGCGTAACGTCATTGTATACAGAACAAATAAATGCTAGAATGCAAGCTTTTATGTGACTACGACAATGTCATGCTCATGGAACAAAGTATGTATTTCTGTTTGTTAACAAAATTTGAAATACTGGCACTTAATGTTATATACGTGATAAGTTAATACTTTATATCGCTGGCTTAGAATGAGAAGGGCGTAAGTAACACGGTATACTATATAGCTACTGATTCATACTTGCAATCTGCAACACTAGGCGCTTATTATGAGTCTGTGTTCATGAAATTCGGAACTTGTCATGTTGACCAAACTGAAGTTGAAAAAGCTTTTAAAGAGAAGAGTAATGTTCAGATACATGTAGTAGTTTCTTGTTTTCTCACAATATTGATGTTGTATTGACAACATTTTCATTCGAAGCCAGCGATATGTGTCATAAAAACGATAGTTTGGGAATGGTTTTTAAATGTCGAAATAATGTGTTTCTAGTAAAGACTATTATTTGTATAATGCATCAATCACCGTTTACCAATTTGAATATTTTTGTTGTATGCATATACGTATATAATTATGTATATAATTAAAGACTTATTTCTACTTACTGTTGTTTGACGCGATGGTACTTCCTACATTGAGAACATAGTTCGGTAATGCGAGTGAAAAATGGCTCAATGTTTCATACGCCGTGGTCATGTTGGCCGACATCAAATCTATTCGTAAGTCGTTGGTATACTGGGCAGTCATCTCTTGTATATAGTCAAGTCCTGTTGAAAAACGACTACGAATAGTTAATATAGTTGAAATGTAACATGTGTATGTATTATCTGTATTGTGTTGACGTGATGTAAATAAATTAATAAACCAAACCAGTTACACACGGCATGTATGTGTTTGATTTGAATATCAAATAATAATATCAACATTCCAGGTATTAAAGACGCAATCAAGACACAATAAGGAACTCACATGACAGCAGGTGCTATACGGACTGGCTAGGCAGCCGATTGGTGTATATGGCCCGACGAAAAGCACAAAGGGCCCTTAATGATATGAACTACTTTTAAGTATACACTGTATATTCGGCTTATACTACGACAAAACCTTAGTGGACAATATTTGGACCACCGACTGGTCGGAAATAATGCAGGCACAATTAAACTGAATTGATTCATTCAGGGTCACAAGTTCACGTTATAAATCAAGTCGGATCAACATATTTTTATCCCCGCCGAAAACAAAATCGACATGGATATGGTTATAGTCTCTGTCCGTCCGTCTGTCCGTCCGTCACTAATTTTGTCCGGATCATATCTTGAAAACTGTTTAAGATATTGACTTGAAACTTTGAAAATAAATAGTCAGTCTAAAATTATCTCCCCTTTAGTATTTTTATAATAACCTTTTGTCCGAAGCATAACTTGAAAACTCTTGATATTGACTTGAAAATTGGAATATTAATAGATGGCAACTTGGAGAAGTTCAGTTACCAAGAACTATATCCCTGTCTCTCTCAAATATTGAATTATCTCCCCTTTAGTAGTTTTATAATAAAAATTTGTCCGGAGCGTATCTTCAAAACTATTCAACATCCTGACTTGAAACTTGATATATAAATAGATAGCAACTTGGAGAAGGGGCATTGACCAAGAACCATAACTCTGTCTGTCTTCTATTTCAAATTATCTCCCCTTTAGTATTTACAGAATCAAATTTTGTCCGGAGTGTATCTTGCTTACCATTGAAAACAAATGTTCCCATACACAAGCAAGTTCAGTCGGCGAGAATGACCAATGTGATCATGGCTCTTGTTTCATATTGTTATTTCGTAATAGTATATCACTTTTATACAACGTTCGTTGTTGTAAACCTTTGATGATATAATAATGTTTAACTTTTCTACACCCGAACCAATAATCTCTTCTTACTGTCTTCCAAGGCAGTCATAGACATGATGGGTCGATCATCTGACCCATATAGGAATGTTACTTGTCCAAAAAACGAAGTCGAATTCTAAATGACTGTACTGGATGTCAGTTAGTGTACCAAAACGTTTGTATACACTCCTGATGTAACATTATTGTTTTAAAATATCGATACACTTCAATGTACGTCAGGGTTGATGAGAGAACAGAAAACTCGGTACCAGTACAGAATGAAGCAAGTGAAAGGAAATATAAGGTACACAATTCATGCAGTGAACTTGATTGTCCTTTGGGACGGATTTGATACTTACCTAACCAGAATTCGGTGTTCAGGTCTCCAAATCCATTCTCATACTGGGTATAATTACGGAAGAAGTCAACTGAACCGTCATATCGATTTTGGAACACCTGTAACAAATGAATGTCATGAGGATACAGAAAATTGTCAATTGATATAAACTGATATTAAACGAGTTTTAGAAAATTTATCAAGCGATCCTTTGGCGAACTTAGTCATATCTAATATAAGTGCATGTCAATTGATAAGTTGATAACGCTTGTCTGATTCATTATAACATATGATTGACAAACATTCAAACACATGCGTATTTTCCGTAGCGCCCTTTATTATCCCACAATTTGAAGAAAACACCGCCTATATGCCTATTTTTGACGACAATTGTAAGATTTATTTGTATCATATCATTTATGTTATGTTATTCTTGGTAATAAAGGGTGTTTGTGTTAGTCAGCAAAAAGAAAATTGGAAAATATTATAGATAATTATGGACAGCTAGTAGACACAAATAAACGCGTTTTATTTATAGCTAGTTTACGATACATAAAATGTTTGTAACATTTCTGAAAATCTATTCAACAGATTTTGGTAACAAATTACATAGAACTACAATAACTTCCTACCTACTCCCATTCCGAATATCATAATTTTAGTCACCTATTAAAAGACATTTATTCTTTATTATATATCAAAATTACATGTACATGGACAGTTTAAAGCAGGGAGGTAAACTGGTTTTCCAATGATGGTTTATTATAAATTATTGAACCGTTACACCCCATGATCGTCGGGATTGACATTAGTGTTATGAAGACGAGATTTAGGAGGCTCGTATGATTAAGGTTATACATGTAGGTGGGTCGCTTGTAAACAATGTACACCAATAACATAAACTTCGTCAGATGCACAGACGGGCCTCGTGTGTGTTATATTAAGTAGGACGCAAGCACGTAAATATGCCGTTAGGCGTATCACATGACCGTAAAATTGGCTGTTGCAAGTACATGTATCAAGTCTTCGAACTTTATATTTCAAACAAAACTACAAATATGTAACATAGAGCTTATGAACAAACGTTTTTTTAACTGAATTCGGATGTTGCTGAAATTTCAGTGTGTATTAGGTAGATTTCAGACATGTAGGTTTATTAATTACAGATAATGTTCAAAAACACGATTATTTTCTATCGCAAACTAGCTATACAACATGTTTAATGAATATGTTTCGTTTTTGTCTGGTATTACTTGGCTAGAAAAAAATAATATGTGCTTGAAGAATTTTTCTTACAATAGGCATGGTATTTTTCATTTTAAATATTATTCAGTCATAATAATTAATTCATCTTTTGAGGTCAAATTGATTCTACATCTGATCGTTCGGTTGCACTGCAAAAAAATGGGCTTTATTTGTCGAGAAGGTTAATTATGAGAGAAGTTGAAGTGTGTTATCAAAATGGTATAACAAATCGAATTAAGTAAGTTTATAGCCTTTAATGTCATATTTTAGTTTCAACTTACTGTCCAGCCGCCCCCGTCTGTTGTCATATCACAATATACTTTTATAGTTCGGTGTGATTTCCATAGTCTGACCTCAAAAATACCATCTTGCACATGGATGTCGTGGGCTTTTATCTCGGAACAATCAGCATATTCTAAAGCATATTGGATTGCATGTTAATGTGTTACAGAGTTTGCAACCAAGAACATTCAAACGTACAACTTAATAAATACGACAATTTGTATTACTCAATGCCATTAAATAATGCTTGACGCGTTAGAAGTTATATAATGTAGTTTTGGTCAAGCCAAAAATGCGATTTGAGAAACTTTTTGATACATTTTGCAATTAACCAACTGGTGTTGAGTGCCTTTAATACACTACCAAAATTTAAAGACTCGAGATCTTTGTGGTTACGGTCCTTGTCTGTAGGATAATGAAACCAGCTTCGAAAACTGTGAATACTGTGGCTCTATAAATCATACCGTTATTCTCTACCCAGGATAGCATAACGGTTTTTATGTCAGTCCGGAACAGTACGGGCTACGGCCATTAGTAGTAGGTACTTACTATCCATGAGCTTCAACAAAGAAAACAAGGCTTTTAAATTGATCTAAGTTGTTTGGGTAACTTGGATAAATTTGAAAGCTTTGTTGTACTTAAAACCCCCATCTTTGAGGATTCACAATTTTAATTTAAAAATGCTGTTGTATATATACACTTCTGTCATTTTAATAAAATTGCATTTTGCAATCAATAAGAGTTTAAAGCAATGCCCTTAAAGTTAGCTTCAAAAGTGCGCGTGTGTGTGCTGCCTTGGAGCTTGCATAAATCTCTTTTATCCAGAATCATATAATAAAGTAGATAACAACTTACTTGTTTCATTGCAATTCTGATTAATTACACAAGTGTCTACATGTATTGGATCACCAATACAATATTGACCATTTTGTGATGGACGAGGATTGTTACATATTCTTGATTGTGAACGCATGCCGACCCCACAAGTTTTACTGCACTGACCCCATGATGACCACGACGACCACCCACCATCTGTAAGGAACATATACCCATATTAATTCAAAACGACATTATTAAAAATACTCACTGCAACAATTCCATCAATAGTTTTGCGGTTACTTTAAAATGCACTTGAGAGATGTCTTAAGAGGAAAGGGGGTTTTCAGAGGAGAGAAAATAAGAGGGGTGTATTTACTGTATTACATAATCACGATGATTAAGCAAACTATCTATTTATACATACATGTATATCTTTAAGCGTTTGACTCTGTGGTAAGGAATATTATTTGGTACAATCTTCTTAAATTGGGCATAAGGGAAATAGTCTTAATACAATCAAATAAATATATGAATAGGTAATGTCAAGCAATACATTAAATAAAACTGTGAGTAATGAAGTTATTTCATGTTTTTGTATGGGTAAGACAAGATAATTATTATCAACATTCTAGTTTTCTATGTATCTGAATGATATTGAGAAACATTATATTTTGAATAGTTTTAGTGGTGTAGGTATTTTGAATTGAAGTCGTTTTTATTATTATACGCTGCTGATACTGTTAATATGGAGGAAGCAGAAGATGGATTGAAAAGATGTTTGTTGTTGTTTTTGGAAGATTATTGTGATATCGGATTATCGGAAATTAACAGTGAATATCAATAAGACAAAAGTTATGGTTTTTAACAATGGAGGTAGAATTATATTTTGTTTCACCGTTGGCGGTTCATTTACAACCACAACGTTCGAAACATTGACGGGCCAGACATCAAAGGCATTTTTTAAATTAAATTCTTACCTGACTACATTCCCTACCAAGAATAAAGAGTGTAAACTAGACATATTCAATAAATTGATAGTACCAGTTTTAAAAAATGGCTGTGACGTTTGGGGATTAAATGAATATATGGTTTTAGAGAATACACTTAAATTGTTGTAAACAAATACTTGGAGTAAAAATTCAAATTCAAATTCAAAGAAACTTTATTGATGGAGAACTCGAACAAACCTCATTGTTTATTATACGACCGTTAAACTTTGCTTGATATTGGCTTTAAGTTATAAAAATGGATGAAAATAAACATGTAGATCAATGTATAGGTGTATGCGTAGAAATCTAGAAACCTCGTCGAATTGTAAATCATGGTGCAAATCTGTGTGTAGTTTGTTACAATGTTGAGGCCTTATTTATGTATGGATAAATTAGACTGTAGGAAATGAGAACATGTTTGTATTATTTGTAAAATCTTGCATTAATGATGCTTTTATTAACAAACGGTGCAAAAGCAAGGCACTAGTTTAAGTGCACTTTCTAATAGTTTTTAGTTGCACCCCTAGTTTGCTGATGAGAATATAAATGATACATTATTGATCATTGTAAATTAAGCGTTTCATCTCATCAATTACAAAAAGAGCCCGGTAGATGGCATAAACTTGAACACAAACAGTTCAAAGAAAGAAATCTCCATTTTTGTCGAACTTTAGAAGACAAATTGCAATATAAAAGCACGATAATTAAATATGTTAGAACTGCATATATAGATAAATATTATTGGAATATATGAAACATACCAATATTCATGAAATCAGAAAATGTAAATAAAACAGAAACATAGCTACTAGTGTACTTTGTTATAACGCTTTTATTTAAAGAAATGGAGACCTACGAGAGCTGCCCCACTTATATTTCAACAGTTTTAAACATCCGATATTTTCAATTTTGCATTTTATAATCGAAAAGTAATTATTCAATGGTGTTAAGTAACATATACATTCACAGTTTTTATATTTGCAATTAAGTCAGAATCCTAAATCAACATTATTGGATGGGCATCGTTTTTAGCCTTTTTTGGACGAAAACTCAAACAAATAGTATAAACAGTCATTGTGTGTAATCAATGTTCCTTTTTCCTAAAGATTTCAAACTTGGACGAAAACACCATGGTCCTTTCGCCATGAAAGATATATGGGATTCATTTGGTCCTATTTTTCTGTTTGAATTTAATGAGCATAGTTATCCGTTACTGTTTTTCAGCCTTTTAGAACAATATAATGCTAGAAATATGATATGTTAGTTTCCTGGTTTTAATGCTGAAGCATGCCTAGTTTGCTGGGGGCGGAGGTCAATGTGTTGGCATTATTTATATTTTCTCTTATGGTTGCTTCATTCAGAGATCACCATTTGTTGGTTGTATTATATATTAACATGTATGGTCATTAACGGTAACGTTTTTGATGTGAACTTTATGTTATTCTGAGGTCTTAAACTAGTTCACTAGGTAACATTTCGGATACTCATTCAAATCTGCCAACACCGATTCGTATTTTGGTTAAAGATTTATATACTTGTACAACCTAAACTACTTCCATATTTAGCCGATAGTGTCTGACTCATACAAAATTGATAAATGTATGAAACCCTACCGTTGCAAGCCACCTCTGTACATAACTTTGACTCAACATTAGGACCAAAACAATGGTCTCCATAATATGCTGGTTTCGGATTCGTACATGTCCTTTGACGTTGTTGTATCCCTGTTTCACATGAAACGGAACATGGTCCCCAAAGAGTCCATGTTGCCCAACCTCCGTTGACTGCAATAAATATTGTTTCTCCGTATTACTTAAATTAGTTTGATATATTCATTATACGTAAATAGGTCAGTGGAAACAGCTCCGTCCAGATATACAATGTATCTTTATAGACTCAACCAATACGTCAACAGTCTTTTAACGTCCAAGTATTCATGTATTTTATGGTTCTTTGTTTTGAATAGAAAATGTCTTGATTGGAACAATAACAATTTATTATCAATACAAGCAAATGCTCAGTTTTTACGAATGGCTTTACTATTTTATAGTATGTATAACGATGCAAGCAGGAATACTCGGGATAATCGAAACCCGGCAGTTTAAAAAAATCAGGATCTGTGACGACTTAAATGTTTACTTGCGGATTTTGACGAGTGACCACATTGAAGTTGAAGTCCAAATACTGACACTATGTTCATCGACAAATAGCTTCCTTTTTGCATACGATTCCTTTATATTTGAAAGATGCTCCTGTCTCGCAAAATAATAACTTTCTTTGATAAGATATTGAATGTTTAAAGGTTTCCAAGCGGCCATCTAGAACATGTTTTGATTTTCGTTTAATAAGCTAAGTAAAATGGAATTGTAATATTGGCCAAAACTTTGAAAGAATAACAAAACCAAAAATCCATATTTTGTACACTAAAGATCTTACCAGGACAAACAGTTGCCTTGTAACAAAATCGCATCTCTTGTTTGTCTCCACTACAGTTAAGTCCACCATGTGATGGTTGTGGGTTCGTACATGATCTAGTACGCGTTTCCGTGCCATTGTTACAGGACACATCACAATGTGACCATCCTGTCCAGGTACTCCATTCACCGTCAACTTAAATAACAATAAAGATTATTAAAACAAAACGACTACAGCCTTTTTTGCCAGTCAGCTTTCTTACGACTGTAGAGGATGTTGAATTGCATATGTTTACATTTTGTTAGTTAATTTGACCAGTTACTTGGATAATATAGACCTGTATGGTCAGTTATTGCCTGGATTTAAATATAAATGGCCCATGGTTTGCGCATCGGAAACATGCGATACATGTTTTTCTCTAAATAATATGCATAGTGAAATGAAAACAAGGAGATATATAAAATGAGATGATAAAAAACTGAACTATATCGAATAATTTCAATTTCAATCGTTACTAAAATATATATATATATATAAATGTAACAAAGGGTAGCTAAAAGCATGGCACAATTACTGTTTTTGATAACTGAATTCTCCTCAATGTCAAACTGAGTTCTCCTCAATGTCATCTTCAAAAATATTATTGCGAATACTTATAAAGAATAATAAATATAGATAAAAGTGTGGTTCTTGGTCACTGCACTTCTCAAAGACGCCGTGTATTTATATTTAAAGTTCCAAGTATATCCCATACATAAATTCGAAGGTAAGCCCTGGACATTAAGAAAATTTAAGGTAGATAGTTAAAAAAATAATATATATATAATTATGGTTCTTGGTCACTGCACTTCATTTCTCCAACTTGTCATCTATTTAAATTTCATGTTTCACGTCAGTGTAATAAATAGTTTGTTAAGATATGTTCCAGACAAAATTTAGTGATAGACGTACACAAGGACGGACGTAATGACGGACACACTGATAGACGGGCGGGAACTTTACCATGTAACCTTCCGAAAACTTTTTGGGGGGGGGGGTAAAAATGATATAGCAATATTAAAACATTGGTCATAAGGTAACTGAAAGTAGTTAAATTTCTGCCCATACAGTGTAATGTAAAACATAGGAACAACATTCATTTAGGACTTGTATATTAACTTACCAACAGCACATAGTTTGCAGAACCTAGGACATACGTTCTTTGCATGTTGCACATCATTACATATATTGAAGATGCTATCTAATCTTGCACAGTCAACTGATTCATCATCAATACACGCAGTAGCTGAAATGAGTTTTATAAAGAAGCAATCAATTAAATATTTTAAGATAAACGGTGTCTTGCTTTTTAAATGGGTGTTAATGCGAAATTTACGTTGTTAAAATATTTATTTTTGATGTAGAATATGACTACACCATAATTTAAACAAACGTACACATCGCAGTACGAGTATGTTTGTATGTGCACACTTTCAATAAACAACCGCGCTAAAAACTTTCGTATAACTAACACAGATGATGTCGCTTCCGTGCCATTGGAAATATGATGATGAACAACGGGACAATGATTGTGTTAAAGTATGTGTTATGTTGAACATTTTAGTGGTCTACAGTTTAACTTACGTTTCTGGTGATGACATATGTGTGTATTACATAGATCTGTAGAACAGCACTCCTTACACGTTTGACCTTGACGTTTGTATAGATCCCTTCCAACTATACTGCTTGCCCCAGAAACACTCGAACAATCCTGTTACAGAACGATGGTGCTTATTAACCTACATGGCTATACATACGAGGTACTCTGTAACTTCCTGTATTATGATACTTCCTTGCTTTATATGACATCATATATATCTTATTGAGAATACAGTACTTACAAGCATACAGTGAGAGACTTTTAAAACGCAACAGTTTTTAAATGTTTGAAAAAGTTAGTTAACATTTGTATATTATCATGAAAATTGGCAATAATATCCATTGATGCTTCCTTAATCATATCTGAAAATTATACGGCCTAACAATAATAAGTGACAATATTATCTGGTTCCAAAGAGGCAGACTCTGAAGATGAAACTCATAAAAGATAATTCCAACCATAAAGAGTGTCTGCATTCCACATCAGTCACATTGGAAAAACACTTTGTGTTATGCCGTGTTACGACATATTACTCCATCCCCGAATTAGGAACTGACATGTCTCGTTGACGTTTTAGGGGTTGTGATATGGGGTTGCAAATGCTTTTAAACTCGTCGAAGAAATGCTCAATGCCCAGGAAAACAAAATGACCAGGCTTACATAAGGATGCCAATTTGTAGCGAGACAAGTAGTCTACATTATGTCTATCGGCAACAATATGTATCTTTGTTTGTCCCAGACAAGGTACATGTGTATATATCGCCCATTGATGCAGATTTCAAATATGCAGTAGACCTATAAGGTCGTAAGTGGCACTTGCGACCTTCACATTCTAAGCCAGCGATATGAACACATACAATATAATACAAGCCAAACTTACATCGTTGTTCAGGCAGCCTAAAGTCATTATCTCCGCATTGTTCATAAGCCGTGTTGCTTTGAAACAAGACTGTAATGAAGAAAGAAAAAATAAGTACATAAATCATGAAATAGAGTTTCGTTCGATTTACATCATTGGTAGTTTGTCTGCTTCGAGATAGTATTAATTGTGTGTTCATGTGTAGTGCTCGACCAAATGCAGTTTCCAACCGAGTGTAATAATTTGGTCGAGCTAACGATAGAGTGAACTCGGTACATGCCGGGTATTCTTACATATACAGAATGTACTTTAGGCTATATGATATAACCATATTAAATGCACGATCGTTATAATCAAGAAAACACTCACCGCTAGCAGACGAAATCGCAATAGTTTTGAGTGTAAAACTGCATTCATTTGATCACGTGATTCTACACACTGGTTGACGGTAAATCTATCCATTGTATTTGTAGTAGTCATACATATCTTTGATTAAACCCCTAGTACATTTAACCGTTAACTGATATAGAACCTCACATCCGTCTAAGTGTGCACATCTCTATTACTATATCGCTTGTTATAATATTGAATAACCGTAATAAATATCAACAAAGGTATATCACAAATCTTACTTGTCCAATGCCACATGTTGTTGTATTGCTGGTACACAAACTCTCATCTGAGACTTCCGTGCATGCATAACAAGTTACACCATCTGTAAAATTCACTATAAACACTATAGCAAACTTTGTCAAACAATAACAATACAATAAGAAAAAAACTGTGTAACTCAAAAAAAAACACCAAATACATGTCAACAGTATTTTTAAGCTTGGGCATAGATTAAGTATGATAATACTTTCAGGATCACTGTATAATTACTTACAAACATTCAGACTAAATGCCATATACATTTATGTGGGAAATTAATCTTTGTCCGAGAGCAAAAAACAAAAATATCATTTTGCCGAAATTGATAAGAAAATATGCAATATATATTTTTTTATATTAAATTTATATTAATTGCTATTTGTTTAGCTATTCTCATCTTGTTGATTTGATATTTGAAAAGTTCTATCATGTTCAACTTTCACAGTTCATGCTAAATAAATATGATTACAAATTGACACTGATTTGACTCGCTGCCTTTAATATTAGCATATTTGACCCATACTTGCATAATATGAAACATTTTTACACAAAAAATAAACATAGGAACCCTATATTTTCTTTTCATTTTTGAATCGATAAAAGGTTCAATAAATTTATACCAAGTTTTATCCATTTCCTATTATGGGATAATTTGAGTGAGTATCTCTTTAACAATGTTTACCTGCAGAGTGAACTGTGAAGATCAACAACACTGATGTAAAAACTGAAATAAATTTAAAGTTATTATATTTCGCTGTCTTAGAATGAGGAGGTCATTTATAAGCACAATTGAGGAAATAAGAAAAACGGTCTGACAATCTCGTTACTTATGGTAAACGAAGCTTTTTCTACTTCAGTTCGGTCAACATAACAAGTTCCTATTTTCATAAAAATAGGCTCATAAGAAGCCAAATGTTTGAAAAGGTTGTAAGTAGTAGTTACGACTTTCTCATTCTCAGCCAGCGATATATACCTGCGTAAAGCACCCGTAAATACGTGTTTACCATTGTCAGTGGTAAAATAAGTAGTTTCAGGACAAATAAGTAATGTAAGACGGTCGTAGAATGCCATTATAAAACTGAGTCAATCATGCAGTTGATAAATGAGTTTAATACAACAAGAAAAACTGGTACAGAAAACATATAAAAAATATATATACCTGTATGTGTATACATTGGATATATATTATAGTACGATTGAAAATAAATGCTTACGTTAGTGGGTCATCACAAATGATTATCAACTGAGTTACAAATAAATGAAAAACATACTTGTAATAGAAGTAACTTAAAATAATAGCATTAAGAATTCAAACTTACTTAAGAGTTTCATCATTTTCGCTTCTTACCAAATACGTTGTAAGCCCGTGACTGTTGGAATTGCGAGACGTCTCTTTTTATAGCAGACTTTGAACTTTATCAGTATAATGTACTCGTAGATACGTTCCTATTATAGAAACAGCACATGTTAATTATCCCACCCTGTCTTGTTTTGTTCATATAGTAAGCTAGTGTTTGACCGATTTACTTAAATTGTACAAAGATTTCATGTTGTCGTGATAAAAAGGTCATTTTCGTGTTAAGGTATTAGCACGAACGCGTCAAACATGTCTATAATTATATACCTACTGAATGGCACTGCACTAACATTACATTGAGTGTTTTTAAACTGAATTTTAATTAGAACATACGATTTTCAGTCTAAGTGCACTAAGAAGTTTTAAAGTCGAAGAATAGTATTGTCACATTGTAAGATAACCGCCAGTATGTCTCATACAAGTATGTTCAACAGTTTTACAATGAAAGTTATACCATCAACACTAAATGAATAATAAGTCAAGTTAAGTTACCAATTTTCTAGGTCTCTTTTAAGCTGTTAGTCCGCTCATGCACCCTTTGACATTTTAACTTCCCCTGCTCATTTGGCTACTTTAGCTGAGAGAATATTACTCTTTTGCGGGTGTGGCAGCCCTGGAATAGACACTGCACTCACAGGTACACTTTTACACCATGATGGTGTGGAGCAATTGGGTCTTGCTTAGAAAAATTAACCAGTGGTTCAGAGGAAGGTTGAACACTCGATCCCGAAGCATACGCCCTACATCAAGGCCACCGCTTCCTATAATGACACGTGCTTGAGTTATGGGCGAAAATGCATAGTATAGTAAAGGTAATTTTGGCCAGTTTTATCTTTAACTATTTGCATTAACCTCATGCAACATAAATTTTAAACATTAATTATTTATAAAATTTTGATTAATAGATTATACAAAATGTATACGTAACAAGTTAATAAAGCAATTATAAAGAATGAAAACTGTTATTGGTGAAGGATCATATTTTCAAATATTGTTGAGTCTGTATACATGTATAATATTTACATCGTGTTCTTATCTATGAGAGGACGACTCTCTATTTAAAGTAACATTATCACAGGTTTCATAATGAACGAATTTTAATACTAAAGCGTACAGACAATCCAATGCCTCACAGACACGGCACCATCGGATAGCACGGTGGTCGAGCAGATAGCCTGCTTGACCACTGACCGAGAGGTCCCGGGTTCAATCCTCGACGGGAGCACTTGGTTATTTCTGAAACGCGTTCAACGTTTCCAATCCAACTAGAGATGAACTGATTGTCAACCCATAGGTAGGCTCGCGTGTATTGGTACACGTTAAAGACCTTATCTGTCTCTTCGGTAGAGCTAAGACTACGTGCCAGGATATCTTGTATCACACCACGTGGAGTTTCTCCTACGCTTAGCAAGCACATGACCCCATTGGAAATAAATTCATCAAATTTAATGTGATATCCTTGATCGAGAGGTTTACATAATAATATATTATTAAGAGGTTAATACACGACATAGCCGGGCCGGAAGGCGATAATTGGCCCGGAAAATTAATTATCACCGCGAGGGCTTTAGCCCGAGGGTGATTATTCATACCGGGCCGATTATCAACTTCCGGCCAGGCTCTGAAGTGTATTAAAGTCTTTAAAACAATTGTTCAATTTAAAAACTCAATGGGAGTAACAACAACTCACATTTAGTAAAGTTCGTGGAGATCTACCGTCATTTATGATGAAATCTTGTACATTCATAAAATTGTCAGAGCAATTTCAACGTAACGTCATTTAAGCTCCAACGTGACGTCATTATGACTCCAATGTAACGTCATGTTAACCTGGATAACGTAACGTGCGCCCGTTCAACGGGCCGATTACGATTTTGAGATTGCGGACCGGGCCGATAGGCGATAATCAATCACGTGATGGTCATAATCAGTCTGAAATTGGCTCATTTTTGTTACTATATTTAGTAACAAGTGTATTAAAGTGTATTAAAGTCTTTAATACAATTGTTCAATTCAAAAACTCAATAGGAGTAACAACAACTCACGTTTTGTAAATTTCATGGAGATCTACAGTCATTTATGATGAAAATCTTGTACATTCATAAAATTGTCAAAGCCATTTCAACGTAACGTCATTTTAGCTCCAATGTGACGTCATTATGACTCCGACGTGACGTCATGTTAACCTGGATAACGTAACGTGCGTCCGTTCAACGGGCCGATTACGATTATGAGATTGCGGACCGGGCCGATAGGCGATAATCAATCACATGATGGTCAGAATCAGCCTGAAATTGGCTCATTTTTGTTACTATATATATTAACAAGTGTATTAAAAATATATATCGCCTAGACACCAACGCAGTCAGGTAATCAGATTTACCAAAGATCCAATTATATACACTCCGTCTGTTAAAAAAGCAACATAGCAAAATTGGCATTTGCTCCACCAATAACAAAGTCAATATCAACATAATATGTTCGATAGTTGTTGAATATAATCCATAAGTATAACCTCTGCAGTAAGACCGCCTCGAAACAACGACCACATTATTTGTTTTTAAAAACATTTTGATATGGATGTTATGTACTATAATTTCAACACGGCCTAGTGGTTGATCGTTCGCGTCGTGTGCAGGAGGTCCTGGGTTCGATTCCAGGCCGTGTCATACCAACGACGAAATAAAAATGGTACCGGATGTTTCCTTGCTAGACGTGAAACAGTTTGCAATATTGTATAGTAAAAGCAATAATAATATTGGTCCGTTTCATGCATAACTATTTTCAATAACTTTATACAATATGTAATAGATACAGTGCTTGTTTTTTATCAATAGTGTCCTCTTACAAGCGTTATAGGATAGTTTTGTAAGAACATACAAGAAATTATCCGAGGCTTAGCCTTTGCAAAACTATCTTATAACGCTTGTAAGAGGACAATGTTTATCAAAAATGTGTACTTTATCTGATTCTACTTCGACAAAAAGTAAAATGATTTCCAGAGAGACAATGGTTATCACAATCATGAGCAAAACATGTCTCGTATATTGAGTAAAAAACAGGAAACTATTAATACAACATATAAATGCTAAGATTACATAAGCAATCATTTTCCACATTCATAGATTAAGGCTTAATGCGCAAAGGTATATATGTGCATATTATTTGTCTCCATTTGGTTTTTAAAAACAATAGACGATTATTATTCATGTCATCAAAATATTTATAAAATTAATGTTTACTTTCAAACGGATTGTGTTAAAAGTTCGTATATACAGTGCCCACCAAACATAAGTATACACTTTTTGACAGATGGAAGAATTATATATTCTTTAATTTCTCAATAACTGTTCGTCCAGTCCCGTGATTATAAACATTGGAGAGCGTACTCCATGCTCCAACTCATACTATATACTCTAATTGGAACACATTCTCAAGAAACCTTGATTATAAACTTTCTGGGTCGGAGAACGTGCTCCAATTGGAGCATAGAGTATGATTTTCTGAGAATGCTCCACAGGTGTCTCGGAGTCATACTCGGTTACAAAAACTGCTATAACTTCTTTATTACTGAACGAAAACTTGTATTACGGGGATCATTTTCATAGTTGAACACTTTGCCGCAAGTTGGTGTATGGTTGGATGCAAATTTCTAAAAAACTGTTTTTCGCTTTTTTGGTAGGTCTAGCCAGCAGGCCAACTATGGACTACAAAGGTAAAATAATATCATTTGGGAGAGTAAATTTATGCTAAATTTGATCATAAATTTTACATATTTATCTTGTTAACCCCGGCCCCAGTTTTGGTCAGTTACCTGAAAAAGTAAAAAAAATTTCATTAAAACAAACAACAACTTGTAGCAAATGATCTAACTAAGAAAATAAACTCCCTTAAAACATGTTTTTGTTCATAAATAAAAAAGTTACAGCTATTTTACTACTAAAAATCCGTACTCCATCGGGTTCGTGATCAAGAAGGTTTATTAATCACGGTTGGAGTACGTTACTCCATGGAGTACAAGTTGGAGCACGGAGTATGGAGTAGTTGGGGTATGAGATAGAGAAAATAGGATAGAAATAAAGAAGAAATTGTTCTGAATTCAAATACCCAAGGGGTCAAAGGGGCTGCGTTTTCCGCCTTTTTATGAACAAGTTGCCCTTCAAGCTCGGTAAAAAACTTAACGTTTTACATCAAGGATAGCAATCAATGTATTGTCTTTACATTTGATCAACAAAACATATAACTTATCATCAAAAACATTGTTGCTTCTCTGTTCTGTAAAACGTATTATACAGACGGGTGAATGGGTAAATAACGTCTGGGTTCTTATTTGTGGTGGGCACTGTATATCTAAAACTGCTCCGTTGATATTACCAAATATAGATACAATGTATTGAAAATTGTTTGTATCTTAATTATAACAGCAACGTAATGAATTGACGTAATATTTTATTATAATTCAAACATTCATTTTCATAGGGCTATAGTTAATGATATATTAACTACAGTCGACACTCATTATGTCGACATTTTTGGGACCGTCAAAGTTATGTCGACATATCCGGAGGTCGACACATCCGGATCCAACAATACTGACAAGTGTTCCTACCTTATATACAAGTGTATAAGCATTGTATATGCGTGTATTTTTTATTCGACATTAAACTTTCGTTTCGCTGTTATAGCGGTGTTGTAATATTAACTAGTCGTATTTTTTAATTTGTGTGTTTATTGTACACCTTATTCATTCCATAGATAGAAGATAGAAATTTGACTTTGATGCTATCCTTATTTTTCATCCACGTAAACAATGTATTGTGTGGAACTCCAAACTTAGCTGCGTTCTCTCGTTTTGACTTCACCCCAATCTCAACTTCACATATAGCTTCGTATTTTTCTGTATATGATTTTGACGTTAATTTTCTTTTAATACCCTTGAGTCCCGTGGCCGATTAGTTTTGGTAGTCATAATGACAATAAGATCGAATTGACGATTCATGATTATTTTATAGACAACTTTAATCACTCATTTTTGTTTGCATGGTGTCACGGCAAACATTTGTCAAATTTACGCTGTGACATATATCATTTAAAACACAAAACTGTTGATTAAATAATTATTTAATTTATGCGCTGAGACAGGTATCAAGTTGTTTTCAAACTTCGATTTAACATCATTCAATTTCAGTGTGAACAATTTAATTGTTTAACAAACAATGGGTCGAGACAGAAATATTTCCACGGTCAATTAACAACTTTTCTATTTCAATCACTTCGACTTGATGTCGACACAAACAATGACAATAAGGTGCGAAAATATCATTTCGGCCAGAAAAGTCGTGTTGATATAACCGGAGTGTCGACATACGCATGTCGAGTCAAACATCAGCTTTTATATAGAACATAGAGTGAACAAAATCGGGGATTTTAAAGTATGTCGACTAAACCGGAGTGTCGACACAACGGATGTCAACTGTACAATATAATGATGTATTCAAATGATTCTTAGGTGCATCACATGTGTTCATGAAAACAAATATAAAGTTATTACTGCTTTTCGAACGTTGTATCATAATAATTCAGGATTCTTTTTGGTTGTACAATGTATGTTACAAACTTTTTTTTTATAGTTTTGCTATATTCCTACTGATTACCAATAATGTAAAAGCTTTCAATGTTGATGGATTTTGCTCCCAACTTTGTGGACAACAATAAGGATAAGTCATTGCTCTATAATCGACTGGGTGTAGATAAATTGCGATTATTAGGTTGTAGTATTTATTTCAACCAAGACAAATATTAAAATTAATGCTGAATTTTGTTGTTTTATTATTAAATTTTACCATTATTTTAATTAATATTTAATGCTTCAAAGTTGATCAGTTTACAGTAGCACAGTAATGTTAAATCGTCGTTGTGTATTTTTGCAATTTTTAGTCTTCAGGCAATCAGCTGTGACGTTTATTTGACTGTGTATGTAGTTATTCAGATCTGAAATAGTTTAAAGCTTAAATTGACTAATCATTTTCTGTGTAAATGTCTCACAATAGTGTCCGCTTACAGACATAATGTACACTTTTTGAATGGAGTCAGTGGGTATGTTAGAGTATAAAAAATTTAAACATCAATTCTTTATAAAAATTATGGTTTATATATACGCCAAAACTTCGTTATGACGAGCATCGATTTCACGAGCACCCGGCCTATCTCGAGAAAATTAAAAAAAGTATCCATTTGTATCATTAATACATGCTCTTTGGTTTTCTTAAGCACCATGTTTATCTCGAGTATTTCACCTGTCCCGATTAGTCCTTAAGATAACGAAGTTTTACTGTATACAAGTTAATAAAGCAATAACATGTATAAGGAATGAAACATACATGTACTACAATTTGTCAACGACCGTACTAAGTCAAATATTGTTGAGTCTACAAACATGTATGAGATTTAAACCGTGTTCTTATCTATGATGACAACCTACATTCACAAGTACGACTTCCCATTTATAGTAACCTTATCTAAATGGTTCTTTATGAACTAATTTTTATACTTTTCCTAGTAGCGCATATACATTTTGGTACAATCCAAAGCCTCATAGATACGGTACTATCGGGTGATACGTTGGCCGAGCAGATAGCCTGCTTGACTAATGATCGAGATGATTTGATCCTCGGTCGTGGCACTTGGTCATTTTTGAAACATTTTTCAGTGTTTCCACCCAACTAGAGATGAACTGGTTGCCAATCCATAGATAGTCTCGAACGTGTATCAGTGCTATACACCGGACACGTTAAAGACCCATGGTGCCTCTTCGAAAAGAGCCAGGACCGCGCGCCCGGATACCTTGTATCATACCACTGTCTCTTCCACTTACTGTTCTTTCAGCAATGTACATTTGAAATGAATGCTTCCAATGTTACCCTTGACCGAGAGGTTTAAATAGTTATATTATATACATATATACCTTGTATCATACCACTGTCTCATCTACTGTTCTTTCAGCAATGTACATGACCCTATTGGAAATAAGTGCTTCCAATGTTATGGGATATCCTTGACGGAGAGGTTTAAATAATTATATACACCCGTATATACCGTGTAGCCACCGACACAAGTTTCAGACATATCGTTAGATTTACCAAAGAATCATAGCAAGATCGGCATTTGTTGCGCTTTCAACATGTCGATATGTACGTCATGTGTTTGATTGTTTTGTTTTTGTTTCAAACAGTAGTTTACCTCTGCAGTAAGACCGCCTCGGAATAACGACCATAACACCGGTATTTGTCTATAAAAACGTTTTGTTATGGGTGTGATGTATTATAAATTCAACTAAGCTGTTGTGTTTCACAATCTTATTTGTAAGTGTTTGTGTAAAACGGCAGACTTTCATTTTGACCTGTTGGTTTATTTTGTTCTATATTTTCAGTGAAAGTCACCTTAATCATGAGAAATTGCACGTATATGGGATAATATAATGACTACATATAAACCCAATCACTGTATGACTGAGTGTGATACTATACAACTTAATGAAAGCACATGCAACGTCCATTCACTGTATGAATTATTGTTATACTATACAATTACATTTGTATTCGTAATTGTGAGTGACAGTATACGTAACTTCCGATCACTGTATGACTTATTGTGATACTATACAATTAAATGCGTACGAATTATTGCGATAGAAATCACAATTAACTTACGATCACTGTATGATTAATTTTGATACTGTACACATCAAAGTGTATGGACTGGTGATATTTAAAGCGGATGTATCTTCCGATCACTGTATGGCTTATTGTGATACAAACATTTCAACGTGTATGCCTTATTACGATAACCAACGTTTGTTTATACACTTTAATAATGTACGTGTATTCCAAATTGTCTTAAACTTTAACCGATAGGGACAGCATATAAAGTGAATAAGTATCATCTAAAATTGTTTGACGAGCGATATGATCCTTGTGGTTCCACAAAGATAAAACACAGGCGATCCCAAATGATACGCAAACAAGAACCGACCAGTCACCTAGTTCATAGGCTTTTGATTTCGAGTTTGCATAATTGTTTTTCCTAGTCACCGCAAGTCCATGTGTGTACCTAAGAAGAACGATACGGTACGGCTACGGGAAATTATACCAAATGTTTCCGGTTCCGTTCCGGTTTTCTACCTTTCCTCTTTTAAGATACACTGATGGACTTGCGGTGACTATGAAAAATTACTACTTTACACACACTTGGAATCAAATTTCTATGTCCTAGTTCCCTAATGTCATTAACATGGTACAAGTATGAGCTGTTTGAGCACAGCATATATAGGTAGTTCATAGTTACTGATGTGTATACCTGGTAATCACAATGCGACTGGATACTCATCATATGACTGAATTATGATGACCATTGTGACTTAATGTTTACATATCAAATACTATTGATCCAATATAACTTAAATTTGTTGAGTTTTTAATTTATATTTGTATTGTTGTACATAAATAAAGACATATACTTATGTCTTATGCTATACAGAATTGGGTGAATAAAAGTTATACGTTTATGTCAAACTATTATAGCTGTAGGGAGACGACATTTGTATTACTAAAGTAGCCTACATACACCTAGGGAAGAATATCACCCTGTTAGTCTATCAACAATAGACAACATCACTTGTATCATGTCTGTATACCGGTGAACTTATTCACAGGTACACGGTTTCATCGATTTAATAAATATGCACAAAACAAAATATTTCGGACTCTATCTCTCTTATATATTTACCACAAGAGAGGTTAGTCCGAATAATTTTGTTTCATGCATGTTTATTAAATCAACGAAACCGTGTGCCTGTGTAATTATTGGATAATGTGTCATTATTTGCTGCACCATGATCGACAACAATGTGAGATTGTTACTCCTCTTTACCTTATAAGCGACAACAATGGGAGATTGTTACTCCTCTTTACCTTATAAGCGACAACAATGGGAGACTGTTACTCCTCTTTACCTTATAAGCGACAACAATGGGAGATTGTTACTCCTCTTTACCTTATAAGCGACAACAATGGGAGATTGTTACTCCTCTTTACCTTATAAGCGACAACAATGGGAGACTGTTACTCCTCTTTACCTTATAAGCGACAACAATGGTTGTTACTCCTCTTTACCTTATAAGCGACAACAATGGGAGATTGTTACTCCTCTTTACCTTATAAGCGACAACAATGGGAGACTGTTACTCCTCTTTACCTTATAAGCGACAACAATGGGAGATTGTTACTCCTCTTTACCTTATAAGCGACAACAATGGGAGATTGTTACTCCTCTTTACCTTATAAGCGACAACAATGGGAGACTGTTACTCCTCTTTACCTTATAAGCGACAACAATGGGAGATTGTTACTCCTCTTTACCTTATAAGCGACAACAATGGGAGATTGTTACTCCTCTTTACCTTATAGGCGACAACAATGGGAGATTGTTACTCCTCTTTACCTTATAAGCGACAACAATGGTTGTTACTCCTCTTTACCTTATAAGCGACAACAATGGTTGTTACTCCTCTTTACCTTATAAGCGACAACAATGGGAGATTGTTACTCCTCTTTACCTTATAAGCGACAACAATGGGAGATTGTTACTCCTCTTTACCTTATAAGCGACAACAATGGGAGATTGTTATTCCTCTTTACCTTATAAGCGACAACAATGGGAGATTGTTACTCCTCTTTACCTTATAGGCGACAACAATGGGAGATTGTTACTCCTCTTTACCTTATAGGCGACAACAATGGGAGATTGTTACTCCTCTTTACCTTATAGGCGACAACAATGGGAGATTGTTACTCCTCTTTACCTTATAAGCGACAACAATGGGAGATTGTTACTCCTCTTTACCTTATAGGCGACATCAATGGGAGATTGTTACTCCTCTTTACATTATAGGCGACATCAATGGGAGATTGTTACTCCTCTTTACCTTATAAGCGACAACAATGGGAGATTGTTACTCCTCTTTACATTATAGGCGACAACAATGGGAGATTGTTACTCCTCTTTATCTTATAGGCGACAACAATGGTTGTTACTCAGTTTTACTTTATAAGCGTAAATAAAGACTTTACTTACTTATTGATTTTTACTTTACTTTATAAGCTACATGTACAGTCTGTTTCATAGGAATTATAAGAGAGACAAGTAACTTGATGCAACTTGCGAGTGTTTGTTTCTGTGACTGTGAGGTGGGTGTTTTCTATCGTACTTTATGTTTCTGTGAAACTTACATTGATGTCTATCTGTCTGGTTGCAAAGTTCAGCCTGAGGGGAGGTGTGGGTTGCCACGTTTACTGCATGGTACCTTGACACTATAAGGGAGAAACGTAACATAATATCCGAGTGTTTGTTGTTTGTGTGTTATTACTTAGTGTATGTTTAGGCTTGTATCAAAGTTCAGGCGACAGTGAGGTACGAAGTGTTCTACTCATAGATACTGTTACAACTACTACTTCAGTAATAGGATTCTGTGCTCGGATTGATTGGACAAGCTACTGGTATTCCTTTCCGCACGATCCTGTTGACAAAACCCTTGCATAAAACATGTGATTTCTATCATGTAACAAGTATGCGGAATATTATGTACAACAAGACATAAACCTATCATACATGTATAAAACCTAGTAGGCCTCACTAGCCTCTTTCCTCGGTGTTGTTCTCCCGATGTAATACATGGGCACAATCTAATGTACTCACGAAATAATAAAGGAGCAATATCTACTGTTGTTGAACGAACTCAGGTTTGAAGATCCTAAGGCAAAGCGGTCTGGAGTTGTTTCATGGAAACCATAAGGTCCGACGGTGATGGACGATGGCCCGACCTACTGACAGACATTATCAAAGCATTATGCCTCCTTCATCAAAGATGATCGGAGCATAAAAGAACAACAATATAGTTTCACATTATCAAGACACGGGACGATCCAACAATTACCCATCACTCACTAGCGATGGAGATATAATGTGTAAGCACCATGCTAAGGACTTTGGTATATCTCTGTCTGAGGCAACACTATACTGTTTATTATATATATTTTAGCCAAACTGATGAGCCAATCAGACGAAACTTGTTTAGGCTATATATAAGGCTACAGAAAACCTAGTGAGTGTTTTTTTTATTTCACACTATTTATATATACATGTATACATATATTATAACTGATGATAATTAACCAATGCGTGTTTGTATTTCATGTTACAAGCACACTTTCATATTTCCTTCGGAAACTGAGTATAGTAACATAATGGTAAGACTTTAAAAGTGTATATTTATATAATGAATGATGCCTGTACAGTATAGACATAATATAAAATGAACATTAACTCTTAATTGAATTTCCTGAACGAGTTTTATATAAATATATCAATTGACATACATCGTTAGATTTATTATATCATATACACTATTACCGTAAAGTACGCATATTTCTATTGAATATATATAATAAATGGATTGATGTCGTTTTTAGTTCACCATGAATAATGTGATAGCTATAACTACATTCATGTACGACGGAACGCCATTCTAGATTGTTTCAGTGATTCGGCGTAGATGAAACTGTTATAGTTCATCCCTTTACCATCACCGTAGGTACCCGGTGGGACGTACTGTCCGTTCAGATTTGCCTCATAGCAAGCATTGTACCACCATGCACCATGATGCACTATGGCACAATTAACGGGGTAAGAATCAACATCATGATCGTATGTGCTGAAACCATGACCATTGTGGTGAGGACCGAATCTATAGGAGCTGCCAACTGAAGAAAATAATAAAATTAACACTGTGGTGAATCAATAGGAAACATAATTTCATAAATACATTTGTTACATATGTTACATTAAGAATAACTGTTATAGAACGGAAACAATAATGTCGCAATTACGCTATTACAATATGTACGAGGGTCATTCAATATATTCGTGGACTAACGTTCTCATTTGGATAGTTTTGCGCCTAAATAATAATATTTTACACCATTTTAAACCTTCATTTATTTTCTACAACTTTTGTAAAAATGTTCGTGATAATGCAGACCATTAGCAAACAGGGCGCTAAAATATAACCATGGTAACGCGTTACCACCCCCGGCCAACGTTATGCACTTTACGCATTAAAACAAATCGTCATAATTATCGAACTGATTGTTGGAACTTCCTAAAAGTCTGCCATATTGTTGCATGTTGCTATTATGACGTCACGTCAAATTTTGACGTCATTTGGACGTTCCAATTACAAATAAACAACGTTTGATGTGCGCGTGTCACTCCACCATTAACGTCAAAATGGCAATGAATGAACGCATGGAAATTCGCGGAAATATTAAATTTTGCAAAGAACTTGGGAAAACCCCAACCGAAACATTTAAGTTGATGCAGAAGGCTAAAGGAGAGCATAAAGTTAGCCGCTCATTGGTATTTAAGTGGCACAAGCGGTTTTCTGATGGTAGGAGTGGGCTTGAAGATGACGAGAGGACGGGAAGAAAGCCGTGCATCGGGACGTCACACGCAACGTCAGTTGAGCGAGCTCTTCAAGCTGATCGAAGATTGACTATTCTGGAGTTAGCGGAGATCGCAAATGTCAGTTCCGGAGCAGTTCATCGTATTCTAACCAACGAATTGAACATGCGCAAGGTAAGTTTTTTGTGAGTATCAAATACATGCAAAAATTATTAACATATGACTCACATATTTAAATGAACTGAGTTTAAATAATATTACTCTTGTGTTGACATCGGCACGCATTTGTAGCTATTTGTACAACGTGCAATAATTTCACCATAATAAACACTTATCATTAAATATCTACATTTATTAACTATGTTTACTTATTGCGAGTTAAATAGATTGAATTATTATATGCACTTAAGCATATATCAAAGAAGTAATGGTAAGCTATAATATTCGCTTTCAACAGGTGCACGCTCGGTGGGTGCCACGCATCTTGAAAGATTTTGAGCGAGAAAGACGCGTTTCTGAATCGGAGAAGTTTATACGGAGATGGAGACGTGAAGGGGACGATTTCCTCGACTATGTGATTACAATGGACGAGACCTGGCTCTACCTTCAAGACCCAGAAACACGCGCCCAGTCTGCGGTATGGAAACGGTCAGGATCTCCGCCACCAGAAAAAGCCCGTGTGTCTCGCTCAGCCGGTAAACAAATGTACATGATGTTTGCAGACTGTCGGGGAATGATATTATGCCATGCCATCCCAACACACCAGACAGTAAATGCTAACTACTACTCAAAGGTATTTATTTTATATAAAATATAACAAATATATTTGATGTAGACATGATCAACATGATTTTAGTTCAAACAAGCATGCATACGAGCGCTGTGTTAAATAATCAATACTCTTTAAATAATAGTAGACTCATATGCATAGTTTATGTTATACTTAACAGTGTTATATTATAACATGTTATAAAATAAATAATAATGTTCAAACACCCCTCGCCATTGAATGTATTTTAAATGTCTTAAAGTCTTTATTTATAACTTAGGACTAATTAATATGAAGAAACGCGTGCATGTTGTTTAATGTTTTTATACAGGTGCTGCGACGTGACCTCCAGTGGGCTCTAAAATCGAAGAGACCCGATGTCCCTGTAGAGAAATGGATTCTGCATCAAGATAATGCGTCGCCTCATACGGCTGCTGAAACACAGCTTGAGATCGGTTTGCTTGGATTAAGACAACTCAGCCACCCGCCTTACTCTCCGGATCTGGCCCCTTTTGACTATGCATTTTTTCCTACCATTAAACTGCAATTAAAGGGAATTCGATTTGACACATTGTTACAACTTAAAAAAGAAACTGAAAGAATCATTCGAGGACATTCCTCTTCTTGGTTTTCCGACGTAATTAAGAGACAGTGGGCCGAACGCCATCAACGATGCGTGTTTAATGCGGGTGCTTATTTTGAGAAAAAGTGAAACGTTTTTTATGACGTCGCCGACGTCAGAACGTTTACTGCCGTGTGTGGTGGTTATGGTAAAGTGATGTTTTTATTTTTGCCATATTTTTTGTAAAAATTGTTGTTTCCTGTAAATTCTTTCTGTACTTGTGTCTGAAAGAATATATTTTATTGTGATGTATTTTATTTTTTCCTGCGATTATGTATATTAAAATGACTAGTCCAGTCCACGAATTTATTGAATGACCCTCAAGTACATTTCGAATCCTTTATATATTTTTAGCCAACAGTTAACATCATATTCAGCAGATGTTGTATATGCAATGATCAATATATTGATATAGATGCATTAAACATGCAGTATAAATACATGGCATGAAGTACAAATACATTGAATGAAATGCAAATACATTACATGCCGTACAAATACATTGCATGCAGTATAAATACATTACATGCCGTACAAATACATTGCATGCAGTATAAATACATTGCATGTAGTACAAATACATTGCATGCAGTACAAATACAGTACATGCAGTACAAATACAGTACATGCAGTACAAATACATTGCATACAGTACAAATATATTGCATGCAGTACAAATACATTACATGCTGTACAAATACATTGCATTCAGTACAAAATCATTACATGCAGTACAAAATTATTACATGCAGTACAAATACTGCTATTTAATAGGTACAAGTACATTTTGAATCCTTTAACACAATTTTAGTTAACAACATTTGCAGCAGATGTTGTATATGCAATTATACATATATTGATTTACATGCGTTAAACATGCAGAACAAATACATTACATGCAGTAAAAATACATTACATGCAGTACAAATACATTGCATATAGTACAAATGCATTGCATGAAGTACAAATACATTGCATGCCGTACAGATATTGAAATGCTGGCACTTTTCAATTTCCTGTTATAGACGTTATAATTTAATACAATATATCGCTGGCTTAGCATAAGAAGGCTGCAAGTACCACGATATACTACTGACACATATTTGAAATCTGCAACACAAGGCGCTTCTTATTAGTCTATTTTCATGAAATTCGGAACTTGTCATGTTGACCAAACTGAAGTTGAAAAAGCTTTTAAAGTGAAGAGTAATGTTCAGATACATGTAGTAGTTTCTTGTTTTCTCACAATATTGATGTTGTATTGACAACATTCTCATTCGAAGCCAGCGATATGTGTCATAAAAACGATAGTTTTGGAATGGTTTTTAAATGTCGAAATAATAATTATGTATCTAGTCTAGACTATTATTTGTATAATGCCTCAATCACCGTTTACCAATTGGATTATTTTTGTTGTATGCATATACGTATATAATTATGTATATAATTAAAGACTTATTTATACTTACTTTTGTTAAACGAGATGGTACTTCCTACATTGAGAACATAGTTCGGTAATGCGAGTGAAAAATTACTCAACGTTTCATACGCCGTGGTCAGGTTTGCCGCCATCAAGTCTATTCGTAAGTCGTTGGTATGCTGAGTGGTCATCTCTTGTATATAGTCAAGTCCTGTTGAAAAACGACATCGAATAGTTAATATAGTTGAAATGTAACATGTCATGTGTGTGTATTATCTGTATTGTGTTGACGAGATGTAAATAAATTAATAAACCAAACCAGTTACACACGGCATGTATGTGTTTGATTTGAATATCAAAAGATAATATCAATATTCAAGGTATTAAAGACGCAATCAAGACACAATAAGGAACTCACATGACAGCAGGTGCTATACGGACTGGCTAGGCAGCCGATTGGTGTATATGGCCCGACGAAAAGCACATAGGGCCCTTAATGATATGAACTACTTTTAAGAATACACTATATATTCGGCTTATACTATGACAAAACTTTAGTTGACAATATTTGGACCATCGACTGGTTGGAAATAATGCAGGCACAACCTCCGTTGACTGCAATAAATATTGTTTCTCCGTATTACTTAAATGAGTTCGATATATTCATTATACGTAAATAGGTCTATGGAAACAGCTCCGTCCTGATATACAATGTATCTTTATAGACTCAACCAACACGTCAACAGTTTTTTAACGTCCAAGTATTCATGTACTTTATGGTTCTTTGTTTTGAATGAAAAATGTCTTGATTGGAACAATAACAATTTATTATCAATACAAGCAAATGCTCAGTTTGTACAAATGTCTTTACTATTTTATAATATGTATAACGATGCTAGCACGAATACTCGGGATAATTTAAAAAAAAAATCAGGATCTGTGAGGACTTCAATATCTACTTGCGGATTTTGACGAGTGACCACATTGAAATTGAAGTCCAAATACGGACACTATGTTAATCGACAAATAGCAATCTTTTTGCATACGATTCCTTTATATTTGAAAGATGCTCCTGTCTCGCAAAAATGATAACTTCCCTTGATAAGATATTGAATGTTTAAAGGTTTTCAAGCGGCCATCTAGAACATGTTTTGGTTTTCGCTTAATATGCTTAGTAAAATAGAATTGTAATATTGGCCAAAACTTTGAAAGAATAACAAAACCAAAAATCCAGATTTTGTACACTAAAGATCTTACCAGGACATACAGTTGCCTTGTAACAAGATCGCATCTCTTGTCTGTCTCCACTACAGTTAAGTCCACCATGTGCTGGTTGTGGGTTCGTACAAGACCTAGTACGTGTCACAGTGCCATTGTTACAGGACACATCACAATGTGACCATCCTGTCCACGTACTCCATTCACCGTCAACTTAAATGACAATAAAGATTATTAAACAAGACGACCATAGCCTTTTTCGCCAGACAACTTACTAATAAAGTTTTTAATTATTTTAATATATTAGTAAGAAGGGTATTTACAAAGTAATAAAGTATAACTGCTGTTTTGTACAATGTATGCTAGGAATCTAGGAATCTCACAAACAATACAAATTCGCCATTAAAATAAACAATGATTCTTTTAAATAAAATTATATAAATACTTAATTTACTTCATGAAAATGAAGCCCATCTGGTGAGTACAAACTATCCTTACCTACATTACACAGGTTACAAAACTTTGGACAAATTGTCTTTGCATGTCGGAAATCATTACAAATATTGAAGAGGCTGCTCATTCTTGTACAGTCAGTCGCTTTATCATCAACACAATCGCTGGCTGAAATAATGTTGATAAATGTTGTTATATGAATATATTGCTGTTTGAACAGTTTGCAACATTATGTTGATAATTATGATGAATACAGTTTTACGTTGGGTAACTATTCAACCAAAAACAGTAAAAGAAGTACTATATAAACACCAAGGTAGAACCGTCAAGGAAACACAATGTAGTATGAGCATTCGAAGGGCGTTTCAAAAGTTCCAGGAAAAGTGTTCTATGCTTTTCACTATATGTTCAGTATGTTTTAGTTTTAGTATGATAGTAGACTACCTTAATTGCAAATTAAAACTTTGGTACTTTGATTCAATTGCCGAAAAAATGACGATTCTTATAGTTTCATAGGGTGCTCTAGAACACTTTCGTATGAAAATGGACAATTCACATGTCCAATAAATCACAGAGAGGGTTTCTGCTAAAACTGAAGCGAAAAATAATCTAATGGATTATTCACTGTCTACTGTTTTTCAGTTTTTTAAACTTTAAAAAATATTCTTCCGATATAGCTCTATTCACTTTAACACAACTGTGGAACAACATATTCGTCTTTCACACGTACTGTACGTGTTTATGACTTATAAGAAAACTCGCTATGACCTTGTTAAATATCATTGCGGTTAAGTTATGACAATATTTACACATCTGTTCGGGAGCTGTTAGTGTTGAGTGAAGCTATGAACAATTATAGATAAGGCCATATCAAATCGGTGGGAAAGATAAAAAAAGTTTCATATTTTCATATTTATCATTATCATGTACCATCATGTCCCAAACCTTTACCAAGTAGTAGGTTTCACACAAACAAGTTGTCGGTTATTTCTATAAGTTGTTATGATTGACAATGTTTGAAAGATAAGCTTGTTAGTCATATAATGAAGAGCATAGAAGTCGTTATGGCTTGTTTCTTTCGAGGGCTTCGTTTTTTGTCTTTTGATAGATATGTTTCCGACCTAAAGGTGGACACTAAACGAAATTAGTGACGTTATGTACAGTAATAGATAAGCTATGATTGACACGTTCTCCTTAATGACACAATCAACCAAGGACAGCATGTTTTAGAACCAAAACATTATGAACATTGAATCTCTAACTTGGACCTTTACAGGAATTTATCTTGATTGGTCAGAGGCTCGCTTAATGAAATTTCCAGGACTCCGTTAATTCAAATCTATATCAATTTACAAATCGTGATAGATCATCTTTATCCTATACAGTGCAATATCTAAAAATTTAGGTGACTATCATGTTACCAAAGATAATGTATCACTAAAGGTCAAAATGAAAGTCTGCCGTTTTACACACATACTTACAGATAAGATTGTTAAACTCAACAGCCGTGTTGAATTTATAGTACATCACACCCATAACAAAATGTTTTTGACGACGAATAATATTCTCGTTGTTTACAGGCGGGTTTACCTCAGACGTTGTGTGCTGTCTTCCGAGTACGATTCACTCGTATCTATTTTACTGCAAAGTTTAAACTAATGGTAATAGTCAACAACACTCGACACTATGATGTTCGTATTGTGTCAGTGTTGACATAGAAATGCTTCATTGACGACAATTGTTCTATTAAAGATAAGGTGGTGAAAATTTGAACCTTTGATAAATCTGAGCATCTGTCTGAGTCATGTGTCCGTGGATAGGCAATATACGAGGGGTGATCAATATACGAGGGGTGCTCAATATATAACGTAAAATGCTGCTAACGGTTTTATTATCCGTCCGATTTTACTCAAACTTATGTCTGGTGTTGCAACATGTATTAATAATGAATCAGTAAATGACCAGGATCAGAGCAACAGTCAACTGAAATCAACGGTTGCTAAGCCAAGGTTTTTTTGTGTTTTTTTTAACCATATAATGTGGTCCGTTTATTCAATAAAATAAACAATATTTACAAAAACATAGAACAAAAGTATGTCAATAAATACAATACATTCATTAAAATATCAACATTCTAAGCCAACGTTTAATATGCGTAGGCGATGCTTTTTTTCGGAATGTTCACCGGTTTCACTCATACTCAAACCATAACAGTTTACATAATAGCAATAGTACCTTGCTGAAAATTGGCAATTATAGTCACATATGACTTGCCGTAGTGTTAGAGACACCATTACAATATTCTGTGTTTAAATGCTACGTCTCCCACGTGAGACTGTTCCGCGTAAGCAAGACTCGCGGAAGACTGGAAATACTTTAGATAAATTATTTAGTTTCGAAGATACGAGTAACAATCAAGAATGAGAAGGTCGTAACTATAAAATAAATATTTTCAGAAAACAGGAAAAAGTTGTCTGACAATTACTCTTTACTTATGGTGGAACAATCTTGTCAACTTCAGTTTGGTCAACATGACAAATTCCGATTTTTTATGAAAATTGGCTTATACGAAGCGCCTTGTGATATATTCGCCTTTTCGAATATGCATTAGTTATATACTGTAAAATCATTTAATTTCGTAGGGACGAAATTTCGTGGTTATAAGTTAAAAAAGTTAAGTTACCAATTTTCTAGGGCTCTTTTCAGCTGTTAGGCCGCTCAAGCACCCTTTCACATTTTAACTCCCCTGGTCATTGGGCTACATATGGAAACCTACACTCGTGTCTCCCTGGGGAGACTATTTCTCTCCTGTGGTGTGGCAGCCAACATCGATCTGCGGCGCCCAGGAATAGACACTGCCCTCACAGGTACCATTTTACACCATGGTGGAGTGGAGCTGTTGGTCTTGCTCAGAGATTTTGACCAGTGGTCCAGAGGGGGATCGAACCCGGGACCTCTTGATCCCGAAGCGCGCGCCCTACCTCTAGGCCACCGCTCCCCACTATGGTAAAAAAAGACAATTTCGTTGGGACTTGATTTCGTGGATTTTGCATTTCAGGTAATAAACAAGGGTCAAAATTGATGTTCGTTGGGATTAAAGTTCGTGGTTGAGGTGAACCTAGAAATCAACAAAATTTAATCCACCACGAAAATTAATGATTTTACAGTAAGGCCGTAAGTGGCACTTACGACCTTCTCATTCTAAGCGAGCGATATAATTATTTAAACAAATCAAGGTTATTCCATTTAATTGGAAGCACTTATTTGCAATAGGGTCACGTGATTTGCTGAAATGACATCACGTAACAGATACAGTGGTGTGATAGAAGACATCCGGGAGCGCTGTACTAGCTCTTTCCGTAGGGACACCTTGTTAATTTAGTTTTAAATTAGTTTATCTAGAACCTTATTGATAAGGTAACTTTAAATGGAAACCTGTCCTTGTAAATGTAGGCTGCCGTCATAGATAAGAACACGGTCTAAATATTCTATATACAGACTCAAAATATTTAAAATTATGGCGGTTCACACCACATTACAGTATTAATATGAACTAAGGCACCGCCTAAATCGGGATTTCAAATATATTAGATACTCGCTTGGTTATATTTGTAGATATAAACACACTAAACAAGAGATGTTTGTAAAACATGTATGCCCCCACAGCAACCCAATACATATGTAGTTAAAAATTGAAAAGATCATGGAGGTAACGCATAGCTCAAAATCAATTGGGTCATCTACTGTTAATAACCAACCTCCATGTAAATGTTTAAGATCATAGGACAAAGCGTTCTTGAGTTATTGAACATACACCATGTGGTATAAAAATAGTAAAGGTCACAGTGACCTTGACATTTTTCCTACTGAACTCAAAGCCAATAAGAGTTATCTACTGTTGCTGACCAACTTCCATGCAAAGTTTGGAGATCCTAGGGCAAATGTTCTTGGGGGGGGTACGGTATGTGACTGATATGTATCAAACATTCCTTGTAACGAAAGTACAACAAACAGAAAGTTCATCGCATAGTATATGTTTTTGTCAGTGACACCTTTGGTTCGTATGAATCTTTCAAAACAAAATTCAAGGACGTTTCCCTCATTTTCAAATACTTATTCTTGATACATATTATGTCAAACAGCACTAAAACACCGTACAAACCACCAATTTACCCAAAACAAGACATTGACGGTGCTGCGTAAGTTTGTCACGTCATGATAAATTGATAAATACTAATACCGTTCATTTCGTACGCCGTCATTTCGTCCCCACATCATATGTGCCCCACATAACACGGTACTGAATCTTGTACTTGTCATAAAGCTATGGCGATTATTTTCTGTAAATTAATCGTGTTTTCTACGACGTATTCTTATTTCTACTCAATGAACGTAAATTCAAGGACTTTTTTGAAGAATTCATTATTTTTTAAAAAACAACGAACTTTTCAAGGACACCCGTTTGCTACTTTTTGGCCCTGGATAACACAATATTGAACTGGATTTTGTAGAGATGATTTTCTGGTTAAATAATGTTTTTAAATAGAAGACAAAAAGTGTGACCTATGGCATACACAAGGCTTTTGGCCTATTTACCCAAGCGGATAGTGTTAATGATCGTAACGAATCGAAAATAATAAAATGACTGTCATGCTGATACACTGATATTGAAACGATCGCTGCAAACGTGGCGATTTATCATCGCTCATGTCGGTAAGAAAGCCTGATAATGCGAGAGAATTTTCTTTCCATGATTCCGTGAAAATTCGCGCACCACCGAAATGCAAGTAAAATTCCCGTTGACTCAGATCGCTGGAATGTACGTTTTAAGACAAACATCAAATTTCAGAAGAAGCTGTACTGTAGTCAGTGCTCTATCAAACAATATGTTAAGAAACAGCTTTTTTAATAAATCGCTGCATGTATGTATCGGACGAAGTGCAAAATGTAAAGGATTTTGAAGAGGGTTTGTGGCTAGCAGTTACGCAGGACAGAAAATCTCGAACGATGCACTACGTTTCATACAAAAGCACTAGGCAGCGCTTGTCCGCCCACCCACGGGGATGAGCGGCTGATTGACACGGAAGGGGATCGTTGTTGCAAATCATCACGCAGCAAAGGACTTGTGTATGAGAACACTGCTCGCTGGTAGCATGTAGTTTTATAGACGCTGTAAAGCACTACCAAAAAAACAACCAGTATCGCCTTGCCTTTGCAACGGGCTCCAGTTGCTACGCACTAGTCAATGGACATATTATCAAATATATATAAGCATTGTAATCTTTATTACAGTTCAGTACACACGTCAATGTATTCAAATTGTCATAAATGGACTCAAAATCAATAAATCAACGTGGTACATGTACCTATACCGTACTGTGATAGTGTATGCCTATGAAAAGCGGTTTAATTTTTTCCCGTAATATAGATAACTTCCAGCCTCCCATGCTTACCTTACCTAACCATTTTTGTCCTTCGTCCATATCCGCCTTGAAAATCGAAGACATTACATAAGCGACACTGCATGCCATTTGATAGGGACTATGGATCCACAAAAATATTACATATTTGCGCTTCCCAGCTGTATATACTGTGCGACTCTTGGACTCCAAGCTCATCAGGAACATGATTTTGCGACTCTCTTTCCAATTTCGAACCAAGCGAATTTACAACAACATTGAAGTGCTCAATTTGGATGACGATTAGTCCGGAATCAATCCATGTATACAAATACAGTAGAAACTCCCTTATCCGAAATTTCGGATTCGGGAGGTTTTTAGGCTGGCGATGTCGCCAGACCTATATCAATGCCAAAAAATGAAATCCACTAAGATGTATTTACTCCCGAAACTGACAAAACAGAATCTAAACATTCAATGAAAATAGTTCCTCCTCGTTAATCAGTTTTGCAAGATTAGAACATCAAATTTTCCTTGTTTCATTTAATTTGTTCGATTGTAATATATTAGTTTCTTCTTGTAATGAAAGGAAATTGTATGAAACTAAAAGAAAATGTGTTTAAAGGCGTTGGTAATTATTACTACGCGTTACGAACGCGATATAGCTCGTGCATCAATGATTTTATTATTTTAAATTACTTAGTTCAATATTTTCTGACGAGATCGTGGCCGAGTGGTTAAGCAAGTCGCTTTGTAATTTTCTGATGCTAAGGTCCAGCGATCGAATCACGACGGCTCCAATTTTTCTTATATATTTTAAAGTTTTATTTTTCGTCCAGCACTTACCTCTCTTTCGACTTAGAAAACCACTTGATGTAAAATTACTTGATTTCCTATGGTTCTCTGTGATACACGCATAGTTATAATGTGATACTTATTGTGATACATCGTTCCAATTAGGGATTAATACGAACAGTATTTCAAATAAATTCGTTTACAAGTAACTGTTTCGTTCTTCGTCACCGACTGTCAAAGGTGTTTTTGTTTTTCTTCGTTACACAGTAAGGAATAACAAACACACTGTAAATGCATTGTACACTTAACGTACAGTGAATTGCATTACAAAACATATGGTACAGAAAATATCCACGATGTTAGGAATTATGTTTCATCATCCGGGATTCCTATCCGCTGTGTAGGCAGCAACTTATACGTGCTACATCCCTGTTCTTACGGGCTGTAATCACCTTATACACTCTGAAATAAGAACTTGTACTACATAGAGCTATGTTTTATAAATGACACTCCGCTCTACCCATCAGTTCATTGCCACTAGTTTCTACCATAAATAAGAAAACGCTGTATTTTTAATTTAGGCCATTTAATAGCTCGAGACAATTATTTGTGTGACAAACATAAAACAAAACTTCTTATATCGGATATATGCACATACGGACGTGCATACTTATGCGAAATGGTCGATTTAGCACATAACACTACGCTCTATCGCCCGAATTTGTCGGAAAATTCCTCGACTCGATGCCTGTGACCAGCATTCCAAGTGACCTACGAGGCTGTTTAAGAATCTACTTATACCGGAATGTCTCAAATAGTGTTGAGCAGATTAATAGCTACTTCCTAGTTTCAACAATTGCTGGACAAAAAAGATATTGGCAAATACGTACCCTTTTAGCATCTATTTTGTTTTGATAGAAACTAGTGCGATTCATCCCCGTGTATATGGTATGTGTTTATTTGGAAGTTTGCTCAACCTGAGCATCTGTTTAGATCTTGTGTCGGTGGCTAGGCGATATATGGGTATATATAAATATTTATACCTCTCGGTCAACGTTTCAGAAATAATTTAGTGTCCCGGTCGAGGATTGAACCCGGGACCAGTCACGCAGGCTATCTATCTGCTCGACCACTATGCCCACACAATTGCGCCGTATCTGTATGACTTTGGAGTGTCTGTGTGCTATAGTATTAAAATTAGTTCATTTAGAACCTTGTTGATAATGTTACTTTAAATAGAGAGTCGTCCTTGTAAATGTTGGTTCTCATAGATAAGAACACGATGTAAATATTCTACATGTATACAGACTCAACAACATTTGAAAACATGGTCGTTCACCAATAACAGTTTTCATTCTTTATAATTGCTTTATAAACTTGTTACGTATACATTTTGTATAATCTATAAATCGAAATTTTATAAATAATTAATGTTTAAAATTTATGTTGCATCAGGTTAATACAAATAGTTAAAGATAAAACTGGCCAAAATTACCTTTACTATACTATGCATTTTCGCCCATAACTCAAGCACGTGTCATTATAGGAAGCGGTGGCCTTGATGTTGGGCGCATGCTACGGGATCGAGTGTTCAACCTTCCTCTGAACCACTGGTTAATTTGTCTAAGCAAGACCCAATTGCTCCACACCATCATGGTGTAAAAGTGTACCTGTGAGTGCAGTGTCTATTCCAGGGCGCCGCAGATCGATGTTGGCTGCCACACCCGCAGAAGAGTTATATTCTCCCAGCTAAAGTAGCCCAATGACCAGGGGAAGTTACAGTGTCAAAGGGTGCTTGAGTGGACGAACAGCTAAAAAGAGCCCTAGAAAATTGGTAACTTAACTTATTATTCATTTAGTGTTTATGGTATAACTTTCATTGTAAAACTGTTGAACATTGTTGTATGAGACATACTGGCGGTTATCTTACAATGTGACAATACTATTTTTCGACTTTAAAACTTCTTAGTGCACTTCGACTGAAAATCGTATGTTCTAATTAAAATTCAATTTAAAAACAAAAGCAATTTTCTCAATGTAATGTTAGTGCAGTGCCATTCTGAAGGTATATAATTATAGGCATGTTTGACGTGTTCGTGCTAATACCCTAACACGAAAATGACCTTTCTATCACGACAACATGATATCTTTGTACAATTTAAGTATTAGTAAATCGGTCAAACACTAGCTTACTATGCACAAAACAAGGAATGATGAGATAATTAACATGTGCTGTTTCTATAATAGGAACGTATCTACGAGTACATTATACTGATAAAGTTCAAATTCTGCTATAAAAAGAGACGTCTCGCAATTCCAACAGTCACAGGCTTACAACGTATTTGGTAAGAAGCGAAAATGATGAAAATCTTAAGTAAGTTTGAATACTTTAATGCTATCATTTTAAGTTTTTTCTTTTACAAGTATGTGTTTCTTTTATTTGTAACTCAGTTGATAATCATTAGTGATGACCGACTAACGTAAACATGTATTTTCAATCGTACTAGAATATATATCCAATATATACACGTATATTCATATTTTTATATATTTTTCTGTACCAGTTTTTCTTGATGTGTTAAATTCATTTATAAACTGTATGATTGACTCACTTTTATTGACACTTTCTACGACCGACTCACATTACCATGTTTTCCTGAAACCTTTACCATGATATATGTACGGATGATTTACAGAGGTATATATCGCTGGCTTAGAATGAGAAAGTCGTTACTACTATTTACGGCCTTTTAAACCATCATGGCTTCTTATGAGCCTATTTTCATGAAAATCGGAACTTGTCATGTTCACCAAACTGAAGTTGAAAAAGCTTCGTTTACCATAAGTAATGAATGATTGCCAGACCGTTGTTCTTGATTTCTCAAGTGTACTTACGACCTTCTCATTATAAGACAGCGAAATATAATAACTTTAAATTTATTTCAGTTTTTACATCAGTGTTGTTGATCTTCACAGTTCACTCTGCAGGTAAACATTGTTAAAGAGATACTCACTTACATTATCCCATTATAGGAAATGGATAAAAGTTGGAATAAATTGATTGAACCCATTATCAATTCAAAAATGAAAAGAAAATATAGGATCACTATGTTTATTGTTTTTTGTAAAAATTGTTTCATAACATGCTAATAATAAAGGGCAGCTATTCAAATCAGTGTCAATTTGTAATCATATTTCACTAACTGTGAAAGTTGTACATGATAGAACTTTTCAAATATCAAATCAACAAGACGAAAATAACTAAACAAATAGCAATTAATACAAAGTTAATATACAAAATATATATTACACATTTTCTTATCAATTTCGGCTAAATGATGTTGTTTTTTTTGCTCTCGGAAATGGATGGATTTCCAAAATACATGTATATGGCATTTAGTGTTAGTCTGAATGTTTGTAAGTAATTATACAGTGATCCTGAAACTATTATCGTACTTAATCTATGCCCAAGCTTTAAAATACTGAAGACATGTACATGTACTTTGTGGGTTTTTTAAGGAACATATTTGTTTTTCTTATTGTATTATTGTATTTTTCTTGTTTGACAAACTTTGCTATATTGTTTATAGTGAATTTTACAGATGGTGTAACTTGTTATGCATGCACGGATGTCTCAGATGAGAGTTTGTGTACCAGCAATACAACAACATGTGGCATTGGACAAGTAAGATTTGTGATATACCTTTGTTGATATTTATGACGGTTAATCAATATTATAACAAACGATATAGTGTAAGAGATGTGCACACTTAGACGGATGTGAGGTTCCATATCAGTTAACGGTTAAATGTACAAGTGGTTAAATCAGGTATGTATGACTACTACAAATACAATGGATAGATTTACCGTCAACCAGTGTGTAGAATCACGTGATCAAATGAATGCAGTTTTACACTCAAAACTATTGCGATTTCGTCTGCTAGCGGTGAGTTTTTTCTTGATTATAACGATCGTGCATTTAATATGGTTATATCATATAGCCTGAAGTACATTCTGTATATGTAAGAATACCCGGCAAGTACCGAGTTCGCTCTATCGTAAGCGGTTTTTAATCGATGCTCGACCAAGTTATTACACTCGGTTGGAAACTGCATTTGGTCGAGCACTACACATGAACACACAATTGATACTATCGAAGCAGACAAACTACCAATGATGTAAATCAAACAAAACTCTATTTCATGATATATGTACTTATTTTTTCTTTCTTCATTACAGTCTTGTTTCAAAACAACACGGCTTATGAACAATGCGGAGATAATGACTTTAGGCTGCCTAAACAACGATGTAAGTTTTTTGGCTTGTATTATATTGTATGTGTTCATATCGCTGGCTTAGAATGTGAAGGTCGCAAGTGCCACTTACGACCTTATAGGTCTACTGCATATTTGAAATCTGCATCATTGGGCGATATATACACATGTACCTTGTCTGGGACAAACAAAGATACATATTGTTGCCGATAGACATAATGTAGACTACTTATCTCGCTACAAATTGGCATCCTTATGTAAGCCTGGTCATTTTGTTTTCCTGGGCATTGAGCATTTCTTCGACGAGTTTAAAAGCATTTGCAAGCCCATATTACAACCCCTAAAACGTCAACGAGACATGTCAGTTCCTAATTCGGGGATGGAGTAATATGTCGTAACACGGCATAACACAAAGTGTTCTCCCAATGTGACTGATATGGAATGCACACACTCTTTCTGGTTGGAATTATCACTTGTGAGTTTCATCTTCAGAGTGTGCCTCTTTGGAACCAGATAATATTGTCACTTATTATTGTTAGGCCGTATACTTTTCAGATATGATTAAGGAAGCATCAATGGATATTATTGCCAATTTTCATGATAATATACTAATGTTAACTAACTTTTTCAAACATTTAAAAACTGTTGCGTTTTTAAAGTCTCTTACTGTATGCTTGTAAGTACTGTATTCTCAATAAGATATATATGATGTCATATAAAGCAAGGAAGTGCCATAATGCAGGAAGTTACAGAGTACCTCGTATGTATAGTCATGTAGGTTAATAAGCACCATTGTTCTGTAACAGGATTGTTCGAGTGTTTCTGGGGCAAGCAGTATAGTTGGAAGGGATCTATACAAACGTCAAGGTCAAACGTGTAAAGAGTGCTGTTCTACAGATCTATGTAATACACACATATGTCATCACCAGAAACGTAAGTTAAACTGTAGACCACTAAAAGTTTCAACATAACACATACTTTAACACAATCATTGTCCCGTTGCTCATCATCATATTTCCAATGGCACGGAAGCGACATCATCTGTGTTAGTTATACGCAAGTTTTTAGCGCGGTTGTTTATTGAAAGTGTGCACATACAAATATACTCGTACTGTGATGTGTACGTTCGTTAAATTATGTTGTAGTTATATTCTCCATCAAAAATAAATATTTTAACAACGTAAATTTCGCATTAACACCGATTTAAAAAGCAAGACACCGTTTATCTTAAAATATTTAATTGATTGCTTTTTAATAAAACTCTTTTTAGCTACTGCCTGTATTGATGATGAATCAGTTGACTGTGCAAGATTAGATAGCATCTTCAATATATGTAATGATGTGCAACACGCAAAGAACGTATGTCCTAGGTTCTGCAAACTATGTGCTGTTGGTAAGTTAATATACAAGTCCTAAATGAATGTTGTTACTATGTTTTACAATATGGGTAGAAATTTAATTACTTTCGGTTACCTTATTACCAATGTTTCAATATTGCTATATCATTTTTACCAACCCCCCCCCCCCCAGTTTTCGGAAGGTGACATGGTAAAGTCCCCGCCCGTCCATCAGTGTGTCCGTCATTACGTCCGTCCGTCTGTACGTCCGTCACAAAATTTTGTCTGAAACATATCGTAAAAAGGATTTAATACACTGACGTGAAACTTATAATTTAAATAGATGGCAAGTTGGAGAAGTGAAGTGCAGTGACCAAGAACCATAATTATATATATATTATTTTTTTAACTATCTACCTTAAATTTTCTTAATGTACAGGGTTTACCTTCGAATTTATGTAAGGGATATACTTGGAACTTTAAATATAAATACACGGCGTCTTTGAGAAGTGCAGTGACCAATAAACACACTTCTATCTATATTTATTATTCTTTATAAGTATTCGCAATAATGTTTTTGAAAATGACATTGAGAAGAACTCAGTTTGACATTGAGGAGAATTCAGTTATCAAAAACAGTAATTGTGCCATGCTTTTAGCTACCCTTTGTTACATTTATAAATATTTTTTTAGTAACGATTGAAATTGAAATTATTCGATATAGTTCAGTTTTTTATCATCTCATTTTATATATCTCCTTGTTTTCATTTCACAATACATATTATTTAGAGAAAAACATGTATCGCATGTTTCTTATACGCAAATCATGGGCCAATTATATTTAAATCCAGGCAAGAACTGACCATACAGGTCTATATTATCCAAGTAACTGGTCAAATCAATTAACAAAATGTAAACATATGCAATTCAACATCCTCTACAGTCATAAGAAAGCTGACTGGCAAAAAAGGCTGTAGTCGTCTTATTTAATAATCTTTATTGTTATTTAAGTTGACGGTGAATGGAGTACCTGGACAGGATGGTCACATTGTGATGTGTCCTGTAACAATGGCACGGAAACGCGTACTAGATCATGTACGAACCCACAACCAGCACATGGTGGACTTAACTGTATTGGAGACAGGCAAGAGATGCGATCTTGTTACAAGGCTACTGTATGTCCTGGTAAGATTATTAGTGTTCAAAACCTGGATTTTTGGTTTTGTTATTCTTTCACAGTTTTGGCCAATATTACAATTCAATTTTACTTAGCATATTAAACGAAAACCAAAACATGTTCTAGATGGCCGCTTGAAAACCTTTAAACATTCAATATCTTATCAAGGGATGTTATTATTTTTCGAGACAGGAGTATCTTTCAAATATAAAGGAATCGAAGCTATTTGTCGATTAACATAGTGTCCGTATTTGGACTTCAACTTCAATGTGGTCACTCGTCAAAATCCGTAAGTAGACATTAAATTCCTCACAGATTTCACGGTTTCGATTATCCCGAGTACTCGTGCTTGCATCGTTATACATACTATAAAATAGTAAAGACATTTGTAAAAACTGAGCATTTGCTTGTATTGATATTAAATGTTTTGCATTCAAAACAAAGAACCATAAAATACATGAATACTTGGACGTTAAAAAACTGTTGACGTATTGATTGAGTCTATAAAGATACATTGTACGAGGGTATATCCAAAAGAAATGTCACTCCTCCCGTGGTTTAATTGTTTATAGGCCGATATGCATAAATATGATATCAAAATGTTCAGCAATTCAATTCTCATTAATATACAACGTGATGCATTATTCGATTTTCATAACTGGATTATATGAACATTTAAAATATACCTATGACGTCATATCGCCGCACACGAAAATTACGATTATTTTTCATTATTATTACAATTTTCTTTTATGCGTTTTATAAAAAATAATTCTTGTAAGCAGACAATACTTTTGTGACGTGATGAAACAAATGTTTTGTGTCTGTTGCTAAAAATTCAATAACGTCACTCAACTTTGAAACACGTAATATATCTTCAACGCATTGATTACTTAGCGAAAACAGAGCAAAGTTGTGACAAAAAGACGCTGCGCGTAGAAATGCTCTTTTACTAAATGTTTTGAAAGTCACCTACTTAAACTTTAGTTACAAAAGGCGGCATCACAGGCTCATGTGTATGTAATATAATATTTTAAGGGGGGCATATATCACCAAATCATTATCGATAAAGAGTCATATGACCGGTTTTTAGTAGATCCGAAAAGAACACCCATAGTATTTTTAACCCCGTCAATTCAGTTCGACGTTCAAAACTGCAATCATTATGTGGTGAGTTAAATATTTTGCTGTGGGACTATCTAGGGGACACTTAAAAATAATTTGATTTCGCAGAGAGTAAGTGTCGGGTGGGTTACACATTTTTAAAGGTTTTGGAAATAACTGCATCGTTTATGAGTCGTTATAAATCACAAGGGATGAATGTCTGCTGGATGAGTAGGTGTCAGCAAGTAACGTCCTTGTGACGTCGTTGACGTCGGACTTGCGGCGATGTTCGTAAGTATGTCTCATGAAAATGTTCATATTTCCAGAACTAGTATGTGCATTGTTGTGAAATTTGGTTATAATATTCAAATCAGACTGAAGTTACGGTGTGAATAATTTCGTGGTTTTACTGACATTATATACGATTTTATAGCATCAGTGACATTACTTTTGTATATACCCACGTATATCTGGACGAAGCTGTTTCCACTGACCTATTTACGTATAATGAATATATCGAACTCATTTAAGTAATACGGAGAAACAATATTTATTGCAGTCAACGGAGGTTGGGCAACATGGACTCTTTGGGGATCATGTTCCGTTTCATGTGAAACAGGGATACAACAACGTCAAAGGACATGTACGAATCCGAAACCGGCATATTATGGAGACCATTGTTTTGGTCCTAATGTTGAGTCAAAGTTATGTACAGAGGTGGCTTGCAACGGTAGGGTTTCATACATTTATCAATTTTTTATGAGTCAGACACTATCGGCTAAATATGGAAGTAGTTTAGGTTGTATAAGTATATCAATCTTTTACCAAAATACAAATCGGTGTTGGCAAATTTGAATGAGTATCCGAAATGTTACCTAGTGACCTAGCTTAAGACCTCGGAAGAACATAAAGTCCACATCAAAAACGTAACCGATAATGACCATACACGTTAATTTATATTACAACCAACAAATGGTGATCTCTGAATGAAGCAACCAAAAGAGAAAATATAAATAATGCCAACACATTGACCTCCGCCCCCACCCCCCAGCAAACTAGGCATGTTGCAGCAGTAAAACGTGGAAACTAACATATCATATTTCTAGCATTATATTGTTCTAAAAGGCTGAAAACAGTAACGGATAACTATGCTCATTAAATTCAAACAGAACAATAGGACCAAATGTATCCCATATATCTTTCATGGCGAAAGGACCATGGTGTTTTCGTCCAAGATTGAAATATTTAGGAAAAAGAAACATTGATTACACACAATGACTGTTTATACTATTTGTTTGATTTTTTGTCCAAAAAAAGGCAAAAAACGCTCCTCCAAAAATGTTGATTGAGGATTCTAACTTAATAGCAAATATAAAAACTGTGGATGTATATGTAACTTAACACATTGATATACACCATTGAATAAATACTTTTCGATTATAAAATGCAAAATTAAAAAAATCGAATGTTAAGAACTGTTGAAATATAAGTGGGGCAGCTCTCGTAGATCTCTATTTCTTTGAATAAAAGCGTTATAACAAAGTATACTAGTAGCTATGTTTCTGTATAATTTACATTTTCTGATTTCATGAATATTGGTATGTTTCATATATATTCCAATAATATTTATCTATATATGCAGTTCTAATATATTTAATTATCGTGCTTATATATTGCAATTTGTCTTCTAAAGTTCGACAGAAATGCAGATTTCTTTCTTTGAACTGTTTGTGTTCAAGTTTTTGCCATCTACCGGGCTCTTTTTGTAATTGATGAGATGTAACGCTTAATTTACAATGATCAATAATGTATCATTTATATTCTCATCAGCAAACTAGGGGTGCAACTAAAAACTATAAGAAAGTGCACTTAAACTAGTGCCTTACTTTTGCACCGTTTTTTAATAAAAGCACCAAAGCATCATTAATTCAAGATTTTACAAATAATACAAACATGTTCTCATTTCCTACAGTCTGATTTATCCATACATAAATAAGGCCATTACATTGTAACAATCTACACACAGATTTGACCATGATTTACAATTCGGGGAGGTTTCTAGATTTCTACGCATACACATATACATTGATCTACATGTTTATTTTCATCCATTTTTATAACTTTAAGCCAATATCAAGCAAAGTATAACGGTCGTATAATAAATAACGAGGTATTTCCGACTACTCTATCAATAAAGTTACTTTGAATTTGAATCTTTACTCCAAGTATTTGTTCACAAAAATTTAAGTGTATTCGCTAAAACCATATAGTCATTTAATCCCCAAACGTCACAGCCATTATTTAAACTGATACAATTAATTTATTAAATATGTCTAGTTTACACTCTTTATTCTTAGTAGGGAATGTAGTCAGGAAAGAATTTAATTTAAAAAATGCCTTTGATGTCTGGCCCGTCAATGTTTCGAACGTTGTGGTTGTAAATGAACCGCCAACGGTGAAACAAAATATAATTCTACCTCCATTGTTTAAAACCATAACTTTTGTCTTATTGATATTCATAGTTAATTTCCGATAATCCGATATCACAATAATCTTCCAAAAACAACAACAAACATCTTTTCAATCCATCTTCTGCTTCCTCCATATTAACAGTATCATCAGTGTGCAATAATAAAAACGACTTCAATTCAAAATACCTACACCACTAAAACTATTCAAAATTTTATGTTTCTCAATATCATTCAGATACATAGAAAACTAGAATGTTGATAATAATTCTCTTGTCTTACCCATAGAAAACATGAAATAACTTCATTACTCACAGTATTATTTAATGTTTTGCTTGACATTACCTATTCATATATATATTTGATTGTATTAAGACTATTTCCCTTATGCCCAATTTAAGAAGATTGTACCAAATAATATCCCTTACCAAAGAGTCAAAAGCTTAAAGATATATGTATAGATAGATAGTTTGCTTAATCATCGTGATTATGTAATACAGTAAATACATCCCTCTTATTTTTTCTCTTCTGAAAACCCCCTTTCCTCTTAAGACATCTCTCAAGTGCATTTTAAAGTAACCGCAAAACTTTTGATGGAATTGTTGCAGTGAGTATTTTTAATAATGTCGTTTTGAATTAATATGGGTATTTGTTCCTTACAGATGGTGGGTGGTCGTCGTGGTCATCTTGGGGTCAGTGCAGTAAAACTTGTGGGGTCGGCATGCGTTCACAATCAAGAATATGTAACAATCCTCGTCCATCACAAAAAGGCCAATATTGTGTTGGTGATCCAATACATGTAGACACTTGTGTAATTAAGCAGAATTGCTATGAAACAAGTAAGTTGTTATCCACTTTATTATATGATTATGGATAAAAGAGATTTATGCCAGCTCCTAGGCTACACACACACACTTTTGAAGCTCACTTTGAGGGCATTGCTTAAAACTCTAATTGATTGCAATATGCCATTTTATTAAATGACAGAAGTGTATATATACAACAGCCTTTTTAAACTGAAATTGTGAATCCGCAAAGATGGGGTTTTTTAAGTAAAACAAAACTTTGAATTTTAAAGCTTTATTCCTTTGTTGAAGCTCATGGATATTTAGTAGCTACTACTAAGCCCGTACTGTTCCCGACTGACATAAAACCCGTTATGCTCTCCTGGGTAGAGAATAACGATATGCTTTATAGTATCTTTAGTCTGAAAATATTCACAGTTTTTGAAGCTGGTTTCATTATCGTACAGAACAACGACTGTAACCACAAAGATCTCGAGTATTTAAATTTTGGTAGCGTATTAAAGGCACTCAACACCAGTTGGTAAATTGCAAAATGTATCAAAAAGTTCTCTTCAAATCGCATTTAGACTGGACCAAAAATACATTATATACTAGTAACTTTTAGCGAGTCAAGCTATATTTAATGGCATTGACTAATACCAATTGTCGTATTTATTAAGTTGTACGTTTGAATGTTCTTGGTTGCAAACTATGTAAAAACATAAACATGCAATCCAATGTGCTTTAGAATATGCTGATTGTTCCGAGATAAAAGCCCACGACATCCATGTGCAAGATGGTATTTTTGAGGTCACACTATGGAAATCACACCGTACAATAAAAGTATATTGTGATATGACAACAGACGGGGGCGGCTGGACAGTAAGTTGAAACTAAAATATGACATTATAGGCAATTAACTTACTTTATACCATTTTGATAACACACTTCAACTTCTCTCATAATTAACCTTCTCGACAAATAAAGCCCATTTTTGGCAGTGCAACCGAACGATCAGATGTAGAATCAATTTGACCTCAAAAGATGAATTAATTAGTATGACCAAATAATATTTAAAATGAAAAATACCATGCCTATTGTAAGGAAAATTCTTCAAGCAACTATTTTTTTTCTAGCCAAGAAATACCAGACAAAAACGAAATATATTCATTAAACATGTGGTATAGCTAGTTTGCGATAGAAAATAATCGTGGTTTTTTTTTAAACATTTCTCTGTAATTAATAAACCTACATGTCTGAAATCTACCTAATACACACTGAAATTTAAGCAACATCCGAATTCAGTTAAAAAACTTTTGTTCATAAGTTCTATGTTAAATATTTGTAGTTTTGTTTGAAATATAAAGTTCGAAGACTTGATACATGTACTTGCAACAGCCAATTTACGGTCAAGTGATACGCCTGACGGTATATTTACGTATTTACTTGCATCCTACTTAATATAACACACACGAGGTCCGTCTGGGAATCTGACGAAGTACATGTTATTGTTGTACATTGTTTACAAGCGACACACCTACATGTATAACCTTAATCATACGGACCTCCTAATTCTCGTCTTCAAAACACTAATGTCAATCCCGACGATCATGGGCTGTAACGGTTAAATAATTGATAATAAACTATCAATGGAAAACCAGTTTACCTCCCTTCTTTAAACTGTCCATGTACATGTAATTTTAATATATAATAAAGAATAAATGTCTTTTAATAGGTGACTAAAATTATGGAATTCGGAATGGGGGTAGGAAGGAAGTTATTGTAGTTCTGTGTAATTTGTTACCAAAATATGTTGAATAGATTTAAACAAACAAAAAATTTTCTATCGTAAACTAGCTATAAATAAAACGCGTTTATTTGTGTCTACTAGCTCTCCATAACTATCTATAATCATTTTCAAATTTTCTTTTGCGGACGAAAACAAATACCCTTTTATATTTATTACCAAGAATAACATAACATAAATGATATGATACAAATAAATCTTACAATTGTCGTCAAACATGGGCATATATGCGGTGTTTTCTTCAGATTGTGGGGTAATAAAGGGCGCTACGGAAAACACGCATGTGTTTGAATGTTTGTCAATCATATGTTATAATGAATCAGACAAGCGTTATCAACTTATCAATTGACATGAACTTATATTAGACTTGGTCATTAAATATGACTAAGTTCGCCAAAGGATCGCTTGATAAATTTTCTAAAACTCGTTAAATATCAGTTTATATCAATTGACAACTCGTGATATATCCTCTATATCCCCATGACATTCATTTGTTACAGGTGTTCCAAAATCGATATGACGGTTCAGTTGACTTCTACCGTAATTTTACCCAGTATGAGAATGGATTTGGAGACATGAACACCGAATTCTGGTTAGGTAAGTATCAAATCCGTCCCAAAGGACAATCAAGTTCACTGCATGAATTGTGTACCTTATATTTCCTTTCACTTGCTTCATTCTGTACTGGTACCGAGTCTTCTGTTTTCTCATCAACCCAGACGTACATTGAAGTGTATCGATAGTTTTAAACAAAAATGTTACGTCAGGAGTGTATACAAACGTTTTGGTACAATAACTAACATCCAGTACAGTCGTTTAGAATTCGACTTCGTTTTTTGGACAAGTTACATTCCTATATGGGTCAGATGATCGACCCATCATGTCTATGACTGCCTTGGAAGACAGTAAAAAGAAATTATAGGTTCGGGTATAGAAAAGTTAAACAAAATTATACCATCAAAGGTTTACAACAACGAACGTTGTATAAAAGTGATATACTAGTACGAAATTACAATTTGAAACAAGAGCCATGATCACAAGGCCGTTCCCGCCGACTGCAATTGCTTGTATATGTGAACATTTGTTTTCAAGAGCAGAATCATAACTCTAAATAGTCAGTATCTTAAATGGTAACCAAGATACGCTCCGGACAAAATTCGATTCTGTTAATACTAAAGGGGAGATAATTTAAAATTTAAAAAGACAGACACAGAGTTATAGTCCTTGCCCTTCTCCAAGTAGCCATCTATTTATATTTCAAGTTTCAAGTGAAGAGGTTAAATACTTTTCAAGATATGCTCCAGACAAAATTTGATTATGAAATTCCTAAAGGGGGGGATAAATTTAAAATTGAAGACAGACATAGTTATGGTTTTTGGTAACTGCCCTTCTCCGAGTTGCCATCTATTTATATTTCAAGTGAAGAGATTAAATACTTTTTAATATATGCTTCGGACAAAATCTAATTATGAGAATACAAAAGGGGGGATAATTCAAAATGTAAGATATACACCGTTATGGTTTTTGGTCACCGCACTTCTCCAAGTTGTCATCTATTTATATAACAAGTTTCAAGTCAGGATGTTGAATAGTTTTGAGAATACGCTCCGGACAATATTTTATTATATAAATACTAAAGGGGAGGTAATTCAAAATTTAAGACAGACAGAGTTATGGTCATTGGTCACTGCACTTCTCCAAGTTGACATCTACTCATCTTAAGGAGTTTTCAAGATATGCTCCGGACAAAGTGTTATTATAAAAATACTAAAAGGGAGATAATTAAAATTTAAGAGAGACAGAGTTATGAGTCTTGGTCACTGCACTTCTCCTAGTTGTCTATTTATATTTCAAGTTAATATGTTAAATGGTTTTGAAGATATGGTCCGGACAAAATTTTATTATAAAAAAACTAAAGGGGAGATAAATCAAAATTTCAGACCGACATAGTTACGGTTCTTCGTGACTGCACTTCTCCAATTTGCCATCTATTTATATTCCAAGTTTCAAGTCAATATCTTAAACAGTTTTTAAGATATGATCCGGAAAAAAGTTGTGACGGACGGACGGACGTACAGACGGACAAGCAGAGAATATAACCATATCCCTGCCGAATTTGTTAAAAATATAAAATTTGATTTATAGCGTGAACTTGTGACCCTGAATGAATCAATTCAGCTATTGTGCCTGCATTATTTCCAACCAGTCGGTGATCCAAATATTTTCCACTAAAGTTTTGTCATAGTATAAGCCGAATACACAGTGTATACATGTACTTAAAAGTAGTTTATACCACTAAGGGCCCTATGGGCTTTTTGTCGGGCTATATACACCACTTGGGCTGACTAGCCAGTCTGTATAGGACCTGGTGTCATGTGAACTACATTTTGTGTCTTGATTGCGTCTTTAATACCTGGAATATTGATATTATCATTTACTATTCAAATCAAACACATACATTCCATGTGTTACATTTTGGTTTATTGATTTATTTACATCTCGTCAACACAATACAGATATTACATACACATTACATGTTACATTTCAACTATATTAACTATCCGTAATCGTTTTTCAACAGGACTTGACTATTTACAAGAGATGACATCACAGCATACCAACAACTTACGAATAGACTTGATGTCGGCCAACCTGACCACGGCGTATGAAACGTTGACTAACTTTTCGATCTCGTTACCGAGCTATGTTATCCATTTAGGTAGCACCATATCGTCAAATAACAGTAAGTATAAATAAGTCTTTAATTATATACATAATTATATACGTATATGCATACAACAAAAATAATCCAATTGGTAAACGGTGATTGAGGCATTATACAAAAAATAGTCTAGACTAGATACATAATTATTATTTCGACATTTAATAACCATTCCCAAACTTCGAAAGACATTGTTGTCAATACAACATCAATATTTTTGGAAAACAAGAAACTAAGTACAGTACTACATGTATCTGAACATCATTCTTCACTTTAAAAGCTTTTTCAACTTCAATTTGTTCAACATGACAAGTTCCGAATTTCATAAAAACATAATCATAATAAGCGCCTTGTGTTGCAGATTGCAAGTATGAATAAGTAGGTATATAGTATACCGTGTTACTTACGCCCTTCTCATTCTAAGCCAGCGATATAATGTATAAACTTATCACGTCTATAACATGAAAGCGCCAGTATTTCAATATAGATAACAAACAGAAATACATAGTTTGAAATATCCATGAGCATGACATTGTCGTAATCACATAAAAGCTTGCATTCTAGTATTTATTTGTACTGCATAGAATGTATATATACTGTATGACTTCTATTTGTTCTGTTTACAATATATTTGTACTGCATGTAATGGATTTGTACTGCATGCAATGTATTTGTACTGCATGCAATGTATTCGTACGCCATGCCATGTATTTGTACTTCATGTAATGTATTTGTACTGCATGCAATGTATTTGTACTGCATGTAATGTATTTGTACTTCATGCAATGTATTTGTACTTCATGTAATGTATTTGTTCTGCATGTAATGTATTTGTACTTCATGCAATGTATGCGTACTGCATGCAATGTATTTGTACTGCATGTAATGTATTTGTACTTCATGTAATGTATTTGTTCTGCATGTAATGTATTTGTACTGCATGTAATGTATTTGTACTTCATGCAATGTATTTATACTGCATGTAATGTATTTGTACTTCATGTAATGTATTTATACTGCATGTAATGTATTTGTACTGCATGTAATGTATTTGTACTTCATGTAATGTACTCGTACTTCATGCAATGTATTTGTACTGCATGTAATGTATTTGTACTGCATGTAATGTATTTGTACTTCATGCAATATATTTGTACTTCATGCAATGTATTTATACTGCATGTAATGTATTTGTACTTCATGTAATGTATTTGTACTTCATGCCATGTATGCGTACTGCATGTGTAATGCATCTATATCAATATATTGATCATTGTATATAGAACATCTGCTGAATATGATGTTAACTGTTGGCTAAAAATATATTAAAGGATTCAAATTGTACTTGTACATATTGTAATAGCGTAATTGTGACATTATTGTTTCCGTTCTATAACAGTTATTCTTTATGTAACATATGTAACAAATGTATTTATGGAATTATGTTTCCTATTGATTCACCACAATGTTCATTTTGTTCTTTTCTTCAGTTGGCAGCTCCAATAGCTTTGGTCCTTACGCCAATGGTCATGGTTTCAGCACATTCGATCACGATGTTGATTCATACTCCTATAATTGTGCCTCATCTACCCATGGTGCATGGTGGTACAATAGTTGCAATCATGCAAATCTAAACGGACAATACATCACACCGGGTACCGTTGATGGTAAAGGGATGATCTATCACAGTTTCATCTTCTACACTTCACTGAAACAATCTAGAATGGCGTTCCGTCGTACCTGAATGTAGTTATAGCTATCACATTATTCAAGGTGAACTTAAAACGACATCAATCCATTTATTATATATCAACTGTAGAAATATTACTTTGTTCATGTTGTATAAATATGTTGATCGTGTATCATAATAGTACTATGAGTAACAAAGTGTATTTAGAGTGATAGCAAACTCTTCAATGTGAAATTACAACAAACACATCATTAATCCATTTAATATGAACTAAGGCATCGCCTAAATCGGTATTTAATAAATATTAGGCTATATTTGAAGATATACACACGGGCACCAGTTGCAATTATATATGCTTTATCCAAGGGAGATAACAAATGTATGCAAGCATTGTACATAGTCTGGAGTTTCTTCCATTACCACAACGTTTGTAATCAGCAAAACCAGACTATCATTGTACAAATCAATTCAATGCATTGAAATTGTCATAATTTGATTCAAAATCAATAAAATCAACGACATACCTATACTGTACTGTAATAGTGTAGGCCTACTGTATGAGGTTTTATTTTGTCCCGGAATATAGATAATTTCCAGCCTCCCAGGCCTACCTAACCATGTTTGTCTTTCGTCCATACTGTATCCGCTTGAAAAAAATCGAAGATATTACAAAAGCGACACCGTACGATATTTGATGGGGCCCAGGTATATATCACTAGATCTAGACCCACAACAAATATCACACAATTGTGCTTCGCAGCTTGCATACAGTGAGTGTGTAGACTCTCGGACTATCAGCTCATCCGGAACATGATTTCGCGACTCTCTTTCCAATTTCGATCGAAGCAAATTTACAACAACATTGAAGTGCTCAACCTGGTTGACGATTAATCCAGAATCAATCCATATAAATAAATATGTTATATACTTCTTCGTTTTGGTTACTTAACGTCTTAAGTTGGCTAAAGTAAACTGCAGCACACGATGTTTTTGTTTTGAAAAAGGGAACGGTCTAAAACTCGTCGCTCCGCTCCTCGGAGTGTTTACTTCCCTTTGTTGATTCAATAAATTTTTTTCATTTCATAGAATATTTTTTAAAAAATGAAGAATACAAAAGAAAACGTTTGGGCTCGACCGTTTCGAGATTAAGAATTTTCTTATTTTCCAAGATTATTCACCTCGGAAAACTGCCTGAAATTTTTGACCGGAAATAACTTTTTTTGAAAGCATTAGTACCGACACAGACTCGACGAAGATAGGCACGTGGACCCGTTATTGGTGTGGCTATTAAATACCCTATTAATTTTATTGTAAAAATAAATGTATGTACAGTGCATATCATGCATTATAATATATCACATGAACTTCCTTGTATCCGGGTTAGTATAACGAGTGCATATATATACATGTGTGAAGTTATATACAACATTTATGCTCTCTCAATAGAAATATGCGTACTTTGCAGTAATAGAATCATTATGATATAACGAATCTAACACTCTATGTCAATTAATACATTTATATAAAAGTCGTTCAGGAAATTTAAATACGAGTAAATGTTCATTTAATATTGTGTCTCTATTGTACATGCAGTAGTCATAAATGAATGTATAATTTTATATCCTTACCAATATCTAACCCTACTCTGTTATCAAAACATATGAAAGCATGACTGTAACATGAAATATACATACGCATACGTATTCTTTTATTACAATGATCATTTATAATATAATTATGTATATATGATATGAAAAGTTTGAAAGTAAATGTTGGATTTGTCAGGATAATGCGAAACTATGTTGTTGTTCTTTTATTATCCGATCAACTTTGATGAGGGGGCATATTGCTTTGCTAATGTCTGTCGGTAGGTCGGTCCATCGTCCATCATCGTCGGACCTAATGCTTACCGTTAAATAACTCAAGAACGCTTTGCCCAAGGGTCTTCAAACATTACATGGTGGTTAAGTTACAACAGTAGATGATTTTGCTCCTTTATTACTTGAGTACATCGCTGAGGAAAGATGCTAAGGAGACCTACAAGGTTTTATACGTGTATGATGGGTTTATGTCATGTTGTACATAATATACCACATACTTGTTGCATGAGGTAAAAGACTGGTTTTATCCAAGAGTCATGTCAACAGGATCGAACATGAGGTAAAATCCGCAGCTTGCCAAAACAATCCGAGGACAGAATGCTCGTACTGAAATAGTAGTTGTAACATTAATAGAACACTTCGTACCTCGCTCGCTTGAACTTTGATACAAGAGTGGCATACAGCAAACAATACAATATGTGACAAACAAACAATACAATATGTAACACAAACAACACAATATGTAACACACAAGCAATGCAATATGTAACACACAAACAAAACAATATGTAACACACAAACAACAAACAATCGGATATCATGTAACATTTATCCCGTATATTGTCATGGTACCATATAGTACAAGCGAAAAACCCCACCTATCCCTTATGTTGAACTATGCAACCAGACAGATAGATAATAGAATAAAATAATAAAATTTTCAAGAAACCATACTCCAGAAATACTCACCTCGCCCCAGTGGAAGTTTGCAACCAGACAGATGGGCATAATATAAGTTTCACAGAAACATAAAGTACACCAGAAAACACCCACCTCGCCTCAGTGGAACTATGCAACCAGAAAGATGGATAATACAATAAGATATCGTGTCACACGTTTCCCTAAAATTTTCAAGGAACCATACACATTGCCCCTAGTGGAACTATGCCACCAGGCAGATAGACATCAATATAAGTTTCACAGAAACATAAAGTACGATATAAAACAGCCACCTCTCCCTCAGGTTGAACTGTGATACAAACAGTTACAGAAACAAACACTCGCAAGTTTCATCGAGTTACTTGTCTCTCTTATAATTCCAATGAAACGAACTTAAGCTGATAAAGTTAAAGTTAATAAGTAAGTAAAGGCTTTATTTTACGCTTATAAAGTAAAATTGAGTATCATCCATTGTTGTCGCTTATAAGGTAAAGAGGAGTAAAATCTCCCATTGTTGTCGCTTATAAGGTAAAGAGGAGTAAAATCTCCCATTGTTGTCGCTTATAAGGTAAAGAGGAGTAAAATCTCCCATTGTTGTCGCTTATAAGGTAAAGAGGAGTAAAATCTCCCATTGTTGTCGTCTATAAGGTAAAGAGGAGTAAAATCTCCCATTGTTGTCGCTTATAAGGTAAAGAGGAGTAAAATCTCCCATTGTTGTCGCTTATAAGGTAAAGAGGAGTAAAATCTCCCATTGTTGTCGCTTATAAGGTAAAGAGGAGTAACAATCTCCCATTGTTGTCGCTTATAAGGTAAAGAGGAGTAAAATCTCCCATTGTTGTCGATAATGGTGCAGCAAATAATGACACATTATCCAATAATTATACAGGCGCACGGTTTCGTTGATTTAATAAACATGCATGAAACAAAATTATTCGGAATAACCGCTCTTGTGGTAAATATATAAGAGAGGGAGAGTCCGAAATATTTTGTTTTATGCATATTAATTAAATCGATGAAACCGTGTACCTCTGAGTAAGTTCACCGGTATACAGACATGATACAAGTGATGTTGTCTATTGTTGATAGACTAACAGGGTGGTATTCTTCCCTAGGTGTATGTATGCTACTTGAGTAATACAAATGTCGTCACCCTACAGTTATAATAGTTTGACATAAACGTATAACTTTTATTCACCCAATTCTAAGAGCAAAATATAAAAGCATATACATTTATGTACAACAATACAATATAAATTACAAACTCAACATATTTATGCTATATTGGATTAATAGTATTTGATATGTAAACATTAAGTCACAATGGTCATCATAATTCAGTCATATGAGGAGTATGCAGTCGCATTGTGATTACCAGGTATACTCATCAGTTAACTTGAAGTACCTATATATGCTGTGCGTTAAACAGGTCATACATGTACCAGTTTAATGTCTTTGTGGAACTAAGTCATAGGCATGTGTCTCAATTAGTTATTTTTCATAGTCACCGCAAGTCCATCAGTGTATCTTAAAAGAAAAAAAGGTAGAAAACTCATCCACAACGGAACTGGAAACAGTTGGAATTATTTCCCTTAGCCGTACCATTACGTTCTTCTAATATACACTCATTGATTCGCGGTGACTATGATTTTTTTACGCACACTAGAAATCAAATCCTACGAACTAGGTCGGTTCTTGTTTTCGTCTTTTAAAGTCACTTGGGATCGACGATTTATTGTAAAACGAGCTCAACCTGCTCTTTAACAGCGGTGACTTGGGTTTTTTAACCACTTTATATACTGTCCCTATCGGGAAACGTTTAAGAAAGTTTGGAATACACGTACATTATCACAGTGTATATACGAGTCGGCTGTCGGTTATCGCAATAAGGCATATACGTTGAATTTTTTGTATCACAATAAGCCATACAGTGATCAGAAGGCACATGAACTTTCAACCACACCAGACCATACAAATTGAATTGTACAGTATCACAATAAGCCATACAATGACTGGAAGACACATGTATTTCAATCACACCAGTCCTAGCAAATTGTACAATATCACAATAAGCCATACAGTGAGTGTGAGTCATATCTGTTTTCAATCACAATAACTCTTAATAAGACATACAGTGATCGGAAGACACATTTACTTTCAATCACACCAGTCCAAGCAAATTGAATTGTACAGTATCACAATTAGTCATACAGTGATCGTGATTCATGTCTGTTTACAATCACAATAACCCATACAAATGGAATTGTACAGTATCACAATAAGACATACAGTGATCGGAAGACACATTTACTTTCAATCACACCAGCCCATACAAATGGAATTGAATAATATCACAATTAGTCATACAGTGATTGGAAGATACATGTGCTTTCAATCGCAATAACACATATGACGGAATTAATAGTATAACAATGAGTCACTGAGTGGTTGAAAGTTACATGTGATTTCCATCGAAATAGTTCACACTTATTTGTATAGTGTCACAGTCTGTTATACAGTGATCGGAAGTTACGCATTTTTCAATCGCAATTACTCGTACAAATTGAATTGTATGGTACCACAATCAGTCATACTGTGATCGTAAGTCACACGTGTTTTCAATTGCAATAACTGATACAAATTGAATTGTATAGTATCACAATCAGTCATACAGTGATAAGATTTATACGTAGTCATTATATGATCCCATATACGTGCAATTTCTCATGATTTAGGTGACTTTCACTGAAAATATAGAACAAAACAAACCAACAGGTCAAAATGAAAGTCTGCCGTTTTACACACATACTTACAGATAAGATTGTGAAACACAACAGCTTAGTTGAATTTATAGTACATCACACCCATAACAAAACGTTTTTAAAGACAAACACCGATGGTATGGTCGTTATACCGAGGCGGTCTTACTGCAGAGGCTAAACTAATGTTTTAAACTAAAACAAAACAATCAAACACATATGTGGGTGTATATTTTGAACTTTGGTAAATCTGACGATCTGTCTGAAACTAGTGTCGGTGGCTACGCGGTATATACGGGTGTATATAATTATTTAAATCTCTTGGTCAAGGATATCCAATAACATTGGAAGCACTTATTTCCAATAGGGTCATGTACGTGGGGTGATCAAAAAGTAATGAGACAAACGCTCTAAAATGATAATTCATCGTGATATCAATAAAATCAATTTTTATGTCAAAACAGAAATGTATCCTCTCTCCGTCAGCAGAATTTCATAAATTTTCATCCATTACTCATTGAGATATCCACCGTTTTTCAACATTTGGGTACAGTGACTTGACGCACATTAAAGACGTCAATGACGTCACGTACGTAAACTGTTAACTATTCGAACGCCTCACTGCTTCGAAAAATCGCTTATGTCTCTAAAACTATTGGATAGATTAACTAAGTATTCAGTTTTTATTTAGAACAATTGTTCATTTGGCTAAAAACAATATAGTTGATATAAAATATCAACGAAATGTTGAGTAATTATTCGATCTTAATCGTTCTCAAGACGGCTTTCATATGCGACGTCCGCCAAACGAGCTACAATCAAAATTGACATCTTATCTTATGCATTTCTGATCTCAGATTGATATTTATAATAGAGTCTCTTTCCAATCATAAACCCTTTTCCACTAGCGATACATAAGTATACGTCTTGCAGACCTCTCTTCCAATGCTCGATTCTGATTTTAAATGTTTGTTTAGGAATTGATCCACGTTAGTGGAAGAACTGTATATTTTTTAGATGTGATTTTTTGCCGAAATATTGCGTAGTTTTCAAGTAACTACTGTTAGTTTTCACGTCATATATTAAAAACGAACAAACCTACACCAGAAATGTTTTAATACACAGTTCTTCTATGTTTTAGCTTCATGTCCAGTTAGATTGATAAATATTCGAGGAATATTTAATATACGTCAATTGCTTTCCCAAACCACACGGCACAAAAGGGCGACGTTTTGATGTGCGGCGACATAGCGCGACACCTTATATTTGACGTTGCATTAATAAAGAACTATTTATTGTAGAGTATTGTATTTTATACATAAACATTAGCATTAAATTCAGCAAAATTAATATGATACTTTCATGATTCAGATACGTAATCTTTAAAAATGAGAGCATTTATCTCATTACTTTTTTATCATCCCACGTACATTGCTGACAGACGGTAAGTAGATGAGACAGTGGTATGATGCAAGGTATATGTGTATATAATATAATTATTTAAACCTCTCGGTCACGGGTAACCCATAAAATAGCAAACACTTATTTCCAATTGGGTCATGTGCTTTTCTGAAAGAACTGTAAGTATTAGAGACATTGGTGTGGTACAAGATATCCGGGCGCGCTGTCCTAGCTCTTTCAAAAGAGACACCATGGTCTTTTACGTGTCCGGTGTATAGCACTGATACTATCGAGACTATCTATGGATTGGCAACCAGTTCATCTCTAGTTGGGTGGAAACACCGAAAAATATTTCAAAAATGACCAAGTGCCCCGACCGAGGATCAAATCATCTCGATCATTAGTCAAGCATGCTATCTGCTCGGCCATCGTATCACCCGATAGTACCGTATCTATGAGGCTTTGGATTGTACCAAAATGTATATGCGCTACTAGGAAAAGTATAAAAATTAGTTCATCAAGAACCATTTAGATAAGGTTACTATAAATGGGAAATCGTTCTTGTGAATGTAGGTTGTCATCATAGATAAGAACACGGTTTAAATCTTATCCATGTTTTTAGACTCAACAATATTTGACTTAGTACGGTCGTTGACAAATTGTAGTACATGTATGTTTCATTCCTTATACATGTAATTGCTTTATTAACTTGTATACAGTAAAACTTCGTTTTATTGAGGACTAATCGGGACAGGGGAAATACTTGAGATAAAAATGGTGCTCAAGAAAACCAAAGAGCATGTATTAATGATACAAATGGATACTTTTTTTAAATTTGCTCGAGATAGGCCTGGTGCTCGTGAAATCGATGCTCGTCATAACGAAGTGTTGGCGTATATATAAACCAAAATTCTATAAAGAATAGATGTTTCAATTTTTTATACTCCAACATACCCACTGACACAAAAAGTGTACATTATGTCTGTAAGCGGACACTATTGTGAGACATTTACACAGAAAATGATTAGTCAATTTAAGCTTTGAACTATTTCAGATCTGAATAACTACATACACAGTCAAATAAACGTCACAGCTGATTGCCTGAAGACTTAAAATTGCAAAAATACACAACGACGATTTAACATTACTGTGCTACTGTAAACTAATCAACTTTGAAGCATTAAATATTAATTAAAGTAATGGTAAAATTTAATAATAAAACAACAAAATGCAGCATTAATTTTAATTATTGTCTTGGTTGAAATAAATACTGCAACCTAATAATCACAATTTATCTACACCCAGTCGATTATAGAGCAATGACTTATCCTTATTGTTGTCCACAAAGTTGGGAGCAAAATCCATCAACATTGAAAGCTTTTACATTATTGGTAATCAGTAGGAATATAGCAAAACTAAAAACAAAGTTTGTAACATACATTGTACAACCAAAAAGAATCCTGAATTGTTTTGATACAACGTTCGAAAAGCAGTAATAACTTTATATTTGTTTTCATGAACACATGTGATGCACCTAAGAATCATTTGAATACATCATTATATTGTACAGTTGACACCCGTTGTGTCGACACTCCGGTTTAGTCGACATACTTTAAAATCCCCGATTTTGGTCACTCTATGTTCTATATAAAAACTGATGTTTGACTCGACATGCCTATGTCGACACTCCGGTTATATCGACACGACTTTTCTGGCCGAAATGATATTTTCGCACCTTATTGTCATTGTTTGTGTCGACATCAAGTCGTAGTGATTGAAATAGAAAAGTTGTTAATTGACCGTGAAAATATTTCTGTCTCGACCCATTGTTTGTTAAACAATTAAATTGTTCACACTGAAATTGAATGGTGTTAAATCGAAGTTTGAAAACAACTTGATACCTGTCTCAGCGCATAAATTAAATAGTTATTTAATTTACAAAACAAACGAGACTTAACTGTAAGTTGATGTTTGTTTATGATTCTATGTAGTCATACAGTTACTCTTAGGGATCATATGAGATGCGCGCCTAGCGTGACCATAAATATCAGTATTGAAAGCTTATACAACCAAAAATTTAGTCTAAATCAATACATACATGTGTCCAGCATATCAGCTGGTTAATTCATAATTACACAACTTGTGCTCAGGGAATCATATGCGTTTACTTCGTAAACATACGGGCGGGAAAAACCCCAGGGTGGGCATATGATCCCTAAGAGTAACTGTATGACTACATAGAATCATAAACAAACATCAACTTACAGGTAAGTCTCGTTTGTTTTGTAAATTCTATTACGTCATACATTACTCTTGTGCTCATATGAGACTTCAAAGCAAAAAGGGCAAATTTTTGGTAAACTAACCAAAACACAGTAAAAGATAAAACAACATACCATTTCTCAATGATTTGTTAAGACTGCATCAGCAAATCTTGGCTCCTGATTCTGAATATCCTTATGGTAAAACTGTGCAAATGTTCCTGCATTAGTCCATCCTGCTACACTTAGAATGTCTTTAATTGGAATAAAACAAGCCTTGGCTTTAGATGTAGAGGCAGATCTAACACTGTGTGCTTTAAACACTGAAACATCTATTCCTGATAAACTCATAATAGTTTTTAACCAGCGACTCACAGTACTAGCTGTGACTGGTGCATGTGGCTTTAAGTAACTTATGAAAAGCGATTGCTCTTCATTCCGTAAAGATTCTGTTCTCTTTATATATTCTGATAACGTATTTACAACACATAATCTCTTGTCCAGAGCATATTCTTTGAGAACAACATATGGTACAGGCCTACCCGGCTTGGACTGTTTTAACGAATCCTTATAATGCAAAACATAAAAGTCATTACCTTTCCTAAGGTTTTCTAAAGTCAATAACTTCATAGACTGAACTCTACTAGCCTGTGTAAAGGCAATCAACATTGCCAATTTCAATGTTAATAATTTCAAAGATAAATCTTTAACGTTAGGTAGTGACTTTAAATACAAAACAGTCTTGTTCACGTCCCAAGTTTCTTTATACCTAGCATTTGGAGGACGCAAATTGAACACGCCATTACAAAATCTCTTAACTAAAGGATGTTTTCCAACAGAAAAACCTTCAAGTATAATTCCAAGAGCTGATAATGCACACCTTGCAATGTTAGTTGTCTCGTAAGACAGACCTTTCTCAAATAGCATGGTAAGATAATCAAGAACAATCCTTATATCAACTTGAACTGGATTAACCTGTTTTTCACAACAGAACTGAAACCATTTTCTGATGTATACCGAGTATTGTTTTTGAGTTGACGATTTCCATGAGGCCATGATAATACTGGCTGCTCTGTCAGAAATTTGTCTATTTCTGAGCGATTGGTTGATAATCGACATGCCACAAGGTGCAACTGATTCACTAGTGGATGTACCTTCTTTGTAAAAGGAAGATAAAGAACTTGCGGTGTCACTGGAATGATATAAGGTGTGTCTATTATCAGATCTAAAAGACTGGTCCACCAATTCTGGGTTGGCCACAATGGAATTATTATGATACAATCTCCTTGGTCTCTTCTCAGCTTTTGTAGAGTTCGTCCAATTAAACTGAAAGGACAGAAAATATACATGAACTCTTTTGACCAATCAAATGAAAATGCATCAATAAATGCAGCATCAGCATCTGGCTTCCATGACACATAATTTGGCAACTGCTTATTGAGCCTAGAGGCAAACATGTCAATATTTGGGGAACCCCAAATAGCAGTTAGTTTTCCAAATATTTTCTCACAGAGCTTCCACTCAGTATTTTCATTAAAATTTCTTGACCCAAAGTCAGAAATATTGTCTATCCCAGGAATATGCGATGCTGAGAGCCATATCGACTTTCCCATACACCAACACCATAGGCTGTGTGCTAGTTCATTACAATCTGATGATTTACAGCCTCCCATATTTGTAATATATGCAACAGTACAAGTGTTATCTGACTTAACCTGAACATGTACATTGCTTTTCTCTTTACAAAACGCTTTGACTGACAAACAAGCTGCTAAAAGCTCTAAGTAATTAATATGATGCTTGGACTCTTCATGAGTCCATCTACCACCTATCTCTTCATCTTTGTATTTACCTGCCCAGCCAGCGTTTGATGCATTAGTGGTTATGACAATATCATGATTTCCATGATCAATAGTTCTAACTTGTGTGGATAAATTATCTATCCACCATTTAAGATCAGCTCTCATGTGATCTGTCACAAGCATTTTACCTGAGAAATTACCTTAGATTCTTTCAAGGCCATAATTTTTGCTTTTTCGATCTTTCTATAGAATAAGCGACCATATTCTACAGCTGAAAAACTTGAGACTAGAAGGCCAAGCAATCTAGCAACAGCTCTTATGGTAACTTGAGACTTTTTGTATAAGTCAGAGCATTCATTAACTATAGAATATACTTTCGGCTGTGGAAGAGTTACTATCATTTTTTCTGAATCAATGTCATTTCCTAAAAAAGTCAACTTTGTTGTAGGAACGAGAACAGATTTTTTCTGATTAATCATAAAACCAACATCATGCATTACATGTAATGTTTCTTGTACATTTTCTTGACATTTTATGAATGTACTTTCTGACAAAAATGAATCGTCAATATAGCCTGAATTTGTGTATCCACGTACACGTAATGAGGCATAAATTGGTTTCATGATTTTGGTAAAAATTCTTGGGGCAAAAGCTATACCATTAGGTAAAGCACGGAATTGATACAATTTTCCATAATTTTCAAATCTAAGTTTCACCTGATCTTGTTCTGCAATTAATACAGAATAATATGCATCTTGAAGGTCTACTGATGCCATATAACATCCTGGCGTAACTAGTCTTAATACAGATTCAAAAGTATCCATTTTTAAATGGAAGTATGGTAAATTTTCGTTCAATTTCTTCAGATTTAAAATCATTCTGTATTCACCAGGTGTTTTCTTCGGTACAAGGAAAATTGGAGAAATGAACTCATTAGGATGATGTTCTACTTCAACAACAACTCTCATTTTAAGCAATTTTTCTATTTCTTGATTTACAATTCTTTGCTCTTGAGCTGTGAATATTTGTTCAAAACATCTATGTGTTTGAACAGGATTTATATCATTTATAAAATGAATATGACAATGTTTCACAATGTCTAAAATATTTTCATCTTTAGTTAATTTTCTCCAATTTTCCTCGTACAAGCTAAGCCTTCCGGCTTCAAATTTTGTACTAACCTTATCTATTTCTTTTGCCCCTCCTTCAAGTTTTTTGGGTATGATGAAACATCATTATAACCCCGACGTCCTCTGAAACCTGAACGTCTCCAACCACGTGAACCTCTTTTATATGGTCCACCACGATATCCACGTCCTCTCACGGAACGTCCAATTTTACCAATGCGACTCATATCTTGAATGTCCTTGACATTACGATTAATGTCAGATTCATCACCATACAGAAAACTGGTGTATGGCAAACTTGACGACGTCAAAGGAAAGAACTTGGGATCCAAGTCATGTTTGTGTGATTCCTTCCGTTTGTTATTAATCAGCTTATTGCTATGGCCAAGTAACGCCAAAGCATTTGTGCCCCAATCAAAACTCTGAGAGTCCAAAGTTTCACTCTCCTTATCAAGAAGTTTCACTACATTAACAGAGGCTTTTACAATACAGTTCTGAAGCGCCTGCGTTTTAGAGTCGTCAGTTTGAGTCTGAGGTTTCAATAACCTCCACATTCCAGAATTCACTCTGGTTTTAGTCATAGAACTACAATTCTCAGGCCGATAAATATCCTTGCATATTTCCTGAATTCTGTCTTCAGAAACACCATTCGTAAATGAATTGTTCACAAAATAGGCCAAATCATTGTTCACCTCATTGTCGACTTTCTCGGCCAACAAAAACTTATCAGACAGGCCTTTAAATGTCGTTTTACTTTTCTTACACGGAGGTTCATCCTGCTCATCGTCCTCGACAATGGAATGGTGCTCAGACCCACCATGGTCAGTGTCATAATTATCTTGGACATCGCCCTCGTAGGGATATTCATCCTCCTCGTACAGAGAGTCAACCCGCTCAGACAACGTCTTCAGGTCCTGGCCATGCTTATTTATGTTTAAATTCATTTCTTGCAATATTTTCAAAACTTCAGTATTGATGTTACCTTTGTCACTCGTCGCCGACGTAGGAGCGGGTGGGGTAACGGTTACCTTCGTCCTCGACGAACCTGCTTTATTTGTTATTTTTCCGGCGTTTTTCGTCGTATCTTTACGAGAAACAGACTTCCCGGATTTACTGTCCGTAACAGAAACTGAAGGAACGACATTTTCTTTATTGTTCGTGTCCTTATTTAACATACACTCGGCCATTTCGGCAATTTGATACACCGCGTGCAGTTTGTGAACGGAAACGGAAGTGGGCTGGCTCGCAGCGAATAAATAAGGCCTCGCCAAATAATTTATTGTTTCTATTTTTATTTTTAAACAACAGTTTGTTTATTAATATAGCAGAATAACCTCGTTATTCTAAACAACTTGAACAACAACGTTGTTCGTATTTTTCTAAAGCGTACGCTAATTTCGCTAAAGTTTATAAAACGGTCACGGTCAACTGCGGTCTCACCACAGTATCGAAAAACACGTCTGCACTCGACGGTTTTCGTAAGCGCACTGATATTTACGGTCACGCTAGGCGCGCATCTCATATGAGCACAAGAGTAATGTATGACGTAATAGAATCAACAGTTTTGTGTTTTAAATGATATCTGTCACAGCGCAAATTTGACAAATGTTTGCCGTGACACCATGCAAACAAAAATGAGTGATTAAAGTTGTCTATAAAATAATCATGAATCGTCAATTCGATCTTATTGTCATTATGACTACCAAAACTAATCGGCCACGGGACTAAAGGGTATTAAAAGAAAATTAACGTCAAAATCATATACAGAAAAATACGAAGCTATATGTGAAGTTGAGATGGGGGTGAAGACAAAACGAGAGATCGCAGCTAAGTTTGGAGTTCCACACAATACATTGTTTACGTGGATGAAAAATAAGGATAGCATCAAAGTCAAATTTCTATCTTCTATCTATGGAATGAATAAGGTGTACAATAAACACACAAAGTAAAACATACGACTAGTTAATATTACAACACCGCTATAACAGCGAAACGAAAGTTTAATGTCGAATCAAAATACACGTAGAATCTATATACAATGCTTATACACTTGTATATAAGGTAGGAACACTTGTCAGTATTGTTGGATCCGGATGTGTCGACCTCCGGATATGTCGACACAACTTTGACGGTCCCAAAAATGTCGACATGACGAGTGTCGACTGTAGTTAATATATCATTAACTATAGCCCTATGAAAATGAATATTTGAATTATAATAAATTATTACGTCAATTCATTACGTTGCTGTTATAATTAAGATACAAACAATTTTTAATACATTGTATCTATATTTGGTAATATCAACGGAGCAGTTTTAGATATACAGTGCCCACCACAAATAAGAACCCAGACGTTATTCACCCATTCACCTGTCTGTATAATACTTTTTACAGAACAGTGAAGCAACAATGTTTTTGATGATTAGGTATATGTTTTGTTGATCAAATGTAAAGACAATACATTGATTGCTATCCTAGATGTATAATGTTAAGTTTTTTGCCGAGCTTAAAGTGCATCTTGTTCATAAAAAGGCGGGAAACGCAGCCCCTTTGACCCCTTGGGTATTTGAATTCAGAACAATTTCTTCTTTATTTATATCCTATTTTCTCTATCTCCAACCCCAACTACTCCATACTCCGTGCTCCAACTTGTACTCCATGGAGTAACGTACTCCAACCGTGATTATAAACCTTCTTGATCACGAACCCGATGGAGTACGGATTCTTAGTAGTAAAATAGCTGTAACTTTTTTTTATTTATGAACAAAAACATGTGAGCCGCGTCAAGCATAAAAGGTCCTTATCGTAAATTACGTCATAAGCCACAAATGACGTCAGAAGAAATCGTGACGTTTCAAGATGGATGCGCCCATTGTAAACACGCAGTTTAAATATTGAGGTCTAAACCATGGAAAGTTGAACATTTCACTATATTTAACAATTGTCAAAATACGTAGATTGTTTTATTCACATTAACTAAATATAACGAACGTTTTTTTTTCAAAGTTTATGAGTCTGGATTAATAATAATGGATAATTGATAGATCTATAAATAGATCAACTTCTCTATAAATAGTTCAACTTCAGGTGCGTAGCGGGAGGGATGTGTTCAAAGCCCCGTCTGTAAATAAAACATAGTGTGAATCTATGCATATCATTAAAATTGTTGCCATATTCACTGGCAATATGAATAGTTCATTATTTGTTGTAAACAATAGATATAGATAGACCTAGATCTAAAATGCGTAAAGAATGACGAGTCGATATAAGTTATTTTCTGATTGACAGACAAATTAAATTGTCAATCAACACTACCACAAAGAATTAACCAGGTTAGATTAATGCACATTTCAAGTAGGTTAATCCTGAAAAAAGTGCATTGAATTCAGACCGAGTTGCGATCTAGATTTGGACCTTTCCCGCACAAATTAGAATAGATCTAGAACTACAATAGGTTCTTTTATTTTAGATTTCTATTGAGACGCAAATAGAATTTTGGTGTAGATCCAGCTCTGCAACAATAAATCAAATCACTAAATTTAGAGTACAATAATCAAACTCGGTTTCCGATTTAAAACACGTACGTACGGTCCTATTAATTTAATAATGATACATTTTAATGGCAACAATAATGTTTATGCACCAGTCAGTTGCATCCACGCCCCCTACCCCGGAGATGAGTCGGGATTTCAACATTTGGGTTGAAAAATCCCCGCCCTGCACGGCCCTGCCGGGGATATTTCCCCGGCCCCCTGGTAACTAAATATTGTCCCCGGGGTATTTGTTCGGAGAAAAAGACTTTCACATTTCCCTGGCAGTACGGGGTAAGCTGGAAAGTAAATATTCTATTGAAGATCCCCGGGGTGTGTCCGGTGCCGTTGATGCAACTGACTGCATTTATTCCGTGGTATATTGTTAGAGACGACGGTCTGTGAAAGCTAAGGTTCCTGGTTCGAGGCATGGCCATAAACTTTCTTTACTTTATATTATTAAAATTATATTTATACTATTTTTAGGGTTTCTACGGAGTCTAATTATCTACACCTATTATTTTATTATATAGTTTTACAGACGTTAGAAGATTTACTTAGTTTGGACTTCGCGACCCTTTACTAAGTAGATCAACTTTTAGTGCAAATCTGCAATCTGTGTTTTCAAACGACACAGAGCTAATATATCAGTCAGTTGCATCCATGGCCCCACCCCCAGTGATGGGCCGTGTTTTTTACTTTTTGGAGTATCAAACCACCGCCCTTCCACATCCCCGAGGGGGACAGCTGATGGTAAATTATTCGGTATTTCCATGGCCCAAGACAACTAAATATTGTTCCCGGAGTATTGTTTCGACAACAAAATCCCAAACATTTAGCCGGCGGTTCGAGAAAAGCCAGAATGTAAATTCACGACCGTTTCCCCAGGACAGAGTGCGTGGATACTATTAGCTGATGCATTAACATTCTTCAAATAGTTATAATTGATAAATGTCGAAGCCGGACATATCATACGGCGATGAAAGACCTATCAAATTGCATTTTTATTCCTTATTGTACGAGTATCGATCAACGGCTAATAAATAAATCCTAATTTTTCCACAAATATCGGTGAAAATATAGACTTACATAATCATCATATAAGTGTACCATCCAATTTAAGTATACACGTGGAATAGCAACTATTGAACAAATCTTGGAAAATACCTGTCCAACCCATGTCGATCTTAGGATGTGTAGGTCTCTTTGGCATCTTTTATCGGCAACCATTAAACGTCTTCGTTGGTACCTTGATACAACTGATAATGCTGCGCTTCGTTTGTGAACTGCTTTCTTTTTATTTAATACCCTACTCACACTGGCGCACAGCTTCCATTACGATATCTATTTGTATTATCGGGGTAGCATGATGACGAGATCTATATTGTTCATTTCACAATTGACATTACGCCAGTTGTCAGTAACGACAAATCGTACTCGCATGGTCCAACGGATTAACTTAAAAACCTTTGCCAAGCAGCCTTCGACATACAACCAGGAGGAGTGATCTCTGCTCTGGTGTGATATCAATTGCTCATGTATCAGTTAAGCATCAACTGACAGTATTATCAAGTTGCCGTTGTTGTGATGGTGGTTGTAGCAATAACATCGTGGTACAATCGGCAACAAATGTGTGTTGTTTATATGAGTTGGGGTTTTATATGGAAAACATGAATCAAAATGACCAGAAACGTTGTGCATAGTCGTAGAGAAATCGTAGAACAAACGTAGATCAGCCGTACCGGTGAAGATAGTAACTTTTGTATTTGTTCTTGATTTTGACGTAGATCCCCTCCTGATCCTTTGACTTAGGTTGGGGCAGATCGACACGTGCATTACCGTAGGTTAGTCGGGAACGGAACATTTGTAGCACGACTGCCTACACAGATTGGCAATATATTACAGACCATATTCTGAATTGGTAGTAATTGAAAATATGTAGCTATTTGTACAGCCCGTGTCAATCAGATTTCTAGGAATACGGATAGATGTAAACGTCAACACGTTTTTGTGAGTACAAATAGCAGTTGAAATTATTGGTCGCATCCAGGACGCGCGCGTTCTGAAACATATATTCGGCAGCATCATGAGCATGTCGTATAAAAGTTATCTAATTTGGCGAGACGTATTTGATTGCAGATCGATGAACGTTTGTCGTACGTGACATCATTTTGACAGTTTCCCTTTTCAACTTACGTCTTCAACTGTATTAAACACGTATAAACGATCTTGCAATACCCGACAATGTATATATTTTAGAAACCTGAAATAACGCAGATTATTTTGATATCAAAACACAAAAGTGTTGAAAAATTACCATAAGGTACATTTTTAATGGAAAAATAAGGTTGTAGAATAAATTTTGCTAGACATTGGCACGGGATCGCTTTAAAGTTAATTTAGATATGTAGCATTTACTGTTATTGGAGAAAATAATGTATTTCAATTCAATAGTTTTAGAATAATCAATTCATATAATTATTGAATAATTTTGTTTGGTCTTTGACTGTTCCTACATTTCATCGTTGTTGTAAAAGAATAAAACGACGTCGACTGAAAGAAACGTGACGTCATTTAACCTTTTTTGCTATCAAACATGCCGTCTTTAATGTTTTAAAGAGGTAAACATGGTCATGTTATACCGGATAATGTACATATTTTTTGAAAGATGAAAGAATGAAGATTATTTTAATATATAAAACATGAAAATGTCAAAAAAATATCATAAGGACCTTTTATGCTTGACGCGGCTCATGTTTTAAGGGAATTTATTGTCTTAGTTAGATCATTTGCTACAAGTTGTTGTTTGCTTTAATGAAATATTCTGAAAACAGTTGTGTTGCACTTTTTCAAGTGAATGAGCAAAACTGGGGCCGGGGTAAACAAGATAAATATGTAAAATTTATGATCAAATTTAGAATAAATTTACTCTCCCAAATGATATTATTTTACTTAGCTACTGAAAAAACCTTTGTAGGCCATAGTTGGCCTCCTGGCTAGACCTACCAAAAAAGCGAAAAACATTTTTTAGAAATTTGCATCAAACCATACACCAACTTGCGACAAAGGGTTCAACTATGAAAAACGATCCCCATAATACAAGTTTTCGTTCAGTAATAAAGAAGTTATAACAGTTTTTGTAACCGAGTATGACTCCGAGACACCTGGGAAGCATTCTTAGAAAATCATACTCTATGCTCCAATTGGAGCACGTTCTCCGGCTCAGAAAGTTTTATAATCAAGGTGTTTTGAGAATGTCCTCCAATTGGAGTATGTAGTATGAGTTGGAGCATGGAGTACGCTCTCCAATGTTTATGATCACGGGGCCGGACGAAAAGATATTGAGTAATTAAAAAATATATAATTCTTCCATCTGTCAAAAAGTGTATACTTATGTTTGGTGGGCACTGTATATAAGAACTTCTAACACGATCCGTTTGAAAGTAAACATGAATTTTATAAATATTTTGATGACATAAATAACAATCGTCTATTGTTTTTAACAACCAAATGGAGACAAATAATATGCACATACGTACCTTTGCGCATTAAGCCTTAATCTATGAATGTGGAAAATGATTGCTTATGTAATCTTAGCATTTATATGTTGTATTAATAGTTTCCTGTTTTTTACTCAATATACGAGACATGTTTTGCTCATGATTGGGATAATCATTGTCTCTCTGGAAATCATTTTACTTTTTCTCGAAGTAGAATCAGATAAAGTACACATTTTTGATAAACATTTGTCCTCTTACAAGCGTTATAAGATAGTTTTGCAAAGGCTAAGCCTCGGATAATTTCTTGTATGTTCTTACAAAACTATCCTATAACGCTTGTAAGAGGACACTATTGATCAAAAAATAGCACTGTATCTATTACATATTGTATAAGGTTATTGAAAATAGTTATGCATGCAACGGACCAATATTATTATTGCTTTTACTATACAATATTGCAAACTGTTTCACGTCTACCAAGGAAACATCCGGCACCATTTTTATTTCGTCGTTGGTATGACACGGCCTGAGATCGAACCTAGGACCTCCTGCACTCGACGCGAACGATCAACCACTAGGCCGTGTTGAAATTATAGTACATAACATCCATATCAAAATGTTTTTAAAAACAAATAATGTGGTCGTTGTTTCGAGCCGGTCTTACTGCAGAGGTTATACTTATGGATTATATTCAACAACTATCGAACATATTATGTTCATATTGACTTTGTTGTTGGTGGAGCAAATGCCAATTTTGCTATGTTGCTTTTTTAACAGTATATAATTGGATCTTTGGTAAATCTGATTACCTGACTGCGTTGGTGTCTAGGCGATATATATTTTTAATACACTTGTTACTATATATAGTAACAAAAATTAGCCAATTTCAGGCTGATTATGACCATCACGTGATTGAATATCGCCTATCGGCCCGGTCCGCAATCTCATAATCGTAATCGGCCCGTTGAACGGACGCACGTTACGTTATCCAGGTTAACATGACGTCACGTCGGAGTCATAATGACGTCACATTGGAGCTAAAATGACGTTACGTTGAAATTGCTTTGACAATTTTATGAATGTACAAGATTTTCATCATAAATGACTGTAGATCTCCATGAAATTTACAAAACGTGAGTTGTTGTTACTCCTATTGAGTTTATTGAATTGAACAATTGTATTTAAGACTTTAATACACTTTAAAGCCTGGCCTGTCGTTGCTAATCGGCCCGGTATGAATAACCACCCTCGGGCTAAAGCCCTCGCGGTGATTATTAATTTTCCGGGCCAATTATCGCCTTCCGGCCCGGCTATGTCGTGTATTAACCTCTTAATAATATATTATTATGTAAACCTCTCGATCAAGGATATCACATTAATTTTGATGAATTTATTTCCAATGGGGTCATGTGCTTGCTAAGCGTAGGAGAAACTCCACGTGGTGTGATACAAGATATCCGGGCACGTGGTCCTAGCTCTACCGAAGAGACAGATTAAACGTGTACCAATACACGCGAGCCTACCTATGGGTTGACAATCAGTTCATCTCTAGTTGGATTGGAAACGTTGAACGCGTTTCAGAAATGACCAAGTGCTCCGGTCGAGGATCGAACCCGGGACCTCTCGGTCAGTGGTCAAGCAGGCTATCTGCTCGACCACCGTGCTATCCGATGGTGACGTATCTGTGAGGCATTGGATTGTCTGTACGCTATAGTATTAAAATTCGTTCATTATGAAGCCTGTGATAAGGTAACTTTAAATAGAGAGTCGACCTTGTAAATGTTGGTTCTCATAGATAAGAACACGATGTAAATATTCTACATGTATACAGACTCAACAATACTTGAACATATTGTCGTTCACCAATAACAGTTTTCATTCTTTATAATTGCTTTATCAACTTGTTACGTATACATTTTGTATAATCTATAAATCAAAATTTTATAAATAATTAATGTTTAAAATTTATGTTGCATGAGGTTAATACAAATAGTAAAAGATAAAACTGGCCAAAATTACCTTTACTATACCATGCATTTTCGCCAATAGTTTCACATAATTGAATGTTGAAAATTTGCGTGCATATAACTCAAGCAGGTGTCATTATGGGAAGCGGTGACCTTGATGTAGGGCGCATGCTTCGGGATCGAGAGGTCCCGAGTTCAACCTTCCTCTGAACCACCGGTTTATTTTTCTAAGCAAGACCAAATTGCTCCACACCATCATGGTGTAAAAGTGTACCTGTGAGTGCAGTGTCTATTCCAGGGCGCAGTTCGATGTTTGCTGCCACACCCACAGGAGAGTAATATTCTCCCAGCTAAAGTAGCCCAATGACCAGGGGAAGTTAAAATGTCAAAGGGTGCTTGAGCGGACTAACAGCTAAAAAGAGACCTAGAAAATTGGTAACTTAACTTGACTTATTATTCATTTAGTGTTTATGGTATAACTTTCATTATAAAACTGTTGAACATACTTGTATGAGACATACTGGCGGTTATCTTACAATGTGACAATACTATTTTTCGACTTTAAAACTTCTTAGTGCACTTAGACTGAAAATCGTATGTTCTAATTAAAATCCAGTTTAAAAACAAAAGCATTTTTTCAATGTGATGTTAGTGCAGGGCCATTCAGTAGGTATATAATTATAGGCATGTTTGACGTGTTCGTGCTAATACCCTAACACGAAATTGACCTTTCTATCACGACAACATGAAATCCTGGCACAATTTATGTAAATCGGTCAAACACTAGCACACCATATGTACAAAAACAAGGAATGGTGAGATAATCAACATGTGCTGTTTCTATAATAGGAACGTATCTACGAGTACATTATACTGATAATGTTCAAATTCTGCTATAAAAGCGAAGTATCTTGATTCTAACAGACATTATCTTACACCGTATGTGGTAACAACCGAAAATGATAAAACACTTAAGTAAGTTATTATTATCACTACTATATACTATTTTATATTGTTTTCTACATCGCTTTTACTTTTATTGTTCACGCATTTATGAACTATTGTACCAGATACACTGTACGACCGATTCACATAATCCATTTTCAAGGGATTCATTTGGTCACGGACATGATTATATACATTGGATGATGCTGACTATTCAAGAATCTGGTAAAAGCAATGCAATTGAAATGCATTAAACTTTATTAATGTGAAAAGTGTTATAACGGTAAATGTAGTTCGAATATGTGTTGCCAGTTGGGCCAATTTGTCAACGTGAATTGTCAATGTTATCTGTCATGCCAGTAAAATTGCATACTTGTTTAAATTTAGGGTTCAATGTAGCATATGCAATTTTTATAGTGTGTTTATATCCGTTACTAAACTATAACAAATCAGAATTTACGGTAAATAGTACGAGGTACTTTGGAACATGTGTCAGTACTTAGATGGTGTTTTGTAGATCTTGTCTACACTGCATTAACATTTGACATTCGTCTTTTTTTCAGTTTATATATCAGTAGCGTTGATTTTCACCATTCATGTTGCGGGTAAATATTTTTGATAATTCATTGTTAAACTTTTGTAACATGATATTGGTCGAAAAATTGAAAGAGTAAAAACTTGTTTGTACTGCCTATTGCTAGATATTGCTGTTGCTGAAGCATACTGCATTGAAAGCAGGTGGATATATGAATATACGAGGGGGTATCAAAAAGTTCGTGGACTGACCCGTTCATTTTTATATGCGTTATGCGATTGAATTATTTATTTTATCATCTTGAACTACGTTTAATTCTGTACTAAGAAACAAATAAAAAGTTGAATATATGATAATTTCAATAAAATATTCTAACGATTTAAAAGATGACCAACAGCCACCCGGCGCACTTTTATGACGTTACGGCGTCATGAAACATAAATATTTCTGCCACTTTTTGATCGTCTAAAGAATCCAAAACTCACAAACCTGGATTGAACTGTTCTATTGTCTACCAGAATACTTAGTTCTTACCTATCAATAGCCTTTTATTCATAAAAAAGTTTGACCAGTTAATGAAAGATTTGACAAATACATTTAGTCCAGCGTTGATAATCACAGTACACGAAAGTCTATCCTACTGATATTAGCACCATTCAACTCTCATCGCTACATCTTTTATTCCATTTAAACAAGATTAATATTCGCAAGACAATCTTACTTTTATATACTTGGATGACATGCTCTAATCTGAGATCAGTATTGGTGCTTAATTGAGTAAAAGGGCAAAATGCAGCGGAATATTGATATTCTGAGTGTAACGTCATGTCGAAAAGTGCGCCGACGTCACGAAATGCGTAGAAAATCAGGCTACACAAAACGACATGTTTATAACGTCACATCAGTATCCGTGACAACAGCGCTATAATATATACATCAGGATGATGCTACGGTCATATTGTTCATTTCGACGGTTTTATATTTCAAATCGGATGACGATTCACAGAATTATAGGTATATGTGGGAGGTCAAGTGAATGGTATTTTTAAAGTGCGCCGCGGAGCATAATTTTTGTTACCAAAGTAACCACTACATTCTCGGAAAAAAGTTATATGAGCTGGAAATTTGCAAATCAATTCAAAATACGTTGTTTTAAAGGATGTGTGATTTTTACTGAATTCGGTCAAAAACTAAACAAATGGCAGGCACAGTCCACGAACTTTTTGATACCCCCTCGTATATGATGTTTATTACTGTATAACTATATGTATTATTTTAACATCGAGTATCAATTGCATGATCCTTCAAATAATGGACGATATTTGAGTTATACTCCCGAGTATTTATTAATGAATATGATCGGGAGATGTGTCTGGCAAGGGCAGGCATAATATCAATGAAGAAAAATGGGGTGATATACAAAAAATCCGAGTGCGATACCCTAGCTCATTTCGAATAGTTTCCTTGTTCTTTAACGTGTCAGGTGAAGAGCCCCGATACGCACGAGACTACCTCTGTAGAAACACTCAAAAAAACATACAAAGAAACATACAAAGAAACATACAAAGAAACATACAAAGAAACATACAAAGAAACATACAAAGAAACACACAAAGAAACACACAAAGAAACACACAAAGAAACACACAAAGAAACACACAAAGAAACACCCAAAGAAATACACAAAGAAACACACAAAGAAACACACAAAGAAACACCCAAAGAAACACACAAAGAAACACACAAAGAAACACACAAAGCAACACACAAAGAAACACACAAAGAAACACACAAAGAAACACACGAAGAAACACACAAAGAAACACACAAAGAAACACACAAAGCAACACACAAAGAAACACACAAAGAAACACACAAAGAAACACACAAAGAAACACACAAAGAAACATACAAAGCAACACACAAAGAAACATACAAAGAAACACACAAAGAAACATACAAAGAAACACACAACGAAACAAGCAATTATTACGATATTTGTCAATATGACCAAACTTAGAACCGCATATACTCAGCTACATAGTCCTCAGTCATTGGTTAAATTGACACAATAATGTATGCTTATTTGTAATAATAGGTTTCGATGTATAAACGTATTTAATTTTGACCTTTCAGATGCTGTTTCGTGTTATGAATGTACCGATGTCTCGGATGAGAGTGTGTGTACAAGAAATTCAACAGATTGTGGCACTGGGCAAGTAAGTACATGCCTATGATTCAACAATTACACAACGTTTATAATGCGTACCGGAAGAAAGGTCGGGAAACGTAAATTTGGTATATCGATAGGTGATTTAGTTGTTATATGACAAAAGTAGATATTCAGATATCGGTTTTAAGATAAGTACAAAATGGCAGTTTGTTTCGTACATAAGTATGACGGCACTAGCGGACAGTTAGGTAGACAATCCAAGCTTCCGGAAATTGTAATGAATAAACTTTTACATATTTAAGTGGTAAGGGGTATGTTTATTTGTAAACAGCGACGACAATCAATCTCGGATCCGCCAGGTCTCTTGATCGAATACCGAGTTTCTCGAAATAATACTTCATTAATTAACATTTACAAATATAATTAGATAATTAATTCATTGTTTGATATTGAATGATGAAATACGAACACAAGTATACATTGTTATTGAGAATAGTATTTAGAATGAGAAGTTGATGATAATGTATGTGTATGGTGTTTATATTCCAGGTTTGTTACAAAGCTACCCACGTGGTCAATAATGCTGAACTGACAACTCTTGGCTGCAGGAATAACGATGTAAGTTTCTGTATTAAAATTAAATAAATAGATCAATTGTGTGTTCAGACTTATGATATCTCAATAAAGAGTTTCTTACTCTATTGTGCCAAAGGTCATCTATAGTAAAATCGCAAGTTGTTGCCACAAGGTTCAGACAAAACTTCGTAATATGTAATGTGATGAAACAATATACATGTAATGTTGATCAATCGTGCATTTAACTTTTCACAATAGTCATTGCTTCAAATAACATACGTTACAAATAGTTTTTAAAGCCCTGGATTTTCCCTTCTTTGTTTCTGGTCCAGAACTATATAGAGGGATCAGCATGATGCCAGCATTGTGCCAGCATGAGATCACTATCAGTGATTATCTGGGGTCATAAAACACTGTAACTGGTCAGTGTAAGAGACAAGAGGCCCATATAGCTACTGATAATCAATAATGTGCTACTGAAATATGTACTCTAGAAAATTTGTGTTATATTGTGTGTATGTTTAATTTGTGTAATTAGATATATTTATTTCATTTTTGTTTCCATCTGGTTTGAGTGTGTAAAAACTATTTCCCACAATATTTACTAATTAAGTTATTAAAATAGAGTTATTTAAATAAATACACACCAAACCAGATACAAATAAAACTAACCAAATATACCACAGAGGTATACAGAATATCTATTGTGATTGTATGTCTGTAAATACATGTATATAGTTTTTTTAATAAATATAAGATAACATAATGTACATAGATCAAGTTAATATATTTTTTGAACATTTTAACCCAAATCATCACAATATTTAAACTTTTTTTATATCTTATGAATAATAACAATTCACTCATTTCAAGGAATACATTATTTAGGCATGTAAATCTTGAGACGTACTGTATACTATATATTCAGATTTTCACACATTTATAACTTTACATTAATTGTATGCATTTGTGTCTAATCACTTCTTTCAAGCAACACAATCTTGATGGTACAGGGGTTTTTCACACATGTATTACGATACATGAACAATGAGCTACTAAATAGGCTCCCCATCTATCTGTACTATTGTTCCGGTAATTTTATCTGAGTTTCTCCTACTTTTACTTTTACAATACTGTACGCATATTTTATAACTTCCTGTCATAAAGAGAACTTTTGTTGTCTTATTATCTAATACCAGGGCCTCTTGTAAACTAATTAACATACTGTGCAATGTTACATAATATTATGTTATAGGGTGCAATATGGTCAGATATCTTTAAAATCTGGAACCACATGCTGAGAAAGTAATGACCAAATTTAGTTGGCTCAGAGCCAAAATCCAGGTCTTTAATATTAGAGTGCCATGCATGTGCGTATATTGAATAATGTTATAATAGTATCTTGCTCCGAATTGACATTATCATACCCATGGAACTAATACATGTATACATGCATGCCTCACGGGCAGATAAGTACTCAAAATCATTATAAAGTCATTACATCAGGTTGTGCTTCGAAACATCTGGTGAAATAGTCCATTTCACCATATATCAAGTAATACAATTATAAATTAATTATATTTATAGATGATTTAATACACATACATTATTCTCCTTATTGTAGGAATGCTCGATTGGAATAGTTGGGAGGAGTCTATATAGACGTAGAAGTCACGTGTGTATGGAATGTTGTTCAACCGACTATTGTAATGTACAGATGTGTAAACACAGTAAGTCATCAATTGTTTCAACCTCTCCTACATTCGTAACTTTGCTAATTTCACGAAAGATGTTCGTGATGGTATGGTTCAAATGTAGGTGCATCCGATTCGAAAAGTTCGTCTTGTTGTGTTCTGATTTTAACTAAAAGTTCAGTTTTGATACTGAAATGTTTTTCCTCTTCTAATTCAATCGAATAATACTTAATATACATATACGTTCCTAATTAATTGTATTGTTTTGGTTAAGGGCAAGTGTTAGTTTGACGATTTTTCCCGCCGTGACGTAAAATGTGCCCCAGGTAGCCATTACTGACGTTACTATTTCGTACGACAAACCTTCAATATGAACATACGATGAACATTATAAAGCATATTTCCTTGAACTTTTGAAACGCCCCTCGAATGTTCCTACTACATTGTATTTACTGGCGGTTCTACCTTGGTGTTTATACAGTACTTCTTTTACTGTTTTTGGTTGAGTAGTTACCCCACGTCAAACTGTATTCATCATAAGTATCCACATAGTGTTGCAAACTGTTCAAACAGCAATATATTGATATAACAACATTAATCGACATTATTTCAGCCAGCGATTGTGTTGATGATGAAGCGACTGACTGTGCAAGACTAAACAGCCTCTTCAATATTTGTAGTGATATCCAACATGCAAAGACAATTTGTCCAAAGTTTTGTAACCTGTGTAATGTAGGTAAGGAAAGTTTGTACTCACCAGATGGGCTTCATTTATATAAATTGATTTAAAAGAATCATTGTGTATTTTATTGGCGAATTTATATTGTTAGTGAAATTTTTAGCATACATTGTACATCACAGCAGTTATACCTTGTTACTTTGCAAACCCCTTCTTACTAATATATTAAAATAATTAGTATAAAAGCTATTAGTAAGGTGTTTAAATATGTCATTATAAAAAGTTATTAATAGAATGAGGAACACACACTAGCCATAACAACAATGTTAAAAGTTAATTCTAACACTGTCTATTTTTAGCACCGTGTAAACCTATAGGACTGTACCGTGGTTAAATTTCCGGTATATCACAGTTTTTGCCATACTACTTTTTGGCTGTTGAATTACCTCCCACGTATAAATAACGCTTTTTATGAATGGAATTTACGTCTTGTTTATCACATGACGTCATGGATTGTATGACGTTTGTTTGGCGTCAACGTTAACGTGACGTTGTGCGAACTTTTATTTGCGTATCGTGCTTTCTTAATTTATTTGATTATATCCGTAGTATTGCAACGTCAATTGCATTTATCGATTCATTTGAGTTTTTAAGAAATTCATAGTTTGGAATGAGCTCTAGTTATGCATCTGTTTAAATGAAATGAGCAAAAAACGATATTCCAGGGGTGGAGATTTTATACTTTAAACAGCGGAAGTTGTCTTTAGCAACACGACTAACAACGCATCACTCTGCAATAAAAATGAGTCCATATGAAATTGCGCTTATTACACGTGTTAGAATGCAAATAGATCTTAGTTTTCCGTGATATACCGGCCAATATATCACGGTTTGTCGTTCACATGCATAGTTATTAATCACTCAGGCCTACGGCCTTCGTGATTAATTCCTACGCATATGAACTCCAAACCGTGATATATTGGCCGGTATATCACGGAAAACTACGATCTATTTCCTAAATAAATGTATAGAATACAACTAAATGGTGAATATACAACTATAGACATTTTGACTGAATCTACAAGTACAAAAAAGAGTAAAAAAACAACCACCAGTATATTATCAACTCATTTTGTTTCGACAGCAGGTCACAGTTGTTACCAGAAACCAGCTCAGTTGGTAAACATGCAGCTGAGTCGGTTTCGAGATCAACTTTTACCCGTGTCACAAAACTATAAAGATGCATGGATAGTTCTCATTCCCAGTTTGTGCGTCGAACATAACTCGTGAAAAACGGCCAAAGAATAAAATCTTGATGGCTGTTTTAACTATTTTTTTACATATATTTACTTGTAAATTTAGTCAATATGTCATGAGGTATGTCCAATCTGAACACGCTGAGGCCATTATCGTTTATATTAAATATGTTCAATAGAGCATGGCAATTTATTCAACTTCTTCCATGAAACCTTATTATGTGCCTCCTCTGTTGTAAGTGCACTTGTCGTCTAATCTGGCGACATGGAATCAAACCGGGTGGAGACTCTCATATATATGCCTGGCATTTTTCATCAGAATGCTGACTGGTAAAAAAAGACCATGATGGACTTGGCACAAAAATAAACTATGGTAAACTAACTTACACACATTTAATAATCTTTATTGTTATTTAAGTTGACGGTGAATGGAGTACATGGACAGGATGGTCACATTGTGATGTGTCCTGTAACAATGGCACGGAAACGCGTACTAGATCATGTACGAACCCACAACCAGCACATGGTGGACTTAACTGTATTGGAGACAGGCAAGAAATGCGATCTTGTTACAAGGCTACTGTATGTCCTGGTAAGATCTTCAGTTTGCAGAATTTCACTTTAACTCATACTCATTACGGGATTGTTATTAGTTCGAAATTGAATTGTCAAAATGTGAAACCACATTTCCTTAGCATATTATACAAATGTCAGTCACTCTTCTATATGTTATCTTGCAATCCTACAAAACATTTATTTCATCAAAAGAAAAGATTTTACATGTACTTGCTACTGATATATTCTAATATTTAGAATTCGTCAACATGTTAGAAGCAAAACTTTTCTTGGCATAGTCTCTGCATTTAAATTTTTTCAGGATATTTTTTTATTTATGAACGCGGAGCCCGGTGTTTTAAAACTGTCTGGTTTCGATTATTCCGAGTATTTGTTATTCTATTGTTATACTTACTTTCAAACCACTAATACAATTGCGCAAACTGTACAGTTGTATCCATCAATACCTATTTTTGAGTGTTATACAAAGGTTAACATTTTGCCATTAAAACGAAGAACCATAGAAATACATGCACCCATTGAACGCTTTTAACGCATTGATTGGCGCATTAATGATATTTTAAGATACAGTTGTCCCGATTGGCCTTTTTACGTGCAAGGAAGATATCGATATAAGTGTGGTAACAGGGAGAAATAGTATTTGACTTTTTGCGCATTGTGTATTGTAGTCAATGGAGGTTGGGCTACATGGACTAATTGGGGTGCGTGTTCAGTGTCATGCGAAACTGGGATACAGAGTAGGCAGAGGGTATGCACAAATCCGAAACCGGCGTATAGCGGCGACAACTGCATCGGGCCCAATGTTGAGTCAAGGCTATGCGCTCAAGTTCCGTGTGCAGGTACCTTTTTTATTCCTCTCATACGTATATATAATAAATATAGGCGTATACATTTTTGTAAAGTTGAAGTGATTTAATGTTAATTCACGATAATGATAATTCACGATAATGATAATTCACGATAATAATAATTCACGAGTCTCACAGTCGTATCTTCTGATTAAATGTACTGGTTTGTGATGGCTAGCAGTATCCGATATTTGATATTCTTTCGTATTTAGCGTAGCTCTAAAATTACGATATTGGGTATAATTAAAGAACTACACCAAAGCAACTAGTGTGTGTCAAAATTTACAATTCGAGTAAATAAAAAGAAAGTATCAAGAAATACTTTTTTCCCTTGGGGGTCATCTGTTTGCGAAATATACGCATGCGCGATGAAACAAACACGTTCATCTATGAATAGCCACGGGTTTGCTAGAGTCTTTTACAAATATATGTTTAGCTCGACAATAGGTATAAGCGGTATCGGCTATCCGTACGAGACTCAGTGAAAGATTAATATTGACAAAAACGTCACCATTGACGTCATTTTAATTGACGTCAGAGATTTTTACAAATTGGAAAATGCACCGATTAATATGCCTTAATTTCGATTATGTGAGTATTTAAAAGGTGAGAGACAATTCTAAGAATTGATGTCTACAGCCAACGGGAGATGATTCAATTTGTGTTCAGATGGTCAAAACGGAGACACTATGGTATTTAATATTAATCCATGTGTGACGTCACAAACGTCATATTGATATCAACCGTTAGCTCAGGATTACGAAAATGAAAGTTATTAAGTTTAAAACCGCCTGGCTTTCGAAAATTACGAAAAAAAACATGCAGTTAATGTCGAAAACTACTCGCCAACCACTAATGGTATTTTTCAAACCAACACCTGGAAGTATTGATGCTCATGTCGTGTCGTGTAGTGTACCATACATAGTGCGAATAAATATTCTTTACAGATGGTGGTTGGTCCACGTGGTCCTCCTGGAGCCAATGTAGCAGGACAGCAGGTGTAGGAATACGTTCACAGTCCAGACAATGCAACAACCCTGTACCATCACCACATGGACGTTATTGTATCGGTGAATCAACTCGTGTAGATACTTGTGACCAAAGTAAGTATACCCTTATACATGTATCGTTTAGTAAATTTCCTTTAGTATAAAACAAGGTGTAAAATAAAATATAAATCAAGAGGACATGCCGAAGTATATTAAAATAAGACAGATAATTTGGTTGAAATTACATTGCATCTATTCCAGCGAATGAGGGATAACGAGTATGCTAAAAAGCAAAGCAATATAAATTTCAATATACTCTGAAAACGTAAAAAGTTGGAAAAAAAACATCGACTTATGTTCGGTGTGGCAATTGATAGCTAATGTGTGGTTGTCAAAGATAGTTGTCAAATTATTGTTTTACTGGACCTTTATCTCTGCAACATAATATTTCTGAATTTTAATTTGAATAACACGAACATCTCTCTATGTCCCAAATAATATCCGAAACATGTTCCATACTAAACTTGTCACTTATTATTATTCCAGAATATTCTGATTGCTCAGACATCAAAGATCAAAATACGTTTCTACCTGATGGTGTTTATAACGTTGTTTTATGGAGATCTAACAGAACTATTCAAGTGTACTGTGATATGACCACTGATGGCGGTGGATGGACGGTGTGTTAATGTTTTATACCTCGCTTTTTCTTATTACTCCGTAATGCATATACTTTGAACATCGAAAACGGTTTGGTCGTTTTATCACGTGATCGACGTAAAAAAAGTCAATTAAAGTTATCGAATTGACATCTTGAATGTCATACAAGGGCACGAAAATACAACTATGTTTGTTATTTGGCTTTTAAAATATACACTTTTTTGTAAAATTAAAAGGTGACATATACATATTGAAGAATGAATTAAAGTACATTTAACTTTATTTTTTAAAATATCACAAGCATAGCAACTTATAACATTGTTCGGTATAATGAAATAATTATCCCCATAGTTTATTCAATTTCACACATGCGGGAATAGCATTTTCATATAAAGTGCGTATTGCAATATGTAGTTGTTAAGTTATTGTAATTTGTACTTGGGCATTGAAAGAGTCAGTCTCTAGAATGACCAAATTGTTGAGAAAACTATTCGTTTCCAGTTTTACCTATTATATGAAATCTTAAATAAGTGTGACCATGAGTTAATTATGCGAAATTCAAATGAATTATGCTTCTATCTTCAGGAGCTTTTGAAGATATATTTAAAGAAAAATTAATTTCAAAAGATGTCAAAGTTGATCCTTTTAACTTTTATTCCTCCAATTCTGAAGAGCATTTTACATTTATATATAAACATATACATGCATGTACAATAATACAATATAAATTACAAAATCAACATATTTATGATTTAACTATATACATGTTTGACAAATATGAAAAATCAACCACAAAATATTTACACTATTTTAAGTTATGTAGAGATGTCACCTTACCGCCATATCATATGTGTATGTATCAAGTAAGGCAAGCATCACATATCAGAAACCGTCAAACGCATTAGTAACTTACTGTACCACTGGGTATTCAGCCTTGTCCGAAATCGAAATACAAGGAAGAATGAATGGTAGTTATGATGATAAAGACATATATAAGACATTACATATAAACAATATTAACTATCAATTCTGCGTGTAACATAGAAGGTAGACAAAGCAGGTTCAAACTGCATTAATGAACAGTCGTTGATGTTATTATGAATTGACACAACGTCTGTCAAACCTATCAAAGATCACACATACGACATAGGGCTTTCAGGACGGTAATATTAATGTCTGTCTCATTTTGTCCAATTGCCATGTAATATAAAGTGCGTATTGCAATATATAGTTGTTAAGTTATTGTAATTTGTACTGGGGCATTGAAAGAGTCAGTCTCCAGAATAAGCAAATTGTTGAGAAAACCGTTCGTTTTCAGTTTTACCTATTATATGAAATCTTAAATAAGTGTGACCATGAGTTAATTATGCGAAATTCAAATGAATCATGCTTCTATCTTCAGGAGCTTTTGAAGATATATTTAAAGAAAAATTTTGTTTCAAAAGATGTCATTTCTTGACAAAAATATTTCACTAAAGTTATTGATAAAATGTGAATACAAATAAATATTTTTATTTCACTAATATGATTGAACAACTTATATCATCAGGTAGCATTAAATTAATTTGGATACCATTTTACTATTGTACTGATCTTTTGCAGGTGTTCCAAAAAAGATATGACGGTTCTGTTGACTTCCAGCGTAATTTTACCCAGTATGAGAATGGATTTGGAGACCTGAACACCGAATTCTGGTTAGGTTAGTATCAAATCCGTCCCAAAGGACAACCAAGTTCACTGCATGAATTGTGTACCTTATATTTCCTTTCACTTGCTTCATTCTGTACTGGTACAGAGTTTTCTGTTCTCGCATCAACCCTGACGTACATTGAAGTCTAGAGATATTTTCAAACAAAAATGTTACATCAGGAGTGTATACAAACGTTTTGGTACAATAACTAACATCCAGTAAAGTCGTTTAGAATTTGACTTCGTTTTTTGGACAAGTTACATTCCTATATGGGTCAGATGATCGACCCATCATGTCTATGACTGCATTGGAAGACAGTAAGAAGAGATTATAGGTTCGGGTGTAGAAAAGTTAAACATAATTATATCATCAAAGGTTTACAACAACGAACATTGTATAAAAGTGATATACTATTAAGAAATTACAATATGAAACAAGAGCCATGATCACATTGGCCATTCCCGCCGACTGAACTTGCTTGCGTATGGGAACATTTGTTTTCAATGGTAAACAAGATACGCTCCGGACAAAATTTGATTCTGTAAATACTAAAGGGGACATATTTTGAAATAGAAAACAGACAGAGTTATGGTTCTTGGTCAATGCCCCTTCTCCAAGTTGCCATCTATTTATATATCAAGTTTCAAGTCAGGATGTTGAATAGTTTTGAAGATACGCTCCGGACAAAATTTTATTATAAAACTACTAAAGGGGAGATAATTTAATATTTAAGAGAGACAGAGTTATAGTTCTTGGTAACTGAACTTCTCCAAGTTGCCATCTATTAATATTCCAATTTTCAAGTCAATATCAAGAGTTTTCAAGATATGCTTCGGACAAAATGTTATTATAAAAATACTTAATGGGGAGATAATTTTAGACTGACAGACTTATGGTTCTTCTCCAAGTTGCAATCTATTTATTTTCAAAGTTTCAAGTCAATATCTTAAACAGTTTCCAAGATATGATCCGGACAAAATATGTGACGGACGGACAGACGGACGGACGGATAAAGACTATAACCATATCCATGTCGATTTTGTTTTCGGCGGGGATAAAAATATGTTGATCCGACTTGATTTATAGCGTGAACTTGTGACCCTGAATGAATCAATTCAGTTTAGTTGTGCCTGCATTATTTCCAACCAGTCGGTGGTCCAAATATTGTCCACTATTGTCCACTAAAGTTTTGTCATAGTATAAGCCGAATATACAGTGTATACTTAAAAGTAGTTCATATCATTAAGGGCCCTATGTGCTTTTCGTCGGGCCATATACACCACTTCGGCTGCCTAGCCAGTCCGTATAGCCCCTGCTGTCATGTGAGTTCATTATTGTGTCTTGATTGCGTCTTTAATACCTGGAATGTTGATATTATTATTTGATATTCAAATCAAACACATAAATGCCGTGTGTAACAGGTTTTGTTTATTAATTTATTTACATCTCGTCAACACAATACAGATATTACATACACATAACATGTTACATTTCAACTATATTAACTATCCGTAATCGTTTTTAAACAGGACTTGACTATATACAAGAGATGACTGCCCAGTATACCAACGACTTGCGAATAGATTTGATGTTGGCCAACCTGATCACGGCGTATGAAACGTTGACTAACTTTTCGATCTCGTTACCGAGCTATGTTCTCCATTTAGGTAGCGCCATCTCTTCAAATAACAGTAAGTAGAAATAAGTCTTTAATTATATACATAATTATATACGTATATGCATACAGCATAAATAATCCAATTGGTAAACGGTGATTGATGCATTATACAGATAATAGTCTAGTCTAGATACATATTATTTTGGCATTTTCAAAATCATTCTCAAACTATCTTATGTTTATGATACATATCGCTGGCTTAGAATGACAACGTTGTCAATACTTCATCAATATTGTGAGAAAACAAGAAACTACTCCATGTATCTAAACATTACCCTTCACTTTAAAAGCTTTTTCAACTTCAATTTGTTCAACATGACAAGTTCCGAATTTCATGAAAATAGACTCATAATAAGTGCCTTGTGTTGAAGATTTCATTTTACTAATCAGTAGTATACCGTGGTACTTACGCCCTTCTCATTTTAAGCCAGAGATATAATGTATAAACTTATCACGTCTATAACATAAAGTGCCAGTATTTCAATATTGTTAACAAACAGAAATACATAGTTTAAAATATCCATGAGCATCACATTGTCGTAATCACATAAAAGCTTGCATTCTAGCATTTATTTGTACTGCATAGAATTATACTGCAAGACATCTATTTGTTCTGTATACATGACGTTACGCACGAAGTTGCGAGAAATGTCGACATACGTGAGTAGCACACGCATGAAATGTAGTAGCGCGCTTATTATTGAGAATACTTAAATAAATAAGATATCAAACTATTCAGAAATGAAAATGTAATATGATTTATCCGCGCAATAAACAAAACATAGTACATCTTTTTTATTCTTCCATTAAATTTGACCATTATACTGACATGAAATGGTGTTATACGTATATGAAGGCAGAAATGACAAGACAATACATTTGTTTGATGATTCATAAAATGTTCCAAATGATAGATTCATAAGTAAAATGGTCGACTGGATGTGAAAGAAGTTGTTTCAGAAAGAAATAATGGCAAGAAAATATGATATTTAATGCATTTAATGAAATCTCATTTGATAACGATTACGTTAGTATCATCTGCCTAAAAATATATAATATAAGTATCGCGAAATATTTGTTTGAAAAAGTCACGGCGACATTTTTAAATAATTTTCATCGATATCGATAAAGTTGTGCATTTTCAAAGCAAAATTACAATTCCGTTGTGTGTATGAAAACGGTATCGCGGATATGTACGACTCATTTTCTTTTGCAGTAATGTGTGTTGTAATACATGCAAAACTATAAAAGTTATAGTTATAGAGCTAGGTCTAGTTACGGCGCAAAACTGACAAAACGTGAGAGTTGACGTTATAATTTGCAAATAAGCGTTGCCCATCATTTTATATTTAATTGTTTGCTTTGTTTCGATTGAATTACACCCGACATCGTACTTTAATCATTTTTAGAGGGAATGTATTTGGTATATTATTGGTTACGGAATAAATATGAAAAATTCACAATTTTTCTTCGCATAATTATTGGATGGTGCCCGTGATGAGTTCGTAGCAATATAACCCAATAAAAATAGTAAATGCAATCACTAAAAATATTTTAAAGGGCTATCAAATGCAGACCAAATGAAAGACTACCGTGGAAGGTATGTGGGGTAATCGTTTTCCTCGGTGTCCGCATGTGATTGAAGGATTATACTTTAATAGAACTAATCATGCCAATTGAAGACTCATAAAGTATAAAACAGTTCTGTTTCTTGTGATGAATATGGTTTAAATTGTGTCATTACATGAATGTCAAACCAGGATTTAATCAAGTTGCATCTCGACAGCAAACAAACAAATGTTGCGTTATGTAAACAAAATATACAATTTTAAACAGATAAAAAACATGTGTAAAAGTAAAATTATTGCATCTGTTTACATCATTATTGGTATTTTCTTTCATTTAAATGACAATCCAAATAGACGATATATTCGCAAATATGTCTGCGTAAAGTTAAAAGTATTACATCCATGAACAACCGAATATTCATCATTTAATGATAATGTTTATTATCTACACATCTAATCAATACTCTTGATAACAGCTAAAACTACGACACGTAGCAATATGTGTGGCATATATTTTGAAATAAAATAACGTCAACATCATGCATGTTACAGAAAGGTATCGCAACATCGTGCGTAACGTCAATTGTTTTGTACTGCATGTAATGTATTTGTACTTCATGCAATGTATTTGTACTTCATGCAATGTATTTGTACTTCATGCAATGTATGCGTACTCCAAGTCATGTATTTGTACTTCATGCAATGTATTTGTACTTCATGCAATGTATTTGAACTTCATGCAATCGATGCGTACTACATGTCATGTATTTGTACTTTATGCAATGTATTTGTACTTCATGCAATGTATGCGTACTGCATGACATGTATTTGTACTTCATGCAATGTATTTGTACTTCATGCAATGTATTTGTACTTCATGCAATGTATGCGTACTGCATGTAATGTATTTGTACTTCATGCAATGTATTTGTACTTCATGCAATGTATTTGTAGTTCATGCAATGTATGCGTACTCCATGTCATGTATTTGTACTTCATGCAATGTATTTGTACTTCATGCAATGTATTTGTACTTCATGCAATGTATGCGTACTGCATGTCATGTATTTGTACTTTATGCAATGTATTTGTACTTCATGCAATGTATGCGTACTGCATGACATATATTTGTACTTCATGCAATGTATTTGTACTTCATGCATTGTATTTGTACTTCATGCAATGTTTTTGTACTGCATGTAATGTATTTGCACTGCATGTAATGTATTTGTACTTCATGCAATGTATTTGTACTTCATGCAATGTATTTGTACTTCATGCAATGTATTTGTACTTCATGCAATGTATTTGTACTGCATGTAATGTATTTTTACTTCATGTAATGTATTTGTACTTCATGCAATGTATTTGTACTTCATGTAATGTATTTGTACTGCATGTAATGTATTTGTACTGCATGTAATGTATTTGTACTTCATGCAATGTATTTGTACTTCATGCAATGTATTTGTACTTCATGCAATGTATTTGTACTGCATGTAATGTATTTGTACTGTATGTAATGTATATATACTGCATGACATCTTTTTGTTCTGTATACAATATATTTGTTCTGCATGCAATGTATTTGTACTGCATGCAATGTATTTCTACTGCATGCAATGTATTTGTACTGTATGTAATGTTTTTGTACTGTATGTAATGTATATATACTGCATGACATCTTTTTGTTCTGTATACAATATATTTGTTCTGTATACAATATATTTGTTCTGCATGCAATGTATTTCTACTGCATGCAATGTATTTCTACTGCATGCAATGTATTTATACTGCATGTAATGTATTTGTACTGCATGTAATGTATTTGTACTGCATGTAATGTATTTGTACTGCATGTAATGTATTCGTACTTCATGCCATGTATTTGTACTTCATGTTTAATGCATCTACATCAATATATTTATCATTGTATATACAACATCTGCTAAATATGATGTTAACTCCTGGCTAAAAATATGTTAAAGAATACAATTGTACTTGTACATGTTGTAATAGCGTTATTGCGACATTATTGTTTCCGTTCTATAACAGTTACTCTTAATGTAACATATGTAACAAATGTATTTATGGAATTATGTTTCCTATTGATCCACCACAATGTTAATTTTATTTTTTTCTTCAGTTGGCAGCTCCAATAGATTCGGTCCTTACCACAATGGTCATGGTTTCACCACATTCGATCATGATGTTGATTCATACTCCGGTAATTGTGCCTCAATGTTCCATGGTGCATGGTGGTACAATAGTTGCTATCATGCAAATCTGAACGGACAGTACATCACACCGGGTACCAATGATTACGGTGGTGGTACAGGGATGTACTATTACAGTTTCATCTACTACACTTCATAGAAGCAATCTAGAATGGCGTTCCGTCGTACCTGAATGTAGTTATAGCTATCACATCATTCAAGGTGAACTTAAAACGACATCAATCCATTTATTATATATAAACCGTAGTAGTATTACTTTGTTCATGTTGTATAACTATGTATATCATGTATTATAATAGAAGTATGAGTAACAGAGTGTATTATTTAAAGGTACATGTAGTTAACAAACCATTCATTGTGAAATAAAAACACAACATTAATCCATTTATTAATTTCATTGTAAAAATAAATGTATGTACAGTGTATATCATGTATTACAATATATCACAGGAATTGCTTGTATCCGTGTTAGTATAACGAGTACGTATATATATATATATACATGTGTGAAGTTATATAAAGCATTCATGCTCTTTCAAAAGAAAGATGCGTAATTAGCAGTAATAGTGTCATATGATATAAAGAATTTAACACTCTATGTCAATTGATATATTTATATAAAACTCGTTCAGGAAATTTAAATAAGAGTAAATGTTCATTTTATATTGTGTCTCTATTGTACATGCAGAAGTTATAAATGAATGTACAATTTCATATCCTTACCAATATCTAACCCTACTCTGTTATCAAAACATATTAAAGCATGACTGTAACATGAAATTTACATACGCATACGTATTTTATTATTACAATTATCATTTATAATATATGTATATATTATATGAATAGTGTGAAATTAAAAAAATGTCTTCTTACACTCGTTAGATTTTCTTCAGTTTAATTTATATATTGCCCAAACTAGTTTCGCCTTATTGGTTCGTTAGTGTTGCTGAAATATATAATATAAATAGTATAGTGTTGCCTCAGACAGAGACATACCAAAGTCCTTAGCATGGTACTTATACATTTTATCTCCATCGGAAGTGACGGGTAAATGTTGGATCGTCGCGTGACACGATGATGTGAAACAATGTTGTTGTTGTATTTATGCCCCCATCTTTCATGAGGGGGCATATTACTTTGCTCATATCTGTCGGTAGGTTGGTTGTTCCATCGTCAGACCTAATGGTGTCCGTTAAATAACTCAATCTCGCTTTGCCCTAGGATCTACAAACTTTACATGGTGGCTTATTACTTTTTGTAACAACAGTAGACGATTTTGCTCCTTTATTTCTTGAGTACATCGCTGAGGAAAGATGCTAAGGGGACCTATAAGGTTTTATACATGTATGATAGGTTTATGTCATGTTGTACAAAATACTGTAAAATCATTAATTTTCGTCGGGGATTAAAGTTCGTGAATTTCGTGGTTCACTTCAACCACGAAATTTAATCCCAACGAACATTGATTTTGACCCTTGTTTTGTTACCTGAAATGCAAAATCCACGAATCCAAGCGCCAACGAAATCGTCTTTTTTACCAAAACCACGAAATTACGTCCCAACGAAATTAAATGATTTTACAGTATACCACATACTTGTTGCATGAGGTAAAAGACTGGTTTTATCCAAGAGTCATGTCAACAGGATCGAACATGAGGTAAAACCCGCAGCTTTCCCAAACAATCCGACGACAGAATGCTCGTACTGAAATAGTAGTTGTAACTTTAATAGAACACTTCGTACCTCGCTCGCTTGAACTTTGATACAAGATTGGCATACAGCAAACAATACAATATGTAACACACAATCAACAAACAATCGGATATCATGTAACATTTATCCCTTATATTGTCATGGTACCATATAGTACAAGCGAAAACCCCCACTTATCCCTTATGTTGAACTATGCAACCAGACAGATCGGCATAATATAAGTTTCACAGAAACATAAAGTACACAAGAAAACACCCACCTCGTCCCCAGTGGAACTATGCAACCAGACAGATGGGCATCAATATAAGTTTCACAGAAACATAAAGTACACAAGAAAACACCCACCTCACCCCAGTGGAACTATGCAACCAGACAGACGGGCATCAATATAAGTTTCACAGAAACATAAAGTACACAAGAAAACACCTACCTCGTCCCCAGTGGAACTATGCAACCAGACAGATGGGCATCAATATAAGTTTCACAGAAACATAAAGTACACAAGAAAACACCTACCTCGTCCCCAGTGGAACTATGCAACCAGACAGATGGGCATCAATATAAGTTTCACAGAAACATAAAGTACACAAGAAAACACCCACCTCGTCCCCAGTGGAACTATGCAACCAGACAGATGGGCATCAATATAAGTTTCACAGAAACATAAAGTACACAAGAAAACACCCACCTCGTCCCCAGTGGAACTATGCAACCAGACAGATGGGTATCAATATAAGTTTCACAGAAACATAAAGTACACAAGAAAACACCTACCTCGTCCCCAGTGGAACTATGCAACCAATCAGATGGGCATCAATATAAGTTTCACAGAAACATAAAGTACACAAGAAAACACCTACCTCGTCCCCAGTGCAACTATGCAACCAGACAGATGGACAATACAATAAGATATCGTGTCACGTGTTTCCCTCAAATTTTGAAGGAACCATTTACCTCGGCCCAGTGGAAATATGCAACCAGACAGATGGGCATCAATATAAGTTTCACAGAAACATAAAGTACAAGAGAAAACATCCACCTCACCCTCTGGTTGAACTGTGACACAAACCAGTAACAGAAACAAACACTCGAATGTTTCATCGAGTTACTTGTCTCTCTTATAATTCCAATGAAACAGACTTAAGCTGAAAAAGTAAAGTAAAAGTTAAAAAGTAAGTAAAGGCTTTATTTTACGCTTATAAAGTAAAATTGAGTATCATCCATTGTTATCGCTTATAAGGTAAAGAGGAGTAAAATTTCCCATTGTTGTCGATAATGGTGCAGCAAATAATGACACATTATACAATAATTACACAGGCACACGGTTTCGTTGATTTAATAAACATGCATGAAACAAAATTATACGGAATAACCTCTCTTGTGGTAAATATATAAGAGAGGGAGAGTCCAAAATATTTTGTTTTATGCATATTTATTAAATCGATGGAACCGTGTACCTGTGAATAATTTAATCAGTAGACTGACATGATAAAGGTGATGTTTTCTACTGTTGATAGACTAACAGTGTGATATTCTTCCCTAGGTGTATGTAGGCTACTTGAGTAATACAAATGTCGTCTCCCTACAGCTATAATAGTTTGACATAAACGTATAACTTTTATTCATCCAATTCTGAATAGCATAAGACATAAGTATATGTCTTTGTGTATGTACAACAATACAAATATAAATTAAAAACTCAACAAATTTAAGTTATATTGGATCAATAATATTTGATATGTAAACATTAAGTCACAATGGTCATCATAATTCAGTCATATGATGAGTATCCAGTCGCATTGTGATAACCAGGTATACACATCAGTAACCCTGAACTCCCTTTACAATGCTGTGCGTTAAACAGGTCATACCTGTACCATTTTAATGACTTATGGGAACTAGGTCATCATAGGCATGTGCCTCAATAAGTTATTTTTCATAGTCACCGCAGGTCCATCAGTGTATCTTAAAAGAGGAATTAAGGTAGAAAACTCATCCACAACGGAACTGGAAACAGTTGGTATAATTTCCCTTAGCCGTACCATTACGTTCTTCTAATATACACTCATGGATTCGCGGTGACTATGATTTTTTTACGCACACTAGAAATCAAAAGCCTACGAACTAGGTCGGTTCTTGTTTTCGTCTTTTGTAGTCACTTGGGATCGACGATTTATTGTATAACTAGCTCAACCTGCTCTTTAACAGCGGGGACTCGGGTTTTTTAACCACTTTATATACTGTCCGTATCGGTAAACGTTTAAGAAAGTTTGGAATACACGTACATTATCACAGTGTATATACGAGTCGGCTGTCGGTTATCGCAATAAGGCATATACGTTGAATTTTTTGTATCACAATAAGCCATACAGTGATCAAAAGGCACATGAACTTTCAACCACACCAGACCATACAAATTGAATTGTACAGTATCACAATAAGCCATACAGTGACTGGAAGACACATGTATTTCAATCACACCAGTCCATACAAATAGTACAATATCACAATTAGTCATACAGTGAGTGTGAGTCATATCTGTTTTCAATCACAATAACTCACAATAAGCTATACAGTGATCGGAAGACACATTTCCTTTCAATCACACCAGTCCAAGCAAATTGAATTGTACAGTATCACAATTAGTCATACAGTGATCGTGAGTCATGTCTGTTTACAATCACAATAACCCATACAAATTGAATTGTACAGTATCACAATAAGACATACAGTGATCGGAAGACACATTTACTTTCAATCACACCAGCCCATACAAAAGGAATTGAATAATATCACAATTAGTCATACAGTGATTGGAAGATACATGTGCTTTCAATCGCAATAACACATAAGACGGAATTAATAGTATAACAATAAGTCACTGAGTGGTTGTAAGTTACATGTGATTTCCATCGAAATAGTTTTTTCAATCGCAATTACTCGTTCAAATTGAATTGTATGGTACCACAATCAGTCATACTGTGATCGTTAGTCACACGTGTTTTCAATTGCAATAACTGATACAAATTGAATTGTATAGTATCACAATCAGTCATACAGTGATTGGGTTTATACGTAGTCAATATATGATCCCATATACGTGCAATTTCTCATGATTTAGGTGACTTTCACTGAAAATATAGAACAAAACAAACCAACAGGTCAAAATGAAAGTCTGTCGTTTTACACACGCACTTACAGATAAGATTGTGAAACACAACAACTTAGTTGAATTTATAGTACATCACACCCATAACAAAACGTTTTTAAAGACAAACACCGATGGTATGGTCGTTATACCGAGGCGGTCTTACTGCAGAGGTTAAACTAATGTTTTAAACTAAAACAAAACAATTAAACACATGACGTACATATCTACATGGTGTAAGCGCAACAAATGCCGATCTATGTTTCTTTATTAAGGTACGGTGTATGTATATTTGGAACTTTGGTAAATCTGACGATCTGTCTGAAACTAGTGTCGGTGGCAACGCGGTATATACGGGTGTATGTAATTATTTAAATCTCTCGGTCAAGGATATCCAATAACATTGGAAGCACTTATTTCCAATGGGGTCATGTACGTGGGGTGATCAAAAAGTAATGAGAAAAACGCTCTAAAATGATAATTCATCGTGATATCAATAAAATCAGTTTTTATGTCAAAACAGAAATGTATCCTCTCTCCGTCAGCAGAATTTCATAAATTTTCATCCATTACTCATTGAGATATCCACCGTTTTTCAACCTTGGGTACAGTGACTCGACGCACATTAATGACGTCAATGACGTCACGTATGTAAACTGTAAACTATTCGAACGCCTCACTGCTTCGAAAAATCGCTTATGTCTCTAAAACTATTGGATAGATTAACTAAGTATTCAGTTTTTATTTAGAACAATTGCTCATTTGGCTAAAAACAATATAGTTGATATAAAATATCAACGAAATGTAGAGTAATTACTCGATCTTAATCGTTCTAAAGACGGCTTTCATATGCGACGTCCGTCAAACGAGCTACAATCAAAATTGACAGCTTATTTTATGCATTGTTGATCTCAGATTGATATTTATAATAGAGTCTCTTTCCAATCATAAACCCTTTTCCACTAGCGATACATAAGTATACGTCTTGCAGACCTCTCTTCCAATGCTCGTTTCTGATTTTAAATGTTTGTTTAGACCTTGATCCAAGTTAGTGGAAGAACTGTATATTTTCGAGATGTGATTTTTTGCCGAAATATTGCGTAGTTTTCAAGTAACTACTGTTAGTTTTCACGTCATATATTAAAAACGAACAAACATACACCAGAAATGTTTTAATACACAGTTCTTCAATGTTTTAGCGTCATGTCCAGTTAGTTTGATAAATATTCGAGGAATATTTAATACAATATAAGTCAATTGCTTTCCCATACCATACGGCACAAAAGGGCGACGTTTTGATGTGCGGCGACATAGCGCGACACCTTATATTTGACGTTGCATTAATAAAGAACTATTTATTGTTGAGTATTGTATTTTATACATAAACATTAGCATTAAATACAGCAAAATTAATATGATACTTTCATAGTTCAGATACGTAATCTTTAAAAATGAGAGCATTTATCTCATTACTTTTTTATCATCCCACGTACATTGCTGACAGACGGTAAGTAGATGAGACAGTGGTATGATGCAAGGTATATGTGTATATAATATAATTATTTAAACCTCTCGGTCACGGGTTACCCATAAAATAGCTAACACTTATTTCCAATTGGGTCATGTGCTTTTCTGAAAGAAATGTAAGTTTTAGAGACATAGGTGTGGTACAAGATATCCGGGCGCGCTGTCCTAGCTCTTTCAAAAGAGACACCATGGGTCTTTAACGTGTCCGGTGTATAGCACTGATACCCGTTCGAGACTACTAGTATCTATGGATTGGCAACCAGTTCATCTCTAGTTGGGTGGAAACACCGAAAAATGTTTCAAAAAAGATCAAGTGCCCCGGCCGAGGACGATGTCTGCTCGACTGTATCCATGAGGTTTTGTATTGTATATGTGCTACTAGAAATAGTATAAAAATTAGTTCATTAAGAACCATTTAATAAGGTTACTTTTAATTGGAAGTCGTCCTTGTGAATGTAGGTTGTCATCATAGATAAGAACACGGTTTAAATCTTCTACATGTATATAGACTCAACAATATTTGACTTACGGTCGTTCACAAATTGTAGTACATGTATTTTTCAATCCTTATAATTGGTTTATTAACTTGGATACAGTAAAACTTCTCGAGGACTAATCGATACAGGTAAAATACTCGAGATAAACACGGTGCTCGAAATAACCAAAGGGAATGTATAAATGATACAAACAAATACTATTTTATAACTTGCTCGAGATAGGCAGGGTGATCATGAAATCGATGCTCGTCATTACGAAGTTTTACGGTATATATAAACCAAATGTTTTATAAATAATTATTGTTTAAAAACTTTACATGCCCACTGACTTCATTCAAAAAGTGTACATTATTTCTGTAAGCGCGACATTTACTCAGAAAATGATTGGTTTCAAACTATTTCAGATTTGCATAACTACTACACAGTTAAATAAACGTCACAGCTGATTGCCTGAAGACTAAAAATATAACAATATTAAATGCACGATCGTTATAATCAAGAAAAACTCACCGTTAGCAGACGAAATTGCAATAGTTTTGAGCGTAAAACCGCATTCATTTCAATCGATTTGATCACGTGATTCTACACACTGGATAAAAACACGATCTAAATATTCTGCCTACAGACTCAAGAATACTTGAAACTATGGTCGTTTACCAGTTATGTATTTGTTCATGCTTTATAATTGCTCTATTAACTTGTTATATACGTATATACCTGTATACATAAATCAAAATTTCATAAATAATTAATATTTAAAATTTATGTTGTATAAGGTTAATGCAAATGGTTATAGATGAAACTAATCAATAATGATTACTTTTACCATACAATATTGGAAACAGATTCACATACCTCAATTTTAAAAACTGGCGTGCATATTACTCGGTCACGAGTTAATATTCATGGAGGGTTTATGGTATAACATTCATTAAAAACGGTTGAACATACTTTCATAAGACATACTGGTGGTTAGTACAACAATATCCTTATACAATGTATCAATACTACTTTATAACTCGTTGGAGGCACTTAGTCTGAAAATTGTATGGACTATGGATGGTTTGTTCTGTATGTTGTATTCAAAATGTAAACAATTTAAAATAGATTTTTAACAAACGCACTGACATGCCTCAACGTAAACTTAGTGCAGGGCCGTTGAGTATGTATATAATTATAGGCATGTTTTTGATGTTTTCGTGCTAATACTTTAACACCTTAATGATCTTACTATCACGACAACATAAAATCCTGCTTCAATTTAAGTAAATCGGTCAAACACTAGCACACCATATGATGACAAGACTTGGTGAGATAATTAACATGTGCTGTTTCTAAAATTGGAACTCGTCTCAGAGCAAACTAAACTGATTAAAGTTCAAATTCTGCTATAAAAGGGAAGTCTCTTTTTTGTAACAGACATTACCTTACAACGTATAATTGGAACGTATTTACGTGTATATGATACTGATCAAGTTCAAATTCTGCTATAAAAAAGACGTCACGAAATTCCAACAGTCACGGGCTTACAACGTATTTGGTAATAAGAAGCGAAAATGATGAAACACTTAAGTAAGTTTGAATAATTTTATGCTATCATTTTAAGTTTCCATTATTATTTATTTGTAACTGAGTTTAGTTGATAATCATTAATGATGACCGACTAACGTAAACATGTATTTCAATCGTACTAGAATATATATCCAATATATACACGTATATACATATTCGGATATATTTTTCTGTACCAGTTTTTCTTGTTGTATTAAACTCATTATCAACTGCATGATTGACTCAGTTTTATCATGACATTCTACGACCGTCTTACATTACTTATTTGTCCTGAAACTACTTATTTTACCACTGACAATGGTAAACATGTATTTGCAGGTGCTTTACGCAGGTATATATCGCTGGCTTAGAATGAAAAAGTCGTAACTACTACTAACAACCTTTTCAAACATTTGGCTTCTTATGAGCCTATTTTTATGAAAATAGGAACTTGTTATGTTGACCAAACTGAAGTAGAAAAAGCTTCGTTTACCATAAGTAACGAGATTGTCAGACCGTTTTTCTTATTTTCTCAATTGTGCTTTTAAATGACCTCCTCATTCTAAGACAGCGAAATGTAATAACTTTAAATTTATTTCAGTTTTTACATCAGTGTTGTTGATCTTCACAGTTCACTCTGCTGGTAAATATTGTTAAAGAGATACATGTACTCACTCAAATTTTCCCATAATAGGAAATGGATAAAACTTGGTATAAATTTATTGAACCTTTTATCGATTCCGAAATGAAAAGAAAATATAGGGTCACTATGTTTATTTTTTTTGTAAAAATGTTTCATAATATGCAAGTATGGGTCAAATACTTAATCTATGCCTAATCTTAAAAATACTGTTGACATGTATTTGGTTTTTTTTAGTTACATAAAAATTATTTTTCTTATTGTATTATTGTATTTCTCTTGTTTGACAAAGTTTGCTATATTGTTAATAGTGAATTTTACAGATGGTGTAACTTGTTATGCATGTACGGATGTCTCAGATGAGAGTTTGTGTACCAGCAATACAACAACATGTGGCATTGGACAAGTAAGATTTGTGATATACCTTTGTTGATATTAATTACGGTTAATCAATATTATAACAAACGATATAGTGTAAGAGATGTGCACACTAAGACGGTTTAATCAAAGATATGTATGACTACTACAAATACAATGAATAGATTTACCGTCAACCAGTGTGTAGAATCACGTGATCAAATGAATGCAGTTTTACACTCAAAACTATTGCGATTTCGTCTGCTAGCGGTGAGTTTTTTCTTGATTATAACGATCGTGCATTTAATATGGTTATATCATATAGCCTAAAGTACATTCTGTATATGTAAGAATATCCGGCGTGTACCGAGTTCGCTCTTTCGTTAGCTGTTTTTAATCGATGCTCGACCAAATTATTACACTCGGTTGAAAACTGCATTTGGTCGAGCACTACACATGAACACACAATTGATACTATCTCGAAGCAGACAAACTACCAATGATGTAAATCGAACGAAACTATATTTCATGATATATGTACTTATTTATTCTTTCTTCATTACAGTCTTGTTTCAAAACAACACGGCTTATGAAAAATGCGGAGATAATGACTTTAGGCTGCCTAAACAACGATGTAAGTTTGGCTTGTATTATATTGTATGTGTTCATATCGCTGGCTTAGAATGTGAAGGTCGCAAGTGCCACTTACGACCTTATATGTCTACTGCATATTTGAAATCTGCATCATTGGGCGATATATACACATGTACCTTGTCTGGGACAAACAAAGATACATATTGTTGCCGATCGACATAATGTAGACTACTTGTCTCGCTACAAATTGGCATCCTTATGTAAGCCTGGTCATTTTGTTTTCCTGGGCATTGAGCATTTCTTCGACGAGTTTAAAAGCATTTGCGAGCCCATATCACAACCCATACAACGTCAACGAGACATGTCAGTTCCTAATTCGGGGATGGAGTAATATGTCGTAACACGGCATAACACAAAGTGTTCTCCCAATGTGACTGATGTGGAATGCAGACACACTTTCTGGTTGGAATTATCACTTATGAGTTTCATCTTCAGAGTCTGCCTCTTTGGAACCAGATAATATAGTCACTTATTATTGTTAGGCCGTATAATTTTCAGATAACATTAAGAAAGCATCAATGGATATTATTGCCGATTTTCATGATAATATACTAATGTAAACTAACTTTTTTCAAACATTTAAAAACTGTTGCGTTTTTAAAGTCTCTCACTGTATTCTTGTAAGTACTGTATTCTCAATAAGATATATATGATGTCATATAAAGCAAGGAAGTGTCATAATACAGGAAGTTACAGAGTACCTCGTATGTATAGTCATGTAGGTTAATAAGCACCATTGTTCTGTAACAGGATTGTTCGAGTGTTTCTGGGGCAAGCAGTATAGTTGGAAGGGATCTATACAAACGTCAAGGTCAAACGTGTAAGGAGTGCTGTTCTACAGATCTATGTAATACACAAATATGTCATCACCAGAAACGTAAGTTAAACTGTAGACCACTTAAATGTTCAACATAACACATACTTTAACACAATCATTGTCCCGTTGTTCATCATCATATTTCCAATGGCACGGAAGCGACATCATCTGTGTTAGTTATACGCAAGCTTTTAGCGCGGTTGTTTATTGAAAGTGTGCACATACAAATATACTCGTACTGTGATGTGTAAGTTCGTTTAAATTATGTTGTAGTTATATTCTCCATCAAAAATAAATATTTTAACAACGTAAATTTCGCATTAACACCCATTTAAAAAGCAAGACACCGTTTATCTTAAAATATTTAATTGATTGCTTCTTAATAAAACTCATTTCAGCTACTGCGTGTATTAATGATGAAACAGTTGACTGTGCAAGATTAGATAGCATCTTCAATATATGTAATGATGTACAGCATGCAAAGAACGTATGTCCTAGGTTCTGCAAACTATGTGCTGTTGGTAAGTTAATATACAAGTCCTAAATGAATGTTGTTACTATGTTTTACAATATGGGTAGAAATTTAATTACTTTCGGTTACCTTATAACCAATGTTTCAATATTGCTATATCATTTTTACCAACCCCCCCCCCCAAAGTTTTCGGAAGGTGACATGGTAAAGTCCCAGCCCGTCCATCAGTGTGTCCGTCATTAAGTCCGTCCGTCTGTACGTCCGTCACAAAATTTTGTCTGGAACATATCGTAAAAAGGATTAAATACACTGACGTGAAACTTATAATTTAAATAGATGACAAGTTGGAGAAGTGAAGTGCAGTGACCAAGAACCATAATTATATATATATTATTTTTTTAACTATCTACCTTAAATTTTCTTAATGTACAGGGTTTACCTTCGAATTTATGTAAGGGATATACTTGGAACTTTAAATAAAAATACATGGCGTCTTTGAGAAGTGCAGTGACCAATAACCACACTTCTATCTATATTTATTATTCTTTATAAGTATTCGCAATGATGTTTTTGAAAATGACATTGAGAAGAACTAAGTTTGACATTGAGGAGAATTCAGTTATCAAAAACAGTAATTGTGCCATGCTTTTTAGCTACCATTTGTTACATTTATATATATATTTTTAGTAACGATTGAAATTGAAATTATTCGATATAGTTCAGTTTTTTATCATCTTATTTTATATATCTCCTTGTTTTCATTTCACAATACATATTATTTAGAGAAAAATATGTATCGCATGTTTCCGATGCGCAAATAATGGGCCATTTATATTTAAATCCAGGCAAGAACTGACCAAAAGGTTTATATCATCCAAGTAACTGGTCAAATTAATTAACAAAATGTAAACATATGCAATTCAATATCCTCTACAGTCATAAGAAAGCTGACTGGCAAAAAAGTCTGTAGTCGTCTCGTTTAATTATCTTTATTGTTATTTAAGTTGACGGTGAATGGAGTACCTGGACAGGATGGTCACATTGTGATGTGTCCTGTAACAATGGTACGGAAACGCGTACTAGATCATGTACGAACCCACAACCAGCACATGGTGGACTTAACTGTATTGGAGGCAGGCAAGAGATGCGATCTTGTTACAAGGCAACTGTATGTCCTGGTAAGATTTTTAGTGTTCAAAACCTGGATTTTTGGTTTTGTTATTCTTTCAAAGTTTTGGCCAATATTACAATTCAATTTGACTTAGCATATTAAACGAAAACCAAAACATGTTCCAGATGGCCGCTTGAAAACCTTTAAACATTCAATATCTTATCAAAGGTAGTTATTATTTTGCGAGACAGGAGCATCTTTCAAATATAAAGGAATCGTCTGCTAAAAGGAAGCTATTTGTCGATTAACATAGTGTCCGTATTTGGACTTCAACTTCAATGTGGTTACTCGTCAAAATCCGCAAGTAGACATTGAAGTCCTCACAGATCTTGATTTCTTTTTTGAACTGCTGGGTTTCGATTATCCCGAGTATTCGTGCTTGCATCGTTATACATACTATAGAATAGTAAAGCCATTCGTAAAAACTGAGCATTTGCTTGTATTGATAATAAATTGTTATTGTTCCAATCAAGACATTTTCCATTCAAAACAAAGAACCTTACAATACATGAATACTTGGACGTTAAAAAACTGTTGACGTATTGGTTGAGTCTATAAAGATACATTGTATATCTGGACGGAGCTGTTTCCACTGACCTATTTACGTATAATGAATATATCGAACTCATTCAAGTAATACGGAGAAACAATATTTATTGCAGTCAACGGAGGTTGGGCAACATGGACTCATTGGGGATCATGTTCCGTTTCATGTGAAACAGGGATACAACAACGTCAAAGGACATGTACGAATCCGAAACCGGCATATTATGGAGACCATTGTTTTGGTCCTAATGTTGAGTCAAAGTTATGTACGGAGGTGGCTTGCAACGGTAGGGTTTCATACCTTTATCAATTTTTTATGAGTCAGACACTATCGGCTAAATATGGAAGTAGTACAGGTTGCATGAGTATATCAATCTTTTACCAAAATACGCATCGGTGTTGGCAAATTTGAATGAGTATCCAAAATGTTACCTAGTGACCTAGTTTAAGACCTCGGAAGAACATAAAGTCCACATCAAAAACGTAACCGTTAATGACCATACATGTTAATCTACATTACAACCAACAAATGGTGATCTCTGAATGAAGCAACCAAAAGAAAAAATATAAATAATGCCAACACATTGACCTCCGCCCCCCAGCAAACTAGGCATGCTGCAGCATTAAAACCAGGAAACTAACATATCATATTTCTAGCATTATATTGTTCTAAAAGGCTGAAAAACATTAACGGATAACTATGCTCATTAAATTCAAACTGAACAATAGGACCAAATGTATCCCATATATCTTTCATGGCGAAAGGACCATGGTGTTTTCGTCCAAGTTAGAAATCTTTAGGAAAAAGAAACATTGATTACACACAATGACAGTTTATACTATTTGTTTGATTTTTCAATCAATCGTCTGCTTCCTCCATATTAACAGTATCATCAGTGAATAATATTGAAAACGATTTCAATTCAAAATACCTTCACAACTAAAACTAGTCAAAATATAATATTTCTTAATATCATTCAGATACATAGAAAACTAGAATGTTGATCATAATTATCTTGTCTTACCCATAGAAAACATGAAATAACTTTATTACTCACAGTATTATTTAATATTTTGCTTGACATTACCTATTCATATATATATTTGATTGTATTAAGACTATTTCCCTTATGCCCAATTTAAGAAGATTGTACCAAATAATATCCCTTACCAAAGAGTCAAACGCTTAAAGATATATGTATAGATAGATAGTTTGCTTAATCATCGTGATTATGTAATACAGTAAATACACCCCTCTTATTTTCTCTCTTCTGAAAACCCCCTCTCTTCTTAAGACATCTCTCAAAAACATTTTGAAGAAACCGCCAAACTATTGATGGAATTGTTGCAGTGAGTATTTTTAATAATGTCGTTTATATGTTCCTTACAGATGGTGGGTGGTCGTCGTGGTCATCTTGGGGTCAGTGCAGTAAAACTTGTGGGGTCGGCATGCGTTCACAATCAAGAATATGTAACAATCCTCGTCCATCACAAAATGGCCAATATTGTATTGGTGATCCAATACATGTAGACACTTGTGTAATTAAACAGAATTGCAATGGAACAAGTAAGCTATTATCCACTTTATTATATGATTATGGATAAAAGAGATTTATGCAAGTTCCTAGGCTACACACACACACTTTTAAAGCTCACTTTGAGGGCATTGCTTAAAACTCTAATTGATTGCAATATGCCATTTTAAAATGACAGAAGTGTATATATACAACAGCCTTTTTAAACTAAAATTGTGAATCCGCAAAGATGGGGTTTTTTAAGTAAAACAAAACTTTGGATTTTAAAGCTTTATTCCTTTGTTGAAGCTCATGGATATTTAGTAGCTACTACTAATGGCCGTAGCCCGTACTGTTCCCGACTGACATAAAACCCGTTATGCTCTCCTGGGTAGAGAATAACGATATGCTTTATAGTATCTTTAGTCTGAAAATATTCACAGTTTTCGAAGCTGGTTTGATTATCGTACAGAACAAGGACTGTTACCACAAAGATCTCGAGTCTTTAAATTTTGGTAGCGTATTAAAGGCACTCAACACCAGTTGGTAAATTGCAAAATGTATCAAAAAGTTCTCTTCAAATCGCATTTAGACTGGACCAAAAATACATTATATACTAGTAACTTCTAACGAGTCAAGCTATATTTAATGGCATTGACTAATACCAATTGTCGTATTTATTAAGTTGTACGTTTGAATGTTCTTGGTTGCAAACTATGTAAAAACATAAACATGCAATCCAATATGCTTTAGAATATGCTGATTGTTCCGAGATAAAAGCCCACGACATCCATGTGCAAGATGGTATTTTTGAGGTCACACTATGGAAATCACACCGTACAATAAAAGTATATTGTGATATGACAACAGACGGGGGCGGCTGGACAGTAAGTTGAAACTAAAATATGACATTATAGGCAATTAACTTACTTTATACCATTTTGATAACACACTTCAACTTCTCTCCTAATTAACCTTCTCGACAAATAAAGCCCATTTTTTGCAGTGCAACCGAACGATCAGATGTAGAATCAATTTGACCTCAAAAGATGAATTAATTATTATGACCGAATAATATTTAAAATGAAAAATACCATGCCTATTGTAAGAAAAATTCTTCAAGCAACTATTTTTTTTCTAGCCAAGAAATACCAGACAAAAACGAAACTTATTCATTAAACATGTGGTATAGCTAGTTTGCGATAGAAAATAATCGTGTTTTTTTTAAACATTTCTCTGTAATTAATAAACCTACATGTCTGAAATCTACCTAATACACACTGAAATTTAAGCAACATCCGAATTCAGTTAAAAAAACTTTTGTTCATAAGTTCTATGTTAAATATTTGTAGTTTTGTTTGAAATATAAAGTTCGAAGACTTGATACATGTACTTGCAACAGCCAATTTTACGGTCAAGTGATACGCCTAACGGTATATTTACGTACTTGCATCCTACTTAATATAACACACACGAGGTCCGTCTGTGAATCTGACGAAGTACCTGTTATTGCTGTACATTGTTTACATGCGACACACCTACATGTATAACCTTAATCATACGGACCTCCTAATTCTCGTCTTCAAAACACTAATGTCAATCCCGACAATCATGGGCTGTAACGGTTAAATAATTGATAATAAACTATCAATGGAAAACCAGTTTACCTCCCTTCTTTAAACTGTCCATGTACATGTAATTTTAATATATAATAAAGAATAAATGTCTTGTAATAGGTGACTAAAATTATGGAACTCGGAATGGGGGTAGGAAGGAAGTTATTGTAGTTCTGTGTAATTTGTTACCAAAATATGTTGAATAGATTTTCATAAATGTTACAAAAACAAACAAAAAATTTTCTATCGTAAACTAGCTATAAATAAAACGCGTTTATTTGTGTCTACTAGCTCACCATAACAATCTATAATCATTTTCAAATTTTCTTTTGCGGACGAACACAAACACCCTTTTATATTTATTACCAAGAATTACATAACATCAATGTTATGATACAAATAAATCTTACAATTGTCGTCAAACATGGGCATATAGGCGGTGTTTTCTTCAGATTGTGGGATAATAAAGGGCGCTACGGAAAATACGCATGTGTTTGAATGTTTGTCAATCATATGTTATAATGAATCAGACAAGCGTTATCAACTTATCAATTGACATGAACTTATATTAGACTTGGTCATTAAATATTACTAAGTTCGCCAAAGGATTGCTTGATAAATTTTCTAAAACTCGTTTAATATCAGTTTACTAGTATATCAATTGACAACTCGTGATATATCCTCTATATCCTCATGACATTCATTTGTTACAGGTGTTCCAAAATCGATATGACGGTTCAGTTGACTTCTTCCGTAATTTTACCCAGTATGAGAATGGATTTGGAGACCTGAACACCGAATTCTGGTTAGGTAAGTATCAAATCCGTCCCAAAGGACAATCAAGTTCACTGCATGAATTATGTACCTTATATTTCCTTTCACTTGCTTCATTCTGTACTGGTACAGAGTTTTCTGTTCTCTCATCAACCCTGACGTACATTGAAGTGTATCGATAGTTTTAAACAAAAATGTTACATCAGGAGTGTATACAAACGTTTTGGTACAATAACTAACATCCAGTACAGTCGTTTAGAATTCGACTTCGTTTTTTTGGACAAGTTACATTCCTATATGGGTCAGATGATCGACCCATCATGTCTATGACTGCCTTGGAAGACAGTAAGAAGAGATTATTGGCTCGGGTGTAGAAAAGTTAAACATAATTGTATCATCAAAGGTTTACAACAACGAACGTTGTATAAAAGTGATATACTATTACGAAATAACAATATGAAACAAGAGCCATGACCACAAGGCCGTTCCCACCGACTGCAATTGCTTGTGTATGTGAACATTTGTTTTCTAGAGCAGAATCATAACTCTATCAGTATCTTAAATGGTAACCAAGATACGCTCCGGACAAAATTCGATTCTGTTAATACTAAAGGGGAGATAATTTAAAATTTAAGACAGACACAGAGTTATGGTCCTTGCCCTTCTTCAAGTAGCCATCTATTTATATTTCAAGTTTCAAGTCAACATGTTAAATGGTTTTGAAGATATGGTACGGACAAAATTTTATTATAAAAAAACTAAAGGGGGGGGGTTCAAAATTTCAGACTGACATAGTTATGGTTCTTCGTTACTGCACTTCTCCAAGTTGCCATCTATTTATATTCCAAGTTTTAAGTCGATATCTTAAACAGTTTTCAAGATATGATCCGGACAAAAGTTGTGATGGACGGACAGACGTACAGACGGACGGACAGAGAATATAACCATATCCCTGCCGAATTTGTTAAAAATATAAAACTTGATTTATAGCGTGAACTTGTGACCCTGAATGAATCAATTCAGCTATTGTGCCTGCATTATTTCCAACCAGTCGGTGATTCAAATATTTCCACTAAAGTTTTGTCATAGTATAAGCCGAATACACAGTGTATACTTAAAAGTAGTTTATACCACTAAGGGCCCTATGGGCTTTTTGTCGGGCTATATACACCACTTGGGCTGACTAGCCAGTCTGTATAGGACCTGGTGTCATGTGAACTATATTTTATGTCCTGAATGCGTCTTTATAACCTGGAATGTTGCTATTATAATTTGATATTCAAATCAAACACATACATGCCGTGTGTTACAGTTTGGTTTATTAATGTATTTACATCTCGTCAACACAATACAGATAATACATACACATTACATGTAACATTTCAACTCTTTTAACTATTCGTTGTCGTTTTTCAACAGGACTTGACTATATACAAGAGATGACCACACAGTATACCAACGACTTACGAATAGAATTGATGGCGGCCAACCTGACCACGGCGTATGAAACGTTGACTAACTTTTCGATCTCGTTACCGAGCTATGTTCTCCATTTAGGTAGCACCATCTCTTCAAATAACAGTAAGTAGAAATAAGTCTTTAATTATATACATAATTATATACGTATATGCATACAACAAAAATAATCCAATTGGTAAACGGTGATTGAGGCATTATACAGATAATAGTCTAGTCTAGATACATATTATTTTGGCATTTTCAAAATCATTCCCAAACTATCTTATGTTTATGATACATATCGCTGGCTTAGAATGACAACGTTGTCAATACTTCATCAATATTGTGAGAAAACAAGAAACTACTCCATGTGTCTAAACATTACCCTTCACTTCAAAAGCTTTTTCAACTTCAATTTGTTCAACATGACAAGCTCCGAATTTCATGAAAATAGACTCATAATAAGTGCCTTCTTTTGAAGATTTCATTGTACTAATCAGTAGTATACCGTGTTACTTACGCCCTTCTCATTTTAAGCCAGAGATATAATGTATAAACTTATCACGTCTTTAACATAAAGTGCCAGTATTTCAATATTGTTAACAAACAGAAATACATGGTTTGAAATATCCATGAGCATCACATTGTCGTAATCACATAAAAGCTTGCATTCTAGCATTTATTTGTACTGCATAGAATTATACTGCAAGACATCTATTTGTTCTGTATACATGACGTTACGCACGAAGTTGCGAGAAATGTCGAAATACGTGAGTAGCACACGCAGGAAATGTAGTAGTGCGCTTTTTATTGAGAATACATAAATAAATAAGATATCAAACTATTCAGAAATGAAAATGTAATATCTCTAATGCATTCAAACGAGATAAATTATTAATCACCACTATTCGTAATTATTAAGCTATAGTTGATGCGCGGATGTTTAAACGTAATATGATTTCCCCGTTCAATGAACAAAACATAGTACATCTTTTTTATTCTGCCATTAAATTTGACCATTATACTGACATGAAATGGTGTTATACGTATATGAAGGCAGAAATGACAAGACAATACATTTGTTTGATGATTCATAAAATGTCCCAAATGATAGATTCATAAGTAAAATGGTCGACTGGATGTGAAAGAAGTTGTTTCAGAAAGAAATCATGGCAAGAAAATATGATATGTATAATGCATTTAATGAAATCTCATTTGATAACGATTACGTTAGTATCATCTGCCTAAAAATATATAATATAAGCATCGCGAAATATTTGTTTGAAAAAGTCACGGCGACATTTTTAAATAATTTTCATCGATATCGATAAAGTTGTGCATTTTCAAAGCAAAAAAATACAATTCCGTTGTGTGTATAAAAACGGTATCGCGGATATGTACGACTCATTTTCTTTTGCAGTAATTTGTGTTGTAATAAATGCAAAACTATAAAAGTTATAGTTATAGAACTAGGTCTAGTTACGGCGCAAAACTGACAAAACGTGAGAGTTGACGTTATAATTTGCAAATAAGCTTTGCCCATCATTTTATATTTAATTGTTTGCTTTGTTTCGATTGAATTACACCCGACATCGTACTTTAATCATTTTTAGAGGGAATGTATTTGAAATATTTTTGCTTACGGAATAATTATGAAAAATTCACAATTTTTCTTCGCATAATTATTGGATGGTGCCCGTGATGAGTTCGTAGCAATATAACCCAATAAAAATAGTAAATCCAATCATTAAAAATATTTTAAAGAGCTATCAAATGCAGACCAAATGAAAGACTACCGTGGAAGGTATATGGGGTAATCGTTTTCCTCGGTGTTCGCATGTGATTGAAGGATTATACTTTAATAGAACTAATCATGCCAATTGAAGACTCATAAAGGATAAAACAGTTCTGTTTCTTGTGATGAATATGGTTTAAATTGTGTCATTACATGAATGTCAAACCAGGATTTAATCAAGTTGCATCTCGACAGCAAACAAACAAATGTTGCGTTATGTAAACACAATATACAATTTTAAACAGATAAAAAGCATGTGTAAAAGTAAAATTATTGCATCTGTTTACATCATTATTGGTATTTTCTTTCATTTAAATGACAATCCAAATAGACGATATATTCGCAAATTTGTCTGCGTAAAGTAAAAAGTATTACATCCATGAACAACCGAATATTCATCATTCAATGATAATGTTTATTATCTACACATCTAATCAATACTCTTGATAACAGCTAAAACTACAACACGTAGCAATATGTGTGGCATATATTTTGAAATAAAATAACGTCAACATCATGCATGTTACAGAAAGGTATCGCAACATCGTGCGTAACGTCAATTGTTTTGTACTGCATGCCATGTATTTGTACTTCATGCAATGTATTTGTACTTCATGCAATGTATTTGTACTTCATGTAATGTATGCGTACTGCATGTAATGTATTTGTACTTCATGCAATGTATTTGTACTTCATGCAATGTATGCGTACTGCATGTCATGTATTAGTACTTCATGCAATGTATTTGTACTTCATGCAATGTATGCGTACTGCATGACATGTATTTGTACTTCATGCAATGTATTTGTACTTCATGCAATGTATGCGTACTTCATGCAATGTATTTGTACTGCATGTAATGTATTTGTACTTCATGCAATGTATTTGTACTTCATGCAATGTATTTGTACTTCATGCAATGTATTTGTACTTCATGCAATGTATTTGTACTTCATGACATGTATTTGTACTTCATGCAATGTATTTGTACTTCATGCAATGTATTTGTACTTCATGCAATGTATTTGCACTGCATGTAATGTATTTGTACTTCATGCAATGTATTTGTACTTCATGCAATGTATTTGTACTTCATGCAATGTATTTGTACTGCATGTAATGTATTTGTACTGTATGTAATGTATATATACTGTATGACATCTTTTTGTTCTGTATACAATATATTTGTTCTGCATGCAATGTATTTGTACTGCATGCAATGTATTTCTACTGCATGCAATGTATGCGTACTCATGTAATGTATGCGTACTGAATGTTTTATGGATCTATATCAATATATTGATCATTGTTTATACAACATCTGCTGAATACGATGTTAGATATTGGTTAAAATATGTTAAAGAATACAAATGTACTTGTACATATTGGAATAGCATATATTAAAGGATTCAAATTGTACTTGTACATGTTGTGAAAGCGTTATTGCGACATTATTATTTCCGTTCTATAACAGTTACTCTTAATGTAACATATGTAACAAATGTTTTTATGGAATTATGTTTCCTATTGATTCACCACAGTGTTAATTTTGTTCTTTTCTTCAGTTGGCAGCTCCTATAGTTTCGGTCCTGACGCCAATGGCCATGGTTTCACCACATACGATCACGATGTTGATTCTGACTCCGGTAATTGTGCCTCATGGTATCATGGTGCATGGTGGTACAATAATTGCTATTATGCGAACCTGAACGGACACTACCTCACACCGGGTACGGTTGGTGGTATAGGGATGAACTATAACAGTTTCATCCTCAACACATCACTGAAACAATCTAGAATGGCGTTCCGTCGTACCTGAATGTAGTTTTGCTATCACATTATTCAAGGTGAACTAAAAACGATATCAATCCATTAATTATATATAAACTGCTGTATAAACCGTAGCTATCACATTATTCATGGTGAACTAAACATGTCATCAATCCATTTATTATATATAAACTGTTGTATAAACGGTAGCTATCACATTATTCATGGTGAACTAAACATGTCATCAATCCATTTATTATATATAAACTGCTGTATAAACCGTAGTAGTATTACCTTGTTCATGTTGTATAAATATGTATATCATGTATTGTAACAGTAAGTGACAAAGTTTTTTTGGAGCTAGTTAACAAACTCTTCAATGTGAAATTACAACAAACACATCATTAATCCTATTGTAAAAATAAATGTATGTACAGTGTAAATTATGTATTATAATATATCACATGAACTTCCTTGTATCCGGGTTAGTATAAAAATTCGTTTAAGTAGCAAAGTCATCATTTTTAATATAAGCGACTTAATGTATATTAGCGACTTAATGTATATTAGCGACTTAATGTATATAAGCGACTTAATGTATATTAGCGACTGTATGTATATTAGCGACTTAATATATATACATGTTTGAAGTTATATAGAACATTCATGCTCTCTCAATAGAAAGATGCGTTCTTTACGGTAATAGTGTCATATGATATAATTAATCTAACACTCTATGTCAATTGATATATTTATATAAAACTCGTTCTGGAAATTTTATTATGAGTAAATGCTCATTTTAAATTGTATTTCTATTGTATATGCAGCAATCATAAATGAATTTAGAACTTTTAATTATACCATTATCTTACCCTACACTGTTATAAAACCATACGAAAGCATGTCTGTTACATGAAACAAACATACGCATAGTTACGTATTCTTTTATTATCATCAGTAATAATACAATATAAGTATATATGTTATGAATAGTTTGAAATTAAAAATGTCTTCTTGCTCTCACTAGATTTTCTGTAGTTTATTTTATATATTGCCCAAACTAGTTTCGCCTTATTTGCTCATCAGTGTGGCTGAAATATATGATATAAATAGACAGAGACATACATAAGTCCTAGCATGGTACGAATACATTATATCTACATGGCTAGTAAATGTTGAATCGTCCCATGACAGGATAATGTGAAACTATGTTGTTGTTGTTTTTATGCCCCTATCTTTCATGAGGGGGCACATTACTTTGCTAATGTTTGTCGGTAGATCATCCATCGGCAGACCTAATGGTTGCCGTTAAATAACTCAAGAAAGCTTTGCCATAGGATCTTCAAACTTTACATTGGTGGTTGATCAACAACTGAAGATTTTGATACTTTATTTTTTCGTGAGTACATCGCCGAGGAAAGATGCTGAGTGGGACCTAGGCTTTATACATGTATGATTGGTTTATGTCTTGTTGTACATACTATACCACATACTTGTTACATGATAGAAAGCACATGTTTTATCCAAGGGTCTTGTCAACAGGATCGTGTGGAAAGTAATATCAGTAGCTCGTCCAATCAATCCGAGGACAGAATCCTATTACTGAAATAATAGTCGTAACATAATCATAAATAGAACACTACCTCACCGTCGCCTGAACTTTGATACAAGACTGACATACAACAAACAATAATACACAAACAACAAACACTCGGATATCATGTTACGTTTCTCCCTTATAGTGTCAAGGTACCATACAGTAAACGTGGCAACCCCCACCTCCCCTCAGGTTGAACTTAGCAACCAGACAGATTGATAATACAATGAGATATCGTGTCAAACGTCCCTCATAATTTCAAGGAACCATACATTAGAAACACTCACCTCGTCCCCAGTGGAACTATGCAACCAAACAGATGGGCATCAACATAAGTTTCACAGAAACATAAAGTATACCAGAAAACACCCACCTCGCCCCAGTACACTATGCAACCAGACAGATGGATAATACAATAAGATATCGTGTCACGCTTTTCCCTCAAATTTTGAAGGAACCATATACCTCGTCCCAGTGGAACTATGCAACCAGACAGATGGGCATCAATATAAGTTTCACAGAAACATTAAATACAAGAGAAAACATCCACCTCACCCTCTGGTTGAACTGTGATACAAACCAGTAACAGAAACAAACACTCGCATGTTTCATCGAGTTACTTGTCTCCCTTGTAATTCAATTTTATATTTTACAACAGTAACATATTTACAATACTGCAATCATCCATATGGTTAGATATGAACCTTAAAATGAGTAACAATATCCCATTGTTGTCGCTAATGGTGTAGCAAATAATGACACATTATCCAATAATTACACAGGCACACATTGATAAAATAAACATGCATGAAACAAAATATTCGGACACTCGCTCTCACTCTCTTGTGGTAAATATATAAGAGAGGAAGAGTCCGAAATATTTTATTTCAAGCTTATTTATTAAATCGATGGAACCGTGTACCTGTGAATAATTTAACCAGTAGACTGACATGATAAAGGTGATGTTTTCTACTGTTGATAGACTAACAGTGTGATATTCTTCCCTAGGTGTATGTAGGCTACTTGAGTAATACAAATGTCGTCTCCCTACAGCTATAATAGTTTGACATAAACGTATAACTTTTATTCACCCAATTCTGTATTGCATAAGACATAAGTATATGTCTTTATTTATGTACAACAATACAAATATAAATTAAAAACTCAACATATTTATGCTATATTGGATTAATAGTATTTAATATGTAAACATTACGTCACAATGGTCATCATAATTCAGTCATATGAGGAGTATGCAGTTACATTGTGATTACCAGGTATACTCATCAGTTAACTTGAAGTACCTATATATGCTGTGCGTTAAACAGGTCATACGTGTACCAGTTTAATGTCTTTGTGGAACTAAGTCATAGGCATGTGTCTCAATTAGTTATTTTTCATAGTCACCGCAAGTCCATCAGTGTATCTTAAAAGAAAAAAAGGTAGAAAACTCATCCACAACGGAACTGGAAACAGTTGGAATTATTTCCCTTAGCCGTACCATTACGTTCTTCTAATATACACTCATGGACTCAAAAAGAAATTACGCACACTAGAAATCAAAAGCCTAAGAATTAGGTCGGTTCTTGTTTTCGTCTTTCGATCGTAAGTTACGTGTGATTTCTATCGCAATAAATCATACAGTGATTAGATTTATACGTAGTCTTTATATTATCCCATATGCGTGCAATTTCTCATGATTTAGAAGACCATCACTGAAGATATAGAACAAAACAAACCAACAGGTCAAAATGAAAGTCTGTCGTTTTACACACACACTTACAGATAAGATTGTGAAACACAACAGCTTAGTTGAATTTATATTACACCACACCCATAACAAAACGTTTTAAAGACAAATACTGGTAGTATTGTGGTTATTCCGAGGCGGTCTTATTGCAGAGGTTAAACTAATGTTTAAAACAAAAACAAACCAATCAAACACATGACGTACATATCGACATGTTGTAAACGCAACAAATGCCGATCTTGCCATGTTTCTATATTAAGATATGGTGTGTGTATATTTGGAACTTTGGTAAATCTGACAATCTGTCTGAAACTTGTGTCGGTGGCTACGCAGTATAAACGGGTGTATATAATTATTTAAACCTCTCGGCAAAGATATCCCATAACATTGGAAGCACTTATTTCCAATGGGGTCATGTACGTGACGTACATTGCTGACAGAACAGTAAGTAGATGAGACAGTGGTATGATACAATGTATATGTGTATAAAATACAATTATTTAAACCTCTAGGTCAAGGGTAACCCATAAAACAGCAAACACTTATTTCCAATTGGGTCCCGTGCTTTGCTGAAAGAACTGTAAATATTAGAGACATTGGTGTGGTACAAGGTATCCGGGTGCGCTGTCCTAGATCTTTCCGAAGAGACACCATTGGTCTTTAACGTGTCCGGTGTATAGCACTGATACACGTTCGAGACAACTAGTATCTATGAATTGGCAACCAGTTTATCTCTAGTTGGGCGGAAACACCGAAAAATGTTTCAAAAATGAAAGTGCCCCGGCCGAGGATGATGTCTGCTCGACCGTATCTATGAGGTTTTGTATTGTATATGTGCTACTAGGAATAGTATAAAAATTAGTTCATTAAGAACTATGTTGATAAGGTTACTTTTAATGGGAATTCGTCCTTGTGAATGTAGGATGTCATCATAGATAAGAACACGGTTTAAATCTCCTACATGTATATAGACTCAACAATAGTTGACTTACGGTCGTTCACAAATTGTAGTACATGTATTTTTCATTCCTTATAATTGCTTTATTAACTTGTATACAGTAAAACTTCTCGATGACTAATCGAGACAGGTAAAATACTCGAGATAAACACGGTGCTCGAAATAACCAAATGGAATGTATTAATGATACAAATTGATACACTTTTAAATCTTGCTCGAGATAGGCCAGGTGATCATGAAATCGATGCTCATCATAACGAAATTTTACTGTATATATAAACCAAATGTTTTATAAATAATTAATGTTTAAAAAATTTACATGCCACTAACTTCCTTAAAAACGTGTACATTATTTCTGTAAGCGAGACATTTACTCAGAAAATGATTGATGTCAGACTAGTTCAGATTTGCATAACTACATACACAGTTAAATATACGTCACAGCTGATTGCCTGAAGACTAAAAATCGTAAAAACACACAACGAGAGATTAACATGAATCTGCTACTGTAAACTGAACAAATTTGCAGCAATAAATATTAGAGTAATGGTAAACCATCTTAATAAAAATAAAGCAATGCTGCATTAATTTTAATTATTGTCTAGGTTGAAATAAATACTACAAACAAATAATCACAATTTATCTACACACAATTGATTATAGAGCAATGGCTTATCTTTATTGCTGTCGACCAAGTTGGGAGCAAAATCCATCAAAATTGTAAGATTTTACAATGTTGGTTATCAGTAGGAATCTAGCAAATCTATAAACAATATATAAAAAGTTTATAACATACATTGTGCAACCAAAAAAATCTTGCAGTATTATGATACAAAGTTCGAAAAGCAGTAATAACTTTATATTTATTTTCATAAACACATGTGATGCACCTAAGAATCATTTGAATACATCATTATATTGTAATTAATATATCATTAACTATAGCCCTATGAAAATGAATGTTTGAATTATAATAACATATTACGTCAATTCATTACGTTGCTGCTATAATTAAGATACAAACAATTTTTAATACATTGTATCTATATATGGTAATATCAATGGAGCAGTTTCAGATATACAGTGCCCACCACAAATAAGAACCCAGACGTTATTTACCCATTTTTGATGATTGGGTATTTGTTTTGTTGATCAAATGTAAAGACAATACATTGATTGCTATCCTAGATGTAAAATGTTAAGTTTTTTGCCGAGCTTGAAGGGCAACTTGTTCATGAAAATGCGGAAACGCAGCCCCTTTGACCCCTTGGTTATTTGAATCAGAACAATTTCTTCTTTATTTCTATCCTATTTTCTCTATCTCATACTCCAACTCCATACTCCGTGCTCCAACTAGTACTCCATGGAGTAACGTACTCCAACCGTGATTATAAACATTCTTGATCACGTACCCGATGGAGTACGGATTCTTAGTCGTAAAATAGCTGTAACTTTTTTATTTATGAACAAAAACATGTTTTAAGGGAGTTTATTTTCTTAGTTAGATCATTTGCTACAAGTTGTTGTTTGTTTTAATGAAAAATTCTGAAAACATTTTTTTTTTACTTTTTCAGGTAACTGACCAAAACTGGGGCCGGGGTTAACAAGATAAATATGTAAAATTTATGATCAAATTTAGCATAAATTTACTCTCCCAAATGATATTATTTTACCTTTGTAGTCCATAGTTGGCCTGCTGGCTAGACCTACCAAAAAAGCGAAAAACAGCGAGTATGACTCCGAGACACCTGTGGAGCATTCTCAGAAAACATACTCTATGCTCCAATTGGAGCACGTTCTCCGACCCAGAAAGTTTATAATCAAGGTTTCTTGAGAATGTGTTCCAATTGGAGTATGTAGTATGAGTTGGAGCATGGAGTACACTCTCCAATGTTTATAATCACGGGGCCGGACGAACAGTTATTGAGTAATTAAAAAATATATAATTCTTCCATCTGTCAAAAAGTGTATACTTATGTTTGGTGGGCACTGTATATAAGAATTTTAACACGATCCGTTTGAAAGTAAACATTAATTTTATAAAGATTTTGATGACATGAATAACAATCGTCTATTGTTTTTAAAAACCAAATGGAGACAAATAATATGCACATACATACCTTTGCGCATTAAGCCTTAATCTATGAATGTGGAAAATGATTGCTTATGTAATCTTAGCATTTATATGTTGTATTAATAGTTTCCTGATTTTTACTCAATATACAAGACATGTTTTGCTCATGATTGTGATAACCATTGTCTCTCTGAAAATCATTTTACTTTTTGTCGAAATAGAATCAGATAAAGTACACATTTTTGATTGATAAACATTGTCCTCTTACAAGCGTTATAAGATAGTTTTGCAAAGGCTAAGCCTCGGATAATTTCTTGTATGTTCTTACAAAACTATCCTATAACGCTTGTAAGAGGACACTATTGATCAAAAACTAGCACTGTATCTATTACATATTGTATAAGGTTATTGAAAATAGTTATGCATGAAACGGACCAATATTCATTGCTTTTACTATACAATATTGTAAACTGTTTCACGTCTAGCAAGGAAACATCTGGCACCATTTTTATATCGTCGTTGGTATGACACGGCCTGGGATCGAACCCAGGACCTCCTGCACTCGACGCGAACGATCAGCCACTAGGCCGTGTTGAAATTATAGTACATAACATCCATATCAAAATGTTTTTAAAAACAAATAATGTGGTCGTTGTTTCGAGGCGGTCTTACTGCAGTGGTTATACTAATGGATTATATTCAACAACTATCGAACATATTATGTTCATATTGACTTTGTTGTAAGTGGAGCAAATGCCAATTTTGCTATGCTACTTTTTTAACAGACGGAGTGTATATAATTGGATCTTTGGTAAATCTGATTATCTGACTGTGTTGGTGTCAAGGCGATATATATTTATAATATATTATTATGTAAACCTCTCGATCAAGGATATCACATTAAATTTGATGAATTTATTTCCAATGAGGTCATGTGCTTGCCAAGCGTAGGAGAAACACCACGTGGTGTGATACAAGATATCCGGGCACGTGGTCCTAGCTCTACCGAAGAGACAGATTGGATCTTTAACGTGTACCAATACACACGAGCCTACCTATGGGTTGACAATCAATTCATCTCTAGTTGGATTGGTTAACGTTGAACGCGTTTCAGAAATAACCAAGTGCCCCGGTCGAGGATCGAACCCTGGACATCTCGGTCAGTGGTCAAGCAGGCTATCTGCTCGACCACCGTGCTATCCGATGGTGCCGTATCTGTGAGGCATTGGATTGTCTGTACGTTATAGTATTAAAATTCGTTCATGATGAAACCTTTGATAAGGTAACTTTAAATAGAGAGTCGTCCTTGTAAATGTTGGTTGTCATAGATAAGAACACGATCTAAATATTATACATGTATACAGACTCAACAATATTTGAAAATATGGTCGTTCACCAATAACAGTTTTCATTCTTTATAATTGCTTTATTAACTTGTAACGTATACATTTTGTATTATCTATAAATCAAATTTTTATGAATAATAAATGTTTAAAATTTATGTTGCATGAGGTTAATACAAATAGTAAAAGATAAAACTGGCCAAAATTACCTTTATTATACTATGCATTTTCGCCCATTACATCACATAACTGAATGTTGAAAACTTGCGTGCGTATAACTCAAGCAGGTGTCATTATGGGAAGCGGTGACCTTGATGTAAGGCGCATGCTTCGGGATCGAGAGGTCCCGAGTTCAACCTTCCTCTGAACCACTGGTTAATTTGTCTAAGCAAGACCCAATTGCTCCACACCATTATGGTGTAAAATGGCACCTGTGAGTGCAGTGTCTATTCCAGGGTGCCGCAGATCGATGTTGGCTGCCACACCCGCAGAAAAGTTATATTCTCCCCAGGTAAAGTGTGCATAGGTAGCCCAATAACCAGGGGAAGTTAAAATGTCAAATGGTGCTTGAGTGGACGAACAGCTAAAAAGAGCCCTAGAAAATTGGTAACTTAACTTATTATTCATTTAGTGTTATGGTATAACTTTCATTGTAAAACTGTTGAACATACTTGTACGAGACATACTGGCGGTTATCTTACAATGTGACAATACTATTTTTCGACTTTAAAACTCCTTAGTGCACTTTGACTGAAAATCGTATGGTCTAATTAAAATTCAGTTTAAAAACAAAAGCATTTTTCTCAATGTAATGTTAGTGCAGTGCCATTCAGTAGGTATATAATTATAGGCATGTTTGACGTGTTCGTGCTAATACCTTAACACGAAAATGACATTTCTATCACGACAACATGAAATCCTTGCACAATTTAAGTAAATCGGTCAAACACTAGCTTACTATATGAACAAAACAAGGAATGATGGGATAATCAACATGTGTTGTTTCTATAATAGGAACGTATCTACGAGTACATTGTACTGATAAAGTTCAAATTCTGCTATAAAAAGAGAAGTCTCGTAATTCCAACAGTCACGGGCTTACAACGTATTTGGTAAGAAGCGAAAATGATGAAACTCTTAAGTAAGTTTGAATACTTTAATGCAATCATTTTAAGTTTTTTCTATTACAAGTATGTTTTTCTTTTATTTGTAACTCAGTTGATAATCATTAGTGATGACCAACTAACGTAAACATGTATTTTCAATTGTACTAGAATATATATCCAATATATACACGTATATATATATTTTGATATATTTTTCTGTACCATTTTTTCTTGTTGTATTAAACTCATTTATCAACTGTATAATTGACTCACTTTTATTAACACTTTCTACGACCGACTTACATTACCATGTTTTCCTGAAACTTTTACTATGATATATGTACGGGTGCTTTACAGAGGTATATATCGTTGGCTTAGAATAAGAAAGTCGTAACTACTACTTACAACCTTTTCAAATATTTGGCTTCTTATGAGCCTATTTTTATGAAAATCGGAACTTGTTATGTTGACCAAACTGAAGTTGAAAAAGCTTCGTTTACCATAGTTTAAACATATTCATTCACAATATTTACATCAGTATACACATTTAACAACAAATAATAACTACAACATTTTAAATATCGGAAAGGATTGGAACGAAAGACTAAGTTTTATTTAAGTTCTTTTCCTTTCTAGACTAACTATTAGTTTGTAATTTGCCTGTAATTATAAAGTTAACAAAGGGGTTGAAAGTAAATAAACAAATAATACTAGGAATAATAATAAGATTGCAAGAAGAGTAGATTGAGTTATTAGAGAATGTTGGAAGTACATGAATGTAATATGACATTACCGAGAGAAATAGAATATATTGTGTAAATAAAATAGACAGGCATTTAGGAAAGATAAAGAGATGGAAGAGAGAGAATTTGAAAGAAGGTTGTACTATTTTCTCCAGAGTTAGTACAGAATCTTTTGCTATTGGATATAAAGGTCTGCACATGGTTAAAGATTGTCGAGTTGTCATTATCTGATAGGAGTGGGTTGCCAAAGAGTAGGGTATCTAAGTCCACGTTTTTCTTATTTTCTCAATTGTGCTTATAAATGAACTCCTCATTCTAAGACAGCGAAATGTAATAACTTTAAATTTATTTCAGTTTTTACATCAGTGTTGTTGATCTTCACAGTTCACTCTTCAGGTAAATATTGTTAAAGAGATACTCACTCAAATTTTCCCATAATAGGAAATGGATAAAACTTGGTATAAATTTATTGAACCTTTTATCGATTCAAAAATGAAAAGAAAATATTGGGTCACTATGTTTATTTTTTTGTAAAAATGTTTCATAATATGCAAGTATGGGTCAAATATGCTATAATAAAAGGCAGCGAGTCAAATCAGTGTCAATTTGTAATCATATTTATTTAGCATGAACTGTGCAAGTTGAACATGGTAGAACTTTTCAAATATCAAATCAACAAGATGCGGATAGCTAAACAAATAGCAATTAATACAAAGTTAATATTAAAAAATATATATTACATATTTTCTTATCAATTTCGGCAAAACGATATTTCTGTTTTTCGCTCTCGGACATAGATTAATTTCCCAAATACATGTATATGGCATTTAGTCTGAATGTTTGTTAGTAATTATACAGTAATCATGAAACTATAATAACTTCTTAATCTATGCCTAAGCTTAAAAATACTGTTGAGATGTATTTGGGTTTTTTTAGTTACATAAAAATTATGTTTCTTATTGTATTATTGTATTTCTCTTGTTTGACAAAGTTTGCTATATTGTTTATAGTGAATTTTACAGATGGTGTAACTTGTTATGCATGCACGGATGTCTCAGATGAGAGTTTGTGTACCAGCAATACAACAACATGTGGCATTGGACAAGTAAGATTTGTGATATACCTTTGTTGATATTTATTACGGTTAATCAATATTATAACAAGCGATATAGTAATAGAGATGTGCACACTTAGACGGATGTGAGGTTCTATATCAGTTAACGGTTAAATGTACTAGGGGTTTAATCAAAGGTATGTATGACTACTACAAATACAATAGATAGATTTGCCGTCAACCAGTGTGTAAAATCATGTGATCAAATGAATATAGTTTTAAACTCAAAGCTATTGCGATTTCGTCTCCTACCGGTGAGTTTTTTCTTGATTATAACGATCGTGCATTTAATATGGTTATATTATATAGCCTAAAGTACATTCCGTATATGTAGGAATACCCGGCAAGTACCGAGTTCGCTCTATCTTTAGCCGTTTTTAATTGATGCTCGACCAGATTATTACACTCGGTTGGAAACTGCATTTGGTCGAGCACTACACATGAACACACAATTGATACTATCGAAGCAGACAAACGACGAATGGTGTAAATCAAACGAAACTCTATTTTATGATATATGTACTTATTTTTTCTTTCTTCATTACCGTCTTGTTTCAAAACAACACGGGTTATGAACAATGCGGAGATGATGACATTAGGCTGCCTAAACAACGATGTAAGTTTTTTGGCTTGTATTATATTGTATGTGTTCATATCGCTGGCTTAGAATGCGAATGTCGCAAGTGCCACTTACAACCTTATAGGTCTACTGCATATTTGAAATCTACATCATTGGGCGATATATACTCATGTACCTTTTTTGGGACAAACAAAGACACGTATTGTTGCCGATAGACATAATGTAGACTTCTTATTTCGCTGCAAATTGGCATCCTTACGTAAGCCTGGTCATTTTTTATCCTGGGCATTGAGCATTTCTTCGACGAGTATAAAAGCATTTGCAAGCTAATATCACAACCCCTAAAACGTCAACGAGACCTGTAAGTTCCTAATTCGGGAATGGAGTAATATGTCGCAACACGGCATAACACAAAGCGTTCTCCCAATGTGACTGATGTGGAATGCACACACACTTTCTGGTTGGAATTATCACTTGTGAGTTTCATCTTCAGATTGTGCCTCTTTAGAACCAGATAATATTGTCACTCATTATTGTTAGGCCGTATAATTTTCAGATATGATTAAGGAAGCATCAATGGATATTATTGCCAATTTTCATGATAATATACGAATGTTAACTAACTTTTTCAATAATTTAAAAACTGTGGCGTTTTTAAAGTCTCTCACTGTATGCTTGTAAGCACTGTATTCTCAATATGTCATATAAAGCAAGGAAGTACCATTATACAGGAAGTTACAGAGTACCTCGTATGTATAGTCATGTAGGTTAATAAGCACCATCGTTCTGTAACAGGATTGCTCGAGTGTTTCTGGGGCAAGCAGTATAGTTGGAAGGGATCTATACAAACGTCAAGGTCAAACGTGTAAGGAGTGCTGTTCTACAGATCTATGTAATACACACATATGTCATCACCAGAAACGTAAGTAAAACTGTAGACCACTAAAATGTTCAACATAACACATACTTTAACACAATCATTGTCCCGTTGTTCATCATCATATTTCCAATGGCACGGAAGCGACATCATCTGTGTTAGTTATACGCAAGTTTTTAGCGCGGTTGTTTATTGAAAGTGTGCACATACAAATATACTCATACTGTGATATGTAAGTTCGTTTAAATTATGTTGTAGTTATATTCTCCATCAAAAAGTAATATTTTAACAACGTAAATTTCGCATTAACACCCATTTAAAAAGCAAGACACCGTTTATCTTAAAATATTTAATTGATTGCTTCTTAATAAAACTCATTCCAGCTACTGCGTGTATTGATGATGAATCAGTTGACTGTGCAAGATTAGATAGCATCTTCAATATATGTAATGATGTACAGCATGCAAAGAACGTATGTCCTAGGTTCTGCAAACTATGTGCTGTCGGTAAGTTAAAATACAAGTCCTAAATGAATGTTGTTCCTATGTTTTACAAAACACTGTATGGGCAGAAATTTAACTACTTTCAGTTACCTTATGACCAATGTTTTAATATTGCTATATTATTTTTACCCCCCCCCCCCAAAAAAGTTTTCGGAAGGTTACATGGTAAAGTTCCCGCCCGTCTATCAGTGTGTCCGTCATTACGTCCGTCCGTGTGTACGCCTATCACTAAATTTTGTCTGGAACATATCTTAAAAACTATTTATTACACTGACGTGAAACATGAAATTTAAATAGATGACAAGTTGGAGAAGTGAAGTGCAGTGACCAAGAACCATAATTATATATATATTATTTTTTTAACTATCTACCTTAAATTTTCTTAATGTCCAGGGCTTACCTTCGAATTTATGTATGGGATATACTTGGAACTTTAAATATAAATACACGGCGTCTTTGAGAAGTGCAGTGACCAAGAACCACACTTCTATCTATATTTATTATTCTTTATAAGTATTCGCAATAATATTTTTGAAGATGACATTGAGGAGAACTCAGTTTGACATTGAGGAGAATTCAGTTATCAAAAACAGTAATTGTGCCATGCTTTTAGCTACCCTTTGTTACATTTATATATATATATATTTTAGTAACGATCGAAATTGAAATTATTCGATATAGTTCAGTTTTTTATCATCTCATTTTATATATCTCCTTGTTTTCATTTCACTATGCATATTATTTAGAGAAAAACATGTATCGCATGTTTGCGATGCGCAAATCATGCGCCATTTATATTTAAATCCAGGCAAGAACTGACCATAAAGGTTTATATTACCCAAGTAACTGGTCAAATTAATTAACAAAATGTAAACATATGCAATTCAACATCCTCTACAGTCGTAAGAAAGCTGACTGGCAAAAAAGGCTGTAGTCGTTTTGTTTTAATAATCTTTATTGTTATTTAAGTTGACGGTGAATGGAGTACCTGGACAGGATGGTCACATTGTGATGTGTCCTGTAACAATGGCACGGAAACGCGTTCTAGATCATGTACGAACCCACAACCATCACATGGTGGACTTAACTGTAGTGGAGACAAACAAGAGATGCGATTTTGTTACAAGGCAACTGTTTGTCCTGGTAAGATCTTTAGTGTACAAAATATGGATTTTTGGTTTTGTTATTCTTTCAAAGTTTTGGCCAATATTACAATTCCATTTTACTTAGCATATTAAACGAAAATCAAAACATGTTCTAGATGGCCGCTTGGAAACCTTTAAACATTCAATATCTTATCAAAGAAAGTTATTATTTTGCGAGACAGGAGCATCTTTCAAATATAAAGGAATCGTATGCAAAAAGGAAGCTATTTGTCGATGAACATAGTGTCAGTATTTGGACTTCAACTTCAATGTGGTCACTCGTCAAAATCCGCAAGTAAACATTTAAGTCGTCACAGATCCTGATTTTTTTAATTTGCCGGGTTTCGATTATCCCGAGTATTCCTGCTTGCATCGTTATACATACTATAAAATAGTAAAGCCATTCGTAAAAACTGAGCATTTGCTTGTATTGATAATAAATTGTTATTGTTCCAATCAAGACATTTTCTATTCAAAACAAAGAACCATAAAATACATGAATACTTGGACGTTAAAAGACTGTTGACGTATTGGTTGAGTCTATAAAGATACATTGTATATCTGGACGGAGCTGTTTCCACTGACCTATTTACGTATAATGAATATATCAAACTAATTTAAGTAATACGGAGAAACAATATTTATTGCAGTCAACGGAGGTTGGGCAACATGGACTCTTTGGGGACCATGTTCCGTTTCATGTGAAACAGGGATACAACAACGTCAAAGGACATGTACGAATCCGAAACCAGCATATTATGGAGACCATTGTTTTGGTCCTAATGTTGAGTCAAAGTTATGTACAGAGGTGGCTTGCAACGGTAGGGTTTCATACATTTATCAATTTTGTATGAGTCAGACACTATCGGCTAAATATGGAAGTAGTTTAGGTTGTACAAGTATATAAATCTTTAACCAAAATACGAATCGGTGTTGGCAGATTTGAATGAGTATCCGAAATAATACCTAGTGAACTAGTTTAAGACCTCGGAATAACATAAAGTTCACATCAAAAACGTTACCGTTAATGACCATACATGTTAATATATAATACAACCAACAAATGGTGATCTCTGAATGAAGCAACCGAAAGAGAAAATATAAATAATGCCAACACATTGACCTCCGCCCCCCCCCCCCCCCCCCCCAGCAAACTAGGCATGTTGCAGCAGTAAAACGTGGAAACTAACATATCATATTTGACACAGGTTCTGGGGAATTTTCTGCTCGATTCGACAATAGACTATTGCACGATACGTCTTCAACTGACTGAATACTTATATTGAAGGTCGCATTTTTATCACTCAATATCGGCCATCTGATTGTTATGTATGCGTGTAGATGTCACTATTTCCTATAATCGTTGTGCATATCAACATTTTATTCGCTCATGGTTTTTTACACTATTTACCAAAATGCTTGAAAACGAAAATTGTTGGTTTTGCTGCAAAATATAGTGTTTTCCGTACCCATAGCGTGTCTGTTGAGAAAATACGATTCTTGCGAGTATCGCAGGTTGCGCTCAACTTGGAATTTAAATTTAGGGTGACTAATTATTATATTAAACTGATTAATTTCAACTCTACTGCGTACTACTAACATTCGTTATTCAGAAGAAATGTGAATTTTACCATTCAAGTAGAATTATTTTAGGTTAAACGTTTATTTTAAGCGCATCAGTTTTATATTCAAATTATTAACTGATTTTGACGCGGTCTAAGCTTACCAACTGCTATTTGGTTACCTAGGACATTGTAACATAGATAAAATTTATGAATACTTTTATTGTGTACACTCATTACATAACACTTGAAGCTAAAAAGAAATAAAATATTGAAAATAATCAATTGACCCCTAATAAATATGCTGTTTAATTTTGTGACTTTGTAATGCCGGGTGACGTAAATTACGCTTTTATCACGCATTTTCATACACACCAATTTCTGCATTAACAGGTGCAGCAATAGGCACATGCCTTAAACTAAAATTGGTGAAAATGTAATAAAGTTATCTCAAACGGTTTTCGAGATATCAAGAATAATCAAGTGGCAGCGTTAGAAGTGCCGCCGAGTGTATGTGTTCAAGTTTATGCCATCTACCGGGCTCTTTTTGTAATTTATGAGATGAAACGTTGAATTTACAATGATCAATAATGTATTATTTATATTCCAATCAGTAAACTAGGGGTGCAACTAAAAACTATAAGAAAGTGCACTTAAACTAGTGCCTTGCTTTTGCACCATTTTTTAATAAAGGCATCAATTATACAAGATTTTACAAATAATAAAAACATGTTCTCATTTCCTACAGTCTGATTTATCCATAAATAAGGCCACAACATTGCAACAAACTACACACAAAAACAACAACGAACATCTTGTCAATCCATCTTCGGCTTCCTCCATATTAACAGTATCATCAGTGTATAATAATAAAAACGACTTCAATTCAAAATACCTATACACCACTTAAACTATTCAAAATATAATATTTCTCAATATCATTCAGATACATAGAAAACTAGAATGTTGATAATAATTATCTTGTCTCACCCATAGAAAACATGAAATAACTTCATTACTCACAGTTTTATTTAATGTTTTGCTTGACATACATATATTTGATTGTATTAAGACTATTTCCCTTATGCCCAATTTAAGAAGATTGTACCAAATAATATCCCTTACCAAAGAGTCAAACGCTTAAAGATATATGTATAGATAGATAGTTTGCTTAATCATCGTGATTATGTAATACAGTAAATACACCCCTCTTATTTTCTCTCTTCTGAGAACCCCCTCTCCTCTTAAGACATCAATCAAGTGCATTTTAAAGTAACCGCAAAACTATTGATGGAATTGTTGCAGTGAGTATTTTTAATAATGTCGTTTATATGTTCCTTACAGATGGTGGGTGGTCGTCATGGTCATCTTGGGGTCAGTGCAGTAAAACTTGTGGGGTCGGCATGCGTTCACAATCAAGACTATGTAACAATCCTCGTCCATCACAAAATGGCCAATATTGTATTGGTGATCCAATACATGTAGACACTTGTGTAATTAAACAGAATTGCAATAAAACAAGTAAGCTATTATCCACTTTATTATATGATTATGGATAAAAGAGATTTATGCAAGTTCCTAGGCTACACACACACACTTTTGAAGCTCACTTTGAGGGCATTGCTTAAAACTCTAATTGATTGCAATATGCCATTTTAAAATGACAGAAGTGTATATATACAACAGCCTTTTTAAACTAAAATTGTGAATCCGCAAAGATGGGGGTTTTTAAGTAAAACAAAACTTTGAATTTTAAAGCTTTATTCCTTTGTTGAAGCTCATGGATATTTAGTAGCTACTACTAATGGCCGTAGCCCGTACTGTTCCCGACTGACATAAAACCCGTTATGCTCTCCTGGGTAGAGAATGACGATATGCTTTATAGTATCTTTAGTCTGAAAATATTCACAGTTTTCGAAGCTGGTTTGATTATCGTACAGAACAAGGACTGTTACCACAAAGATCTCGAGTATTTAAATTTTGGTAGCGTATTAAAGGCACTCAACACCAGTTGGTAAATTGCAAAATGTATCAAAAAGTTCTCTTCAAATCGCATTTAGACTGGACCAAAAATACATTATATACTAGTAACTTCTAACGAGTCAAGCTATATTTAATGGCATTGACTAATACCAATTGTCGTATTTATTAAGTTGTACGTTTGAATGTTCTTGGTTGCAAACTATGTAAAAACATAAACATGCAATCCAATATGCTTTAGAATATGCTGATTGTTCCGAGATAAAAGCCCACGACATCCATGTGCAAGATGGTATTTTTGAGGTCACACTATGGAAATCACACCGTACAATAAAAGTATATTGTGATATGACAACAGACGGGGGCGGCTGGACAGTAAGTTGAAACTAAAATATGACATTATAGGCAATTAACTTACTTTATACCATTTTGATAACACACTTCAACTTCTCTCATAATTAACCTTCTCGACAAATAAAGCCCATTTTTGGCAGTGCAACCGAACGATCAGATGTAGAATCAATTTGACCTCAAAAGATGAATTAATTATTATGACCGAATAATATTTAAAATGAAAAATACCATGCCTATTGTAAGGAAAATTCTTCAAGCAACTATTTTTTTCTAGCCAAGAAATACCAGACAAAAACGAAATGTATTCATTAAACATGTGGTATAGCTAGTTTTCGATAGAAAATAATCGTGTTTTTTATTAAACATTTATCTGTAATTTATAAACCTACATGTCTGAAATCTACCTAATACACACTGAAATTTCAGCAACATCCGAATTCAGTTAAAAAAACTTTTGTTCATAAGTTCTATGTTACATATTTGTAGTTTTGTTTGAAATATAAAGTTCGAAGACTTGTTGATACATGTACTTGCAACAGCCAATTTTACGGTCAAGTGATACGCCTAACGGTATATTTACGTACTTGCATCCTACTTAATATAACACACACGAGGTCCGTCTGTGAATCTGACGAAGTACCTGTTATTGCTGTACATTGTTTACATGCGACACACCTACATGTATAACCTTAATCATACGGACCTCCTAATTCTCGTCTACAAAACACTAATGTCAATCCCGACGATCATGGGCTGTAACGGTTAAATAATTGATAATAAACTATCAATGGAAAACCAGTTTACCTCCCTTCTTTAAACTGTCCATGTACATGTAATTTTAATATATAATAAAGAATAAATGTCTTTTAATAGGTGACTAAAATTATGGAATTTGGAATGGGGGTAGGAAGGAAGTTATTGTAGTTCTGTGTAATTTGTTACCAAAATATGTTGAATAGATTTTCATAAATGTTACAAAAACAAACAAACAATTTTCTATCGTAAACTAGCTATAATTAAAACGCGTTTATTTGTGTCTACTAGCTCACCATAACTATCTATAATCATTTTCAAATTTTCTTTTGCGGACGAACACAAACACCCTTTTATATTTATTACCAAGAATTACATAACATCAATGATATGATACAAATAAATCTTACAATTGTCGTCAAACATGGGCATATAGGCGGTGTTTTCTTCAGATTGTGGGGTAATAAAGGGCGCTACGGAAAATACGCATGTGTTTGAATGTTTGTCAATCATATGTTATAATGAATCAGACAAGCGTTATCAACTTATCAATTGACATGCACTTATATTAGACTTGGTCATTAAATATGACTAAGTTCGCCAAAGGATCGCTTGATAAATTTTCTAAAACTCGTTTAATATCAGTTTATATCAATTGACAACTCGTGATATATCCTCTATATCCTCATGACATTCATTTGTTACAGGTGTTCCAAAAAAGATATGACGGTTCAGTTGACTTCTACCGTAATTTTATCCAGTATGTGAATGGATTGGGAGACCTGAACACCGAATTCTGGTTAGGTAAGTATCAAATCCGTCCCAAAGGACAATCAAGTTCACTGCATGAATTATGTACCTTATACGAGGGGCATTCAAAAAATACGTAAACAAATCAATTTCTAGCCAATTTTTTCAGATAAATCAATAATTATTTATTATGGTGTAGCACCACCTTTAGTCGCCAAATTCCAAAAGTTTTATAGAAATCGGACCAACGGTTAAGTGAGGATCATGTTTTATGGAATGTACCTATAGTGACCACGGGGCAAGTCCAGACGTCGTTGTTGACGTCATAGGTTTCGGTAACCTCACAACATCTTCTAAATTCTCACAATAATACTTATTGTACAACTCCAACCATTTTGTATAATGATCAATTTATAATGACGGATTAAACTCACAAAAAAACCCCAAATAGAATTGACTATTTCATTTGTTGTTTCGAGTTTTACACTCACGTACCCCAATCGTGCCATTAGAGAGGTTGCGAAAGCAACGTGTACGGGTACGTGTACGTGTAGGTACCCGTACACGTACTCGTACACGTTGTAATTTAAATTTGCTTGCGAAAGATAACGTGTACGTATAAAATCGCGTGACAGTTATAGCACGATTTCCCCATGCATCGAAATGAGTGTTTGTATAGCTTGATTAGTCCATGTTTCTTTTGATAAAACGATTTATCCGTGCCTACGCATACATGTGTGATGTGGTACACATACCACTACAAGTCCCACTACACGGTTTTAACGTGTAAGCCCTACACATACATTGAAGACGATTTGCTCAAAAAGTAGTTCACTCGTTCACGTACACGTTGACGTTCGATTTCGCAACCTCTCTAATATTAAAGTCTTGACGTCCAGAAAAGCGAAATTTGGACTCCTTATGACATGTTTATGCTGGCAAAATCAAGAAATATATACAACCCAGGCACTGTATGTGTTATATGATGTTAGAGTACTTCCTCTAGGTGAAATCTCCAATTTTCGGCCACGATTCAAGAAATTATATATGTGTGTTTAAAAACTTTTTATACCAAGCGCAACACATAATTGCAGGATTACGCTTTCCCCCGTGATTTAACGCGACGTCACGTTTTCTTTCCGCTTTTAAGAGTGACTTTGTATGATAACCAATATCTCTGTAACCTGTTAATTATGACATCATAATTTGAAACACAGAACTATATAGTCTCAAACGATACACACAGTAATTCTATAAAGGTTTCGCAACCGTTAAAGATAATGACGGGGTGAAGAAATCAACACCAATTTTCTACGGGATAAATCGATGGGTGGCCCCGTGTGTTCAATTTTACGTTGCTATAACTACCATATATTCGAATGTAACATATGTTTTTCATGATAAAAATACGCACTGAATTCATAACCGATAGGACCTGATTTATACCAATTTTGAAGAAAATCGGATGATAAATAGTTTCACAATCGAGGTTGTCTACGTATTTTTTGAATGGCCCTCGTATTTCCTTTCACTTGCTTCATTCTGTACTGGTACCGAGTCTTCTGTTCTCTCATCAACCCTGACGTACATTGAAGTGTATCAATAGTTTTAAACAAAAATGTTACATCAGGAGTGTATACAAACGTTTTGGTACAATAACTAACATCCAGTACAGTCGTTTAAAATTCGACTTCGTTTTTTGGACAAGTTACATTCCTATATAGGTCAGATGATCGACCCATCATGTCTATGACTGCATTGGAAGACAGTAAGAAGAGATTATAGATTCGGGTGTAGAAAAGTTAAACATAATTTTATCATCAAAGATTTACAACAACGAACATTGTATAAAAGTGATATACTATTAAGAAATTACAATATGAAACAAGAGTCATGATCACATAGGCCATTCTCGCCGACTGAACTTGCTTGTGTATGGGAACATTTGTTTTCAATGGTAAGCAAGATACGCTCCGGACAAAATTTGATTCTGTAAATACTAAAGGGGAGATAATTTGAAATAGAAGACAGACAGAGTTATGGTTCTTGGTCAATGCCCCTTCTCCAAGTTGCCATCTATTTATATATCAATTTTCAAGTCAGGATGTTGAATAGTTTTGTAGATACGCTCCGGACAAAATTTTATTATAAAACTACTAAAGGGGAGATAATTCAATATTTAAGAGAGACTGGGATATAGTTCTTGGTAACTGAACTTCTCCAAATTGCCATCTATTAATAGTCCAATTTTCAAGTCAATATCAAGAGTTTTCAAGATATGCTTCGGACAAAAGGTTATTATAAAAATACTAAAGGGGAGATAATTTTAGACTGACAGAGTTATGGTTCTTCGTCACTGCATTTCTCCAAGTTGCAATCTATTTATTTTCAAAGTTTCAAGTCAATATCTTAAACAGTTTTCAAGATATGATCCGGACAAAATTTGTGACGGACGGACAGACGGACGGACAGAGACTATAACCATATCCATGTCGATTTTGTTTTCGGCGGGGATAAAAATATGTTGATCCGACTTGATTTATAGCGTGAACTTGTGACTCTGAATGAATCAATTCAGTTTAATTGTGCCTGCATTATTTCCAACCAGTCGGTGGTCCAAATATTGTCCACTATTGTCCACTAAGGTTTTGTCATAGTATAAGCCGAATATACAGTGTATACTTAAAAGTAGTTCATATCATTAAGGGCCCTATGTGCTTTTCGTCGGGCCATATACACCACTTGGGCTGCCTAGCCAGTCCGTATAGCACCTGCTGTCATGTGAGTTCCTTATTGTGTCTTGATTGCGTCTTTAATACCTGGAATATTGATATTATCATTTACTATTCAAATCAAACACATACATGTCGTGTGTAACAGGTTTGGTTTATTAATTTATTTACATCTCGTCAACACAATACAGATAATACACACACATTACATGTTACATTTCAACTATATTAACTATTCGTTGTCGTTTTTCAACAGGACTTGACTATATACAAGAGATGACTGCCCAGTATACCAACGACTTACGAATAGATTTGATGTCGGCCAACATGACCACGGCGTATGAAACATTGAGCCATTTTTCACTCGCATTACCGAACTATGTTCTCAATGTAGGAAGTACCATCGCGTCAAACAACAGTAAGTAGAAATAAGTCTTTAATTATATACATAATTATATACGTATATGCATACAACAAAAATAATCCAATTGGTAAACGGTGACTGAGGCATTATACAAATAATAGTCTAGACTAGATACATAATTATTATTTCGACATTTAAAAACCATTCCCAAACTATCGTTTTTATGACACATATCGCTGGCTTCGAATGAGAATGTTGTCAATACAACATCAATATTGTGAGAAAACAAGAAACTACTACATGTATCTGAACATTACTCTTCACTTTAAAAGCTTTTTCAACTTCAGTTTGGTCAACATGACAAGTTCCGAATTTCATGAAAATAGACTAATAAGAAGCGCCTTGTGTTGCAGATTTCAAATATGTGTCAGTAGTATATCGTGGTACTTACAGCCTTCTTATGCTAAGCCAGCGATATATTGTATTAAATTATAACGTCTATAACAGGAAATTGAAAAGTGCCAGCATTTCAATATCTGTACGACATGCAATGTATTTGTACTTCATGCAATGCATTTGTACTATATGCAATGTATTTGTACTGCATGTAATGTATTTTACTGCATGTAATGTATTTGTTCTGCATGTTTAACGCATGTAAATCAATATATGTATAATTGTATATACAACATCTGCTGCAAACGTTGTTAACTAAAATTGTGTTAAAGGATTCAAAATGTACTTGTACCTATTAAATAGCAGTATTTGTACTGCATGTAATGATTTTGTACTGCATGTAATGATTTTGTACTGCATGTAATGTATTTGTACAGCATGTAATGATTTTGTACTGCATGCAATATATTTGTACTGCATGCAATGTATTTGTACTGCATGCAATATATTTGTACTGCATGTACTGTATTTGTACTGCATGTACTGTATTTGTACTGCATGCAATGTATTTGTACTGCATGCGATGTATTTATACTGCATGCAATGTATTTGTACGGCATGTAATGTATTTGCTTTGCGTTCAATGCATTTGCATTGCATTCAATGTATTTGTACTTCATGCCATGTTAGCGTACTGCATGTTTAATGCACGAAAATCAAAATATTTATCATTGTATATAGAAAATCAGCTGAATATGTTGTTAACTCCTGGCTAAAAATATATTAAAGGATTCGAAATGTACTTGTACATATTGTAATAGCGTTATAGCGACGTTATTGTTTCCGTTCTATAACAGTTACTCTTAATGTAACAAATGTATTTATGGAGTAATGTTTCCTATTGATTCACCACAATGTTCATTTTATTCTTTTCTTCAGTTGGCAGCTCCTATAGATTTGGTCCTTACCACAGTGGTCATGGTTTTAGCACATTCGATCATGATGTTGAACCTTACTCCGGTAATTGTGCCTCACTGCGTCATGGTGCATGGTGGTACGATAGTTGCTATTATGCGAACCTGAACGGACAGTACCTCACACCGGGTACCTATGATGCTAAAGGGATGAACTATAACAGTTTCATGCTCTACACATCATTGAAGCAATCTAGAATGGCGTTCCGTCGTACCTGAATGTAGCTATCACATCATTCAAGGTGAACTAAACACGACATCAATCCATTTATTATATATAAACTGTTGTATAAGCCGTAGTAGTATTACCTTGTTCATGTTGTTTAAATATGTATATCATGTATTGTAATAGTAAGTGACAAAGTTTTTTTGGAGCTAGTTAACAAACTCTTCAATGTGAAATTACAACAAACACATCATTAATCCTATTGTAAAAATAAATGTATGTACAGTGTAAATCATGTATTATAATATATCACATGAACTTCCTTGTATCCGGGTTAGTATAAAAATTCGTTTAAGTAGCAAAGTCATCATTTTTAATGTTAGCGACTTAATGTATATTAGCGACTTAATGTATATTAGCGGCTTAATGTATATTAGCGACCTAATGTATATTAGCGACTGAATGTATATTAGCGACTTAATATATACATGTTTGAAGTTATATAGAACATGCATGCTCTCTCAATAGAAAGATGCGTACTTTGCAGTAATAGTGTCATATGATATAACGAATCTAACAATCTATGTCAATTGATATATTTATATAAAACTCGTTCTGGAAATTTTATTATGAGTAAATGCTCATTTTAAATTGTATTTCTATTGTATATGCAGCAATCATAAATGAATATAGAACTTTTAATTATACCATTATCTTACCCTACACTGTTATAAAACCATATGAAAGCATGTCTGTTACATGAAACAAACATACGCATAGTTACGTATTCTTTTATTATCATCAGTAATAATACAATATAAGTATATATGTTATGAATAGTTTGAAATTAAACATGTCTTCTTGCACTCAATAGATTTTCTGTAGTTTATTTTATATATTGCCCAAACTAGTTTCGCCTTATTTGCTCATCAGTGTGGCTAAAATATATGATATAAATAGACAGAGACATACATAAGTCCTAGCATGGTACGAATACATTATATCTACATGGCTAGTAAATGTTGGATCGTCCCGTGTCAGGATAATGTGAAACTATGTTGTTGTTGTTTTTATGCCCCTATCTTTCATGAGGGGGCACATTACTTTGCTAATGTTTGTCGGTAGATCATCCATCGGCAGACCTAATAGTTGCCGTTAAATAACTCAAGAAAGCTTTGCCATAGGATCTTCAAACTTTACATTGGTGGTTGATCAACAACTGAAGATTTTGATACTTTATTTTTTCGTGAGTACATCGCCGAGGAAAGATGCTGAGTGGGACCTAGGCTTTATACATGTATGATTGGTTTATGTCTTGTTGTACATAATATACCACATACTTGTTACATGATAGAAAGCACATGTTTTATCCAAGGGTCTTGTCAACAGGATCGTGTGGAAAGTAATATCAGTAGCTTGTTCAATCAATCCGAGGACTGAATCCTATTACTGAAATAATAGTCGTAACATAATCATAAATAGAACACTACCTCACCGTCGCCTGAACTTTGATACAAGACTGACATACAACAAACAATAATACACAAACAACAAACACTCGGATATCATGTTACGTTTCTCCCTTATAGTGTCAAGGTACCATACAGTAAACGTGGCAATCCCCACCTCCCCTCAGGTTGAACTTAGCAACCAGACAGATGGATAATACAATAAGATATCGTGTCAAACGTCCCTCATAATTTCAAGGAACCGTACATTAGAAACACTCACCTCGTCCCAAGTGGAACTATGCAACCAGACAGATGGGCATCAATATAAGTTTCACAGAAACATTAAGTACACCAGAAAACACCCACCTCGCCCAAGTGCACTATGCAACCAGACATATGGATAATACAATAAGATATCGTGTCACGCGTTTCACTCAAATTTTGAAGGAACCATATACCTCGTCCCAGTGGAACTATGCAACCAGACAGATGGGCATCAATATAAGTTTCACAGAAACATAAAGTACAAGAGAAAACGCCCACCTCACCCTCTGGTTGAACTGCTATACAAACCAGTAACAGAAGCAAACGCTCGCAAGTTTCATCTTGTTACTCTCTTATAATTCAAATGAAAATAAAGTAAAACTGAGTAACATTGTTGTCGCTAAAAATAATGGTGCAGCAAATAATGACACACTATCCAATAATTTCACAGACACTCATCGGTTCAATAAACGTGCATGAAAAAAAATTATTCGGACTAACCTCTCTTGTGGTAAATATATAAGAGAGATAGAGTCCGAAATATTTTGTTTTATGCATATTTATTAAATCGACGAAACCGTGTACCTGTGAATAAGTTCACCGGTATGCTGACATGATACAAGTGATGTTGTCTATTGTTGATAGACTAACAGTGTGGTATTCTTCCCTAGGTGTATGTATGCTACTTGAGTAATATGAAAGATGTCTCCCTACAGTAATAGTTTGACATTAATGTATATTTTTTATTCACCCAGTTCTAAAGAGCATAAGACATGAGCATTTATATACAACATATATATTGACCTGAGTCTGACCTTTATTCATGAATATATAAAAAAGTTCTTGCTTTGAATATATCAACTTCCGCAAGCAAATCGTCCGATATCGGTATTTCTTATAAACGTAGGCAATATATCAACTGTTAAATTATGCTTATCAAAAGGTCAGGCTCGTGTCAAATTGGCCAAGCTATATACCCATCAGTAACCTTAAACTACCCATATATGTTGTGCGTCAAACAATGGCTACCTGTACCATCTAATGACTATAGGGAACTAGGTCGGGTCTGCGTAACCCTTAACTTCCCATATATTTTGTGCGTCAAACAATGGCTACCTGTACGAGTTTAATGACTTTGGGGAACTAAGTCAGAGGCATGTGTCTCAATTAGTTAGTATTCATAGTCACCGTAAGTCCATCAGTGTATCTTAAAAGGGGAAAGGTAGAAAACTCATCCACAACGGAACTGGAAACAGTTGGAATTATTTCCCTTAGCCGTACCATTACGTTCTTCTAATATACACTCATGGACTCAAAAAGAAATTACGCACACTAGAAATCAAAAGCCTAAGAATTAGGTCGGTTCTTGTTTTCGTCTTTCGATCGTAAGTTACGTGTGATTTCTATCGCAATAAATCATACAGTGATTAGATTTATACGTAGTCTTTATATTATCCCATATACGTGCAATTTCTCATGATTTAGGTGACTTTCACTGAAAATATATCTAACAAAACAAACCAACAGATCAAAATGTCTTCCGTTTTACACACACACACTTACAGATAAGATTGTGAAACACAACAGCTTAGTTGAATTTATAGTACATCACACCCATAACAAAACGTTTTTAAAGACAAATGCTGGTAGTATGGTCGATATTCCGATGCGGCCTTACTGCAGAGGTTAAACTAATGTTTGAAACAAAAACAAACCAATCAAACACATGACGTACATATCGACATGTCGTAAGCGCAACAAATGCCAATCTTGCTATGATTCTTTGGTAAATCTAACGATCTGTCTGAAACTTGTGTCGATGCCTAGGTGATATATACGGGTAAATACATGTATACTTATGTAAACCTCTCGGTCAAGGATATCCCATAACATTGGAAGCACTTATTTCCAATGGGGTCATGTGCATTGCTGAAAGAAAAGTAGATGAGACAGTGGTATGATACAAGGTATATGTGTATATAATATAATTATTTAAACCTCTAGGTCAAGGGTAACAGCAAACACTTATTTCCAATTGGGACCCGTGCTTTGCTGAAAGAACTGTAAGTATTAGAGACATTGGTGTGGTACAAGGTATCTGGGCGCGCTGTCCCAGCTCTTTCAAAAGAGACACCTTGGTTCTTTAACGTGTCCGGTGTATAGCACTGATACACGTTCGAGACTACTAGTATCTATGGATTGGCAACCAGTTCATCTCTAGTTGGGTGGAAACACCGAAAAATGTTTCAAAAAGGATAAAGTGCCCCGGCCGAGGATGATGTCTGCTCGACTGTATCTATGAGTTTTTGTATTGTATATGTACTACTAGAAATAGTATAAAAATTAGTTCATTAAGAACCATTTAATAAGGTTACTTTTAATTGGAAGTCGTCCTTGTGAATGTAGGTTGTCATCATAGATAAGAACACGGTTTAAATCTTCTACATGTATATAGACTCAACAATATTTGACTTACGGTCGTTCACAAATTGTAGCACATGTATTTTTCAATCCTTATAATTGGTTTATTAACTTGGATACAGTAAAACTTCTCGAGGACTAATCAATACAGGTAAAATACTCGAGATAAACACGGTGCTCGAAATAACCAAAGGGAATGTATTAATGATACAAACGGATACTATTTTAAAACTTGCTCGAGATAGGCAGGGTGATCATGAAATCGATGCTCGTCATTACGAAGTTTTACTGTATATATAAACCAAATGTTTTATAAATAATTAATGTTTAAAAAATTTACATGCCCATTGACTTCATTCAAAAAGTGTACATTATTTCTGTAAGCGCGACATTTACTCAGAAAATGATTGGTTTCAAACTATTTCAGATTTGCATAACTACATACACAGTTAAATAAACGTCACAGCTGATTGCCTGAAGACTAAAAATATAACAATATTAAATGCACGATCGTTATAATCAAGAAAAACTCACCGTTAGCAGACGAAATTGCAATAGTTTTGAGCGTAAAACCGCATTCATTTCAATCGATTTGATCACGTGATTCTACACACTGGATAAGAACACGATCTAAATATTCTGCCTACAGCCTCAAGAATACTTGAAACTACGGTCGTTCACCAGTAACAGTACATGTATTTGTTCATGCTTTATAATTGCTCTATTAACTTGTTATATACGTTTATACCTGTATACATAAATCAAAATTTCATAAATAATTAATATTCAAAATTTATGTTGTATAAGGTTAATGCAAATGGTTATAGATGAAACTAATCAATAATGATTACTTTTACCGTACAATATTGGAAACAGATTCACATACCTCAATTTTAAAAACTGGCGTGCATATTACTCGGTCACGAGTTAATATTCATGGAGGGTTTATGGTATAACATTCATTAAAAACGGTTGAACATACTTTCATAAGACATACTGCACCCAATTGTATAAACGTTGGATAAAGTTATCCAGTTTGGATAACTTATTCATGGATAACTTTATCCAACTTGGATAAGTTATCCAAGTTGGTTAAGTCAGTTGTATAAAATCATTTATCCACTTGGATAAGTTATCCAACTTGGTTAAAGTTATCCAAAAGTTATCCAATTCTGGATAAATAATAATTTAGTTGCATTTAACCTAACCATCCACAGAAACTGCATCATTCATACTGAAAGTAATTAAAATTTGTTCAGTAGGTCTAGAAATGAGGTTTTGAGCCTGATAATGACGTCTCAGGAATATAGGCAAATATAAAAAATGCTATTTTAATCAAATTCATCAAGAATTTTTAATGTTTTGGTCATTACAACTTTGAAATTTGGCAAAATTTACGTATAACCATGTACAATATTTTAGGAAAGTATTCAAACATCAAAGAGACATAATGCACTATGTGAAAATTAGTGTAATATTGTACTGAGGTCCATGTATTTATCAGCCGATTCCAGAAATGATGTAATTTAGCTTGATAGTCCCATAAGTTATAAAGTATTTCATTTGTTTATCAAACTTAACTAATTGTATTCTTCAAGATTTAAATAACGTAGGTTATTTATTTATGTTGGATGAACTTTTAAGAGAATGAACAACGTTAAGTACCTAATATGTCTTAATTATATAGGTATCGTTTACCCTGTGCGGCCCTTGTTTAAAGTTAAGTTACCCATTGTGAGGGCTGTTTTCAGCTGTTCAGCCACCCAACCACCCTTTGACATTATAACTATCCCCTGTCATTGGGCAACATAATGGAGCCTACATAACAGTCTCCCTGGGGAGACTATTTCTCTCCTGTCGGTATGACAGCTAGCATCAATCTCCGGCGCCCAGGACCAGACACGGTCCGCACAGGTACAAATTTGAGCCCGGGACCTCTCGATCCCGAAGCGTGCGTCCTATCTCTATGCCACCAATCCCCTAAATAGTTCAGTTACCAATTTTCGAGCCATCAACAACCCTTTGATATTTTACTTCCTCTGATCATTGGGCTACTATAGAAACCCGTGTTCGATTCTTGAGTGGAGCCAACATAATCTGTGACGTCTGGGAATCATGTCCCAACAGCCCTATTAGGTACTATTTTACACCTTGGTTAAGAGAAGCATCTTGATAATTCTTCCTCAGATAAATTAACCAGTGATACAGACGGAGGTTGAACCCTGGACCTCTACCTCTAATGTCACCGCTTCCCAAATTGTTCGAGTTTATTTAGGTCAGATTTTGTGGCGTTGGTGTGGAGCTCATTCATGACATCGTAGACTCATATATTTTCTTGTTTATGGCTCGGGAACTTGAAACATGATTCACCACGATTCCGAGTTGTCCTTGATGTATTATATGGATATTGAAGTCATGAGCAGTTCGTGAGGACCCGTATGGATGGATATTATGTTTGACCATATGTTGTGGTTGCACAGAAACAGTGCAGATTTTAAACATTCTAAACCGACATCGAACAGACAGTATGACCCAGGCATCGTGCTTTTCTATGAAAATAATTAATGTCATAAATAGAAAATGGATGAAAGACATCATTTTCAAGAATAATAGAACAACATATCGCTGGCTTAGAATGAGAAGGTAGTAAGTGCGACCTTATCAGACTAATCTACATAATAAGGTATAACTTATGACCACTTAATGAGTCTATTTTCATGAAAATCGGAACTTGTCATGTTGACCACACTGAAATAACTTGTTTTACCATAATTACAGAGTGATTATCAGACAGTGTTTCTTGTTTTCACAAAATATTGAGCATCTCATTCAAAGCCAGCGATATCACGATGTACGCTCGTATGTTCACGTTCACGCGATTGCTGAATGAGCAATTAACTACAACAATGTTGTAGTTGCATGTAAACTATTGTACTGTATGATCACAATAGAGGTTGTACTGTATGATCACTACAGGTTGTACTGTATGACCACTATACATGTTGTACTGTATGATCACTATACAGGTTGTACTGTATGATCACTATACAGGTTGTACTGTATGACCACTATACATGTTGTACTGTATGATCACTATACAGGTTGTACTGTATGATCACTATACATGTTGTACTGTATGATCACTATACAGGTTGGACTACATGACCACTATACAGGTTGTACTGTATGATCACTATAGAGGTTGTACTGTATGACCACTATACAGGTTGTACTGTATGATCACTATACAGGCTGTACTGTGTGATCACTATACAGGTTGTACTGTGTGATCACTATACAGGTTGTACTGTATGGTCACTATACAGGTTGTACTGTATGACCACTATACAGGTTGTACTGCATGACCACTATACAGGTTGTACTGTATGGTCACTATACAGGTTGTACTGTATGATCACTATACAGGTTGTACTGTATGATCACTATACAGGTTGTACTGTATGATCAGTATACAGGTTGTACTGTATGACCACTATTTGTACTGTATAACCACTATACAGGTTGTACTGTATGGTCACTATACATGTTGTACTGTATGACCACTATACAGGTTGTACTGTATGGTCACTATACAGGTTGTACTGTATGATCACTATGCATGTTGTACTGTATGACCACTATACAGGTTGTACTGTATGGTCACTATACAGGTTGTACTGTATGATCACTATACAGGTTGTACTGTATGACCACTATACATGTTGTACTGTATGACCACTATACAGGTTGTACTGTATGGTCACTATACAGATTGTACTGTATGATCACTATGCATGTTGTACTGTATGATCACTATACATGTTGTACTGTATGACCACTATACAGGTTGTACTGTATGATCACTATACAGGTTGTACTGTATGGTCACTATACAGGTTGTACTGTATGATCACTATACAGGTTGTACTGTATGATCACTATACATGTTGTACTGTATGGTCACTATACATGTTGTACTGTATGGTCACTATACAGGTTGTACTGTATGATCACTATACATGTCGTACTGTATGATCACTATACAGGTTGTACTGTATGATCACTATACAGGTTGTACTGTATGATCACTATACATGTTGTACTGTATGATCACTATACAGGTTGTACTGTATGATCACTATAGAGGTTGTACTGTATGATCACTATAGAGGTTGTACTGTATGATCACTATACATGTTGTACTGTATGATCATTATAGTATTTGTACTGTATGATCACTATAGAGGTTGTACTGTATGATCACTATACATGTTGTACTGTATGATCAGTATACAGGTTGTACTGCATGATCAGTATAGAGGTTGTACTGTATGATCACTATGCAGGTTGTACTGTATGATCACTATAGTAGTTGTACTGTATGACCACTATACAGGTTGTACTGTATGATCACTATAGTAGTTGTACTGTATGACCACTATACATGTTGTACTGTATGATCACTATACAGGTTGTACTGTATGATCACTATACATGTTGTACTGTATGATCACTATACATGTTGTACTGTATGGTCACTATACAGGTTGTACTGTATGATTACTATACATGTTGTACTGTATGGTCACTATAGAGGTTGTACTGTATGATCACTATACAGGTTGTACGGTATGATCACTATAGAGGTTGTACTGTATGATCACTATAGTAGTTGTACTGTATGGTCACTATACAGGTTGTACTGTATGATCACTATGCAGGTTGTACTGTATGATCACTATACAGGTTGTACTGTATGGTCACTATACAGGTTGTACTGTATGGTCACTATACAGGTTGTACTGTATGATCACTATACATGTTGTACTGTATGGTCACTATACAGGTTGTACTGTATGATCACTATACAGGTTGTACTGTATGATCACTATAGTAGTTGTACTGTTTGGTCACTATACAGGTTGTACTGTATGATCACTATAGTAGTTGTACTGTATGATCACTATACAGGTTGTACTGTATGATCACTATACAGGTTGTACTGTATGATCACTATACATGTTGTACTGTATGATCACTATACAGGTTGTACTGTATGATCACTATACAGGTTGTACTGTATGATCACTATAGTAGTTGTACTGTATGGTCACTATACAGGTTGTACTGTATGATCACTATAGTAGTTGTACTGTATGATCACTATACAGGTTGTACTGTGTGATCACTATACAGGTTGTACTGTATGGTCACTATACAGGTTGTACTGTATGATCACTATACAGGTTGTACTGTATGATCACTATAGTAGTTGTACTGTATGGTCACTATACAGGTTGTACTGTATGATCACTATACAGGTTGTACTGTATGATCACTATACAGGTTGTACTGTATGGTTACTATAGTAGTTGTACTGTATGTACTCAAAGAGGTTGTATGCTATGACCACTATATGTGCTTAAAATTAGTGTATGCCCACTACAGAGGCTTTAGTGTATGCCCACTACAGAGGCTTTAGTTTTTTACCCCTATAGAGGTTCTATTTTAAGATAATTTACATCTAAAGAAGTTGTATGGTTTGGCCACTCATAATTCACCAGGCAATATTATGCCGGGGGAGGGGCAGCAGGGAAACAAGGGGAACTAGACAACCTTAACGACTCCCGGGTATTACACTTTGGTCAAGTTCCAAAACCTGGGAAGTACTACGTAACTACATGTACCTTCCATCCCTGGGAATATAGACGGTAAGCATTGTCTCCAGGGTGAGGATTTAGACATAAAAAATGTCTGATCCCCCTGGATTGTCTGCCGTCCCCAGGGAGGTCTTAATATTGACTGGTGCATTTTGCCTGGCAAGGGCGCTGCACAGTATAGTTTATAGTCCCACTATAGTAAAATTAGTTGCAAACTACTGTATTACTGTAAACCAGGAAATTTTCTTGTGCAATTTCATTTTGCAGAGTTCACAAGTGGTGAAATTTGTGTAATTCAAAACTTTAATTGATATGGAAACAGCCGCAAAATTAATGACAAACTGTGAAAAAAAGTATTCGCGAAAGTTAATTGGTTTAAGGTATATCATATGGTCACTGTAAAAATACTAAAATTCCCATTTAATGGGTATGCAGCCACAAAAATATCAAGTGAGTTTAGTAATTATTCCAAAAGTAAATCTTAATCAAACTTTTTTGATGTAAATAAATAAATGAAAATTCTGAAGTGATGTTATACAAGTGCTGTATTTGATTTGAAACAGAAACTCTGACATATTTTTGAAACTTTTAGAATTTAAAATCTTTAAACCTGCACTCCATGCTTTTGTGTACATGTTCAACAAGGTGCTTTTGCATGGGTGTAAAATATGCTCTAAACTTGAACTATAATTTCCTTTTTTTCATTATCATTTTCATATAAATTATAGCTTCAAACAAGCTTGTTTTCTAGTAATGAAATACCTGCTGAACTTGTTTATAATCAAAAATAAGAAAATCATTCTAAGTCTTAAAATACACAAAGTGTAACAGATCACACACTGTATGATATCTTAAATGTTGATAAAACAATAATGCAAGGACAATTACTCTGGATATAATTCAATTGATGACCATGAAAGCATATTTAGGTATAAATTTTGTCTTAATTTAATACCTCAACTACACAGATAAAACACATTAGGGTTAACTAAAAAACATTTCACATTTTAAGATGTTTAAACACAGTTTATTTTTTAAAAAAAGAACAGTTCAAGTACAATACAAACTTAAAAAACCCAGAAAATGTTGACAACACCTCTTAAATTGGTGTATTAACCCTTTACTCCATGGCACCACATTTCTTATAATTTATAGCAACTGATCACCAATTATAAAATAACAGATATGGAGTTATAACTTTTCTCAGGAATTATCTGGTTTAGTGGAATGCCAGTATTTAGTCAGTGACAAATTGTTTATACGATATGTATGCTCAACTATTGACTTTAACGCAAGTCTGATCCTTTAAACTAATGTTGCATGCACAATGCAGCTTCAATCAATGAATCTTTGATCCAAGTATTCTCTGATACAAACTTAATCAAACTTAGAGAGTTTGCATATTCATTTGTGAACAATCAGCACCAACAGTTGAAAAGTATCCGTGGATGATGTTGAACCATTTCGAGTTAAATCATTTATGAACTCATGCAGTATATCCCATTTGAAGCCAACCAAAGTCTTTCAGCCACTTAGAAGTTCCTGTGCAGAGGTTACCAGTTTACTCATTGCAATATTAGTTTTTCTCAAGTAATATTCTCATGTATTCATGAATTATCTCAGAAATGCTGACACAACTGTAATGAATTATGACCACACATCTTGCATCTTTGTATACTGAAATTATAAAAAAGATTGAGTTAAGTGCAATTATATACCACATTTAATCAAGAAACCATGGTATTTCATATATATACATTATACAATGTTCAGTGCCTAAGACATTCACAATTTGTTTAACTGTTTAATAATCTGAGTCATACTATTGATCTCACATACAGTGAGAAACATGACTGTGCAGTCTCTCTGGTAATACTCTTCACAGGGACACCAACCAACTGGGTCATCCTGCCACTTACAACTTGTTCCACAAGTTCAGACCTATCTAATTTGTAAACCACACATGAGAACTACTATTTACCACAGTATTGGGGGGATTGCTGATTTTTGCAGACAGATTTTGTAATACAGTAAACCAATGACAGCGGTCTTTACTTGCAGGTGGTCCTAATTAAGCACAGGGTTGACTGTGATCAACAGTAGGCCTTGAGTACTTTGTTTCAAGCAAATCTTTTCTAAGAAATTCGACGACTGGAACTGTATGTCAATGTCTACCAAAATGAAATCGAATCAACATGTCATAAAGTGAACTGTGTAATCAACACAAGTATCTACAGTAAACCTTTGTCCGAAATTGAGACTAGTCGAAATATAGGACACTTTACAATATTTCAGATGCAGTTTTTGATCGCTAGATAAGAAAACTATTGGGAAATTTGATAGATATTGACTGAATGATATGATTTAAATACCATAAAGCCACACGGACTAACACTTGAGTGCACAATCGTTCATGACGTGGAGGAAAGAAAAAGGCGTTGTTGACATTAAAATTGCAGTCAGCCGACGATGTTTTCATAACCTTAGCGTCAATGAATTGATCCAGGGATGCAGCATTTCAATATTTAAGGATGTAAGCATACTTACACGACATCTTCCATGCGGTCTATAAGCACATATGGTTAAGAAAACGTCATTAAGTTGGACGCTAAATTTTGTTATTGTTTGCAATAGACGAAATTTGTGACGTTTGCAAAATAAAAATTAAAGGGAGACAAATCTTACAAAATACGCGGAATGAAATAAATCGTAAATCTGTACCGTCTACGAATGTTATTTTGTGTATATTCGACCAGTAATATGTCAGAATCGTCAAAATTCGGGGTTCAATCGAGACGCTGAGCGGCCATGTTGTTTTGGATAAGTTTTGGATAAATAGTTATCCAGACTCGAGGAGTCTGGTTAACTTTTCTGGATAACTTGAGGGTTAACTTTTGGATAACTTTGTCCAAAACTTTTATACAAATGGTTTTGGACAAAGTTATCTAGATTTGGATAAAGTTGTCCAAAAGTCAGCCTTATCCAATAGTTATCCACTGGATAACTTTATCCAACGTTTATACAATTGGGTGCTGGTGGTTAGTACAACAATATCCTTATACAATGTATCAATACTACTTTATAACTCGTTGGAGGCACTTAGTCTGAAAATTGTATGGACTATGGATGGTTTGTTCTGTATGTTGTATTCAAAATGTAAACAATTTAAAATAGATTTTTAACAAACGCACTGACATGCCTCAACGTAAACTTAGTGCAGGGCCGTTGAGTATGTTTATAATTATAGGCATGTTTTTGATGTTTTCGTGCTAATACTTTAGCACCTTAATGATCTTACTATCACGACAACATAAAATCCTGCTTCAATTTAAGTAAATTGGTCAAGCACTAGCACACCATATGATCACAAGACTTGGTGAGATAATTAACATGTGCTGTTTCTAAAATTGGAACTCGTCTCAGAGCAAACTAAACTGATTAAAGTTCAAATTCTGCTATAAAAGGGAAGTCTCTTTATTGTAACAGACATTACCTTACAACGTATAATTGGAACGTATTTACGTGTATATGATACTGATCAAGTTCAAATTCTGCTATAAAAAAGACGTCACGAAATTCCAACAGTCACGGGCTTACAACGTATTTGGTAATAAGAAGCGAAAATGATGAAACACTTAAGTAAGTTTGAATAATTTTATGCTATCATTTTAAGTTTTCATTATTGTTTATTTGTAACTGAGTGATGACCGACTAACGTAAACATGTATTTCAATCGTACTAGAATATATATCCAATATATACACGTATATACATATTTTGATATATTTTTCTGTACCAGTTTTTCTTGTTGTATTAAACTCATTTATCAACTGCATGATTGACTCAGTTTTATTATAGCATTCTACGACCGTCTTACATTACTTATTTGTCCTGAAACTACTTATTTTACCACTGACAATGGTAAACATGTATTTGCAGGTGCTTTACGCAGGTATATATCGCTGGCTTAGAACGAAAAAGTCGTAACTACTACTTACAACCTTTTCAAACATTTGGCTTCTTATAAGCCTATTTTTATGAAAATAGGAACTTGTTATGTTGACCAAACTGAAGTTGAAAAAGCTTCGTTTACCATAAGTATCGAGATTGTCAGACCGTTTTTCTTATTTTCTAAATTGTGCTTATAAATGACCTCCTCATTCTAAGACAGCGAAATGTAATAACTTTAAATTTATTTCAGTTTTTACATCAGTGTTGTTGATCTTCACAGTTCACTCTGCAGGTAAACATTGTTTAAGAGATACTCACTCAAATTATCCCATAATAGGAAATGGATAAAACTTGGTATAAATTTATAGAACCTTTTATCGATTCAAAAATGAAAAGAAAATATAGGGTCACTATGTTTATTTTTTTGTAAAAAATGTTTCATATTATGCAAGTATGGGTCAAATATGTTAATAATAAAAGGCAGCGAGTCAAATCAGTGTCAATTTGTAATCATATTTATTTAGCATGAAATGTGAAAGTTGAACATGATAGAAGTTTTCAAGTATCAAATTAACAAGATGAGAATAGCTAAACAAATAGCAATTAATATAAAGTTAATATAAAAAATATACATTGCATATTTTCGTATCAATTTCGGCAAAATGATATTTTTGTTTTTCGCTCTCGGACATAGATTAATTTCCCACATAAATGTATATGGCATTTAGTCTGAATGTTTGTAAGTAATTATACAGTGATCCTGAAACTATTATCATACTTAATCTATGCCAAAGCTTAAAAATACTGTTGACATGTATTTGGTGTTTTTTTGAGTTACATAGTTTTTTTCTTATTGTATTGTTATTATTTGACAAAGTTTTGCTATAGTGTTTATAGTGAATTTTACAGATGGTGTAACTTGTTATGCATGCACGGATGTCTCAGATGAGAGTTTGTGTACCAGCAATACAACAACATGTGGCATTGGACAAGTAAGATTTGTGATATACCTTTGTTGATATTTATTACGGTTAATCAATATTATAACAAGCGATATAGTAATGGAGGTGTGCACACTTAGACGGATGTGAGGTTCCATATAAGTTAACGGTTAAATGTACGAGGGGTTTAATCAAAGGTATGTATGACTACTACAAATACAATGGATAGATTTACCGTCAACCAGTGTGTAGAATCACGTGATCAAATGCATGCAGTTTTACACTCAAAACTATTGCGATTTCGTCTGCTAGCGGTGAGTTTTTTCTTGATTATAACGATCGTGCATTTAATATGGTTATATCATATAGCCTAAAGTACATTCCGTATATGTAAGAATACCCGGCATGTACCGAGTTCGCTCTATCGTTAGCTGTTTTTAATCGATGCTGGACCAAATTATTACACTCGGTTGGAAACTGCATTTGGTCGAGCACTACACATGAACACACGATTGATACTATCGAAGCAGACAAACTACCAATGATGTAAATCAAACGAAACTCTATTTCATGATATATGTACTTATTTTTTCTTTCTTCATTACAGTCTTGTTTCAAAACAACACGGCTTATGAACAATGCGGAGATAATGACTTTAGGCTGCCTAAACAACGATGTAAGTTTGGCTTGTATTATACTGCATGTGTTCATATCGCTGGCTTAGAATGTGAAGGTCGCAAGTGCCACTTACGACCTTATAGGTCTACTGCATATTTGAAATCTGCATCATTGGGCGATATATACCCATGTACCTTGTCTGGGACAAATAAAGATACATATTGTTGCCGATAGACATAATGTAGGCTACTTATCTCGCTGCAAATTGGCATCCATATGTAAGCCTGGTCATTTTGTTTTCCTGTGCATTGAGCATTTCTTCGACGAGTTAAAAAGCATTTGCAAGCCCATATCACAACCCCTAAAACGTCAACGAGACATGTCAGTTCCTAATTCGGGGATGGAGTAATATGTCGTAACACGGCATAACACAAAGTGTTCTCCCAATGTGACTGATGTGGAATGCACACACTCTTTCTGGTTGGAATTATCACTTGTGAGTTTCATCTTCAGAGTGTGCCTCTTTGGAACTAGATAATATTGTCACTTATTATTGTTTGGCCGTATACTTTTCAGATATGATTAAGGAAGCATCAATGGATATTATTGCCAATTTTCATGATAATATACTAATGTTAACTAACTTTTTCAAACATTTAAAAACTGTTGCGTTTTAAAAGTCTCTCACTGTATGCTTTTAAGTACTGTATTCTCAATAAGATATATATGATGTCATATAAAGCAAGGAAGTATCATAATACAGGAAGTTACAGAGTACCTCGTATGTATAGTCATGTAGCTTAATAAGCACCATTGTTCTGTAACAGGATTGTTCGAGTGTTTCTGGGGCAAGCAGTATAGTTGGAAGGGATCTATACAAACGTCAAGGTCAAACGTGTAAGGAGTGCTGTTCTACAGATCTATGTAATACACAAATATGTCATCACCAGAAACGTAAGTTAAACTGTAGACCACTAAAAGTTTCAACATTATTTAACACTATAATTGTCCCGTTGTTCATCATCATATTTCCAATGGCACGGAAGCGACATCATCTGTGACAGTTATACGCAAGTTTTAAACGCGGTTGTTTATTGAAAGTGTGCACATACTCGTACTGTGATGTGTAAGTTCTTTTAAATTATGTTGTAGTTATATTCTCCATCAAAAATAAATATTTTAACAACGTAAATTTCGCATTAACACCCATTTAAAAAGCAAGACACCGTTTATCTTAAAATATTTAATTGATTGCTTTTTAATAAAACTCATTTCAGCTACTGCCTGTATTGATGATGAATCAGTTGACTGTGCAAGATTAGATAGCATCTTTAATATATGTAATGATGTACAGCATGCAAAGAACGTATGTCCTAGGTTCTGCAAACTATGTGCTGTTGGTAAGTTAATATACAAGTCCTAAATGAATGTTGTTACTATGTTTTACAATATGGGTAGAAATCAAATTACTCTCGGTTATCTTATTACCAATGTTTCAATATTGCTATATCATTTTCACCACCCCCCCCCAAAAAAGTTTTCGTAAGGTGACATGGTAAAGTCCCCGCCCGTCCATCAGTGTGTCCGTCATTACGTCCGTCCGTGTGTACGTCCGTCACTAAATTTTGTTTGGAACATATCTTAAAAACTATTTAATACACTGACGTGAAACTTGAAATTTAAATAGATGACAAGTTGGAGAAGTGAAGTGCAGTGACCAAGAACCATAATTATATATGTATTGTTTTTTCTAAACTATCTACCTTAAAGTTTCTTAATGTCCTGGGCTTTACCTTCGAATTTATGTAAGGGATATACTTGAAACTTTAAATATAAATACACGGCGTCTTTGAGAAGTGAAGTGACTAATACCACACTTCTATCTATATTTATTATTCTTTATAAGTATTCGCAATAATGTTTTTGAAAATGACATTGAGAAGAACACAGTTTGACATTGAGGAGAATTCAGTTATCAAAAACAGTAATTGTGCCATGCTTTTAGCTACCCTTTGTTACATTTATAAATATTTTTTTAGTAACGATTGAAATTGAAATTATTCGATATAGTTCAGTTTTTTATCATCTCATTTTATATATCTCCTTGTTTTCATTTCACAATACATATTATTTAGAGAAAAACATGTATCGCATGTTTCTGATACGCAAACCATGGGCCAATTATATTTAAATCCAGGCAAGAACTGACCATACAGGTCTATATTATCCAAGTAACTGGTCAAATTAATTAACAAAATGTAAACATATGCAATTCAACATCCTCTACAGTCATAAGAAAGCTGACTGGCAAAAAAGGCTGTAGTCGTTTTGTTTTAATAATCTTTATTGTTATTTAAGTTGACGGTGAATGGAGTACCTGGACAGGATGGTCACATTGTGATGTGTCCTGTAACAATGGTACGGAAACGCGTACTAGATCATGTACGAACCCACAACCAGCACATGGTGGACTTAACTGTATTGGAGGCAGGCAAGAGATGCGATCTTGTTACAAGGCAACTGTATGTCCTGGTAAGATTTTTCGTGTTCAAAACCTGGATTTTTGGTTTTGTTATTCTTTCAAAGTTTTGGCCAATATTACAATTCAATTTTACTTAGCATATTAAACGAAAACCAAAACATGTTCCAGACGGCCGCTTGAAAACCTTTAAAAATTCAATATCTTATCAAAGGTAGTTATTATTTTGCGAGACAGGAGGATCTTTCAAATATAACGGAATCGTCTGCAAAAAGGAAGCTATTTGTCGATTAACATAGTGTCCGTATTTGGACTTCAACTTCAATGTGGTTACTCGTCAAAATCCGCAAGTAGACATTGAAGTCCTCACAGATCTTGATTTCTTTTTTGAACTGCTGGGTTTCGATTATCCCGAGTATTCGTGCTTGCATCGTTATACATACTATAAAATAGTAAAGCCATTCGTAAAAACTGAGCATTTGCTTGTATTGATAAAAAATTGTTATTGTTCCAATCAAGACATTTTCCATTCAAAACAAAGAACCTTAAAATACATGAATACTTGGACGTTAAAAACTGTTGACGTATTGGTTGAGTCTATAAAGATACATTGTATATCTGGACGGAGCTGTTTCCACTGACCTATTTACGTATAATGAATATATCGAACTCATTCAAGTAATACGGAGAAACAATATTTATTGCAGTCAACGGAGGTTGGGCAACATGGACTCATTGGGGATCATGTTCCGTTTCATGTGAAACAGGGATACAACAACGTCAAAGGACATGTACGAATCCGAAACCGGCATATTGTGGAGACCATTGTTTTGGTCCTAATGTTGAGTCAAAGTTATGTACAGAGGTGGCTTGCAACGGTAGGGTTTCATACAGTTATCAATTTTTTATGAGTCAGACACTATCGGCTAAATATGGAAGTAGTTTAGGTTGTATAAGTATATCAATCTTTTACCAAAATACGAATTGGTGTTGGCAAATTTGAATGAGTATCCGAAATGTTACCTAGTGACCTAGTTTAAGACCTCGAAAGAACATAAAGTCCACATCAAAAACGTAACCGTTGATGACCATACATTTGCATCTATATTACAACCAACAAATGGTGATCTCTGAATGAAGCAACCAAAAGAGAAAATATAAATAATGCCAACACATTGTCCTCCGCCCCCCCCCAGCGAACTAGGCATGTTGCAGCAGTAAAACGTGGAAACTAACATATCATATTTCTAGCATTATATTGTTCTAAAAGGCTGAAAAACAGTAACAGATAACTATGCTCATTAAATTCAAACAGAAAAATAGGACCAAATATATCCCATATATCTTTCATGGCGAAAGGACCATGGTGTTTTCGTCCAAGTTTGAAATCTTTAGGAAAAAGAAACATTGATTACACACAATGACTGTTTATACTATTTGTTTGATTTTTTGTCCAAAAAAGGCAAAAAACGCTCCTCCAAAAATGTTGATTGAGGATTCTAACTTAATTGCAAATATAGATACTGTGGATGTATATGTAACTTAACACATTGATATACACCATTGAATAAATACTTTTCGATTATAAAAAGCAAAATTAAAAATATCGTATGTTTAAAACTGTTGAAATATAAGTGGGGCAGCTCTCGTAGGTCTCCATTTCTTTGAATAAAAGCGTTATAACAAAGTATACTAGTAGCTATGTTGTTTCTGTTTTATTTACATTTTCTAATTTCATGAATATTGGTATGTTTCATATATTACAATAATATTTATCTATATATGCAGTTCTAATATATTTAAATATCGTGCTTATATATTGCAATTTGTCTTCTAAAGTTTGACAGAAATGGAGATTTCTTTCTTTGAACTGTATGTGTTCAAGTTTATGCCATCTACCGGGCTCTTTTTGTAATTGATGAGATGAAACGTTGAATTTACAATGATCAATAATGTATCATTTATATTCCCATCAGTAAACTAGGGGTGCAACTAAAAACTATAAGAAAGTGCACTTAAACTAGTGTCTTGCTTTTGCACCATTTTTTAATAAAGGCATCATTAATACAAGATTTTACAAATAATAAAAACATGTTCTCATTTCCTACAGTTTGATTTATCCATAAATAAGGCCACGACATTGTAACAAACTACACACAAAAACAACAACAAACATCTTGTCAATCCATCTTCGGCTTCCTCCATATTAACAGTATCATCAGTGTATAATAATAAAAACGACTTCAATTCAAAATACCTCTACACCACTAAAACTATTCAAAATATAATGTTTCTTAATATCATTCAGATACATAGAAAACTAGAATGTTGATTATAATTATCTTGTCTTACTCATAGAAAACATGAAATAACTTCATTACTCACAGTTTTATTTAATGTTTTGCTTGACATTACCTATTCATATATTTATTTGATTGTATTAAGACTATTTCCCTAATGCCCAATTTAAGAAGATTGTACCAAATAATATCCCTTACCAAAGAGTCAAACGCTTAAAGATATATGTATAGATAGATAGTTTGCTTAATCATCGTGATTATGTAAAACAGTAAATACACCCCTCTTATTTTCTCTCTTCTGAAAACCCCCTCTCCTCTTAAGACATCACTCAAGTGCATTTTAAAGTAACCGCAAAACTATTGATGGAATTGTTGCAGTGAGTATTTTTGATAATGTCGTTTATATGTTCCTTACAGATGGTGGGTGGTCGTCGTGGTCATCTTGGGGTCAGTGCAGTAAAACTTGTGGGGTCGGCATGCGTTCACAATCAAGAATATGTAACAATCCTCGTCCATCACAAAATGGCCAATATTGTATTGGTGATCCAATACATGTAGACACTTGTGTAATTAAACAGAATTGCAATGAAACAAGTAAGCTATTATCCACTTTATTATATGATTATGGATAAAAGAGATTTATGCAAGTTCCTAGGCTACACACACACACTTTTGAAGCTCACTTTGAGGGCATTGCTTAAAACTCTAATTGATTGCAATATGCCATTTTAAAATGACAGAAGTGTATATATACAACAACCTATTTAAACTAAAATGGAATCCGCAAAGATGGGGGGTTTTAAGTAAAACAAAACTTTGAATTTTAAAGCTTTATTCCTTTGTTGAAGCTCATGGATATTTAGTAGCTACTACTAATGGCCGTAGCCCGTACTGTTCCCGACTGACATAAAACCCGTTATGCTCTCCTGGGTAGAGAATAACGATATGCTTTATAGTATCTTTAGTCTGAAAATATTCACAGTTTTCGAAGCTGGTTTGATTATCGTACAGAACAAGGACTGTTACCACAAAGATCTCGAGTATTTAAATTTTGGTAGCGTATTAAAGGCACTCAACACCAGTTGGTAAATTGCAAAATGTATCAAAAAGTTCTCTTCAAATCGCATTTAGACTGGACCAAAAATACATTATATACTAGTAACTTCTAACGAGTCAAGCTATATTTAATGGCATTGACTAATACCAATTGTCGTATTTATTAAGTTGTACGTTTGAATGTTCTTGGTTGCAAACTATGTAAAAACATAAACATGCAATCCAATATGCTTTAGAAAATGCTGATTGTTCCGAGATAAAAGCCCACGACATCCATGTGCAAGATGGTATTTTTGAGGTCACACTATGGAAATCACACCGTACAATAAAAGTATATTGTGATATGACAACAGACGGGGGCGGCTGGACAGTAAGTTGAAACTAAAATATGACATTATAGGCAATTAACTTACTTGATACCATTTTGATAACACACTTCAACTTCTCTCATAATTAACCTTCTCGACAAATAAAGCCCATTTTTGGCAGTGCAACCGAACGATCAGATGTAGAATCAATTTGACCTCAAAAGATGAATTAATTATTATGACCGAATAATATTTAAAATGAAAAATGCCATGCCTATTGTAAGGAAAATTCTTCAAGCAACTATTTTTTTTCTAGCCAAGAAATACCAGACAAAAACGAAATATATTCATTAAACATGTGGTATAGCTAGTTTGCGATAGAAAATAATCGTGTTTTTTTTAAACATTTCTCTGTAATTAATAAACCTACATGTCTGAAATCTACCTAATACACACTGAAATTTCAGCAACATCCGAATTCAGTTAAAAAGACTTTTGTTCATAAGTTCTATGATAAATATTTGTAGTTTTGTTTGAAATATAAAGTTCGAAGACTTGACACATGTACTTGCAACAGCCAATTTTACGGTCAAGTGATACGCCTAACGGTATATTTACGTACTTGCATCCTACTTAATATAACACACACGAGGTCCGTCTGTGAATCTGACGAAGTACCTGTTATTGTTGTACATTGTTTACAAGCGACACACCTACATGTATAACCTTAATCATACGGACCTCCTAATTCTCGTCTTCAAAACACTAATGTCAATCCCGACGATCATGGGGTGTAACGGTTAAATAATTGATAATAAACTATCAATGGAAAAGCAGTTTACCTCCCTTCTTTATACTGTCCATGTACATGTAATTTTAATATATAATAAAGAATAAATGTCTTTTAATAGGTGACTAAAATTATGGAATTCGGAATGGGGGTAGGAAGGAAGTTATTGTAGTTCTGTGTAATTTGTTACCAAAATATGTTGAATAGATTTTCATCAATGTTACAAAAACAAACAAAAAAATTTGTATCGTAAACTAGCCATAAATAAAACGCGTTTATTTGTGTCTACTAGCTCTCCATAACTATCTATAATCATTTTCAAATTTTCTTTTGCGGACGAACACAAACACCCTTTTATATTTATTACCAAGAATAACATAACATAAATGATATGATACAAATAAATCTTACAATTGTCGTCAAACATGGGCATATATGCGGTGTTTTCTTCAGATTGTGGGGTAATAAAGGGCGCTACGGAAAATACGCATGTGTTTGAATGTTTGTCAATCATATGTTATAATGAATCAGACAAGCGTTATCAACTTATCAATTGACATGAACTTATATTAGACTTGGTCATTAAATATGACTAAGTTCGCCAAAGGATCGCTTGATAAATTTTCTAAAACTCGTTTAATATCAGTTTATATCAATTGACAACTCGTGATATATTCTCTATATCCTAATGACATTCATTTGTTACAGGTGTTCCAAAATCGATATGACGGTTCAGTTGACTTCTTCCGTAATTTTACCCAGTATGAGAATGGATTTGGAGACCTGAACACCGAATTCTGGTTAGGTAAGTATCAAATCCGTCCCAAAGGACAATCAAGTTCACTGCATGAATTGTGTACCTTATATTTCCTTTCACTTGCTTCATTCTGTACTGGTACAGAGTTTTCTGTTCTCTCATCAACCCTGACGTACATTGAAGTGTATCGATATTTTTAAACAAAAATGTTACATCAGGAGTGTATACAAACGTTTTGGTACAATAACTAACATCCAGTACAGTCGTTTAGAATTCGACTTCGTTTTTTTGGACAAGTTACATTCCTATATAGGTCAGATGATCGACCCATCATGTCTATGACTGCCTTGGAATACAGTAAGAAGAAATTATAGGTTCGGGTATAGAAAAGTTAAACAAAATTATACCATCAAAGGTTTACAACAACGAACGTTGTATAAAAGTGATATACTAGTACGAAATTACAATTTGAAACAAGAGCCATGATCACATTGGCCATTCTCGCCGACTGAACTTGCTTGTGTATGGGAACATTTGTTTTCAATGGTAAGCCAGATACGCTCCGGACAAAATTTGATTCTGTAAATACTAAAGAGGAGATAATTTGAAAAAGAAGACAGACAGAGTTATGGTTCTTGGTCAATGCCCCTTCTCCAAGTTGCCATCTATTTATATATCAAGTATCAAGTCAGGATGTTGAATAGTTTTGAAGATACGCTCCGGACAATATTTTATTATAAAACTACTAAAGGGGAGATAATTCAATATTTAAGAGAGACAGGGATATATTTCTTGGTAACTGAACTTCTCCAAGTTGCCATCTATTAATATTCCAATTTTCAAGTCAATATCAAGAGTTTTCAAGATATGCTTCGGACAAAAGGTGATTATAAAAATACTAAAGGTGAGATAATTTTAGACTGACAGAGTTATGGTTCTTCGTCACTGCACTTCTCCAAGTTGCAATCCATTTATTTTCAAAGTTTCAAGTCAATATCTTAAACAGTTTTCAAGATATGATCCGGACAAAATTTGTGACGGACAGACGGACGGACAGAGACTATAACCATATCCATGTCGATTTTGTTTTCGGCGGGGATAAAAATATGTTGATCCGACTTGATTTATAGCGTGCACTTGTGACCCTGAATGAATCAATTCAGTTTAATTGTGCCTGCATTATTTCCAACCAGTCGGTGGTCCAAATATTGTCCACTAAAGTTTTGTCATAGTATAAGCCGAATATACAGTGTATACTTAAAAGAAGTTCATATCATTAAGGGCCCTATGTGCTTTTCGTCGGGCCATATACACTACTTCGGCTTCCTAGCCAGTCCGTATAGCACCTGCTGTCATGTGAGTTCCTTATTGTGTCTTGATTGCGTCTTTAATACCTGGAATATTGATATTATCTTTTGATATTCAAATCAAACACATACATGCCGTGTGTAACTGGTTTGGTTTATTAATTTATTTACATCTCGTCAACACAATACAGATAATACACACACATAACATGTTACATTTCAACTATATTAACTATTCGTTGTCGTTTTTCAACAGGACTTGACTATATACAAGAGATGACTGCCCAGTATACCAACGACTTACGAATAGATTTGATGTCGGCCAACATGACCACGGCGTATGAAACATTGAGCCATTTTTCACTCGCATTACCGAATTATGTACTCCGAGTAGGAATTACCACGTCTTTCAATAACAGTAAGCAGAAATAAGTCTTTAGTTATATATAAATAATTATATACGTATATTCACACACAATAAATAATCCGATAGGTAAACGGTCATTGGGGCATTCTACAAATAAAAGTCTAGACTCGATACACATTAGTTTGGCATTTTCAAAACCATTCCCAAACTATCGTATTCATGACACATATCGCTGGCTTCGAATGACAATGTTGTCAATACAACATCAATATTTTGGGAAAACAAGAAACTACTACATGTATCTGAAAATTACTCCTCACTTTAAAAGCTTTTTCAACTTCAATTTGTGCAACATGACAAGTTCCGAATTTCATGAAAATAGACTCATAAGAAGCGCCTTGTGTTGCAGATTTCAAAATATTAATCAGTAGCTATATAGTATACCGTGTTACTTACGCCCTTCTCATTCTAAGCCAGCGATACAATGTATAAACTTATCACGTCTATAACATGAAAGCGCCAGTATTTCAATACAGATAACAAACAAAATTACATAGTTTAAAATATCCATGAGCATGACATTGTCGTAATCATATAAAAGCTTGCATTCTAGCATTTATTTGTACTGCATAAAATTATACTGCATGACATCTATTTGTTCTGTATACAATGACGTTACGCATGATGTTGCGAGAAATGCATCTCGACAGCAAACAAACAAATGTTGCGTTATGTAATAAGATTACAAATTCAAACAGATAAAAAGCATGTGTAAAAGTAAAATTATTGCATCTGTTTACATAATTATTGGTATTTTCTTTTGTTTAAATGGCAATCCAAATAGACTATATATTCGCAAATTTGTCTGCGAAAAGTTTAAAGTATTACATACATGTACAACCGAATATTTATTATCTACACATCTAATCAATACTGTAGATACCAGCTAAAACTGCAACACGTAGCAATGCGTATGTCATACATTTGGAAAGGTATCGCAACATCGTGCGTAACGTCAATTGTTTTGTACTGCATGTAATGAATTTGTACTTCATGTAATGAATTTGTACTTCATGCAATGTATTTGTACTTCATGCAATGTATTTGTACTGCATGTAATGTATTTGTACTTCATGCCATGTATGCGTACTGCATGTTTAATGCATCTATATCGATATATTTATACGTCAGGGCACTGTTTTATCAAAGCATTTACGCTAGCGTAAACCTAAGATTTCCTAAAATATTGCGTACGTCGGTAATATTTGCGTAAATGCGTTTACAAAGATATTTTAGTTCACATTCTGTCGTAAGTTTTAGCTTATTTCTACGCCAAGGCTGGGCAACCCTAAATGGCAAATATGAACGTAAGTGAAGAGTTTTTAACACACTCTGATGATTTGTGACTGTCGCATGTTATTTTAGACCGTCGTTTGTTGTTTTTGACCGTCACTTGTTGTTTTAGGCGTGATTAATCATCAAATCTTGACGCATATTTATTCATTCTGGCACCCGTTATATTTGTTATATTGGTTATATTGTGTCCCGAATTACGTTCAATCTTCAATATTTTTTGCGTAAATGTATGCGAGTACTTGCGATCGTTTAGTAAAACACACTTACGAGTTTGCGTAAGGTAGATATCTATGCGTAAATATACGCGACATTTACGCATTGTTAGTAAAACAGTGCCCTGCTGAATATGATAAAAATATATTTTAGGATTCAAATTGTGCTTGTACATATTGTAATAGCGTAATTGCGACATTATTGTTTCCGTTCTATAACAGTTATTCTTAATGTAACATATGTAACAAATGTATTTATGGAATTATGTTTCCTATTGATTCACCACAATGTTAATTTTATTTTTTTCTTCAGTTGGCAGCTCCTATAGCTTTGGCCTTTACGCCAATGGCCATGGTTTCACCACATACGATCACGATGTTGATTCAAGCTCCAGTAATTGTGCCTTACTGCGTCATGGTGCATGGTGGTACGATATTTGCTATATGGCAAACCTGAACGGACAGTACCTCCCACCGGGTACCAATGATGGTAAAGGGATGTACTATAACAGTTTCATCTACAAAAGATCACTTAAACAATCTAGAATGGCATTTCGTCGTACATGAATGTAGTTATAGCTATCACATTATTCAAGGTGAACCAAACATACATGTGAAACTTTGTTGTTGTTCTTTAATGATCCGATCAACTTTGATGAGGGGGCATATTGCTTTGCTCATGTCTGTCGGTAGGTTGGTTGTTCCATCGTCAGACCTAATGGTGTCCGTTAAATAACTCAATCACGCTTTGCCCTAGGATCTACAAACGTTACATGGTGGCTTATTACTTTTTGTAACAACAGTAGACGATTTTTCTTCTTTATTACTTGAGTACATCGCTGAGGAAAGATGCTAAGGGGACCTACATGTACAAGGTTTTATACATGTATGATAGGTTTATGTCATGTTGTACATAATACTGTAAAATCATTAATTTTCGTCGGGGATTAAAGTTCGTGGATTTCGTGGTTCACTTCAACCACGAACTATAATCCCAACGAACATTGATTTTGACCCTTGTTTTGTTACCTGAAATGACATCAATATAACGTTCACAGAAGCATAAAGAACAAGAAAAAACACCCACCTCTTCCCAGTGGAACTGTGATACAAACCAGTTACAGAAACAAACACTCGCAAGTTTCATCGAGTTACTTGTCTCCCTTGTAATTCAAATTCATATTTTACGAGGCTAACATATTTATAATATTGTAATCATCCATATGGTTAGATATGAGCCTTAAAATGAGTAACAATATCCCATTGTTGTCGCTAATGGTGTAGCAAATAATGACACATTATACAATAATTACACAGGCACACGTTCATAAAATAAACATGCATGAAACAAAATATTCGGACACTCGCTCTCTCTCTCTCTTGTGGTAAATATATAAGAGAGGAAGAGTCCGAAATATTTTATTTCATGCTTATTTATTAAATCGATGGAACCGTGTACCTGTCAATAATTTAACCAGTAGACTGACATGATAAAGGTTTTTTTTCTACTGTTGATAGACTAACAGTGTGATATTCTTCCCTAGGTCTATGTAGGCTACTTGAGTAATACAAATGTCGTCTCCCTACAGCTATAATAGTTTGACATAAACGTATAACGTTTATTCATCCAATTCTGAATAGCATAAGACATAATCATATATCTTTGTTTATGTACAACAATACAATATAAATTAAAAACTCAACAAATTTAAGTTATATTGGATCAATAGTATTTGATATGTAAGTATTATGTCACAATGGCCATCATAATTCAGTCATATGATGAGAAACCAGTCGCATTGTGATAACCAGGTATACACATCAGTAACCCTGAACTACCTATACAATGCTGTGCGTTAAACAGGTCATACTTGTACCATTTTAATGACTTATGGGAACTAGGTCATCATAGGCATGTGCCTCAATTAATTATTTTTCATAGTCACCGCAGGTCCATCAGTGTATCTTAAAAGAGGAATTAAGGTAGAAAACTCATCCACAACGGAACTGGAAACAGTTGGTATTATTTCCCTTAGCCGTACCATTACGTTCTTCTAATATACACTCATGGATTCGCGGTGACTATGATTTTTTTACGCACACTAGAAATCAAAAGCCTACGAACTACTATCCGACCAACGATTTTTGACAGTGACGTCATTTTGTAAACAATCTAAAAATAAGAAGGGTATATCCCCAAAAAGACCGAGGATCATACTATATTAAAGTATGTCCTTACCTATTCATATATATTAAGCAATGCATGGTTCTGTGGATGTTTATGTTGACTCTCACTCAGGCGGTCTAAGTTCAAAGCTTATGACAGTCATAAACTTTTCATCACTTTTTATATACGAGAAATATAGGCCTATACCCTTGATGGTTTGATAAGCTATTTATTTTGAAAATAAATGCTTTGCCTTATTAATATTAAATTTAACCTGTGGAATTCGTGTAATTGAAAATACGTTTAGGATAGCTGTTGGTTTCTCTTAATTCTTCAAAGACCCTCAAGTGAAATTTTCTTAAGCTTGTTCTTGGCTATGCAATTAAGCCATTTGAAGGTGAGTGAAATGACAATGGTGTTTTTGCTCAAGCAGCACTCTGTATACATACTTTGAATGCGATTGGAAAAAATAAATAAAAATAAGCGTAAAAAGTTCTGCTGACGGGGTTCGAACTCGGGACCTTTTAATTACTAATACTGCACCATTATCCTCTCGGCCACGATTTCATGCAGACCATAGGTAATGAAATATACTGATAATCCACATTTTTGCAGACGATATATAAAGTAAACATTTGATTGTAAACACAACGTGACGTAACTGTCAGGTATCCCTGGTCGGACTGTAGGTCGGTTCTTGTTTTCGTCTTTTGTAGTCACTTGGGATCGACGATTTATTGTAAAACTAGCTCAACCTGCTCTTAAACAGCGGGGACTTGGTTTTTTAACCACTTTATATACTGTCCCTATCGGTAAACGTTTAAGAAAGTTTGGAATACACGTACATTATCACAGTGTATATACGAGTCGGCTGTCGGTTATCGCAATAAGGCATATACGTTGAATTTTTTGTATCACAATAAGCCATACAATGATCAGAAGGCACATGAACTTTCAACCACACCAGACCATACAAATTGAATTGTACAGTATCACAATAAGCCATACAGTGACTGGAAGACACATGTATTTCAATCACACCAGTCCATACAAATTTTACAATATCACAATAAGCCATACAGTGAGTGTGAGTCATATCTGTTTTCAATCACAATAACTCACAATAAGCCATACAGTGATCGGAAGACACATTTACTTTCAATCACACCAGTCCAAGCAAATTGAATTGTACAGTATCACAATTAGTCATACAGTGATCGTGATTCATGTCTGTTTACAATCACAATAACCCATACAAATTGAATTGTACAGTATCACAATAAGACATACAGTGATCGGAAGACACATTTACTTTCAATCACACCAGCCCATACAAATGGAATTGAATAATATCACAATTAGTCATACAGTGATTGGAAGATACATGTGCTTTCAATCGCAATAACACATAAGACGGAATTAATAGTATAACAATGAGTCACTGAGTGGTTGTAAGTTACATGTGATTTCCATCGAAATAGTTCACACTTATTTGTATAGTGTCACAGTCTGTTATACAGTGATCGGAAGTTACGCATTTTTCAATCGCAATTACTCGTACAAATTGAATTGTATGGTACCACAATCAGTCATACTGTGATCGTAAGTCACACGTGTTTTCAATTGCAATAACTGATACAAATTGAATTGTATAGTATCACAATCAGTCATACAGTGATTGGGTTTATACGTAGTCAATATATGATCCCATATACGTGCAATTTCTCATGATTTAGGTGACTGTCACTGAAAATATAGAACAAAACAAACCAACAGGTCAAAATGAAAGTCTGCCGTTTTACACACATACTTACAGATAAGATTGTGAAACACAACAACTTAGTTGAATTTATAGTACCTCACACCCATAACAAAACGTTTTTAAAGACTGATAATGGTAGTATGGTCGTTATACCGAGGCGGTCGTACTGCAGAAGGTTTAACTAATGTTTTAAACTAAAACAAAACAATCAAACACATGACGTACATATCTACATGGTGTAAGCGCAACAAATGCCGATCTATGTTTCTTTATTAAGGTATGGTGTATGTATATTTGGAACTTTGGTAAATCTGACGATCTGTCTGAAACTAGTGTCGGTGGCTACGCGGTATATACGGTTGTATATAATTATTTAAATCTCTCGGTCAAGGATATCCAATAACATTGGAAGCACTTTTTTCCAATGGGGTTATGTACGTGGGGTGATCAAAAAGTAATGAGACAAACGCTCTAAAATGATAATTCATCGTGATATCAATAAAATCAGTTTTTATGTCAAAACAGAAATGTATCCTCTCTCCGTCAGCAGAATTTCATAAATTTTCATTCATTACTCATTGAGATATCCATCGTTTTGCAACCTTGGGTACAGTGACTCGACGCACATTAAAGACGTCAATGACGTCACGTACGTAAACTGTTAACTTTTCGAACGCCTCACTGCTTCGAAAAATCGCTTATGTCTCTAAAATTATTGGATAGATAAACTAAGTATTCAGTTTTTATTTAGAACAATTGTTCATTTGGCTAAAAACAATATAGTTGATATAAAATATCAACGAAATGTAGAGTAATTACTCGATCTTAATCGTTCTAAAGACGGCTTTCATATGCGACGTCCGTCAAACGAGCTACAATCAAAATTGACAGCTTATCTTATGCATTTCTGATCTCAGATTGATATTTATAATAGAGTCTCTTTCCAATCATAAACCCTTTTCCACTAGCGATACATAAGTATACGTCTTGCAGACCTCTCTTCCAATGCTCGTTTCTGATTTTAAATGTTTGTTTAGACCTTGATCCAAGTTAGTGGAAGAACTGTATATTTTCGAGATGTGATTTTTTGCCGAATTATTGCGTAGTTTTCAAGTAACTACTGTTAGTTTTCACGTCATATATTAAAAACGAACAAACCTACACCAGAAATGTTTTAATACACAGTTCTTCAATGTTTTAGCGTCATGTCCAGTTAGTTTGATAAATATTCGATGAATATTTAATACAATATAAGTCAATTGCTTTCCCATACCATACGGCACAAAAGGGCGACGTTTTGATGTGCGGCGACATAGCGCGACACCTTATATTTGACGTTGCATTAATAAAGAACTATTTATTGTAGAGTATTGTATTTTATACATAAACATTAACATTAAATGCAGCAAAATTAATATGATACTTTCATGATTCAGATACGTAATCTTTAAAAATGAGAGCATTTATATCATTACTTTTTTATCATCCCACGTACATTGCTGACAGACGGTAAGTAGATGAGACAGTGGTATGATGCAAGGTATATGTGTATATAACATAATTATTTAAACCTCTCGGTCACGGGTAACCCATAAAATAGCAAACACTTATTTCCAATTGGGTCATGTGCTTTTCTGAAAGAACTGTAAGTATTAGAGACATTGGTGTGGTACAAGATATCCGGGCGCGCTGTCCTAGCTCTTTCAAAAGAGACACCATGGGTCTTTAACGTGTCCGGTGTATAGAACTGATACACGTTCGAGACTACTATCTATGGATTGACAACCAGTTTATCTCTAATTGGGTGGAAACACTGAAAAATGTTTCAAAAATGACCAAGTGCCCCGACCGAGGATCAAATCATCTCGATCATTAGTCAAGCAGGCTATCTGCTCGGCCAACGTATCACCCGATAGTACCGTGTTTATGAGGCTTTGGATTGTACCAAAATGTATATGCGCTACTAGGAAAAGTATAAAAATTAGTTCATTAAAAATCATGTTGATAAGGTTACTATAAATGGGAAGTCGTCCTTGTGAATGTAGGTTGTCATCATAGATAAGAACACGGTTTTGATCTTCTACATGTATACAGACTGAACAATATTTGAAACTATGGTCGTTCACAAATTGTGGTACATGAATGTTTCATTCCCAATACATGTAATTGCTTTATTAACTTGTATACAGTAAAACTTCGTTATCTTAAGGACTAATCGGGACAGGTGAAATACTCGAGATACACATGGTGCTCAAGAAAACCAAAGAGCATGTATTAATGATACAACGTTCGAAAAGAAGTAATAACTTTATATTTGTTTTTATGAACACATGTGATGCACCTAAGAATCATTTGAATACATCATTATATTGTACAGTTGACACCCGTTGTGTCGACACTCCGGTTTAGTCGACATGCTTTAAAATCCCCGATTTTGGTCACTCTATGTTTTATATAAAAACTGATGTTTGACTCGACATGCCTATGTCGACACTCCGGTTATATCGACACGACTTTTCTGGCCGAAATGATATTTTCGCACCTTATTGTCATTGTTTGTGTCGACATCAAGTCAAAGTGATTGAAATAGAAAAGTTGTTAATTGGCCGTGAAAATATTTCTGTCTCGACCCATTGTTTGTTAAACAATTAAATTGTTCACACTGAAATTAAATGGTGTTAAATCGAAGTTTGAAAACAACTTGATACCTGTCTCAGCGCATTTAATAATTATTTAATCAACAGTTTTGTGTTTTAAATGATATCTGTCACAGCCCAAATTTGACAAATGTTTGCCATGACACCATGCAAACAAAAATGAGTGATTAAAGTTGTCTATAAAATAATCATGAATCGGCAATTCGATCTTATTGTCATTATGACTACCAAAACTAATCGGCCACGGGACTCAAGGGTATTAAAAGAAAATTAACGTCCAAATCATATACAGAAAAATACGAAGCTATATGTGAAGTTGAGATGGGGTGAAGACAAAACGAGAGATCGCTGATTAGTTTGGAGTTCCACACAATACATTGTTTACGTGGATGAAAAATAAGGATAGCATCAAAGCCAAATTTCTATCGTCTATCTATGGAATGAATAAGGTGTACAATAAACACACAAAGTAAACAATACGACTAGTTAATATTACAACACCGCTATAACAGCGAAACGAAAGTTTAATGTCGAATCAAATTACACGTATATACACTTGTATATAAGGCAGGAACACTTGTCAGTATTGTTGGATCCGGATGTGTCGACCTCCGGATATGTCGACACAACTTTGACGGTCCCAAAAATGTCGACATAACGAGTGTCGACTGTAGTTAATATATCATTAACTATAGCCCTATGAAAATGAATATTTGAATTATAATAAATTATTACGTCAATTCATTACGTTGCTGTTATAATTAAGATACAAACAATTTTTAATACATTGTATCTATATTTGGTAATATCAACGGAGCAGTTTTAGATATACAGTGCCCACCACAAATAAGAACCCAGACGTTATTTACCCATTCACCCGTCTGTATAATACTTTTTACAGAACAGAGAAGCAACACTGTTTTTGATGATTAGGTATATGTTTTGTTGATCAAATGTAAAGACAATACATTGATTGCTATCCTAGATGTAAAATGTTAAGTTTTTTGCCGAGCTTAAAGTGCAACTTGTTCATAAAAAGGCGGGAAACGCAGCCCCTTTGACCTCTTTGGTATTTGAATTCAGAACAATTTCTTCTTTATTTCTATCCTATTTTCTCTACCTCATACCCCAACTACTCCATACTCCGTGCTCCAACTTGTACTCCATGGAGAAACGTACTCCAACCGTGATTTTAAACCTTCTTGATCACGAACCCAATGGAGTACGGATTCTTAGTAGTAAAATAGCTGTAACTTTTTTATTTATGAACAAAAACATGTTTTAAGGGAGTTCAGTGTCTTAGTTAGATCATTTGCTACAAGTTGTTGTTTGTTTTAATGAAAAATTCTGAAAAAGTTGTGTTTCACTTTTTCAAGTGAATGAGCAAAACTGGGGCCGGGGTTAACAAGATAAATATGTAAAATTTATGATCAAATTTAGAATAAATTTACTCTCCCAAATGATATTATTTTACTTAGCTAGTGAAAAAACCTTTGTAGGCCATAGTTGGCCTGCTGGCTAGACCTACCAAAAAAGCGAAACACATTTTTTAGAAAGCATCAAACCATACACCAACTTGCGACAAAGGGTTCAACTATGAAAAATGATCCCCATAATACAAGTTTTCGTTCAGTATTAAAGAAGTTATAGCAGTTTTTGTAACCGAGTATGACTCCGAGACACCTGTGGAGCATTCTCAGACAATCATACTCTATGCTCCAATTGGAGCACGTTCTCCGGCTCAGAAAGTTTTATAATCAAGGTGTTTTGAGAATGTCCTCCAATTGGAGTATGTAGTATGAGTTGGAGCATGGAGTACGCTCTCCATTGATTATGATCACGGGGCCGGACGAACAGATATTGAGTAATTAAAAAATATATAATTCTTCCATCTGTCAAAAAGTGTATACTTATGTTTGGTGGGCACTGTATATAAGAACTTCTAACACGACCCGTTTATAAGTAAACATTATTTTTTATAAATATTTTGATGACATAAATAACAATCGTCTATTGTTTTTAAAAACCAAATGGAGACAAATAATATGCACATATATATCTTTGCGCATTAAGCCTTAATCTATGAATGTGGAAAATGATTGCTTATGTAATCTTAGCATTTATATGTTGTATTAATAGTTTCCTGTTTTTTACTCAATATACGAGACATGTTTTGCTCATGATTGTGATAACCATTGTCTCTCTGGAAATCATTTTACTTTTTGTCGAAGTAGAATCAGATAAAGTACACATTTTTGATAAACATTGTCCTCTTACAAGCGTTATAAGATAGTTTTGCAAAGGTTAAGCCTCGGATAATTTATTGTATGTTCTTACAAAACTATCCTATAACGCTTGTAAGAGGACACTATTGATCAAAAACTAGCACTGTATCTATTACATATTGTATAAGGTTATTAAAAATAGTTATGCATGAAACGCACCCATATTCATGGCTTTTACTATACAATATTGCAAACTGTTTTACGTCTAGCAAGGAAACATCTGGCACCATTTTTTTCGTCGTTGGTATGACACGGCCTGGAATCGAACCCAGGACCTCCTGTACTCGACGCAAACGACCAACCACTAGGCCGTCTGGAATCGAACCCAGGACCTCCTGTACTCGACGCGAACGACCAACCACTAGGCCGTGTTGAAATCATAGTACATAACATCCATATCAAAATGTTTTTAAAAACAAATAATGTGGTCGTTGTTTCGAGGCGGTCTTACTGCAGAGGTTATACTAGTGGATTTTATTCAACAACTATCGAACATATTATGTTCATATTGACTTTGTTGTTAGTGGAGCAAATGCCAATTTTGCTATGTTGCTTTTTAAACAGACGGAGTGTATATAATTGGATCTTTGGTAAATCTGATTATCTGACTGTCTTGGTGTCTAGGCGATATATATTTTTAATACACTTGTTACTATATATAGTAACAAAAAGGAGCCAATTTCAGGCTGATTATGACCATCACGTGATTGATTATCGCCTATCGGCCCGGTCCGCAATCTCATAATCGTAATCGGTCCGTTGATCGGACGCACGTTACGTTATCCAGGTTAACACGACGTCGCGTCGGAGTCATAATGACGTCACATTGGAGCTAAAATGACGTTACGTTGAAATTGCTTTGACAATTGTATGAATGTACAAGATTTTCATCATAAATGACTGTAGATCTCCATGAAATTTACTAAACGTGAGTTGTTGTTACTCCTATTGAGTTTTTGAATTGAACAATTGTATTAAAGTCTTTAATACACTTCAGAGCCTGGCCGGAAGTTGATAATTGGCCCGGCATGAATAATCACCCTCGGGCTAAAGCCCTCGCGGTGATTATTAATTTTCCGGGCCGATTATCGCCTTCCGGCCCGGCTATGTCGTGTATTAACCTCTTAATAATATATTATTATGTAAACCTCTCGATCAAGGATATCACAATAAATTTCATGAATTTATTTCCAATGGGGTCATGTGCTTGCTAAGCGTAGGAGAAACACCACGTGGTGTGATACAAGATATCCGGGCACGTGGTCCTAGCTCTACCGAAGAGACAGATTGGGTCTTTAACGTGTACCAATACACGCGAGCCTACCCATGGGTTGACAATCAGTTCATCTCTAGTCGGATTGGAAACGTTGAACGCGTTTCAGAAATAACCAAGTGCTCCGATCGAGGATCGAACCCGGGACCTCTCGGTCAGTGGTCAAGCAGGCTATCTGCTCGACCACCGTGCTATCCGATGGCGCCGTATCTGTGAGGCATTGGATTGTCTGTACGCTATAGTATTAAAATTCGTTCATTATGAAACCTGTGATAATGTTACTTTAAATAGAGAGTCGTCCTTGTAAATGTTGGTTCTCATAGATAAGCACACGATCTAAATATTCTACATGCATACAGACTCAACAATATTTGAAAATATGGTCGTTCACCAATAACAGTTTTCATTCTTTATAATTGCTTTATTAACTTGTTACGTATACATTTTGTATAATATATAAATCAAAATTTTATAAATAATTAATGTTTAAAATTTATGTTGCATGAGGTTAATACAAATAGTTAAAGATAAAACTGGCCAAAATTACCTTTATTATACTATGCATTTTCGCCTATAGCATCACATAACTGAATGTTGAAAACTTGCGTGCATATAACTCAAGCACGTGTCATTATGGGAAGCGGTGGCCTTGATGTAGGGGATCGAGAGGTCCTGAGTTCAACCTTCCTCTGAACCACTGGTTCATTTTTCTAAGCAAGACCCAATTGCTCCTCTCCATCATGGTGTAAAATGGCACCTGTGAGTGCAGTGTCTATTCCAGTGTGCCGCAGACCGATGTTGGCTGCCACACCCGCAGAAGAGTAATATTCTCCCCAGCTAAAGTTTCCAGGTATCCCAATGACCAGGGGAAGTTAAAATGTTAAAGGGTGCTTGAGCGGACTAACAGCTAAAAAGAGCCCTTGAAAATTGGTAACTTAACATATTATTCATTTAGTGTTTATGGTATAACTTTCATTATAAAACTGTTGAACATACTTGTATGAGACATACTGGCGGTTATCTTACAATGTGACAATACTATTTTTCGATTTTAAAACTCCTTAGTGCACTTCGACAGAAAATCGTATGTTCTAATTAAAATTCAGTTTAAAAACAAACGCATTCTTCTCAATGTGATGTTAGTGCATGGCCATTCAGTAGGTATATAATTATAGGCATGTTTGACGCGTTCGTGCTAATACCCTAACACGAAAATGACCTTTCTATCACGACAACATGAAATCTTTGTACAATTTAAGTAAATCGGTCAAACACTAGCTTACTATATGAACAAAACAAGACAGGATGGGATAATCGACATGTGCTGTTTCTATAATAGGAACTTATCTACGAGTACATTATACTAATAAAGTTCAAATTCTGCTATAAAAAGAGACGTCTCGTAATTCCAACAGTCACAGGCTTACAACGTATTTGGTAAGAAGCGAAAATGATGAAAATCTTAAGTAAGTTTGAATACTTTAATGCTATCATTTTGAGTTTTTTCTATTACAAGTATGTGTTTCTTTTATTTGTAACTCAGTTGATAATCATAAGTGATGACCGACTAACGTAAACATGTATTTTCAATTGTACTAGAATATATATCCAATATATACACGTAAATACATATTTTATATATTTTTCTGTACCAGTTTTTCTTGATGTGTTAAACTCATTTATCAACTGTATGATTGACTCACTTTTATTGACACTTTTTACGACCGACTCACATTACCATGTTTTCCTGAAACCTTTACCATGATATATGTACGGATGATTTACAGAGGTATATATCGCTGGCTTAGAATGAGAAAGTCGTTACTACTATTTACGTCCTTTTAAACCATCATGGCTTCTTATGAGCCTATTTTCATGAAAATCGGAACTTGTCATGTTCACCAAACTGAAGTTGAAAAATCTTCGTTTACCATAAGTAATGAATGATTGCCAGACCGTTGTTCTTGATTTCTCAAGTGTACTTACGACCTTATCATTATAAGACAGCGAAATATAATAACTTTAAATTTATTTCAGTTTTTACATCAGTGTTGTTGATCTTCACAGTTCACTCTTCAGGTAAACATTGTTAAAGAGATACTCACTTACATTATCCCATTATAGGAAATGGATAAAAGTGGATACAAATTTATTGAACCCTTAAAAATGTATGGAAAATATAGGGTCACTATGTTTATTTTTTTTGTAAAAATGTTTCATAACATACTTATAATAAAAGGCAGCTATTCAAATCAGTGTCGATTTGTAATCATATTTCAGTAACTGTGAAAGTTGTACATGATAGAACTTTTCAAATATCAAATCAACAAGACGAAAATAACTAAACAAATAGCAATTAATACAAAGATAATATACAAAATATATATTACACATTTTCTTATCAATTTCGGCTAAATGATGTTGTTTTATTTGCTCTCGGAAATGGATGAATTTCCAAAATACATGTATATGGCATTTAGTGTTAGTCTGAATGTTTGTAAGTAATTATACAGTGATCCTGAAACAATTATCGTACTTAATCTATGCCCAAGCTTTAAAATACTGAAGACATGTATTTTGTGGGGTTTTTTAAGGAACACATTTGTTTTTCTTATTGTATTATTGTACTTTTCTTGTTTAACAAAGTTTGCTATATTGTTTATAGTGAATTTTACAGATGGTGTAACTTGTTATGCATGCACGGATGTCTCAGATGAGAGTTTGTGTACCAGCAATACAACAACATGTGGCATTGGACAAGTAAGATTTGTGATATACCTTTGTTGATATTTATTACGGTTAATCAATATTATAACAAGCGATATAGTAATAGAGGTGTGCACACTTAGACGGATGTGTGGTTCCATATCAGTTAACGGTTAAATGTACTAGGGGTTTAATCAAAGGTATGTATGACTACTACAAATACAATGGATAGATTTACCGTCAACCAGTGTGTAGAATCACGTGATCAAATGAATGCAGTTTTACACTCAAACTATTGCGATTTCGTCTGCTAGCGGTGAGTTTTTTCTTGATTAAAACGATCGTGCATTTAATATGGTTATATCATATAGCCTAAAGTACATTCTGTATATGTAAGAATACCCGGCAAGTACCGAGTTCGCTCTATCGTTATCTGTTTTTAATCGATGCTCGACCAAATTATTACACTCGGTTGGAAACTGCATTTGGTCGCGCACTACACATGAACACACAATTGATACTATCGAAGCAGACAAACGACGAATGGTGTAAATCAAACGAAACTCTATTTCATGATATATGTACTTAATTTTTCTTTCTTCATTACAGTCTTGTTTCAAAACAACACGGCTTATGAACAATGCAGAGATAATGACTTTAGGCTGCCTAAACAACGATGTAAGTTTTTTGGCTTGTATTATATTGTATGTGTTCATATCGCTGGCTTAGAATGTGAAGGTCGCAAGTGCCACTTACGACCTTATAGGTCTACTGCATATTTGAAATCTGCATCATTGGGCGATATATACACATGTACCTTGTCTGGGACAAACAAAGATACATATTGTTGCCGATAGACATTATGTAGACTACTTATCTCGCTACAAATTGGCATCCTTATGTAAGCCTGGTCATTTTGTTTTCCTGGGCATTGAGCATTTCTTCGACGAGTTAAAAAGCATTTGCAAGCCCATATCACAACCCCTAAAACGTCAACAAGACAGGTCAGTTCCTAATTCGGGGATGGAGTAATATGTCGTAACACGGCATTACACAAATTGTTCTCCCAATGTGACTGATGTGGAATGCACACACTCTTTCTGGTTGGAATTATCACTTGTGAGTTTCATCTTCAGAGTGTGCCTCTTTGGAACCAGATAATATTGTCACTAATTATTGTTAAGCCGTATAATTTTCAGATATTGTTACCAATTTTCATGATAATATACTAATGTTAACTAACTTTTTCAAACATTTAAAAACTGTTGCGTTTTTAAAGTCTCTCACTGTATGCTTGTAAGTACTGTATCTCAATAAGATATATATGATGTCATATAAAGCAAGGAAGTGCCATAATACAGGAAGTTACAGAGTACCTCGTATGTATAGTCATGTAGGTTAATAAGCACCATTGTTCTGTAACAGGATTGTTCGAGTGTTTCTGGGGCAAGCAGTATAGTTGGAAGGGATCTATACAAACGTCAAGGTCAAGTGTGTAAGGAGTGCTGTTCTACAGATCTATGTAATACACAAATATGTCATCACCAGAAACGTAAGTTAAACTCTAGACCACTAAAATGTTCAACATAACACATACTTTAACACAATCATTGTCCCGTTGTTCATCATCATATTTCCAATATCACGGAAGCGACATCATCTGTGTTAGTTATACGGAAGTTTTTAGCGCGGTTGTTTATTGAAAGTGTGCACATACAAATATACTCGTACTGTGATGTGTACGTTTGTTTAAATTATGTTGTAGTTATATTCTCCATCAAAAATAAATATTTTAGCAACATAAATTTCGTATTATCACCCATTTAAAAAGCAAGACACCGTTTATCTTAAAATATTTAATTGATTGCTTCTTAATAAAACTCATTTCAGCTACTGCCTGTATTGATGATGAATCAGTTGACTGTGCAAGATTAGATAGCATCTTCAATATATGTAATGATGTGCAACACGCAAAGAACGTATGTCCTAGGTTCTGCAAACTATGTGCTGTTGGTAAGTTAATATACAAGTCCTAAATGAATGTTGTTACTATGTTTTACAATATCGGTAGAAATTTAATTACTTTCGGTTACCTTATTACCAATGTTTCAATATTGCTATATTATTTTCACCACCCCCCCCCCCCAAAAAAAAGTTTTCGGAAGGTGACATGGTAAAGTCCCCGCCCGTCCATCAGTGTGTCCGTCATTACGTCCGTCCGTGTGTACGTTCGTCACTAAATTTTGTTTGGAACATATCTTAAAAACTATTTAATACACTGACGTGAAACTTGAAATTTAAATAGATGACAAGTTGGAGAAGTGAAGTGCAGTGACCAAGAACCATAATTATATATATATTGTTTTTTAAACTATCTACCTTAAATTTTCCTAATGTCCTGGGCTTTACCTTCGAATTTATGTAAGGGATATACTTGAAACTTTAAATATAAATACACGGCGTCTTTGAGAAGTGCAGTGACTAAGAACCACACTTCTATCTATATTTATTATTCTTTATAAGTATTCGCAATAATGTTTTTGAAAATGACATTGAGACGAACTCAGTTTGACATTGAGGAGAATTCAGTTATCAATAACAGTAATTGTGCCATGCTTTTAGCTACCCTTTGTTACATTTATAAATATTTTTTTAGTAACGATTGAAATTGAAATTATTCGATATAGTTCAGTTTTTTATCATCTCATTTTATATATCTCCTTGTTTTCATTTCACAATATATATTATTTAGAGAAAAACATGTATCGCATGTTTCTGATACGCAAATCATGGGCCAATTATATTTAAATCCAGGCAAGAACTGACCATACAGGTCTATATTATCCAAGTAACTGGTCAAATTAATTAACAAAATGTAAACATATGCAATTCAACATCCTCTACAGTCATAAGAAAGCTGACTGGCAAAAAAGGCTGTAGTCGTTTTGTTTTAATAATCTTTATTGTTATTTAAGTTGACGGTGAATGGAGTACCTGGACAGGATGGTCACATTGTGATGTGTCCTGTAACAATGGTACGGAAACGCGTACTAGATCATGTACGAACCCACAACCAGCACATGGTGGACTTAACTGTATTGGAGGCAGGCAAGAGATGCGATCTTGTTACAAGGCAACTGTATGTCCTGGTAAGATTTTTAGTGTTCAAAACCTGGATTTTTGGTTTTGTTATTCTTTCAAAGTTTTGGCCAATATTACAATTCAATTTTACTTAGCATATTAAACGAAAACCAAAACATGTTCCAGACGGCCGCTTGAAAACCTTTAAAAATTCAATATCTTATCAAAGGTAGTTATTATTTTGCGAGACAGGAGGATCTTTCAAATATAAAGGAATCGTCTGCAAAAAGGAAGCTATTTGTCGATTAACATAGTGTCCGTATTTGGACTTCAACTTCAATGTGGTTACTCGTCAAAATCCGCAAGTAGACATTAAAGTCCTCACAGATCTTGATTTCTTTTTTGAACTGCTGGGTTTCGATTATCCCGAGTATTCGTGCTTGCATCGTTATACATACTATAAAATAGTAAAGCCATTCGTAAAAACTGAGCATTTGCATGTATTGATAATAAATTGTTATCGTTCCAATCAAGACATTTTCCATTCAAAACAAAGAACCTTAAAATACATGAATACTTGGACGTTAAAAACTGTTGACGTATTGGTTGAGTCTATAAAGATACATTGTATATCTGGACGGAGCTGTTTCCACTGACCTATTTACGTATAATGAATATATCGAACTCATTCAAGTAATACGGAGAAACAATATTTATTGCAGTCAACGGAGGTTGGGCAACATGGACTCATTGGGGATCATGTTCCGTTTCATGTGAAACAGGGATACAACAACGTCAAAGGACATGTACGAATCCGAAACCGGCATATTATGGAGACCATTGTTTTGGTCCTAATGTTGAGTCAAAGTTATGTACAGAGGTGGCTTGCAACGGTAGGGTTTCATACAGTTATCAGTTTTTTATGAGTCAGACACTATCGGCTAAATATGGAAGTAGTTTAGGTTGTATAAGTATATCAATCTTTTACCAAAATACGAATCGGTGTTGGCAAATTTGAATGAGTATCCAAAATGTTACCTAGTGACCTAGTTTAAGACCTCGGAAGAACATAAAGTCCACATCAAAAACGTAACCGTTGATGACCATACATGTGCATCTATATTACAACCAACAAATGGTGATCTCTGAATGAAGCAACCAAAAGAGAAAATATAAATAATGCCAACACATTGACCTCCGCCCCCCCCCCCAGCGAACTAGGCATGCTGCAGCAGTAAAACGTAGAAACTAACATATCATATTTCTAGCATTATATTGTTCTAAAAGGCTGAAAAACAGTAACGGATAACTATGCTCATTAAATTCAAACAGAAAAATAGGACCAAATATATCCCATATATCTTTCATGGCGAAAGGACCATGGTGTTTTCGTCCAAGTTTGAAATCTTTAGGAAAAAGAAACATTGATTACACACAATGACTGTTTATACTATTTGTTTAATTTTTTGTCAAAAAAAGGCAAAAAACGCTCCTCCAAAAATGTTGATTGAGGATTCTAACTTAATTGCAAATATAAATACTGTGGATGTATATGTAACTTAACACATTGATATACACCATTGAATAAATACTTTTCGATTATAAAAAGCAAAATTAAAAATATCGTATGTTTAAAACTGTTGAAATATAAGTGGGGCAGCTCTCGTAGGTCTCCATTTCTTTGAATAAAAGCGTTATAACAAAGTATACTAGTAGCTATGTTGTTTCTGTTTTATTTACATTTTCTGATTTCATGAATATTGGTATGTTTCATATATTACAATAATATTTATCTATATATGCAGTTCTAATATATTTAAATATCGTGCTTTTATATTGCAATTTGTCTTCTTAAGTTTGACAGAAATGGAGATTTCTTTCTTTGAACTGTACACTTAGCGGCACTTCTAACGCTGCCACTTATATATTTCCGTTTTCTTTAAAAGTCCTTAATGAATTGTAATGAAATTTAACACACTTGAACATCAATATTTGACAGAGGTTCTGGGGAATTTTCTGCTCGATTCGACAATAGACTATTGCACGATACGTCTTCAACTGACTGAATACTTATATTGAAGGTCGCATTTTTATCACTCAATATCGGCCATCTGATTGTTATGTATGCGTGTAGATGTCACTATTTCCTATAATCGTTGTGCATATCAACATTTTATTCGCTCATGGTTTTTTACACTATTTACCAAAATGCTTGAAAACGAAAATTGTTGGTTTTGCTGCAAAATATAGTGTTTTCCGTACCCATAGCGTGTCTGTTGAGAAAATACGATTCTTGCGAGTATCGCAGGTTGCGCTCAACTTGGAATTTAAATTTAGGGTGACTAATTATTATATTAAACTGATTAATTTCAACTCTACTGCGTACTACTAACATTCGTTATTCAGATGAATTTTACCATTCAAGTAGAATTATTTTAGGTTAAACGTTTATTTTAAGCGCATCAGTTTTATATTCAAATTATTAACTGATTTTGACGCGGTCTAAGCTTACCAACTGCTATTTGGTTACCTAGGACATTGTAACATAGATGAAATTTATGAATACTTTTATTGTGTACACTCATTACATAACACTTGAAGCTAAAAAGAAATAAAATATTGAAAATAATCAATTGACACCTAATAAATATGCTGTTTAATTTTGTGACCTTGTAATGCCGGGTGACGTAAATTACGCTTTTATCACGCATTTTCATACACACCAATTTCTGCATTAACAGGTGCAGCAATAGGCACATGCCTTAAACTAAAATTGGTGAAAATTTGATAAAGTTATCTCAAACGGTTTTCGAGATATCAAGAATAATCAAGTGGCAGCGTTAGAAGTGCCGCCGAGTGTATGTGTTCAAGTTTATGCCATCTACCGGGCTCTTTTTGTAATTTATGAGATGAAACGTTGAATTTACAATGATCAATAATGTATCATTTATATTCCCATCAGTAAACTAGGGGTGCAACTAAAAACTATAAGAAAGTGCACTTAAACTAGTGCCTTGCTTTTGCACCATTTTTTAATAAAGGCATCATTAATACCAGATTTTACAAATAATAAAAACATGTTCTCATTTCCTACAGTCTGATTTATCCATAAATAAGGCCACAACATTGTAACAAACTACACACAAAAACAACAACGAACATCTTGTCAATCCATCTTCGGCTTCCTCCATATTAACAGTATCATAAGTGTATAATAATAAAAACGACTTCAATTCAAAATACCTATACACCACTAAAACTATTCAAAATATAATGTTTCTTAATATCATTCAGATACATAGAAAACTAGAATGTTGATAATAATTATCTTGTCTTACCCATAGAAAACATGAAATAACTTCATTACTCACAGTTTTATTTAATGTTTTGCTTGACATACATATATTTGATTGTATTAAGACTATTTCCCTTATGCCCAATTTAAGAAGATTGTACCAAATAATATCCCTTACCAAAGAGTCAAACGCTCAAAGATATATGTATAGATAGATAGTTTGCTTAATCATCGTGATTATGTAATACAGTAAATACACCCCTCTTATTTTCTCTCTTCTGAAAACCTCCTCTCCTCTTAAGACATCACTCAAGTGCATTTTAAAGTAACCGCAAAACTATTGATGGAATTGTTGCAGTGAGTATTTTTAATAATGTCGTTTATATGTTCCTTACAGATGGTGGGTGGTCGTCGTGGTCATCTTGGGGTCAGTGCAGTAAAACTTGTGGGGTCGGCATGCGTTCACAATCAAGAATATGTAACAATCCTCGTCCATCACAAAATGGCCAATATTGTATTGGTGATCCAATACATGTAGACACTTGTGTAATTAAACAGAATTGCAATGAAACAAGTAAGCTATTATCCACTTTATTATATGATTATGGATAAAAGAGATTTATGCAAGTTCCTAGGCTACACACACACTTTTGAAGCTCACTTTGAGGGCATTGCTTAAAACTCTAATTGATTGCAATATGCCATTTTAAAATGACAGAAGTGTATATATACAACAGCCTTTTTAAACTAAAATTGTGAATCCGCAAAGATGGGGGTTTTTAAGTAAAACAAAACTTTGATTTGTAAAGCTTTATTCCTTTGTTGAAGCTCATGGATATTTAGTAGCTACTACTAATGGCCGTAGCCCGTACTGTTCCCGACTGACATAAAACCCGTTATGCTCTCCTGGGTAGAGAATAACGATATGCTTTATAGTATCTTTAGTCTGAAAATATTCACAGTTTTCGAAGCTGGTTTGATTATCGTACAGAACAAGGACTGTTACCACAAAGATCTCGAGTATTTAAATTTTGGTAGCGTATTAAAGGCACTCAACACCAGTTGGTAAATTGCTACATTTATCAAAAAGTTCTCTTCAAATCGCATTTAGACTGGACCAAAAATACATTATATACTAGTAACTTCTAACGAGTCAAGCTATATTTAATGTCATTGACTAATACCAATTGTCGTATTTATTAAGTTGTACGTTTGAATGTTCTTGGTTGCAAACTATGTAAAAACATAAACATGCAATCCAATATGCTTTAGAATATGCTGATTGTTCCGAGATAAAAGCCCACGACATCCATGTGCAAGATGGTATTTTTGAGGTCACACTATGGAAATCACACCGTACAATAAAAGTATATTGTGATATGACAACAGACGGGGGCGGCTGGACAGTAAGTTGAAACTAAAATATGACATTATAGGCAATTAACTTACTTTATACCATTTTGATAACACACTTAAACTTCTCTCATAATTAACCTTCTCGACAAATAAAGCCCATTTTTGGCAGTGCAACCGAACGATCAGATGTAGAATCAATTTGACCTCAAAAGATGAATTAATTATTATGACCGAATAATATTTAAAATGAAAAATACCATGCCTATTGTAAGGAAAATTCTTCAAGCAACTATTTTTTTTCTAGCCAAGAAATACCAGACAAAAACGAAATATATTCATTAAACATGTGGTATAGCTAGTTTGCGATAGAAAATAATCGTGTTTTTTTTTAAACATTTCTCTGTAATTAATAAACCTACATGTCTGAAATCTACCTAATACACACTGATATTTCAGCAACATCCGAATTCAGTTAAAAAGACTTTTGTTCATAAGTTCTATGTTAAATATTTGTAGTTTTGTTTGAAATATAAAGTTCGAAGACTTGATACATGTACTTGCAACAGCCAATTTTACGGTCAAGTGATACGCCTACAGGTATATTTACGTACTTGCATCCTACTTAATATAACACACATGAGGCCCGTCTGTAAATCTGACGAAGTACATGTTATTGTTGTACATTGTTTACAAGCGACACTCCTACATGTATAACCTTAATCATACGGGCCTCCTTAATCTCGTCTTCACAACACTAATGTCAATCCCGACGATCATGGGGTGTAACGGTTAAATAATTGATAATAAACCATCAATGGAAAACCAGTTTACCTCCCTGCTTTAAACTGTCCATGTACATGTAATTTTAATATATAAAAAAGAATAAATGACTTTTAATAGGTGACTAAAATTATGGATTCGGAATGGGAGTAGGTAGGAAGTTATTGTAGTTCTGTGTAATTTTTTATCAAAATATGTTGAATAGATTATCAGAAATGTTACAAAAACAAAAGATGTTTTTCTATCGTAAACTAGCTATAAGTAAAAAGCGTTTATTTGTGTCTACTAGCTCTCCATAATTATCTATAATCATTTTCCAATTTTCTTTTGCTAATGAACACAAACACCCTTTTTTACCAAGAATAACATAACATAAATGATATGATACAAATAACTCTTACAATTGTCGTCAAAAAGGGGCATATATGCGGTGTTTTCTTCAGATTGTGGGGTAATAAAGGGCGCTACGGAAAAAACGCATGTGTTTGAATGTTTGTCAATCATATGTTACAATGAATCAGACAAGCGATATCAACTTATCAATTGACATGCACTTATATTAGACTTGGTCATTAAATATGACTAAATTCGCCAAAGGATCGCTTGATAAATTTTCTAAAACACGTTTAATATCAGTTTACTAGTATATCAATTGACAACTCGTAATATATTTTTTATATCCCTATGACATTCATTTGTTACAGGTGTTCCAAAAAAGATATGACGGTTCAGTTGACTTCTACCGTAATTTTACCCAGTATGAGAATGGATTTGGAGACCTGAACACCGAATTCTGGTTAGGTAAGTATCAAATCCGTCCCAAAGGACAATCAAGTTCACTGCATGAATTATGTACCTTATATTTCCTTTCACTTGCTTCATTCTGTACTGGTACCGAGTTTTCTGTTTTCTCATCAACCCTGACGTACATTGAAGTGTATCGATATTTTTAAACAAAAATGTTACATCAGGAGTGTATACAAACGTTTTGGTACAATAACTGACATCCAGTACAGTCATTTAGAATTCGACTTCGTTTTTTGGACAAGTTACATTCCTATATGGGTCAGATGATCGACCCATCATGTCTATGACTGCCTTGGAAGACAGTAAGAAGAGATTATTGGTTCGGGTGTAGAAAAGTTAACCATAATTATATCATCAAAGGTTTACAACAACGAACGTTGTATAAAAGTGATATACTATTACGAAATAACAATATGAAACGAGAGCCATGACCACAAGGCCGTTCCCGCCGACTGCAATTGCTTGTGTATGTGAACATTTGTTTTCTAGAGCAGAATCATAACTCTATCAGTATCTTAAATGGTAACCAAGATACGCTCCGGACAAAATTCGATTCTGTTATTACTAAAGGGGAGATAATTTAAAATTTAAGACAGACACAGAGTTATGGTCCTTGCCCTTCTTCAAGTAGCCATCTATTTATATTTCAAGTTTCAAGTCAACATGTTAAATGGTTTTGAAGATATGGTCCGGACAAAATTTTATTATAAAAAAACTAAAGGGGGGGTTCAAAATTTCAGACTGACATAGTTATAGTTCTTCGTTACTGCACTTCTCCAAGTTGCCATCTATTTATATTCCAAGTTTCAAGTCGATATCTTAAACAGTTTTCAAGATATGATCCGGACAAAAGTTGTGATGGACGGACAGACGTACAGACGGACGGACAGAGAATATAACCATATCCCTGCCGAATTTGTTAAAAATATAAAACTTGATTTATAGCGTGAACTTGTGACCCTGAATGAATCAATTCAGCTATTGTGCCTGCATTATTTCCAACCAGTCGGTGATTCAAATATTTCCACTAAAGTTTTGTCATAGTATAAGCCGAATACACAGTGTATACTTAAAAGTAGTTTATACCACTAAGGGCCCTATGGGCTTTTTGTCGGGCTATATACACCACTTGGGCTGACTAGCCAGTCTGTATAGGACCTGGTGTCATGTGAACTATATTTTATGTCCTGAATGCGTCTTTACGACCTGGAATATTGCTATTATAATTTGATATTCAAATCAAACACATACATGCCGTGTGTTACAGGTTTGGTTTATTAATGTATTTACATCTCGTCAACACAATACAGATAGTACATACACATAACATGTTATATTTCAACTCTATTAACTATTCGTTGTCGTTTTTCAACAGGACTTGACTATATACAAGAGATGACCACACAGTATACCAACGACTTACGAATAGATTTGATGTCGGCCAACCTGACCACGGCGTATGAAACGTTGACCAACTTTTCGATCTCGTTACCGAGCTATGTTCTCCATTTAGGTAGCACCATCTCTTCAAATAACAGTAAGTAGAAATAAGTCTTTAATTATATACATAAATATATACGTATATGCATACAGCATAAATAATCCAATTGGCAAACGGTGCTTGATGCATTATACAGATAATAGTCTAGTCTAGATACATATTATTTTGGCATTTACAAAATCATTCCCAAAATATATTTTGTTTATGATACATATTGCTGGCTTAGAATGACAATGTTGTCAATACTTCATCAATATTGTGAGAAAACAAGAAACTACTCCATGTGTCTAAACATTACCCTTCACTGCAAAAGCTTTTTCAACTTCAATTTGTTCAACATGACAAGCTCCGAATTTCATGAAAATAGACTCATAATAAGTGCCTTCTGTTGAAGATTTCATTTTACTAATCAGTAGTATACCGTGTTACTTACGCCCTTCTCATTTTAAGCCAGAGATATAATGTATAAACTTATCACGTCTATAACATAAAGTGCCAGTATTTCAATATTGTAAACAAACAGAAATACATAGTTTGAAATATCCATGAGCATCACATTGTCGTAATCACATAAAAGCTTGCAGTCTAGCATTTATTTGTACTGCATAGAATTATACTGCAAGACATCTATTTGTTCTGTATACATGACGTTACGCACGAAGTTGCGAGAAATGTCGAAATACGTGAGTAGCACACGCATGAAATGTAGTAGTGCGCTTATTATTGAGAATACTTAAATAAATAAGATATCAAACTATTCAGAAATGAATAGCTCTAATGCATTCAAACGAGATAAATTATGAATCACCACTATCCGTAATTATTAAGCTATAGTTGATGCGCGGATGTTTAAACGTAATATGATTTCCCCGCGCAATAAACAAAACATAGTACATCTTTTTTATTCTTCCATTAAATTTGACCATTATACTGACATGAAATGGTGTTATACGTATATGAAGGCAGAAATGACAAGACAATACATTTGTTTGATGATTCATAAAATGTTCCAAATGATATTTTCATAAGTAAAATGGTCGACTGGATGTGAAAGAAGTTGTTTCAGAAAGAAATCATGGCAAGAAAATATGATATGTATAATGCATTTAATGAAATCTCATTTGATAACGATTACGTTAGTATCTATTTCCTACAAATATATAATTTAAAGCATCGCGAAATATTTGTTTGAAAAAGTCTAGTCACGGCGACATTTTTAAATAATTTTCATCGATATCGATAAAGTTGTGCATTTTCAAAGCAAAAAAAATACAATTCCGTTGTGTGTATGAAAACGGTATCGCGGATATGTACGACTCATTTTCTTTTGCAGTAATGTGTGTTGTAATACATGCAAAACTATAAAAGTTATAGTTATAGAGCTAGGTCTAGTTACGGCGTAAAACTGACAAAACGTGAGAGTTGACGTTATAATTTGCAAATAAGCGTTGCCCATCATTTTATATTTAATTGTTTGCTTTGTTTCGATTGAATTACACCCGACATCGTACTTTAATAATTTTAAGAGGGAATGTATTTGAAATATTATTGGTTACGGAATAAATATGAAAAATTCACAATTTTTCTTCGCATAATTATTGGATTGTGCCCGTGATGAGTTCGTAGCAATATAACCCAATAAAAATAGTAAATGCAATCATTAAAAATATTTTAAAGAGCTATCAAATGCAGACCAAATGAAAGACTACCGTGGAAGGTATGTGGGGTAAGCGTTTTCCTCGGTGTTCGCATGTGATTGAAGGATTATACTTTAATAGAACTAATCATGCCAATTGAAGACTCATAAAGGATAAAACAGTTCTGTTTCTTGTGATGAATATGGTTTGAATTGTGTCATTACATGAATGTCTAATCAGGATTTAATCAAGTTGCATCTCGACAGCAAACAAACAAATGTTGCGTTATGTAAACACAATATACAATTTTAAACAGATAAAAAGCATGTGTATAGATAAACTATGTTTTTTGAGCCGTGACGGAAGAATACACTTGTCATGGTATGTGAATATACCTGCTTAAAATCTCTTTGGGCCATGGATTGGTTACTGTCATTGATCACATAATTATATTGCTTTAGCCTTAATACATACCCTATATATTTCCTTTGAGGGAAAATCAACCTTCCTGCATGAATAAGTCACGGCTCAAAAAACATGGTTTATCTATAAAAGTAAAATTATTGCATCTGTTTACATCATTATTGGTATTTTCTTTCATTTAAATGACAATCCAAATAGACGATATATTCGCAAATTTGTCTGCGTAAAGGTAAAAGTATTACATCCATGAACAACCGAATATTCATCATTTAATGATAATGTTTATTATCTACACATCTTATCAATACTCTTGATAACAGCTAAAACTACAACACGTAGCAATATGTGTGGCATATATTTTGAAATTAAATAACGTCAACATCATGTTACAGAAAGGTATCGCAACATCGTGCGTTACGTCAATTGTTTTGTACTGCATGTAATGAATTCGTACTGAATGCAATGTATTAGTACTGCATACATTGTATGCGTACTGCATGCCATGTATTTGTACTTCATGCAATGTATTTGTACTGCATGCAATGTATTTGTACTGCATGCAATGTATTTCTACTTCATGTAATGTATTTGTACTGCATGCAATGTATTTGTTCTGCATGTAATGTATTTGTACTTCATGCCATGTATTTGTACTTCATGTAATGTATTTGTTCTGCATGTAATGTATTTGTTCTTCATGCAATGTATGCGTACTGCATGCAATGTATTTGTACTGCATGTAATGTATTTGTACTTCATGCAATGTATGCGTACTGCATGTCATGTATTTGTACTTCATGCAATGTATGCGTACTGCATGTTATGTATTCGTACTGCATGCAATGTATGCGTACTGCATGTAATGTATTTGTACTTCATGCAATGTATTTGTACTGCATGCAATGTATTTCTACTGCATGTAATGTATTTGTACTTCATGCCATGTATGCGTACTGCATGTTTAATGGATCTTTATCAATATATTGATCATTGTATATACAACATCTGCTGAATATGATGTTAACTCCTGGCTAAAAACATGTTAAAGGATTCAAATTGTTCTTGTACATATTGTAATAGCGTACTCGCGACATTATTGTTTCCGTTCTATAACAGTTACTCTTAATGTAACATATGTAACAAATGTATTTATGGCATTATGTTTCCTATTGATTCACCACAATGTTAATTTTGTTCTTTTCTTCAGTTGGCAGCTCCTATAGATTTGGTCCTTACCACAGTGGTCATGCTTTCAGCACATACGATCACGATGTTGATCCTTACTCCGGTAATTGTGCCTCACTGCGGCATGGTGGATGGTGGTACAATAGTTGCTATATGGCAAACCTGAACGGACAATACCTCCCACCGGGTACCTACGGAGATGATAAAGGGATGATCTATCACAGCTTCATCTTCCACACATCACTAAAACAATCTAGAATGGCGTTCCGTCGTACCTGAATGTTATAGTAGTTATAGCTATCACATCATTCAAGGTGAACTAAAAACGACATCAATCCATTTATTATATATAAACTGCTGTATAAACCGTAGCTATCACATTATTCAAGGTGAACTAAAAACGATATCAATCCATTTATTATATATAAACTGCTGTATAAACCGTAGTAGTATTACCTTGTTCATGTTGTATAAATATGTATATCATGTATTGTAACAGTAAGTGACAAAGTTTTTTTGGAGCTAGTTAACAAACTCTTCAATGTGAAATTACAACAAACACAACATTTATCCATTTATTATATATAAACCGTATTAGTATTACTTTGTTCATGTTGTATAAATATGTTGACCGTGTATTATAATAGTATTATGAGTAACAGAGCGTATTTAGAGTGATAGCAAACTCTTCAATGTGAAATTACAACAAACACATCATTAATCCATTTATTAATTTCATTGTAAAAATAAATGTATGTACAGTGTATATCATGTATTATAATATATCACATGAACTTCCTTGTATCCGGGTTAGTATAAAAATTCGTTTAAGTAGCAAAGTCATCATTTTTAATATAAGCGACTTAATGTATATATGTATGTGAAGTTATATAGAACATTCATGCTCTTTTAATAGAAAGATGCGTACTTTACGGTAACAGTGTCATATGATATAATTAATCTAACACTATATGTCAATTGATATATTTTTATAAAACTCGTTCAGGAAATTTAAATAAGAGTAAATGTTTATTTTATATTGTGTCTCTATTGTACATGCAGTAGTCATAAATGAATGTACAATTTTATATCCTCACTGTTACCAAAAACATATGAAAGCATGACTGTAACATGAAATATACATAGAGGATCTATCACGAGTTGTCAATTGATATAAATTTATATTTAACGAGTTTTGGAAATTTTATTAAGCGAGCCTCTGGCGAGCTTAATAATTATATCCTGAACGAGTTTAATATAAATATATCAATTGACAACGAGTGATAGATTCTTTATATCATATGACACTAAAAACGCAAAATACGCATTGATTTATTGGAAAAAACACACCCGTTTATACAACAGGTGGTACGTATAAAGTTATAAAGTTATACGTACTCGCTATAATAACCTGTATACAAGAAAAGTTATGTGATATATACGCATACGTATTCTTTTATTACAATTATCATTTATAATATATGTATATATGATATGAATAGTGTGAAATTAAAAAAATGTCTTCTTACACTCGTTAGATTTTCTTCAGTTTAATTTATATATTGCCCAAACTAGTTTCGCCTTATTGGTTCATTAGTGTTGCTGAAATATATAGTATAAATAGTATAGTGTTGCCTCAGACAGAGACATACCAAAGTCCATAGCATGGTACTTATACATTTTATCTCCGTCGAAAGTGACGGGTAAATGTTGGATCGTCGCGTGACACGAAGATGTGAAACAATGTTGTTGTTGTATTTATGCTCCTATCTTTCATGAGGGGGGATATTACTTTGCTCATATCTGTCGGTAGGTTGGTTGTTCCATCGTCAGACCTAATGGTGTCCGTTAAATAACTCAATCACGCTTTGCCCTAGGATCTACAAACTTTACATGGTGGCTTATTACTTTTTGTAACAACAGTAGACGATTTTGCTCTTTATTGCTTGAGTACATCGCTGAGGAAAGATGCTCAGGGGACCTACAAGGTTTTATACATGTATGATAGGTTTATGTCATGTTGTACAAAATACTGTAAAATCATTAATTTTCGTCGGGGATTAAAGTTCGTGAATTTCGTGGTTCACTTCAACCACGAAATTTAATCCCAACGAACATTGATTTTGACCCTTGTTTTGTTACCTGAAATGCAAAATCCACGAATCCAAGCGCCAACGAAATCGTCTTTTTTACCAAAACCACGAAATTACGTCCCAACGAAATTAAATGATTTTACAGTATACCACATACTTGTTGCATGAGGTAAAAGACTGGTTTTATCCAAGAGTCATGTCAACAGGATCGAACATGAGGTAAAACCCGCAGCTTTCCCAAACAATCCGACGACAGAATGCTCGTACTGAAATAGTAGTTGTAACTTTAATAGAACACTTCGTACCTCGCTCGCTTGAACTTTGATACAAGATTGGCATACAGCAAACAATACAATATGTAACACACAATCAACAAACAATCGGATATCATGTAACATTTATCCCTTATATTGTCATGGTACCATATAGTACAAGCGAAAAACCCCACTTATCCCTTATGTTGAACTATGCAACCAGACAGATGGACAATACAATAAGATATCGTGTCAAACGTCCCTCATAATTTCAAGGAACCATACACAAGAAACACCCACCTCGCCCCCAGTGGAACTATGCAACCAGACAGATGGGCATCAATATAAGTTTCACAGAAACATAAAGTACAAGAGAAAACGCCCACCTCACCCCAGTGGAACTATGCAACCAGACAGATGGACATCAATATAAGTTTCACAGAAACATAAAGTACACCAGAAAACACTCACCTCGCCCCCAGTGCACTAACATTATATATTGAATTATGCCCTTCATACTATCAATGCAATTGTATTGAAACTTCGCACACACACTTATTATCCACACACAATTTTTCCACATAATGTTGTTTATTTCGCATTTCTAGATTCCAAGACTTTTGGCTGCGAGGCATGTTTTTCTTGATTTTCAGCGTATAGCCTTCGCATTTTCCCAGAACTATGCATTAAACAGTTTCGAAATAATGTCACTGATAGTTTCTATGGACACTCCCATCTGTGGTACTATTCCATGTTTTGCTAATAGATTCATCATAGATATCATAAAACCAATTTAACTTTATAGTGTAGGTTTTGGCAATGTTGGGCAATTTTCATTTTTTTGTGCCATTTCACAATTACTGGAAACAGAACTTTAATAACGCGTCTTACAAAAAAATATTACTGATGTTCTCATTAAAAATGCAAAATGAAAATTTACCAACACTTCTTAATGCTTATAAAAGGGCCATTTTGCCTTAAAAACAGGAAAAACAACATCATCTATTAAATTGTTGTTTTAAGCTTTAACAAAATGAAATATACAATGTATGATGATCATATGTTCAACTTAAAACATTTTCTCGCATGGTTTAAAAAAGATATTTCAATTATTTTCATTTAATATTGCACAATCGATGTTTATATTTTGTTCATAAATGAGTTGAACACCTCTCGTATTAATATAAATCTACACCTCATTCCTGAGGTTATCCACCGCCATAAGGGTATATAAGGTTTGGTTCCCACCAAAATTTCTTAAAAAGTTATAAGGAGATAAGTGTAGCATTTCGCAACACTATTTTAAGTAAGTATTGAGTTAAAGGCACTAATAACACTGTGGTGGTCCATAACACATGAGACGTCTGACAACAGGAACTCATTTAGATACATAAAAATTATTTATTATGCAAATTCACATCTAAAATTGATCTTTTCAATATCTGATACATCAGTTGGTAATTCATGTCTTCTGTCACGAGTTATTTCTACATCAAAGCATATAAAGAAACATTTCAGACAGCAACTTGAACGTCCACCTTTCTTGTGCATTTAACTGAAAAATAATACGAATACAATTATAGAACTTTACAGAAAAGTACCAACTTTAGGCGATTAATACTAAATATCTAGGAAAACATACGCTATATGCATCAGATTGACATCAAGCGGGCTATAAAAAGTAAGCAGTTTATAATGAAAATGTCCAGTCTGTTCAAAGTTAAATGAGAATGGTTATAAACATAAGTTTGTCTGTCAGGCTAACTATAGTTTTCTAGGCTGAACTCACTGGGTGTAACTGAGTTAATTGTAGTACTCAATATTCTTTTCAAAGGGATAGTTCACTCAAGTCATTTGTATTACATATTGAATCCATGTATGTAGCCACTATTTAAACCTACATATTAACTTAGTATCTTAATGCATATTCAAAACTGTGTTAGTTCATTATACATGGTAAATATTTAAGGAAGCAGTTGGATCATTGCTACAATTAGCATTTGATCTGGCACAATTTCCTATCGCAAGGGATCTAAGTTTTCCAATAACTATTACAAATGTTGTTTTAGGTTCCACTGGTTAACTAGCAATCGGCTACATTGGAGCTTTAAAATTAACATTTCACTACCTAAATTATTTAACTTAAAGTGGATTGCATAAATATTTACGGAATAATGGTTAAAAACTTAACGTCGTCCGAAATCGATTACCACCTTTACTTTTGCTTTCGTTCAAAGTTGGGGGCTATTTCCAGTGTACGGTGTCAATTAGTGAACTTGGTGAAACTTGTTTTACAATCGTCCTTAAAAATGACATAGTATAAGCTGTTACATAACTAAACCTAAACAGAATCCTACCTCACTCATTTTGTTGCAGTGATAAAATCCTTCACAATTCTTCAGTAAACTGTAGAGTAGATGTATATTCGAGTCAGAACCTGAAAATGAATACAACTCATTATAAATTTTCCCGTGCACCAGCCGAGACACCCAGCAAAACATGTTACATCAGACTTGTGTCTATTTTCAACTACAATTTCAGGAATAACGGTTAAGGTGGTCAGGGTGGCCAAAGAAAATGAAGAATAAAATTCTCTGATTTTTCCCTGAACCAAAAGGTAATTTTCCATGACCTTCGTGGTGTTCACAACCATTAGTGTTGGAGGATGTCTTAATGAGAAGGGGATCAGTAAGTTTTTTTTAGAATCTAAAGTCCAAATGGGATATGGTACAAATTTTATCTAAAAATTTATTTCTCCATTGATTATAAGCTATTTCAACAGCTACATGTATGATAACAAGTTTATATACTGATAATAGATTTAAAGTTATTGTATGAACATATTGGTAAACGATATACAGTGCCTACCAAAATAAGTATACAGAGGGTTTTCCCCCATTTACTTGCCTGTATAACACTACTTGTGTAATAGTGTCGATACCAGGTGATAATAATACCATTGTGGTGGTACCACTATGTTTATGTAGGTTCAGGATCCAACAAGATCAAACACCAAGTTCCAGTTCTACTATCTATGTACATACAATCATCAACGTACAAGTCTCAACGAAGCCCTGCAATTCACAATATTATGAATATAAACAATACTTAATACAAGGTCATGACAATAAATACAGGCTATTCAATACATACATTTAATTAATACATATATTACTGCACAGTATAGTCATAACTGGGCTAGTTCAAGGACTCCAATCCAGTGGCAGTTACACATATCATATTACTATTAAAACATTATGATAACAGATACATTACAAATACATCACAGATACATTAACTTTATGATCATGATTAACACAGGTATACCTACCAATCGTGGAGTAGGCTCTTCTGACTGTATTCTTAGCCACACATTCTAATTACACTCACATCTTTCCCAGTGTTGGTTACTGCAATATTATGAAACATGGTGAATAGATAGGGTCTAGATAGTGTTTCATATCATTAGCATTAGGGGTAATGGTCCAAGGGAAGTAATCCAACCACAATTAGACACAAATTAGGCATAATGGTGCAATATATGGTCGCTCTGTTTTAGGAAAATACCTGTTATCAAACACACAAAGAGTGGAACATTGGCGGAGTGGTGAGTGCTCAAAAATACCAATCCCTAGTCCACTGGAAAGAATCTCGGATGGGGCACTGGAAATTTGATTTAATACTTTTCATTAATCAATGTTTCTATTCTACTCAATTCCTTGCGTCACACAAACTATTCTATCAATTCAGCAGGCCAGTGGCAAAATACACAGGAATGGGACCAAATTGCTTAACAAAACCTACACACAATGTCCATTTACAATTTATTTTAAGACACAATTTGTCATAAAAACAGGATTTCTTTTTTGACCAAGTGAAAACCCTGCAAACGGTTTAGAAATAGCCGAAAGTGCAAGGCTACGAATAAGCCTGGTTACAAAATGACCTGTATAACCCCAAAACATAAAACATATGCATAAAAATCAACAAAACCCGAACATCAACCAACTGTCAAACTACGACCACAACGATGTCCGAATTTACACTAAATGCATTCATATTCGAAACCTATGCAAGTTGGTACATTTATAATATTATTGAAAAGAAGTTGGTCACAAGCAATTTAAGGTCATACTTACATTCAGCATGTATTTTCACAAGTCCTGGCCCTTTGATTACCGGATGATCAATAATTTAAAAAAAAATCCCATTACTTTGTTAGTCGTTGTTGTTGTAGTTCTATTACGCTATTGACGTAGCGAAATGGTCTCTTTGTGGTTCAGTATTACTCTCTTGTGCTCTCTCTATGTGCTTCCGCTTTTGATACTTCGGTTTCGCTTTACAGTCCATCGCAGCCGACATAAAATGGCGTCTGCCTGACCCGGATAGCGTAGCATCAAGGGGAGGGAACTCCAGACAAGTCCATCAGTGTATCTTAAAAGGGGAAAGGTAGAAAACTCATCCACAACGGAACTGGAAACAGCAGGTATAATTTCCCTTAGCCGTACCATTACGTTCTTCTAATATACACTCATGGATTCGCGGTGACTATGATTTTTTTACGCACACTAGAAATCAAAAGCCTACGAACTAGGTCGGTTCTTGTTTTCGTCTTTTGTAGTCACTTGGGATCGACGATTTATTGTATAACTAGCTCAACCTGCTCTTTAACAGCGGGGACTTGGGTTTTTTAACCACTTTATATACTGTCCCTATCGGTAAACGTTTAAGAAAGTTTGCAATACACGTACATTATCACAGTGTATATACGAGTCGGCTGTCGGTTATCGCAATAAGGCATATACGTTGATTTTTTTGTATCATAATAAGACATACAGTGATCAGAAGGCACATGAACTTTCAACCACACCAGACCATACACATTGAATTGTACAGTATCACAATAAGCCATACAGTGATCGGAAGACACATTTACTTTCAATCACACTAGTCCATACAAATTGTACAATATCACAATTAGTCATACAGTGAGTGTGAGTCATATCTGTTTTCAATCACAATAACTCTTAATAAGACATACAGTGATCGGAAGACACATTTACTTTCAATCACACCAGTCCAAGCAACTTGAATTGTACAGTATCACAATTAGTCATACATTGATCGTGAGTCATGTCTGTTTACAATCACAATAACCCATACAAATTGAATTGTACAGTATCACAATAAGACATACAGTGATCGGAAGACACATTTACTTTCAATCACACCAGCCCATACAAAAGGAATTGAATAATATCACAATTAGTCATACAGTGACTGGAAGGCACATTTACTTTCAATCACACTAGTCCAAGCAAATTGTACAATATCACAATAAGCCATACAGTGAGTGTGAGTCATATCTGTTTTCAATCACAATAACTCACAATAAGCCATACAGTGACTGGAAGACACATTTACTTTTAATCACACCAGTCCAAGCAAATTGAATTGTACAGTATCACAATTAGTCATACAGTGACCGTGAGTCATGTCTGTTTACAATCACAATAACCCTTACAAATGGAATTGTACAGTATCACCATAAGACATACAGTGATCGGAAGACACATTTACTTTCAATCACACCAGCCCATACAAATGGAATTGAATAATATCACAATTAGGCATACAGTGATCGGAAAACACATTTACTTTCAATCACACCAGCCCATACAAATGGAATTGAATAATATCACAATTAGTCATACAGTGATTGGAAGATACATGTGCTTTCAATCGCTATAACACATAAGACGGAATTAATAGTATAACTATAAGTCACTGAGTGGTTGTAAGTTACATGTGATTTCCATCGAAATAGTTCACACTTATTTGTATAGTGTCGCAATCTGTAATACAGTGATCGGAAGTTACGCATTTTTCAATCGCAATTACTCGTACAAATTGAATTGTATGGTACCACAATCAGTCATACTGTGATCGTAAGTCACACGTGTTTTCAATTGCAATAACTGATACAAATTGAATTGTAAAGTATCACAATCAGTCATACAGTGATTGGGTTTATACGTAGTCATTATATGATCCCATATACGTGCAATTTCTCATGATTTAGGTGACTATCACTGAAGATATGGAACAAAACAAACCAACAGGTCAAAATGAAAGTCTGCCGTTTTACACACATACTAACAGATAAGACTGTGAAACACAACAGCTTAGTTGAATTTATAGTACATCACACCCATAACAAAACGTTTTTAAAGACAATTACCGATGGTATGGTCGTTATACCGAGGCGGTCTTACTGCAGAGGTTAAACTACTGTTTTAAACTAAAACAAACCAATCAAACACATGACGTACATATCTACATGGTGTAAGCGCAACAAATGCCGATCTATGTTTCTATATTAAGATATGGTGTATGTATATTTTGAACTTTGGTAAATCTGACGATCTGTCTGAAACTAGTGTCGGTGGCTACGCGGTATATACGGGTGTATATAATTATTTAAATCTCTCGGTCAAGGATATCCAATAACATTGGAAGCACTTATTTCCAAAGGGTCATGTACGTGAGGTGATCAAAAAGTAATGAGACAAACGCTCTAAAATGATAATTCATCGTGATATCAATAAAATCAGTTTTTATGTCAAAACAGAAATGTATCCTCTCTCCGTCAGCAGAATTTCATAAATTTTCATCCATTACTCATTGAGATATCCACCGTTTTTCAACCTTGGGTACAGTGACTCGACGCACATTAAAGACGTCAATGACGTCACGTACGTAAACTGTTAACTATTCGAACGCCTCACTGCTTCGAAAAATCGCTTATGTCTCTAAAACTATTGGATAGATTAACTAAGTATTCAGTTTTTATTTAGAACAATTGTTCATTTGGCTAAAAACAATATAGTTGATATAAAATATCAACGAAATGTTGAGTAATTATTCGATCTTAATCGTTCTAAAGACGGCTTTCATATGCGACGTCCGCCAAACGAGCTACAATCAAAATTGACATCTTATCCTACGCATTTCTGATCTCAGATTGATATTTATAATAGAGTCTCTTTCCAATCATAAACCCTTTTCCACTAGCGATACATAAGTATACGTCTTGCAGACCTCTCTTCCAATGCTCGATTCTGATTTTAAATGTTTGTTTAGGAATTGATCCGCGTTAGTGGAAGAACTGTATATTTTTTAGATGTGATTTTTTGCCGAAATATTGCGTAGTTTTCAAGTAACTACTGTTAGTTTTCACGTCATATATTAAAAACGAACAAACCTACACCAGAAATGTTTTAATACACAGTTCTTCTATGTTTTAGCGTCATGTCCAGTTAGTTTGATAAATATTCGAGGAATATTTAATACAATATACGTCAATTGCTTTCCCAAACCATACGGCACAAAAGGGCGACGTTTTAATGTGCGGCGACATAGCGCGACACCTTATATTTGACGTTGCATTAATAAAGAACTATTTATTGTAGAGTATTGTATTTTATACATAAACATTAGCATTAAATGCAGCAAAATTAATATGATACTTTCATGATTCAGATACGTAATCTTTAAAAATGAGAGCATTTATCTCTTTACTTTTTTATCATCCCACGTACATTGCTGACAGACGGTAAGTAGATGAGACAGTGGTATGATGCAAGGTATATGTGTATATAATATAATTATTTAAACCTCTCGGTCATGGGTAACCCATAAAATAGCAAACAATTATTTCCAATTGGGTCATGTGCTTTTCTGAAAGAAATGTAAGTTTTAGAGAAATTGGTGTGGTACAAGATATCCGGGCGCGCTGTCCTAGCTCTTTCAAAAGAGACACCATGGGTCTTTAACGTTTCCGGTGTATAGCACTGATACACGTTCGAGACTATCTATGGATTGGCAACCAGTTCATCTCTAGTTGGGTGGAAACACCGAAAAATATTTCAAAAATGACCAAGTGCCCCGACCGAGGATCAAATCATCTCGATCATTAGTCCAGCAGGCTATCTGCTCGGCCAACATATCACCCGATAGTACCGTATCTATAAGGCTTTGGATTGTACCAAAATGTATATGCGCTACTAGGAAAAGTATAAAAATTAGTTCATCAAGAACCATTTAGATAAGGTTACTATAAATGGGAAATCGTCCTGTGAATGTAGGTTGTCATCATAGATAAGAACGCGGTTTAAATCTTATCCATGTTTTTAGACTCAACAATATTTGACTTAGTACGGTCGTTGACAAATTGTAGTACATGTATGTTTCATTCCTTATACATGTAATTGCTTTATTAACTTGTATACAGTAAAACTTCGTTTTCTTGAGGACTAATCGGGACAGGTGAAATACTTGAGATAAAAATGGTGCTCAAGAAAACCAAAGAGCATGTAATAATGATACAAATGGATACTTTTTTAAATTTGCTCGAGATTGGCCTGGTGCTCGTGAAATCGATGCTCGTCATAACGAAGTGTTGGCGTATATATAAACCATAATTTTATAAAGAATTGATGTCTAAATTTTTTATACTCCAACATACCCACTGACTCCATTCAAAAAGTGTACATTATGTCTGTAAGCGGACACTATTGTGAGACATTTACACAGAAAATGATTAGTCAATTTAAGCTTTGAACTATTTCAGATCTGAATAACTACATACACAGTCAAATAAACGTCACAGCTGATTGCCTGAAGACTTAAAATTGCAAAAATACACAACGACGATTTAACATTACTGTGCTACTGTAAACTAATCAACTTTGAAGCATTAAATATTGATTAAAGTAATGGTAAAATTTAATAATAAAACAACAAAATGCAGCATTAATTTTAATTATTGTCTTGGTTGAAATAAATACTGCAACCTAATAATCGCAATTTATCTACACCCAGTCGATTATAGAGCAATGACTTATCCTTATTGTTGTCCACAAAGTTGGGAGCAAAATCCATCAACATTGAAAGCTTTTACATTATTGGTAATCAGTAGGAATATAGCAAAACTATAAAAAAAAGTTTGTAACATACATTGTACAACCAAAAAGAATCCTGAATTATTATGATACAACGTTCGAAAAGCAGTAATAACTTTATATTTGTTTTCATGAACACATGTGATGCACCTAAGAATCATTTGAATACATCATTATATTGTACAGTTGACATCCGTTGTGTCGACACTCCGGTTTAGTCGACATACTTTAAAATCCCCGATTTTGTTCACTCTATGTTCTATATAAAAGCTGATGTTTGACTCGACGTGCGTATGTCGACACTCCGGTTATATCAACACGACTTTCCTGGCCGAAATGATATTTTCGCACCTTATTGTCATTGTTTGTGTCGACATCAAGTCGAAGTGATTCAAATAAAAAAGTTGTTAATTGACCGTGGAAATATTTCTGTCTCGACCCATTGTTTGTTAAACAATTAAATTGTTCACACTGAAATTGAATGGTGTTAAATCGAAGTTTGAAAACAACTTGATACCTGTCTCAGCGCATAAATTAAATAATTATTTAATCAACAGTTTTGTGTTTTAAATGATATATGTCACAGCGTAAATTTGACAAATGTTTGCCGTGACACCATGCAAACAAAAATGAGTGATTAAAGTTGTCTATAAAATAATCATGAATCGTCAATTCGATCTTATTGTCATTATGACTACCAAAACTAATCGGCCACGGGACTCAAGGGTATTAAAAGAAAATTAACGTCAAAATCATATACAGAAAAATACGAAGCTATATGTGAAGTTGAGATGGAGGTGAAGTCAAAACGAGAGATCGCAGCTAAGTTTGGAGTTCCACACAATACATTGTTTACGTGGATGAAAAATAAGGATAGCATCAAAGTCAAATTTCTATCTTCTATCTATGGAATGAATAAGGTGTACAATAAACACACAAATTAAAAAATACGACTAGTTATTATTACAACACCGCTATAACAGCGAAACGAAAGTTTAATGTCGAATCAAAAATACACGTATATACAATGCTTATACACTTGTATATAAGGTAGAAACACTTGTCAGTATTGTTGGATCCGGATGTGTCGACCTCCGGATATGTCGACATAACTTTGACGCTCCCAAAAATGTCGACATAACGAGTGTCGACTGTAGTTAATTTATCATTAACTATAGCCCTATGAAAATGAATGTTTGAATTATAATAAAATATTACGTCAATTCATTACGTTGCTGTTATAATTAAGATACAAACAATTTTTAATACATTGTATCTATATTTGGTAATATCAACGGAGCAGTTTTAGATATACAGTGCCCACCACAAATAAGAACCTAGACGTTATTTACCCATTCACCCGTCTGTATAATACGTTTTACAGAACAGAGAAGCAACAATGTTTTTGATGATAAGTTATATGTTTTGTTGATCAAATGTAAAGACAATACATTGATTGCTATCCTTGATGTAAAACGTTAAGTTTTTTACCGAGCTTGAAGGGCAACTTGTTCATAAAAAGGCGGGAAACGCAGCCCCTTTGACCCCTTGGGTATTTGAATTCAGAACAATTTCTTCTTTATTTCTATCCTATTTTCTCTATCTCATACCCCAACTACTCCATACTCTGTGCTCCAACTTGTACTCCATGGAGTAACGTACTCCAACCGTGATTAATAAACCTTCTTGATCACGAACCCGATGGAGTACGGATTCTAAGTAGTAAAATAGCTGTAACTTTTTTATTTATGAACAAAAACATGTTTTAAGGGAGTTTATTGTCTTAGTTAGATCATTAGTTGGCCTGCTGGCTAGACCTACCAAAAAAGCGAAAAACATTTTTTAGAAATTTGCATCAAACCATACACCAACTTGCGGCAAAGGGTTCAACTATAAAAAATGATCCCCATGATACCCCAAGTTATAGCAGTTTTTGTAACCGAGTATGACTCCGAGACACCTGTGGAGCATTTTCAGAAAATCATACTCTATGCTCCAACTGGAGCACGTTCTCCGGCTCAGAAAGTTTCACGTCTAGCAAGGAAACATCTGGTACCATTTTTATTTCGTCGTTGATATGACATGGCCTGGGATCGAACCCAGGACCTCCTGCACTCGACGCGAACGACCAACCACTAGGCCGTGTTGAAATTATAGTACATAACATCCATATCAAAATGTTTTTAAAAACAAATAATGTGGTCGTTGTTTCGAGGCGGTCTTACTGCAGAGGTTATACTTATGGATTATATTCAACAACTATCGAACATATTATGTTCATATTGACTTTGTTGTTGGTGGAGCAAATGCCAATTTTGCTATATGCTTTTTTAACAGACGGAGTGTACATAATTGGATCTTTGGTAAATCTGATTACCTGACTGTGGTGGTGTCTAGGCGATATATATTTTTAATACACTTGTTACTATATATAGTAACAAAAATGAGCCAATTTCAGGCTGATTATGACCATCACGTGATTGATTATCGCCTATCGGCCCGGTCCGCAATCTCATAATCGTAATCGGCCCGTTGAACGGACGCACGTTTCGTTATCCAGGTTAAGATGACGTCACGTCGGAGTCATAATGACGTCACATCGGAGCTAAAATGACGTTGCGTTGTAATTGCTTTGACAATTTTATGAATGTACAAGATTTTCATCATAAATGACTGTAGATCTTCATGAAATTTACAAAACGTGAGTTGTTGTTACTCCTATTGAGTTTTTGAATTGAACAACTGTATTAAAGACTTTAATACACTTCAAAGCCTGGCCGGAAGTTGATAATCGGCCCGGCATGAATAACCACCCTCGGGCTAAAGCCCTCGCGGTGATTATTAATTTTCCGGGCCAATTATCGCCTTCCGGCCCGGCTATGTCGTGTATTAACCTCTTAATAATATATTATTATGTAAACCTCTCGATCAAGGATATCACATTAAATTTGCTAAGCGTAGGAGAAACACCACGTGGTGTGATACAAGATATCCGGGCACGTGGTCCTAGCTCTACCGAAGAGACAGATTGGGTCTTTAACGTGTACCAATAAACGCGAGCCTACCTATGGGTTGACAAACAGTTCATCTCTTGTTGGATTGGAAACGTTGAACGCGTTTCAGAAATAACCAAGTGCCCCGATCGAGGATCGAACCTGTGACCTCTCGGTCAGTGGTCAAGCAGGCTATCCGCTCGACCACCGTGCTATCCGATGGTGCCGTATCTGTGAGGCATTGGATTGTCTGTACGCTATAGTATTAAAATTCGTTCATTTAGAACCTTGTTGATACGGTTACTTTAAATAGAGAGTCGTCCTTGTAAATGTTGGTTCTCATAGATAAGAACACGATCTAAATATTCTACATGTATACAGACTCAACAGTATTTGAAAATATGGTCGTTCACCAATAACAGTTTCCATTCTTTATAATTGCTTTATTAACTTGTTACGTATACATTTTGTATAATCTATAAATCAAAATTTTATAAATAATTAATGTTTAAAATTTATGTTACATGAGGTTAATACAAATAGTTAAAGATAAAACTGGCCAAAACTACCTTTACTATACCATGCATTTTCGCCCATAGCTTCACATAACTGAATGTTGAAAACTTGCGTGCATATAACTCAAGCACGTGTCATTATTGGAAGCGGTGACCTTGATGTAGGGCGCATGCTTCGGGATCGAGAGGTCCCGAGTTCAACCTTCCTCTGAACCACCGGTTAATTTTTCTAAGCAAGACTTGATTGCTCCACTCCATCATGGTGTAAAAGTGTACCTGTGAGGGCAGTGTCCATTCTGGGCGCCGCTTATCGATGTTGGCTGTCACACCCGCAGAAGAGTAATATTCTCCCAGCTAAAGTTTCCATAGGTAGCCCAATGACCAGGGGAAGTTAAAATGTCAAAGGGTGCTTGAGCGGACTAACAGCTAAAAAGAGACCTAGAAAATTGGTAACTTAACTTAACTTATTATTCATTTAGTGTTTATGGTATAACTTTCATTGTTAAACTGTTGAACATACTTGTATTAGACATACTGGCGGTTATCTTACAATGTGACAATACTATTTTTGGACTTTAAAACACCTTAGGGCACTTAGACTAAACATTGTATGTTCTAATTAATTAATTCAGTTTAAAAACACTCAATCTGATTTTAGTGCAGGGCCATTCAGTAGGTATATAATTATAGGCATGTTTGACGCGTTCGTGCTAATACCCTAACACGAAGATGACCTTTATATCACGACAACACAAAATCCTTTTACAATTTAAGTAAATCGGTCAAACACTAGCTTACTATATGAACAAAACAAGACAGGATGGGATAATCAACATGTGCTGTTTCTATAATAGGAACGTATCTACGAGTACATTGTACTGATAAAGTTCAAATTCTGCTATAAAAAGAGACGTCTCGTAATTCCAACAGTCACAGGCTTACAACGTATTTGGTAAGAAGCGAAAATGATGAAAATCTTAATTAAGTTTGAATACTTTAATGCTATCATTTTAAGTTATAATATATACACGTAAATACATATTTTTTATATATTTTTCTGTACCAGTTTTTCTTGATGTGTTGAACTGATTTATCAACTGTATGATTGACTCACTTTTATTAACACTTCCTACGACCGACTCACATTACCATGTTTTCCTGAAACCTTTACCATGATATATGTACGGATGATTTACAGAGGTATATATCGCTGGCTTAGAATGAGAAAGTCGTTACTACTATTTACGTCCTTTTAAACCATCATGGCTTCTTATGAGCCTATTTTCATGAAAATCGGAACTTGTCATGTTCACAAAACTGAAGTTGAAAAAGCTTCGTTTACCATAAGTAATGAATGATTGCCAGACCGTTGTTCTTGATTTCTCAAGTGTACTTACGACCTTCTCATTATAAGACAGCGAAATATAATAACTTTAAATTTATTTCAGTTTTTACATCAGTGTTGTTGATCTTCACAGTTCACTCTGCAGGTAAACATTGTTAAAGAGATACTCACTTACATTATCCCATTATAGGAAATGGATAAAAGTTGGAATAAATTTATTGAACCCTTTATCAATTCAAAAATGAAAAGAAAATATAGGATCACTATGTTTATTTTTTTGGTAAAAATTGTTTCATAACATGCTAATAATAAAAGGCAGCTATTCAAATCAGTGTCAATTTGTAATCATATTTCACTAACTGTGAAAATTGTACATGATAGAACTTTTCAAATATCAAATCAACAAGACGAAAATAACTAAACAAATAGCAATTAATACAAAGTTAATATACAAAATAAATATAACACATTTTCTTATCAATTTCGGCTAAATGATGTTGTTTTCTTTGCTCTCCGAAATAGATGGATTTCCAAAATACATGTATATGGCATTTAGTGTTAGTCTGAATGTTTGTAAGTAATTATACAGTGATCCTGAAACTATTATCGTACTTAATCTATGCACAAGCTTTAAAATACTGAAGACATGTACTTTGTGGGTTTTTTTAAGGAACATATTTGTTTTTCTTATTGTATTATTGTATTTCTCTTGTTTAACAAAGTTTGCTATATTGTTTATAGTGAATTATACAGATGGTGTAACTTGTTATGCATGCACGGATGTCTCAGATGAGAGTTTGTGTACCAGCAATACAACAACATGTGGCATTTGACAAGTAAGATTTGTGATTTACCTTTGTTGATATTTATTACGGTTAATCAATATTATAACAAGCGATATAGTTATAGAGATGTGCACACTTAGACGGATGTGAGGTTCTATATCAGTTAACGGTTAAATGTACTAGGGGTTTAATCAAAGGTATGTATGACTACTACAAATACAATGCATAGATTTACCGTCAACCAGTGTGTAGAATCAGGTGATCAAATGAATGCAGTTTTACACTCAAAACTATTGCGATTTCGTCTGCTAGCGGTGAGTTTTTTCTTGATTGTAAAGAGCGTGCATTTAATATGGTTATATTATATAGCCTAAAGTACATTCCGTATATGTAAGAATACCCGGCAAGTACCGAGTTCGCTCTAGCTGTTTTTAATCGATGCTCGACCAGGTTATTACACTCGGTTGGAAACTGCATTTGGTCGAGCACTACACATGAACACACAATTGATACTATCGAAGCAGACAAACGATGAATGATGTAAATCAAACGAAACTCTATTTCATGATATATGTACTTAATTTTTCTTTCTTCATTACAGTCTTGTTTCAAAACAACACGGCTTATGAACAATGCGGAGATAATGACTTTAGGCTGCCTAAACAACGATGTAAGTTTTTTGGCTTGTATAATAGTGTATGTGTACATATCGCTGGCTTAGAATGTGAAGGTCGCAAGTGCCACTTACAACCTTATAGGTCTACTGCATCTTTGAAATTTACCTCATAGGGCGATATATCCACATGTACCTTGTCTGGGACAAACAAAGATACGTATTGTTGCCGATTGACATAATGTAGACTACTTATTTTGCTACAAATTGGCATCCTTACGTAAGCCTTGTCATTGTTTATCCTGGGCATTGAGCATTTCTTCGACGAGTTTAAAAGCATTTGCAAGCCCATATCACAACCCCTAAACCACGTCAATGAGACCTGTAAGTTCCTAATTCGGGGATGGAGTAATATGTCGCATTACACAAATTGTTCTCCCAATGTGACTGATGTGGAATGCACACACTCTTTCTGGTTGGAATTATCACTTGTGAGTTTCATCTTCAGAGTGTGCCTCTTTGGAACCAGATAATATTGTCACTAATTATTGTTAAGCCGTATAATTTTCAGATATTGTTACCAATTTTTATGATAATATACTAATGTTAACTAACTTTTTCGAACATTTAAAAACTGTTGCGTTTTTAAAGTCTCTCACTGTATGCTTGTAAGTACTGTATTCTCAATAAGATATATATGATGTCATATAAAGCAAGGAAGTGTCATTATACAGGAAGTTACAGAGTACCTCGTATGTATAGTCATGTAGGTTAATAAGCACCATCGTTCTGTAACAGGATTGCTCGGGTGTTTCTGGGGTAAGCAGTATAGTTTGAAGGGATCTATACAAACGTCAAGGTCAAACGTGTAAAGAGTGTTGTTCTACAGATCTATGTAATACACAAATATGTCATCACCAGAAACGTAAGTAAAAATGTAGACCACTAAAATGTTCAACATAACACATACTTTAACACAATCATTGTCCCGTTGTTCATCATCATATTTCCAATGGCACGGAAGCGACATCATCTGTGTTAGTTATACGTAAGTTTTTAGCGCGGTTGTTTATTGAAAGTGCACACATACAAATATACTCGTACTGTGATGTGTAAGTTCGTTTAAATTATGTTGTAGTTATATTCTCCATCAAAAATAAATATTTTAACAACATAAATTTCGTATTAACACCCATTTAAAAAGCAAGACACCGTTTATCTTAAAATATTTAATTGATTGCTTTTTAATAAAACTCATTTCAGCTACTGCCTGTATTGATGATGAATCAGTTGACTGTGCAAGATTAGATAGCATCTTCAATATATGTAATGATGTGCAACACGCAAAGAACGTATGTCCTAGGTTCTGCAAACTATGTGCTGTTGGAAAGTTAATATACAAGTCCTAAATGAATGTTGTTACTATGTTTTACAATATGGGTAGAAATTTAATTACTTTTGGTTATCTTATTACCAATGTTTCAATATTGCTATATCATTTTCACCCCCCCCCCCCAAAGTTTTCGGAAGGTGACATGGTAAAGTCCCCGCCCGTCCATCAGTGTGTCCGTCATTACGTCCGTCCGTGTGTACGTCCGTCACTAAATTTTGTTTGGAACATATCTTAAAAACTATTTAATACACTGACGTGAAACTTGAAATTTAAATAGATGACAAGTTGGAGAAGTAAAGTGCAGTGACCAAGAACCATAATTATATATATATTGTTTTTTAAACTATCTACCTTAAAGTTTCTTAATGTCCTGGGCTTTACCTTCGAATTTATGTAAGGGATATACTTGAAACTTTAAATATAAATACACGGCGTCTTTGAGAAGTGCAGTGACTAAGAACCACACTTCTATCTATATTTATTATTCTTTATAAGTATTCGCAATAATGTTTTTGAAAATGACATTGAGAAGAACTCAGTTTGACATTGAGGAGAATTCAGTTATCAAAAACAGTAATTGTGCCATGCTTTTAGCTACCCTTTGTTACATTTATAAATATTTTTTAGTAACGATTGAAATTGAAATTATTCGATATAGTTCAGTTTTTTATCATCTCATTTTATATATCTCCTTGTTTTCATTTCACAATACATATTATTTAGAGAAAAACATGTATCGCATGACTCTGATACGCAAATCATGGGCCAATTATATTTAAATCCAGGCAAGAACTGACCATACAGGTCTATATTATCCAAGTAACTGGTCAAATTAATTAACAAAATGTAAACATATGCAATTCAATATCCTCTACAGTCATAAGAAAGCTGACTGGCAAAAACAAAAAAGTCTGTAGTCGTCTTGTTTAATAATTTTTATTGTTATTTAAGTTGACGGTGAATGGAGTACCTGGACAGGATGGTCACATTGTGATGTGTCCTGTAACAATGGCACGGAAACGCGTACTAGATCATGTACGAACCCACAACCAGCACATGGTGGACTTAACTGTAGTGGAGACAGACAAGAGATGCGATCTTGTTACAAGGCAACTGTATGTCCTGGTAAGATCTTTAGTGTTCAAAACTTGGATTTGTGGTTTTGTTATTCTTTCAAAGTTTTGGCCAATATTACAATTCAATTTTACTTAGCATATTAAACGAAAACCAAAACATGTTCCAGATAGCCGCTTGAAAACCTTTAAACATTCAATATCTTATCAAAGGTAGTTATAATTTTGCGAGACAGGAGCATCTTTCAAATATAAAGGAATCGTCTGCAAAAAGGAAGCTATTTGTCGATTAACATAGTGTCCGTATTTGGACTTCAACTTCAATGTGGTTACTCGTCAAAATCCGCAAGTAGACATTGAAGTCCTCACAGATCTTGATTTTTTTTTTGAACTGCTGGGTTTCGATTATCCCGAGTATTCGTGCTTGCATCGTTATACATACTATAAAATAGTAAAGCCATTCGTAAAAACTGAGCATTTGCTTGTATTGATAATAAATTGTTATTGTTCCAATCAAGACATTTTCCATTCAAAACAAAGAACCTTAAAATCAAGAATACTTGGACGTTAAAAAACTGTTGACGTATTGGTTGAGTCTATAAAGATACATTGTATATCTGGACGGAGCTGTTTCCACTGACCTATTTACGTATAATGAATATATCGAACTCACTCAAGTAATACGGAGAAACAATATTTATTGCAGTCAACGGAGGTTGGGCAACATGGACTCTTTGGGGATCATGTTCCGTTTCATGTGAAACAGGGATACAACAACGTCAAAGGAAATGTACGAATCCGAAACCGGCATATTATGGAGACCTTTGTTTTGGTCCTAATGTTGAGTCAAAATTATGTACCGAGGTGGCTTGCAACGGTAGGGTTTCATACATTTATCAATTTTTTATGAGTCAGACACTATCGGCTAAATATGGAAGTAGTTCAGGTTGCATGAGTATATCAATCTTTTACCAAAATACGCATCGGTGTTAGCAAAGTTGAATGAGTATCCAAAATGTTACCTAGTGACCTAGTTTAAGACCTCGGAAGAACATAAATTCCACATCAAAAACGTAACCGTTAATGACCATACATGTTAATCTATATTACAACCAACAAATGGTGATCTCTGAATGAAGCAACCGAAAGAGAAAATATAAATAATGCCAACACATTGACCTCCGCCCCCACCCCACCCCAGCAAACTAGGCATGTTGCAGCAGTAAAACGTGGAAACTAACATATCATATTTCTAGCATTATATTGTTCTACACTCAACCGCTTTTAAAACGCACCACTATTGAAAATAATCAAAATTTGTCAAAATACATTTTTTTGCTAAAATTGATAGTTTACAGGGTTTGTTCAGTTTACATGTATAAGCCTGACCCAAATAAAGACAACGATTTTTTTTAATTCGGAATACCCCGCCCAGAGAACCTTTTTGATTTTGCATGATTTGCGCGTGCAGCTCGATCGCGTCGACCTGTGTGATCAATATTAACTTTAAACTGTACGCTGTTGGTTTACACGTTGAAAAAACAACATGAACAATATTTGCTAATGGTATTTTAATGCGGCGAATATCTCGAATATTTGTTCTCGATGAGTGTACCTTCGCTTCCAACTAAAAAGAGCTTCGATGCCTTTGCATGGCGGTTCAGCAGCCACCATACAATGATTATGGGCTTAGAACATCGATTCCTAGCGAATGGCACAGTCACAGACCGACCTGGATGAAACCAGCTAAAGGTATTGAGCCCGAGCTAGAAGTAAACATGACACAGATTGTGTCACTGTAATTGGTTCTGCATGGCTGCACAGAGTGTCAAAATAATGCTGGGTGTCAATCAACAAGCCAAAAGTACATAATTGCATTTTCATAATTATTTCTTTCATAATTGTGAAAAAAAGGAAAATTATTTTAGTACATTTTTTAATGAGTTTTCTCCCGTTTAGAGCCTAAAGTCCAAATTTTTTGTCTCCAAGCTCCTTCATAGTGTTGATTTGAGGTGCCATAGAAGCACCACGGGATATGTCATGACAGTCTGATGCTCATAACCAAAACTTCAAGTTTAAATAAGGCTTGAATCCATCTTAGTTTTACATAATGCGCATATCTGAACCGCACACGGTCGTATGGTATTTGGCCAGACAGCTATAGCCACATAACATTTATAATTCAATTTAAGCATTGCTTGAATGGTGGGAAACATCACGTCGAACATAATTCTATCCTATTACGTAATTAATGTTATGCTTTATGAGGAGATACCACATGCATGCATCGATGTAGCGGGCTCTTATATTTGCTTTTGACATTGTGACTTTCACTTTCATGGGTCTCAGTGTTATCTATATCATAGTTCATTTCAAACTTGTAATAATGACATGAAAATCACACATCTCGTTGAATATAGACTGAAGATTATTCAACCGAAAATAAATAACCATAAATTGACGTTTTCAGCACTAAAACTGATAGTTCATATGTGGTGCGTTTTTAAAGCGGTTGAGTGTAAAAGGCTGAAAAACAGTAACGGATAACTATGCTCATTACATTCAAACAGAAAAATAGGACCAAATGTATCCCATATATCTTTCATGGCGAAAGGACCATGGTGTTTTCGTCCAAGATTGAAATCTATAGGAAAAAGAAACATTGATTACACACAATGACTGTTTATACTATTTGTTTGATTTTCTGTCCAAAAAAAGGCAAAAATCGCTCCTCCAAAATGTTGATTGAGGATTCTAACTTAATTGCAAAATAGAAACTGTGGATGTATATGTAACTTAACACATTGATGTACACCATTGAATAAATACTTTTCGATTATAAAATGCAAAATTAAAAAAATCGAATGTTAAAAACTGTTGAAATATAAGTGGGGCAGCTCTCGTATATCTCCATTTCTTTGAATAAAAGCGTTATAGCAAAGTATACTAGTAGCTATGTTTCTGTTTAATTTACATTTTCTGATTTCATGAATATTGGTAGGTTTATATATATTCCAATAATATTTATCTATATATGCAGTTCTAATATATTAAATTATCGTGCTTATATATTGCAATTTGTCTTCTAAAGTTCGACAGAAATGGAGATTTCTTTCTTTGAACTGTTTGTGTTCAAGTTTTTGCCATCTACCGGGCTCTTTCTGTAATTGATGAGATGTAACGCTTAATTTACAATGATCAATAATGTATCATTTATATTCTCATCAGCAAACTAGGGGTGCAACTAAAAACTATAAGAAAGTGCACTTAAACTAGTGCCTTGCTTTTGCACCGTTTTTTAATAAAAGCACCCAAGCATCATTAATTCAAGATTTTACAAATAATAAAAACTTGTTCTCATTTCCTACAGTCTGATTTATCCATACATAAATAAGGCCATTACATTGTAACAATCTACACACAGATTTGCACCATGATTTACAATTCGAGGTGGTTTCTAGATTTCTACGCATACAAATATACATTGATCTACATGTTTATTTTCATCCATTTTTATAACTTTAAGCCAATATCAAGCAAAGTTTAACGGTCGTATAATAAATAATGAGGTTTTTCCGAGTACTCCATCAATAAAGTTACTTTGAATTTGAATCTTTACTCCAAGTATTTGTTTACAAAAATTTAAGTGTATTCGCTAAAACCATATAGTCATTTAATCCCCAAACGTCACAGCCATTATTTAAAACTGGTACAATTAATTTATTAAATATGTCTAGTTTACACTCTTTATTCTTAGTAGGGAATGTAGTCAGGACAGAATTTAATTTAAAAAATGCCTTTGATGTCTGGCCCGTCAATGTTTCGAACGTTGTGGTTGTAAATGAACCGCCAACGGTGAAACAAAATAAAATTCTACCTCCATTGTTTAAAACCATAACTTTTGTCTTATTGATATTCATAGTTAATTTTCGACAATCCGATATCAGAATAATCTTCCAAAAACAACAACAAACATCTTGTCAATCCATCTTCTGCTTCCTCCATATTAACAGTATCATCAGTGTGCAATAATAATCAAAGTACTGAAAGTACTGACAGGCTGGCGAACTGCTAAGGAACAATAGCTTTTCAAGTAATATAACATCAAGTGGTTTTCTAAGTCGAAAGAGAGGTAAGTGCTGGACTTAACAAAAAATAAAAATTTAAAAATATAAAAAAAGTCGGAACCGCCGTGATTCGATCGCTGGACCTTACCATCAGAAAATTACTAACGAGTTGCTCAACCACTCGACCACGATCTCGTTGGAGAAAGTTGACCTTAATAATTTAACATAATAAAATCATTGATGCGCCGCGCTATACTGTCGCGTTCGTAACGCGTAGTAATAATTATCAACGCCTTTAAACACCTTTTCTTTTAATTGCATACAATTTCCTTCCATTTCAAGAAGAAACTAATATATTACAATCGAACAGAATAAATGAAACAAGGAAAGTTGAATGTTCTTATCTTGCAAAACTTTAATGAGGAGGAACTATTTGCATTAAGTGTATAGATTCTGTGTTGTCAGTTTCGGGAGTAAATTCATCTTAGTCATTTTTTATTATTGTAATAGTCTTTCGCGAAATCGCCAGCCTAAAAACGACTTCAATTCAAAATACCTACACCACTAAAACTATTCAAAATATAATGTTTCTCAACATCATTCAGATACATAGAAAACTAGAATGTTGATAATAATTCTCTTGTCTTACCCATAGAAAACATGAAATAACTTCATTACTCACAGTATTATTTAATGTTTTGCTTGACATTACCTATTCATATATATATTTGATTGTATCAAGACTATTTCCCTTATGCCCAATTTAAGAAGATTGTACTAAATAATATCCCTTACCAAAGAGTCAAACGCTCAAAGATATATGTATAGATAGATAGTTTGCTTAATCATCGTGATTATGTAATACAGTAAATACACCCCTCTTATTTTCTCTTTTCTGAAAACCCCCTCTCCTCTTAAGACATCTCTCAAGTGCATTTAAAGTAACCGCCAAACTATTGATGGAATTGTTGCAGTGAGTATTTTTAATAATGTCGTTTATATGTTCCTTACAGATGGTGGGTGGTCGTCGTGGTCATCTTGGGGTCAGTGCAGTAAAACTTGTGGGGTCGGCATGCGTTCACAATCAAGAATATGTAACAATCCTCGTCCATCACAAAATGGCCAATATTGTATTGGTGATCCAATACATGTAGACACTTGTGTAATTAAACAGAATTGCAATGAAACAAGTAAGCTATTATCCACTTTATTATATGATTATGGATAAAAGAGATTTATGCAAGTTCCTAGGCTACACACACACACTTTTGAAGCTCACTTTGAGGACATTGCTTCAAACGCTAATTGATTGCAATATGCCATTTTAAAATGACTGAAGTGTATATATACAACAGCCTTTTTGAACTAAAATTGTGAATCCGCAAAGATGGGGTTTTTTAAGTAAAACAAAACTTTGAATTTTAAAGCTTTATTCCTTTGTTGAAGCTCATGGATATTTAGTAGCTACTACTAATGGCCGTAGCTCGTACTGTTCCCGACTGACATAAAACCCGTTATGCTCTCCTGGGTAGAGAATAACGATATGCTCTATAGTATCTTTAGTCTGAAAATATTCACAGTTGTTTTCGAAGCTGGTTTGATTATCGTACAGAACAAGGACTGTAACCACAAAGATCTCGAGTCTTTAAATTTTGGTAGCGTATTAAAGGCACTCAACACCAGTTGGTAAATTGCAAAATGTATCAAAAAGTTCTCTTCAAATCGCATTAAGACTGGACCAAAAATACATTATATACTAGTAACTTCTAACGAGTCAAGCTATATTTAATGGCATTGACTAATACCAATTGTCGTATTTATTAAGTTGTACGTTTGAATGTTCTTGGTTGCAAACTATGTAAAAACATAAACATGCAATCCAATATGCTTTAGAATATGCTGATTGTTCCGAGATAAAAGCCCACGACATCCATGTGCAAGATGGTATTTTTGAGGTCACACTATGGAAATCACACCGTACAATAAAAGTATATTGTGATATGACAACAGACGGGGGCGGCTGGACAGTAAGTTGAAACTAAAATATGACATTATAGGCAAATAACTTACTTTATACCATTTTGATAACACACTTCAACTTCTCTCATAATTAACCTTCTCGACAAATAAAGCCCATTTTTTGCAGCACAACCGAACGATCAGATGTAGAATCAATTTGACCTCAAAAGATGAATTAATTATTATGACCGAATAATATTTAAAATGAAAAAATACCATGCCTATTGTAAGAAAAATTCTTCAAGCAACTATTTTTTTCTAGCCAAGAAATACCAGACAAAAACGAAATATATTCATAAAACATGTGGTATAGCTAGTTTGCGATAGAAAATAATCGTGTTTTTTTATACATTTCTCTGTAATTAATAAACCTACATGTCTGAAATCTACCTAATACACACTGAAATTTCAGCAACATCCGAATTCAGTTAAAAAAACTTTTGTTCATAAGTTCTATGTTAAATATTTGTAGTTTTGTTTGAAATATAAAGTTCGAAGACTTGATACATGTACTTGCAACAGCCAATTTTACGGTCAAGTGATACGCCTAACGGTATACTTACGTACTTGCATCCTACTTAATATAACACACACGAGGTCCGTCTGTGAATCTGACGAAGTACCTGTTATTGTTGTACACTGTTTACAAGCGACACACCTACATGTATAGTTTATTCAAAGATCTCTGTCACAACTGCGTAAACAAACATTCACCCCGGTCGATGATTTCAGGTGTGTCAGGATTAAATTTTACCATCATAAATACACTTAAATGACTAAAGCTCTAATGGTCCTATTGCGTAGTGATTATACTTACTGCAATTAGCTATTCAGAAATGGAACATTCTGGCGGTTTTGACAGACATCTTTGAATCGACATTCGTACACAGTCTATTTTTAGCACCGTGTAAACGTATAGGACTGTACCGTGGTTAAATTTCCGGTATATAACAGTTTTTGCCGTACTACTTTTTGGCTGTTGAATTACCTCCCACGTATAAATAACGCTTTTTATGAATGGAATTTACGTCTTGTTTATCAAATGACGTCATGGATTTATGACGTTTATTTGGCGTCAACGTAAACGTGACGTTGTGCGAACTTTTATCCAGTCACTTCCGGCCAAATCAGCCCGATAACAGGGTGCCGGATAACATATTCAATAAACCGTCAAGTGGTCATGTGACTTGCAATAAACCGTCACCTCATCACGTGATCTGACGGACTTCTTCTTAAAGCGGGGTCGCCGGCTGAAACTCTGTATCCGAGGATGAGGTTTTCCTATTTGAAATGAGCTTGGGTCGATCAATAATTGTTCTACGACTTACCTGCGTGTACATGACGTTATCAAGATATCCGACGTTGTTGTTTTGTCGTGACGTCAGTGAACGAACGTGACATTACGCACAAATAATGAAAAGGCAAATAAATAGTCCGACTTTTATTCCCTTTTTAAAGCAGATGTAGTGACCGGATAAATAGAATAATAGGTTAGTGCCGTGGAGTGAGTGAAAGTTTATCCGGCTCGGCTGCGGAAATTATCGGATTCGCCTACGGCTCACCCGATAAATTCCTCCGCCTTGCCAAATAAACTTACTCATCCACGGCACTAACCTATTATTCTCTATTTATTTGCGTAGCGTTCTTTCTTAATTTATTTAATTATATCCGTATTATTGCAACAGCAATTGCATTAATCGATTCATTTTAGTTTTTATGAAATACATAATTTGGAATGAGCTCTAGTTATGCCTCTGTTTAAATTAAATGAGCTAAATACAATATTCCAGGGGTGGAGGTTTTATGCTTTAAACAGCGGAAGTTGTCTATAAACAACGCATCACTATGCAATAAAAATGAGTCCATATGAAATTGCGCATATTACACGTGTTAGAATGCAAATAGATCTTAGTTTTCCGTGATATACCGGCCAATATATCACGGTTTGTCGTTCACATGCATAGGTATTAATCACTCAGGCCTACGGCCTTCGTGATTAATTCCTACGCATATGAACTCCAAACCGTGATATATTGGCCGGTATATCACGGAAAACTAAGATCTATTTCCTAAGTATAACCTTAATCATACGGACCTCCTAATTCTCGTCTTCAAAACACTAATGTCAATCCCGACGATCATGGGCTGTAACGGTTAAATAATTGATAATAAACTATCAATGGAAAACCAGTTTACCTCCCTTCTTTAAACTGTCCATGTACATGTAATTTTAATATATAATAAAGAATAAATGTCTTTTAATAGGTGACTAAAATTATGGAATTCGGAATGGGGGTAGGAAGGAAGTTATTGCAGTTCTGTGTAATTTGTTACCAAAATATGTTGAATAGATTTTCATAAATGTTACAAAAACAAACAAAAAATTTTCTATCGTAAACTAGCTATAAATAAAACGCGTTTATTTGTGTCTACTAGCTCTCCATAACTATCTATAATCATTTTCAAATTTTCTTTTGCGGACGAACACAAACACCCTTTTATATTTATTACCAAGAATAACATAACATAAATGATATGATACAAATAAATCTTACAGTTGTCGTCAAACATCGGCATATATGCGGTGTTTTCTTCAGATTGTGGGATAATAAAGGGCGCTACGGAAAATACGCATGTGTTTGAATGTTTGTCAATCATATGTTATAATGAATCAGACAAGCGTTATCAACTTATCAATTGACATGAACTTATATTAGACTTGGTCATTAAATATGACTAAGTTCGCCAAAGGATCGCTTGATAAATTTTCTAAAACTCGTTTAATATCAGTTTATATTAATTGACAACTCGTGATATATTTTCTATATCCTCATGACATTCATTTGTTACAGGTGTTCCAAAATCGATATGACGGTTCAGTTGACTTCTACCGTAATTTTACCCAGTATGAGAATGGATTTGGAGAGCTGAACACCGAATTCTGGTTAGGTAAGTGTCAAATCCGTCCCAAAGGACAATCAAGTTCACTGCATGAATTGTGTACCTTATATTTCCTTTCACTTGCTTCATTCTGTACTGGTACCGAGTTTTCTGTTCTTTCATCAACCCTGACGTACATTGAAGTGTATCGATATTTTTAAACAAAAATGTTACATCAGGAGTGTATACAAACGTTTTGGTACGATAACTAACATCCAGTACAGTCGTTTAGAATTCGACTTCGTTGTTTTGGACAAGTTACATTCCTATATGGGTCAGGTGATCGACCCATCATGTCTATGACTGCCTTGGAAGACAGTAAGAAGAGATTATTGGTTCGGGTGTAGAAAAGTTAAACATAATTATATCATCAAAGGTTTACAACAACGAACGTTGTATAAAAGTGATATACTATTAAGAAATTACAATATGAAACAAGAGCCATGATCACATTGGCCATTCCCGCCGACTAAACTTGCTTGTGTATGGGAACATTTGTTTTCAATGGTAAGCACGTAACGCTCCGGACAAAATTTGATTCTGTAAATACTAAAGGGGAGATAATTTGAAACAGAAGACTGACAGAGTTATGGTTCTTGGTCAATGCCCCTTCCCCAAGTTGCCATCTATTTATATATCAAGTTTCAAGTCAGGATGTTGAATAGTTTTGAAGATACGCTCCGGACAAAATTTTATTATAAAACTACTAAAGGGGAGATAATTAAATATTTAAGAGGGACAGGGATATATTTCTTGGTAACTGAACTTCTCCAAGTTGTCATCTATTAATATTCCAATTTTCAAGTCAATATCAAGAGTTTTCAAGATATGCTTCGGACAAAAGGTTATTATAAAAATACTAAAGGGGAGATAATTTTAGACTGACTATTTATTTTCAAAGTTTCAAGTCAATATCTTAAACAGTTTTCAAGATATAATTCTGACAAAATTTGTGACGGACGGACGGACAGACGGACGGACAGAGACTATAACCATATCCATATCGATTTTGTTTTCGGCAGGGATAAAATATGTTGATCCGACTTATAGCGTGAACTTGTGACCCTGAATGAATCAATTCAGTTTAATTGTGCCTGCATTATTTCCAACCAGTCGGTTGTCCAAATATTGTCCACTAAAGTTTTGTCATAGTATAAGCCGAATATACAGTGTATACTTAAAAGTAGTTCATATCATTAAGGCCCTATGTGCTTTTCGTCGGGCCATATACACTACTTCGGCTGCCTAGCCAGTCCGTATAGCACCTGCTGTCATGTGAGTTCCTTATTGTGTCTTGATTGCGTCTTTAATACCTGAAATGTTGATATTATTATTTGATATTCAAATCAAACACATACATGCCGTGTGTAACAGGTTTGGTTTATTGATTTATTTACATCTCGTCAACACAATACAGATAGTACATACACATAACATGTTACATTTCAACTATATTAACTATTCGTTGTCGTTTTTCAACAGGACTTGACTATATACAAGAGATGACTGCCCAGTATACCAACGACTTACGAATAGATTTGATGTCGGCCAACATGACCACGGTGTATGAAACATTGAGCCATTTTGCACTCGCATTACCGAACTATGTTCTCAATGTAGGAAGTACCATCGCGTCAAACAACAGTAAGTATAAATAAGTATTTAATTATATATATAATTATATGCGTATATGCATGCAACAAAATTATTCCAATTGGTAAACGGTGATTGAGGCATTATACAAATAATAGTCTTTACTAGAAACACATTATTTCGACATTTAAAAACCATTCCCAAACTATCGTATTTATGACACATATCGCTGGCTTCGAATGACATTGTTGTCAATACAACATCAATATTTTGGGAAAACAAGAAACTAAGTACAGTACTACATGTATCTGAACATCCCTCTTCACTTTAAAAACTTTTTCAACTTCAATTTGTTCAACATGACAAATTCCGAATTTCATAAAAACAGACTCATAAGAAGCGCCTTGTGTTGCAGATTGCAAATATGAATCAGTAGCTATAAAGTATACCATGTTACTTACGCCCTTCTCATTCTAAGCCAGCGATATAATGTATAAACTTATCACGTCTATAACATAAAGTGCCAGTATTTCAAATTTTGTTAACAAACAGAAATACATACTTTGTTCCATGAGCATGACATTGTCGTAGTCACATAAAAGCTTGTATTCTAGCATTTATTTGTTCTGTATATAATGACGTTACGCACGAAGTTGCGAGAAATGTCGTGAGTAGCACACGCATGAAATGTAGTAGTGCGCTAATTATTGTAATGTGAGAATACTTAAATAAATAAGATATCAAACTATTCAGAAATGAAATTGTAATACCTCTAATGCATTCAAACGTGATAAATTAATCACACTATCCGTAATTATTAAGCTATAGTGGATGTTTGAATACGATGTCCCAACGTAACATGATTTCCCCGCGTAATAAACAAAACGTAGTACATATTTTTTATTCTTCAATTAAATTTGACCATTATACGGACAGGAAAGATGTTATAAGTATATGAAGGCAGAAATGTCAAGACGTCGGGCGTTTTCTGGATATATACATTTGTTTGATGATGCATAAAAGTGTTCCAAATGATATTTTCATAAGAAAAATGGTCGACTGGATGTGAAAGAAGTTGTTTCAGAAAGAAATCATGGCAAGAAAATATGATATTTAATGCATTTAATGCAATCTCATTTGATAACGATTACGTTAGTATCATCTGCCTAAAAATATATAATATAAGCATCGCGAAATATGTGTTTGAAAAAGTCACGGCGACATTTTTAAATAATTTTCATCGATATCGATAAAGTTGTGCATTTTCAAAGCAAAAAAATACAATTCCGTTGTGTGTATGAAAACGGTATCGCGGATATGTACGACTCATTTTCTTTTGCAGTAATGTGTGTTGTAATACATGCAAAACTATAAAAGTTATAGTTATAGAGCTAGGTCTAGTTACGGCGTAAAAACTGACAAAACGTGAGAGTTGACGTTATAATTTGCAAATAAGCGTTGCCCATCATTTTATATTTAATTGTTTGCTTTGTTTCGAGTGTAATTACACACGACATCGTACTTTAATCATTTTTAGAGGGAATGTATTTGAAATATTATTGGTTACGGAATAAATATGAAAAATTCACAATTTTTTTTCGCATAATTATTGGATGGTGCCCGTGATGAGTTCGTAGCAATATAACCCAATAAAAATAGTAAATGCAATCATTAAAAATATTTTAAAGAGCTATCAAATGCAGACCAAATGAAAGACTACCGTGGAAGGTATGTGGGGTAATCGTTTTGCCTCGGTGTTCGCATGTGATTGAAGGATTATACTTTAATAGAACTAATCATGCCAATTGAAGACTCATAAAGGATAAAACAGTTCTGTTTCTTGCGATGAATATGGTTTAAATTGTGTCATTACATGAATGTCAAACCAGGATTTAATCAAGTTGCATCTCGACAGCAAACAAACAAATGTTGCGTTATGTAAACACAATATACAATTTTAAACAGATAAAAAGCATGTGTAAAAGTAAAATTATTGCATCTGTTTACACCATTATTGGTATTTTCTTTCATTTAAATGACAATCCAAATAGACGATATATTCGCAAATTTGTCTGCGTAAAGTTAAAAGTATTACATCCATGAACAACCGAATATTCATCATTTAATGATAATGTTTATTATCTACACATCTAATCAATACTCTTGATAACAGCTAAAACTACAACACGTAGCAATATGTGTGGCATATATTTTGAAATAAAATAACGTCAACATCATGTTACAGAAAGGTATCGCAACATCGTGCGTAACGTCAATTGTTTTGTACTGCATGTAATGAATTTGTACTTCATGCAATGTATTAGTACTGCATACATTGTATACGTACTGCATGCCATGTATTTGTACTTCATGCAATGTATTTGTACTTCATGCAATGTATTTGTACTTCATGCAATGTATTTGTACTGCATGCAATGTATTTGTACTTCATGCAATGTATACGTACTGCATGCAATGTATTTGTACTGCATGCAATGTATTTGTACTTCATGCAATGTATTTGTACTTCATGCAATGTATTTGTACTGCATGCAATGTATTTGTACTTCATGCAATTTTGTACTGCATGCAATGTATTTGTACTTCATGCAATGTATTTGTACTTCATGCAATGTATTTGTACTTCATGCAATGTATTTGTACTTCATGAAATGTATGCGTACTGCATGTCATGTATTTGTACTTCTTGCAATGTATTTGTACATCATGCAATGTATTTGTACTTCATGCAATGTATGCGTACTGCATGTTTAATGCATCTATATCAATATATTGATCATTGTATATACAACATCTGCTGAATATGTTGTTAACTCCTGGCTAAAAATATGTTAAATAATACAAATGTACTTGTACATGTTGTAATAGCGTACTTGTGACATTATTGTTACCGTTCTATAACAGTTACTCTTAATGTAACATATGTAACAAATGTATTTATGAAATTATGTTTCCTATTGATTCACCACAATGTTCATTTTGTTCTTTTCTTCAGTTGGCAGCTCCAATAGATTCGGTCCTTTCGCCAATGGTCATGGTTTCAGCACATTCGATCATGATGTTGATTCATACTCCGGTAATTGTGCCTCATCGTGGCATGGTGCATGGTGGTACTATAAATGCTATCATGCAAATCTGAACGGACAGTACCTCCCACCGGGTACCTACGGAGATGATAAAGGGATGCACTATAACAGTTTCATGCTCTACACATCATTGAAGCAATCTAGAATGGCGTTCCGTCGTACCTGAATGTAGTTATAGCTATCACATCATTCAAGGTGAACTAAAAACGACATCAATCCATTTATTATATATAAACCGTATTAGTATTACTTGTTCATGTTGTATAAATATGTTGATCGTGTATTATAATAGTATTATGAGTAAAAAAGTGTATTTAGAGTGATAACAAACTCTTCAATGTGAAATTACAACAAACACATCATTAATCCATTTATTAATTTTATTGTAAAAATAAATGTATGTACAGTGTATATCATGTATTATAATATATCACATGAACTTCCTTGTATCCGGGTTAGTATAAAAATTCGTTTAAGTAGCAAAGTTATCATTTTTAATATAAGCGACTTAATGTATATAAGCGACTTAATGTATATTAGCGACTTAATGTATATTAGCTACTTAATGTATATTAGCGACTTAATGTATATATGTATGTGAAGTTATATAGAACATTCATGCTCTTTTAATAGAAAGATGCGTACTTTACGGTAATAGTGTCATATGATATAATTAATCTAACACTATATGTCAATTGATATATTTATATAAAACTTGTTCAGGAAATTTAAATAAGAGTAAATGTTTATTTCATAGTGTGTCTATATTGTACAGGCATCATTCATACATAAATATACACTTTTAAAGTCTTACCATTATGTTACTATACTCCGTTTCCAAAGGAAATATGAAAGTGTGCCTGTAACATGAAATACAAATACATGTACGCATTAGTTAATTATCATCAGTTATAATATATGTATACATGTAAATGATATAAATAGTGTGAAATAAAAAAACACTCACTAGGTTTTCTGTAGTTTAATTTATATATAGCCTAAACAAGTTTCGTTTGATTGGCTCATCAGTATAGCTAAAATACATATAATAAACAGTATAGTTTTGCCTCAGACAGAGATATACTGAAGTCCTTAGCATCTTATACATTATATCTTCATCGGAAGTGACGGGTAAATATTGGATCGTCCCGTGTCAGGATAATGTGAAACTATGTTTTTGTTCTTTTATGATCCGATCAACTTTGATGAGGAGGCATATTGCTTTGCTCATGCCTGTCGGTAGGTTGGTTGTTCCATCGTCAGACCTAATGGTGTCCGTTAAATAACTCAATCACGCTTTGCCCTAGGATCTACAAACTTTACATGGTGGCTTATTACTTTTTGTAACAACAGTAGACGACTTTGCTCCTTTATTACTTGAGTACATCGCTGAGGAAAGATGCTAAGGGGACCTACAAGGTTTTATACATGTATGATAGGTTTATGTCATGTTGTACATAATACTAGTATACCACATACTTGTTGCATGAGGTAAAAGACTGGTTTTATCCAAGAGTCATGTCAACAGGATCGAACATGGGGTAAAACCTGCAGCTTGCCCAAACAATCCGACGACAGAATGCTCGTACTGAAGAAGTAGTTGTAACATTAATAGAACACTTCGTACCTCGCTCGCTTGAACTTTGATACAAGAGTGGCATACAGCAAACATACAATATGTAACACACAACCAACAAACAATCGGATATCATGTAACATTTATCCCTTATATTGTCATGGTACCATATAGTGCAAGCGAAAACCCCCACCTATCCCTCATGTTGAACTATGCAACCGGACAGATGGATAATACAATAAAATATCATGTCAAACGTCCCTAATAATTTCAAGGAACCATACACAAGAAACACTCACCTCGCCCCCAGTGGAACTATGCAACCAGACAGATGGGCATCAATATAAGTTTCACAGAAACATAAAGTACACCAGAAAACACCCACCTCGCCCCATTGAAACTGTGGAACTATGCAACCAGACATATGGGCATCAATATAAGTTTCACAGAAACATAAAGTACACCAGAAAAGTTGAATTAATGTTGTCAAGGAAAAATGTAAGGTACATTAACATTATATACTGAATTATGTCCTCCATACTATCAATGCAACTGTATTGAAACTTCGCACACACACTTATTATCATTATAAGTTAATATTGCTAGATATGGGACATAACTCAATGATGATTTTGTAAAGAGTTAAGTCCTTTTTCAACTTTGTGTTAGTGTTTTTAAAAAATTCTATGTTCTGTTTACTGTCAACGCTAAGGTAATGTAACTTGGTAGTCATAATTACCTTCATTAGTCGACATAATTTGACATGGAACATTACTGTTTTGCCAATTTTGTAGGGAGTAATCGGCCTTTTAACATAGATAGTTTGGTTAAAGCTTTTTATTAAAGTTCAATATTGTATTTACTCTCAATGCTTTCTCACATTGAAATTAGGAATTTTGGATTGTGTCTGTAACTTGAAAAGTAATTTTGATACAGTCATCAAACTTCGTTGGAATGATATTCTGCTTGTGTTGTTCAATTATAACCATTATTAGCAGGGCAATGTATATTTGAAATGATAGAAATTAGCTAAAGCTTTCCGTTTCAGTAACAATTTTCAATTTTTGTAGGAATATTTGCCAGTATGACTTTGCAGTTGCTCATCTAAATATTTTTATTTCGGATCTGACCTGTATTTGAAGAGTTGTTTCCCTTGAAATGACTAACTTTAGTTTTGTTTCTCATAACTCGTTTAAGACAAGTAATTATTAGTATTTGCAATGCTTCAATCATCAGACTGTTTAGGAATATAAGTCAGTATGTGTATTATGAGTTATGACACTTGACAGTCAAATTGAAAGTTGGGGCATCTGAGCCTTATTGACAGGTGATATCATTTTAGCAAAAAGTACTTGTGTTAACTATCAATGTCACACACCTGGGACATATGTCCCTTACAGTGATAGCTCTTGTTGTATATACTGGTGTTATGCCTTAATCAACAAATAAATTGAAAATAAAAATTGCACACAAATTTATTTCCTTTTCCATATCTGATAAGGTAAACATGAAGGCCTACTTTGGTCACATTCCCAAGAAAACATTTTCAATATTTTGTACAGATTTCTTCTAATTTTGAAAACAGCATTAGTCATCTAACGTGAGCATGCTTAATTTGATATTAAGCATTTACCAGTTCTCATCTGCCAATGTTTTGAATGAGCATGCAAAAGTTGTTGTCTGGTAGTGAGCATAAAACCAGAGATGCAGAGGTTGAAGATCCGAGGGCAGTGTTTTTTAGCCATTTGGTCTATCGACCAACAGACATGTACAAAGCAATATACCACCTCATCAAAAATAGAGGGGGTACAGCATGTTATCGGACACTGCAGCATTGAGCATGTTATTGTCATCTGTCGTTGAGCATGTAAGTGCTGAAACTGAGCATAACACAGATCCCATCTGTCGCGAGCATGTCACATTGAGCAAGTAATAATTGTAATCATGTGAATGTTTCATCTGACAGTAAGGTTGTTATAGTTTTCATCTGGCAGTGAGCATGAACCATGTTTCCAAGCAATGAAAAGCAGTTTTTCAATATTCAGAGCAATGTCTGGAGTGTTAAAATAAAGTGTCACAATTGGCATATAGTATATGTGTTCTCTGTACATTTTACTGACCACCATAGCATTAAAAGGATTAGTTTATACTAATTTATTTAAGGAATTAGGTTGATTAATATAAATCTACACCTCATTCCTGAGGTTATCCACCGCCATAAGGGTATATAAGGTTTGGTTCCCACCAAAATTTCTTAAAAAGTTATAAGGAGATAAGTGTAGCATTTCGCAACACTATTTTAAGTAAGTATTGAGTTAAAGGCACTAATAACATTGTGGTGGTCCATAACACATGAGACGTCTGACAACAGGAACTCATTTAGATACATAAAAATTATTTATATGCAAATTCACATCTAAAATTGATCTTTTCAATATCTGATACATCAGTTGGTAATTCATGTCTTCTGTCACGAGTTATTTCTACATCAAAGCATATAAAGAAACATTTCAGACAGCAACTTGAACGTCCACCTTTCTTGTGCATTTAACTGAAAAATAATATGAATACAGTTATAGTTACAGAAAAGTACCAACTTTAGGCGATTAATAATAAATATCTAGGAAAACATACGCTATATGCATAAGATTGACCTCAAGCGGGCTATAAAAATTAAGCAGTTTATAATGAAAATGTCCAGTCTGTTCAAAGTTAAATGAGAATGGTTATGAACATAAGTTTGTCTGTCAGGCTAACTATAGTTTTCTAGGCTGAACTCACTGGGTGTAACTGAGTTAATTGTAGTACTCAATATTCTTTTCAAAGGGATAGTTCACTCAAGTCATTTGTATTACATATTGAATCCATGTATGTAGCCACTATTTAAACTTAAATATTAACTTAGTATCTTAATGCATATTCAAAACTGTGTTAGTTCATTATATATGGTAAATATTTAAGGAAGCAGTTGGATCATTGCTACAATTAGCATTTGATCTGGCACAATTTCCTATCGCAAGGGATCTAAGTTTTCCAATAACTATTACAATTGTTGTTTTAGGTTCCACTGGTTAACTAGCAATCGGCTACATTGGAGCTTTAAAATAAACATTTCATTACCTAAATTATTTAACTTAAAGTGGATTGCATAAATATTTACGGAATAATGGTTAAAAACTTAACGTCGTCCGAAATCGATTACCACCTTTACTTTTGCTTTCGTTCAAAGTTGGGGGCTATTTCCAGTGTACGGTGTCAATCAGTGAACTTGGTGAAACTTGTTTTACAATCGTCCTTAAAAATGACTTAGTATAAGCTGTTACATAACTAAACCTAAACAGAATCCTACCTCACTCATTTCGTTGCAGTGATAAAATCCTCCACAATTCTTCAGTAAACTGTACAGTTGATGTATATTCGAGTCAGAACATGAAAGTGAATACAACTCATTATAAATTTTCCCGTGCACCAGCTGAGACACCCAGCAAAACATGTTACATCAGACGTGTGTCTATTTTCAACTACAATTTCAGGAATAACAGTTAAGGTGGTCAGGGTGGCCAGGGTGGCCAAAGAAAATGAAGAATAAAATTCTCTGATTTTTCCCTGAACCAAAAGTAATTTTCCATGACCTTTGTGGTGTTCACAACCATTAGTGTTGGAGGATGTCTTAATGAGAAGGGGATCAGTAAGTTTTTTTTAGAATCTAAAGTCCAAATGAGATATGGTACAAATTTTATCTAAAAATTTATTTCTCCATTGATTATAAGCTATTTCAACAGCTACATGTATGATAACAAGTTTATATACTGATACAATGTAATAGATTTAAAGTTATTGTATGAACATATTGGTAAACGATATACAGTGCCTACCAAAATAAGTATACAGAGGGTTTTCCCCATTTACTTGCCTGTATAACACTACTTGTGTAATAGTGCCTACCAAAATAAGAATACAGAGGGTTTTCCCCATTTACTTGCCTGTATAACACTACTTGTGTAATAGTGTCGATACCAGGTGGTAATAATACCCTTGTGGTGGTACCACTATGTTTATGTAGGTTCAGGACCCAACAAGACCAAACACCAAGTTCCAGTTCTACTATCTATTTACATACAATCATCAACGTACAAGTCTCAACGAAGCCCTGCAATTCACAATATTATGAATATAAACAATACTAAATACAAGGTCATGACAATAAATACAGGCTATTCAATACATACATTTAATTAATACATATATTACTGCACAGTATAGTCATAACTGGGCTAGTTCAGGGACTCCAATCCAGTGGCAGTTACACATATCATATTACTATCAAAACATTATGATAACAGATACATTACAAATACATCACAGATACATTAACTTTATGATCATGATTAACACAGGTATACCTACCAATCGTGGATTAGGCTCTTCCGACTGTATTCTTAGCCACACATTCTAATTACACTCACATCTTTCCCAGTGTTGGTTACTGCAATATTATGAAACATGGTGAATAGATAGGGTCTAGATAGTGTTTCATATCATTAGCATTAGGGGTAATGGTCCAAGGGAAGTAATCCAACCACAATTAGACACAAATTAGGCATAATGGTGCAATATATGGTCGCTCTGTTTTAGGAAAATACCTGTTATCAAACACACAAAGAGGGGAACATTGGCGGAGTGGTGAGTGCTCAAAAATACCAATCCCTAGTCCACTGGAAAGAATCTCGGATGGGGCACTGGAAATTTGATTTAATACTTTTCATTAATCAATGTTTCTATTCCACTCAATTCCTTGTGTCACACAAACTATTCTATCAATTCAGCAGGCCAGTGGCAAAATACACAGGAATGGGACCAAATTGCTTAACAAAACCTACACACAATGTCCATTTACAATTTATTTTAAGACACAATTTTTCATAAGAACAGGATTTCTTTTTTGACCAAGTGAAAACCCTGCAAACGGTTACGAAATAGCCGAAAGTGCAAGGCTACGCATAAGCCTGGTTACGAAATGACCTGTATAACCCCAAAACATAAAACATATGCATAAAAATCAACAAAACCCGAACATCAACCAACTGTCAAACTACGATCACAACGATTTCCGAATTTACACTAAATGCATTCATATCCGAAACCTATGCAAGTTGGTACATTTATAATATTATTGAAAAGAAGTTGGTCACAAGCAATTTAAGGTCATACTTACATTCAGCATGTATTTTCACAAGTCCTGGCCCTTTGATTACCGGATGATCAATAATTTAAAAAAATCCCATTACTTTGTTAGTCGTTGTTGTTGTAGTTCTTTTACGCTATTGACGTAGCGAAATGGTCTCTTTGTGCTTCAGTATTACTCTCTTGTGCTCTCTCTATGTGCTTCCGCTCTTGATACTTCGGTTTCGCTTTACAGTCCATCGCAGCTGACATAAAATGGCGTCTGACTGACCCGGATAGCGTAGCATCAAGGGGAGGGAACTCCAGACTAGTCCATCAGTGTATCTTAAAAGGGGAAAGGTAGAAAACTCATCCACAACGGAACTGGAAACAGCTGGTATAATTTCCCTTAGCCGTACCATTACGTTCTTCTAATATACACTCATGGATTCGCGGTGACTATGATTTTTTTTACGCACACTAGAAATCAAAAGCCTACGAACTAGGTCGGTTCTTGTTTTCGTCTTTTGTAGTCACTTGGGATCGACGATTTATTGTATAACTAGCTCAACCTGCTCTTTAACAGCGGGGACTTGGGTTTTTTAACCACTTAATATACTGTCCCTATCGGTAAACGTTTAAGAAAGTTTGAAATACACGTACATTATCACAGTGTATACACGAGTCGGCTGTCGGTTATCGCAATAAGGCATATACGTTGAATTTTTTGTATCACAATAAGCCATACAGTGATCAAAAGGCACATGAACTTTCAACCACACCAGACCATACAAATTGAATTGTACAGTATCACAATAAGCCATACAGTGACTGGAAGACACATGTATTTCAATCACACTAGTCCAAGCAAATTGTACAATATCCCAATAAGCCATACAGTGAGTGTGAGTCATATCTGTTTTCAATCACAATAACTCTTAATAAGCCATACAGTGATCGGAAGACACATTTACTTTCAATCACACCAGTCCAAGCAAATTGAATTGTACAGTATCACAATTAGTCATACAGTGATCGTGATTCATGTCTGTTTACAATCACAATAACCCATACAAATTGAATTGTACAATATCACAATAAGACATACAGTGATCGGAAGACACATTTACTTTCAATCACACCAGCCCATACAAAAGGAATTGAATAATATCACAATTAGTCATACAGTGATTGGAAGATACATGTGCTTTCAATCGCAATAACAAATAAGACGGAATTAATAGTATAACAATAAGTCACTGAGTGGTTGTAAGTTACATGTGATTTCAATCGAAATAGTTCACACTTATTTCTATAGTGTCACAGTCTGTTATACAGTGATCGGAAGTTACGCATTTTTCAATCGCAATTACTCGTACAAATTGAATTGTATGGTACCACAATCAGTCATACTGTGATCGTAAGTCACACGTGTTTTCAATTGCAATTACTCGTACAAATTGATTTGTATAGTATCACAATCAGTCATACAGTGATTGGGTTTATACGTAGTCAATATATGATCCCATATACGTGCAATTTCTCATGATTTAGGTGACTTTCACTGAAAATATAGAACAAAACAAACCAACAGGTCAAAATGAAAGTCTGCCGTTTTACACTCATACTAACAGATAAGATTGTGAAACACAACAGCTTAGTTGAATTTATAGTACATCACACCCATAACAAAACGTTTTTAAAGACAAACACCGATGGTATGGTCGTTATACCGAGGCGGTCTTACTGCAGAGGCTAAACTAATGTTTTAAACTAAAACAAAACAATCAAACACATGACGTACATATCTACATGGTGTAAGCGCAACAAATGCCGATCTATGTTTCTTTATAGATATGGTTTATGTATATTTTGAACTTTGGTAAATCTGACGATCTGTCTGAAACTAGTGTCGGTGGCTACGCAGTATATACGGGTGTATATAATTATTTAAATCTCTCGGTCAAAGATATCCAATAACATTGGAAGCACTTATTTCCAATGGGGTCATGTACGTGGGGTGATCAAAAAGTAATGAGACAAACGCTCTAAAATGATAATTCATCGTGATATCAATAAAATCAGTTTTTATGTCAAAACAGAAATGTATCCTCTCTCCGTCAGCAGAATTTCATAAATTTTCATCCATTACTCATTGAGATATCCACCGTTTTGCAACATTTGGTACAGTGACTCGACGCACATTAAAGACGTCAATGACGTCACGTACGTAAACTGTTAACTATTCGAACGCCTCACTGCTTCGAAAAATCGCTTATGTCTCTAAAACTATTGGATAGATTAACTAAGTATTCAGTTTTTATTTAGAACAATTGTTCATTTGGCTAAAAACAATAAAGTTGATATAAAATATCAACGAAATGTTGAGTAATTATTCGATCTTAATCGTTCTAAAGACGGCTTTCATATGCGACGTCCGCCAAACGAGCTACAATCAAAATTGAGATCTTATCTTATGCATTTCTGATCTCAGATTGATATTTATAATAGAGTCTCTTTCCAATCATAAACCCTTTTCCACTAGCGATACATAAGTATACGTCTTGCAGACCTCTCTTCCAATGCTCGATTCTGATTTTAAATGTTTGTTTAGGAATTGATCCACGTTAGTGGAAGAACTGTATATTTTTTAGATGTGATTTTTTGCCGAAATATTGCGTAGTTTTCAAGTAACTACTGTTAGTTTTCACGTCATATATTAAAAACGAACAAACCTACACCAGAAATGCTTTAATACACAGTTCTTCTATGTTTTAGCGTCATGTCCAGTTAGCTTGATAAATATTCGAGGAAGATTTAATACAATATACGTCAATTGTTTTCCCAAACCATACGGCACAAAAGGGCGACGTTTTGATGTGCGGCGACATAGCGCGACACCTTATATTTGACGTTGCATTAATAAAGAACTATTTATTGTAGAGTATTGTATTTTATACATAAACATTAGCATTAAATGCAGCAAAATTAATATGATCTTTCATGATTCAGATACGTAATCTTTAAAAATGAGAGCATTTATCTCATTACTTTTTTATCATCCCACGTACAGTGCTGACAGACGGTTAGTAGATGAGACAGTGGTATGATGCAAGGTATATGTGTATATAATATAATTATTTAAACCTCTCGGTCACGGGTAACCCATAAAAAAGCAAACAATTATTTCCAATTGGGTCATGTGCTTTTCTGAAAGAAATGTAAGTTTTAGAGACATTGGTGTGGTACAAGATATCCGGGCGCGCTGTCCTAGCTCTTTCAAAAGAGACACCATGGGTCTTTTACGTGTCCGGTGTATAGCACTGATACTATCGTGACTATCTATGGATTGGCAACCAGTTCATCTCTAGTTGGGTGGAAACACCGAAAAATATTTCAAAAATGACCAAGTGCCCCGACCGAGGATCAAATCATCTCGATCATTAGTCAAGCAGGCTATCCGCCTGGCCAACATATCACCCGATAGTACCGTATCTATGAGGCTTTGGATTGTACCAAAATGTATATGCGCTACTAGGAAAAGTATAAAAATTAGTTCATCAAGAACCATTTAGATAAGGTTACTATAAATGGGAAGTCGTTCTTGTGAATGTAGGTTGTCATCATAGATAAGAACACGGTTTTAATCTTCTACATGTATACAGACTCAACAATATTTTAAACTATGGTCGTTCACAAATTGTGGTACATGTATGTTTCATTCCTTATACATGTAATTGCTTTATTAACTTGTATACAGTAGAATTTCGTTATCTTAAGGACTAATCGGGACAGGTGAAATACTCAAGATAAACATGGTGCTCAAGAAAATCAAAGAGCATGTATTAATGATACAACGTTCGAAAAGAAGTAATAACTTCATATTTGTTTTCGTGAACACATGTGATGCACCTAAGAATCATTTGAATACATCATTATATTGTACAGTTGACACCCGTTGTGTCGACACTCCGGTTTAGTCGACATGCTTTAAAATCCCCGATTTTGGTCACTCTATGTTCTATATAAAAACTGATGTTTGACTCGACATGCCTATGTCGACACTCCGGTTATATCGACACGACTTTTCTGGCCGAAATGATATTTTCGCACCTTATTGTCATTGTTTGTGTCGACATCAAGTCAAAGTGATTGAAATAGAAAAGTTGTTAATTGGCCGTGAAAATATTTCTGTCTCGACCCATTGTTTGTTAAACAATTAAATTGTTCACACTGAAATTAAATCGAAGTTTGAAAACAACTTGATACCTGTCTCAGCGCATTTAATAATTATTTAATCAACAGTTTTGTGTTTTAAATGATATCTGTCACAGCGCAAATTTGACAAATGTTTGCCGTGACACAATGCAAACAAAAATGAGTGATTAAAGTTGTCTATAAAATAATCATGAATCGTCAATTCGATCTTATTGTCATTATGACTACCAAAACTAATCGGCCACGGGACTCAAGGGTATTAAAAGAAAATTAACGTCAAAATCATATACAGAAAAATACGAAGCTATATGTGAAGTTGAGATGGGGTAAAGACAAAACGAGAGATCGCTGATTAGTTTGGAGTTCCACACAATACATTGTTTAGGTGGATGAAAAATAAGGATAGCATCAAAGCCAAATTTCTATCTTCTATCTATGGAATGAATAAGGTGTACAATAAACACACAAAGTAAACAATACGACTAGTTAATATTACAACACCGCTATAACAGCGAAACGAAAGTTTAATGTCGAATCAAATTACACGTATATACAATGCTTATACACTTGTATATAAGGCAGGAACACTTGTCAGTATTGTTGGATCCGGATGTGTCGACCTCCGGATATGTCGACACAACTTTGACGGTCCCAAAAATGTCGACATAACGAGTGTCGACTGTAGTTAATATATCATTAACTATAGCCCTATGAAAATGAATATTTGAATTATAATAAATTATTACGTCAATTCATTACGTTGCTGTTATAATTAAGATACAAACAATTTTTAATACATTGTATCTATATTTGGTAATATCAACGGAGCAGTTTTAGATATACAGTGCCCACCACAAATAAAAACCCAGACGTTATTTACCCATTCACCCGTCTGTATAATACTTTTTACAGAACAGAGAAGCAACAATGTTTTTGATGATTAGGTATATGTTTTGTTGATCAAATGTAAAGACAATACATTGATTGCTATCCTAGATGTAAAATGTTAAGTTTTTTGCCGAGCTTAAAGTGCAACTTGTTCATAAAAAGGCGGGAAACGCAGCCCCTTTGACCCCTTTGGTATTTGAATTCAGAACAATTTCTTCTTTATTTCTATCCTATTTTCTCTACCTCGTACCCCAACTACTCCATACTCCGTGCTCCAACTTGTACTCCATGGAGTAACGTACTCCAACCGTGATTATAAACCTTCTTGATCACGAACCCGATGGAGTACGGATTCGTAGTAGTGAAATAGCTGTAACTTTTTTATTTATGAACAAAAACATGTTTAAAGGGAGTTTATTGTCTTAGTTAGATCATTTGCTACAAGTTGTTGTTTGTTTTAATGAAATATTCTGAAAACAGTTGTGTTTCACTTTTTCAAGTGAATGAGCAAATCTGGGGCCGGGGTTAACAAGATAAATATGTAAAATTTATGATCAAATTTAGAATAAATTTACTCTCCCAAATGATATTATTTTAATTAGCTAGTGAAAAAACCTTTGTAGGCCATAGTTGGCCTGCTGGCCAGACCTACCAAAAAAGCGAAAAACATTTTTTAGAAATTTGCATCAAACCATACACCAACTTGCGACAAAGGGTTCAACTATGAAAAATGATCCCCAAAATACAAGTTTTCGTTCAGTATTAAAGAAGTAATAGCAGTTTTTGTAACCGAGTATGACTCCGAGACACCTGTGGAGCATTCTCAGAAAACCATACTCTATGCTCCAATTGAAGCACGTTCTCCGGCTCAGAAAGTTTTATAATCAAGGTGTTTTGAGAATGTTCTCCAATTGGAGTATGTAGTATGAGTTGGAGCATGGAATACGCTCTCCAATGTTTATGATCACGGGGCCGGACGAACAGATATTGAGTAATTAAAAAATATATAATTCTTCCATCTGTCAAAAAGTGTATACTTATGTTTGGTGGGCACTGTATATAAGAACTTCTAACACGATCCGTTTGAAAGTAAACATTAATTTTATAAATATTTTGATGACATGAATAATAATCGTCTATTGTTTTTAAAAACCAAATGGAGACAAATAATATGCACATACATACCTTTGCGCATTAAGCCTTAATCTATGAATGTGGAAAATGATTGCTTATGTAATCTTAGCATTTATATTTTGTATTAATAGTTTCCTGTTTTTTACTCAATATACGAGACATGTTTTGCTCATGATTGTGATAACCATTGTCTCTCTGGAAATCATTTTACTTTTTGTCGAAGTAGAATCAGATAAAGTACACATTTTTGATAAACATTGTCCTCTTACAAGCGTTATAAGATAGTTTTGAAAAGGCTAAGCCTCGGATAATTTCTTGTATGTAACAAAACTATCCTATAACGCTTGTAAAAGGACACTATTGATAAAAAACTAGCACTGTAACTATTACACATTGTATAAAGTTATTGAAAATAGTTATGCATGAAACGGACCAATATTGTTATTGCTTTTACTATACAATATTGCAAACTGTTTCACGTCTAGCAAGGAAACATCTGGCACCATTTTTATTTCGTCGTTGGTATGACACGGACTGGAATCGAACACAGGACCTCCTGTACTCGACGCGAACGACCAACTACTAGGCCGTGTTGAAATTGTAGTACATAACATCCATATCAAAATGTTTTTAAAAACAAATAATGTGGTCGTTGTTTCGAGGCGGTCTTACTGCAGAGGTTATACTAGTGGATTTTATTCAACAACTATCGAACATATTATGTTCATATTGACTTTGTTGTTAGTGGAGCAAATGCCAATTTTGCTATGTTGCTTTTTTAACAGACGGAGTGTATATAATTGGATCTTTGGTAAATATGATTATCTGACTGTCTTGGTGTCTAGGCGATATATATTTTTAATACACTTGTTACTATATATAGTAACAAAAATGAGCCAATTTCAGGCTGATTATGACCATCACGTGTTTGATTATCGCCTATCGGCCCGGTCCGCAATCTCATAATCGTAATCGGCCCGTTGAACGGACGCACGTTACGTTATCCAGGTTAACATGACGTAGCGTCGGAGTCATAATGACGTCACATTGGAGCTAAAATGACGTTACGTTGAAATTGCTTTGACAATTTTATGAATGTACAAGATTTTCATCATAAATGACTGTAGATCTCCATGAAATTTACTAAATGTGAGTTGTTGTTACTCCTTTTGAGTTTTTGAATTGAACAATTGTATTAAAGACTTTAATACACTTCAGAGCCTGGCCGGAAGTTGATAATCGGCCCGGCATGAATAATCACCCTCGGGCTAAAGCCCTCGCGGTAATTATTAATTTTCCGGTCCGATTATCGCCTTCCGGCCCGGCTATGTCGTGTATTAACCTCTTAATAATATATTATTATGTAAACCTCTCGATCAAGGATATCACATTAAATTTCATGAATTTATTTCCAATGGGGTCATGTGCTTGCTAAGCGTAGGAGAAACACCACGTGGTGTGATGCAAGATATCCGGGCACGTGGTCCTAGCTCTACCGAAGAGACAGATTGGGTCTTTAACGTGTACCAATACACGCGAGCCTACCTATGGGTTGACAATCAGTTCATCTCTAGTCGAATTGGAAACGTTGAACGCGTTTCAGAAATAACCAAGTGCTCCGATCGAGGATCAAACCTGTGACCTCTCGGTCAGTGGTCAAGCAGGCTATCTGCTCGACCACCGTGCTATCCTATGGTGCCGTATCTGTGAGGCATTGGATTGTCTGTACGCTATAGTATTAAAATTCGTTCATTTAGAACCCTGTGATAAGGTTACTTTAAATAGAGAGTCGTCCTTGTAAATGTTGGTTCTCATAGATAAGCACACGATGTAAATATTCTACATGTATAAAGAGTCAACAATATTTGAAAATATGGTCGTTCACCAATAACAGTTTTCATTCTTTATAATTACTTTATTAACTTGTTACGTATACATTTTGTATAATCTATAAATCAAAATTTTATAAATAATTAATGTTTAAAATTTATGTTGCATGAGGTTAATACAAATAGTAAAAGATAAAACTGGCCAAAATTACCTTTATTATACTATTCATTTTCGCCCATAGCTTCACATAACTGAATGTCGAAAACTTGCGTGCATATAACTAAAGCACGTGTCATTATGGGAAGCAGTGACCTTGATGTAGGGCGCATGCTTCGGGATCGAGAGGTCCCGAGTTCAACCTTCCTCTGAACCACCGGTTAATTTTTCTAAGCAAGACTAAATTGCTCCACTCCATCATGGTGTAAAAGTGTACCTGTGAGTGCAGTGTCTATTCCAGGGCGCCGCAGATCGATGTTGGCTGCCACACCCGCAGAAGAGTTATATTCTCCCAGCTAAAGTAGCCCAATGACCAGGGGAAGTTAAAATGTCAAAGGGTGCTTGAGTGGACGAACAGCTAAAAAGAGCCCTAGAAAATTGGTAACTTAACTTATTATTCATTTAGTGTTTATGGTATAACTTTCATTGTAAAACTGTTGAACATACTTGTATGAGACATACTGGCGGTTATCTTACAATACTATTTTTCGACTTTTAAACTTCTTAGTGCACTTAGACTGAAAATCGTATGTTCTAATTAAAATTCAGTTTAAAACAAAAGCATTTTTCTCAATGTGATGTTAGTGCAGGGCTATCCAGTAGGCATATAATTATAGGCATGTATGACGTGTTCGTGCCAATACCTTAACACGAAAATGACCTTTCTATCACGACAACATGAAATCCTGGCACAATTTAAGTAAATCGGTCAAACACTAGCTGACTATATGAACAAAACAAGGAATGATGAGATAATTAACATGTGTTGTTTCTATAATAGGAACGTATCTACGAGTACATTATACTGATAAAGTTCAAATTCTGCTATAAAAGCGAAGTATCTTGATTCTAACAGACATTATACCTTACAACGTATGTGGTAACAACCGAAAATGATGAAAGACTTATGTAAGTTATTATTATTCACAGTTTTCTCTTACGTTTGTTTCTTTTATTGGTAATATCGTTGGTGATCAATATTGACGATCAACTAACGTTCCCAGCGTGAGTACTGTATTATACTCACTATACTATTTTATATCGTTTTCTATATCGCTTTTACTTTTATTTTTCACACATTTATGAACTATTGTACCAGATACACTGTACGACCGATTCACATAATCCATTTTCCAGGGGTTCATTCGATCACGGACATGATTATATACATCGGATGATGCTGACTATTCAAGAATCTGGTACAAAGCAATGCAATTGAAATGCATTAAACTTTATTAATGAGAAAAGTGTTATAACGGTAAATGAAGTTCGATTATGTGTTGCCAGTTGGGCCAATTTGTCAACGTGAATTGTCAATGTTATATGTCATGCCAGTAAAAATTGCATACTTAAATTTAGGGTTCAATGTAGCATATGCAATTTTTATAGTGTGTTTATATCCGTTACTGAACTATAACAAATCAGAATTTACGGTAAATAGTACGAGATACTTTGGAACATGTGTCAGTACTTAGATGGTGTTTTGTAGATCTTGTCTACACTGTATTAACATTTGACATTCGTCTTTTTTTCAGTTTATATATCAGTGGCGTTGATTTTCACCATTCATGTTGCGGGTAAATATTTTTGATAATTCATTGTTAAACTTTTGTAACATGATATTAGTAAGAAAATACTTAATTAAAGTAAATTATCTTGGTCGAAAAATTGAAAGAAAGAGTAAAAACTTGTTTGTACTGCCTATTGCTAGATATTGCTGTTGCTGAAGCACACTGCATTGAAAGTAGGTGAATATATGAATATATATGATGTTTATTACTGTATAACTATATGTATTATTTTAACATCGAATATCAATTGCATGATCTTTCAAATAATGGACGATATTAATGAATATGATCGGGAGATGTGTCTGGCAAGGGCATGCATAATATCAATGAAGAAAAAGGGGGTGCTATACAAGAACTCCGAGTGAGATACCCTAGCTCGTTTCGAATAGATTACTTCGTTCTTTAACGTGCCAGATGAAGAGCCCCGATACGCACGAGACTACCTCTGTAGAAACAAACACAGAAACAAACAAAGAAATAAAACAAAACACACAAAGAAACACACAAAGAAACACTGCAATAATTACGATATTCTATAATGTTCATCGTATATAATGTTCATCAATATGACTAAACTTAGAACCGCAGCTACATAGTCCTCAGTCATTGGTTAAATTGACACAATAATGTATGCTTATTTGTAATAATAGGTTTCGATGTATAAACGTATTTAATGTTGACCTTTCAGATACTGTTTCGTGTTATGAATGTACCGATGTCTCGGATGAGAGTGTGTGTACAAGAAATTCAACAGATTGTGGCACTGGGCAAGTAAGTACATGCCTATGATTCAACAATTACACAACATTTATAATGCGTACCGGAAGTAGGTCGGGGAACGTAAAATTGGTATATCGATAGGTGATTTAGTTGTTATCTGACAAAAGTAGATATTCAGATATCGGTTTTAAGATAAGTACACAATGGCAGTTTGTTTCGTACATAAGTATGACGGCACTAGCGGACAGTTAGGTAGACAATCCAAGCTTCCGGAAATTGTAATGAATAAACTTTTACATATTTAAGTGGTAAGGGGTATGCTTATTTGTAAACAGCGACGACAATCAATTACGGATCCGCCAGGTCTCTTGATCGAATACCGAGTTTCTCGAAATAATACTTCATTAATTAACATTTACAAATATAATTAGATAATAAATTCATTGTTTGATATTAAATGATGAAATACGAACACAAGTATACATTGTTATTGAGAATAGTATTTAGAATGAGAAGTTGATGATAATGTATGTGTATGGTGTTTATATTCCAGGTTTGTTACAAAGCTACCCACGTGGTCAATAATGCTGAACTGACAACTCTTGGCTGCAGGAATAACGATGTAAGTTTCTGTATTAAAATTAAATAAATAGAATAATTGTGTGTTCAGACTTATGATATCTCAATAAAGAGTTTCTAACTCTATTGTGCCAAAGGTCATCTATAGTAAAATCGCAAGTTGTTGCCACAAGGTTCAGACAAAACTATGTAATATGTAATGTGATAAAACAATGTACATGTAATGTTGATCACTCGTGCATTTAACTTTTCACAATAGTCATTGCTTCAAATAACATACGTTACAAAAAGTTCTTACAGCCCTGGATTTTCCCTTCTTTGTTTCTGGTCCAGAACTTTATAGAGGGATCAGCATGATGCCAGCATTGTGCCAGCATGAGATCACTATCAGTGATTATCTGGGGTCATAAAACACTGTAACTGGTCAGTGTAAGAGACAAGAGGCCCATATAGCTACTTCTTATCAATAATGTGCCACTGAAATATGTACTATAGAAAATTTGTGTTATATTGTGTGAATGTTTAATTTGTGTAATTAGATATATTTATTTCATTTTTGTTTCCATCTGGTTTGAGTGTGTAAAAACTATTTCCCACAATATTTACTAATTAAGTTATTAAAATAGAGTTATTTAAATAAATACACACCAAACCAGATACAAATAAAACTAACCAAACATACCTCAGAGGTATACAGAATATCTATTGTGATTGTATGTCTGTAAATACATGTATATAGTTTTTTTAATAAATATAAGATAACATAATGCACATAGATCAAGTTAATATATTTTTTGAACATTTTAACCCAAATCATCACAATATTTAAACTTTTTTTATATCTTATGAATAATATCAATTCACTCATTTCAAGGAATACATTATTTAGGCATGTAAATCTTGAGGCGTACTGTATACTATATATTCAGATTTTCACACATTTATAACTTTACATTAATTGTATGCATTTGTGTCTAATCACTCCTTTCATGCAACACAATGTCAATCTTGATGGTACAGGGTTTTTTCACACATGTATTACGATACATGAACAATGAGCTACTAAATAGGCTCCCCATCCATCTGTACTATTGTTCCGGTAATTTTATCTGAGTTTCTCCTACTTTTACTTTTACAATACTGTACGCATATTTCATGTATTACGATACATGAACAATGAGCTGCTAAATAGGCTCCCCATCCATCTGTACTATTGTTCCGGTAATTTTATCTGAGTTTCTCCTACTTTTACTTTTACAATACTGTACGCATATTTTATAACTTCCTGTCATAAAGAGAACTTTTGTTGTCTTATTATCTAATACCAGGGCCTCTTGTAAACTAATTAACATACTGTGCAATGTTACATAATAATATGTTATAGGGTGCAATATGGTCAGATATCTTTAAAATCTGGAACCACATGCTGAGAAAGTAATGACCAAATTTAGTTGGCTCAGAGCCAAAATCCAGGTCTTTAATATTAGAGTGCCATGCATGTGCGTATATTGAAAAATGTTATAATAGTATCTTGCTCCGAATTGACATTATCATACCCATGGAACTAATACATGTATACATGCATGCCTCACGGGCAGATAAGTACTCAAAATCATTATAAAGTCATTATATCAGGTTGTGCTTCGAAACATCTGGTGAAATAGTCCATTTGACCATATATCAAGTAATACAATTATAAATTAATTATAATTATAGATGATTTAATACACATACATTATTCTCCTTATTGTAGGAATGCTCGATTGGAATAGTTGGGAGGAGTTTATATAGACGTAGAAGTCACGTGTGTATGGAATGTTGTTCAACCGACTATTGTAATGCACAAATGTGTAAACACAGTAAGTCATCAATTGTTTCAACCTCTCCTACATTCGTAACTTTGCTAATTTCACGAAAGATGTTCGTGGTGGTATGATTCAAATGTATGTGCATCCGATTCTAAAAGTTCATCTTGTTGTGTTCTGATTTTAACTAAAAGTTCAGTTTTGATACCAAAATGTTTTTTCTCTTCTAATTCAATCGAATATTATTGAATATACATATACGTTCCTAATACATTGTATTGTTTTTGTTAGGGGCAAAGTGTTAGTTTGACGATTTTTCCCGCCGTGACGTAAAATCTGCCCCGGGTAGCCATTACTGACGTTACTTTTTCGTACGACAAACCTTCAATATGAACATACGATGAACATTATAGAGCACATTTCCTGGAACTTTTGAAACGCCCCTCGAATGTTCCTACTACATTGTATTGTACTGGCGGTTCTTCCTTGTTGTTTATATAGTACTTGTTTTACTGTTTTTGGTTGAATATTTACCCCACGTAAAACTGAGTTCATTATAATTATCCACATAGTGTTGCAAACTGTTCAAACAGCAATATATTGATATAACAACATTAATCAACATTATTTCAGCCAGCGATTGTGTTGATGATGAAGCGACTGACTGTGCAAGACTAAACAGCCTCTTCAATATTTGTAATGACATCCAACATGCAAAGACAATTTGTCCAAAGTTTTGTAACCTGTGTAATGTAGGTAAGGAAAGTTTGTACTCACCAGATGGGCTTCATTTTCATGAAGTAAATTAAGTATTTATATAATCTGATTTAAAAGTATCTATGTGTATTTTATTGGCGAATTTATATTGTTAGAGAGTTTTTAGCATACATTGAACAACACAGCAGTTATACCTTGTTACTTTGTAAATCCCCTTCTTATTAATATATTAAAACAATTAGTATAAAAGCTATTAGTAAGGTGATTAAATATGTCATTATAAAAATTTATTAATAGAATGACGAACACACACTAGCCATAACAACAATGTTAAAAGTTAAATAAATGTATAGAATAAAACAAAATGGTGAATATACCACTAAATGGTGAATATACCACTAAATGGTGAATATAGCACTATAGACATTTTGACTTAATCTACAAGTACAAAAAGAGTAAAAAACAACCACAAGTATATTATCAACTTGTTTTGTTTCGACAGCAGGTCACAGTTGTTACCAGAAACCAGCTCAGTTGGTAAACATGCAGCTGAGTCGGTTTCGAGATCAACTTTTACCCGTGTCACAAAACTATAAAGATGCATGGGTAGTTCTCATTCCCAGTTTGTGCGTCGAACATAACTCGTGAAAAACGGCCAAAGAATAAAATCTTGATGGCTGTTTTAACTATTTTTTTACATATATTTACTTGTAAATTTAGTCAATATGTCATGAGGTATGTCCAATCTGAACACGCTGAGGCCATTATCGTTTATATTAAATATGTTCAATAGAGCATGGCAATTTATTCAACTTCTTCCATGAAACCTTATTATGTGCCTCCTCTGTTGTAAGTGCACTTGTCGTCTAATCTGGCGACATGGAATCAAACCGGGTGGAGACTGTCATATATATGCCTGGCATATTTCATCAGAATGCTGACTGGCAAAAAAAGACCATGGTCGACTTGGCACAAAAATAAACTATGGTAAACTAACTTACACATATTTAATATTCTTTATTGTTATTTAAGTTGACGGTGAATGGAGTACCTGGACAGGATGGTCACATTGTGATGTGTCCTGTAATAATGGTACGGAAACGCGTACTAGATCATGTACGAACCCAAAACCAGCACATGGTGGACTTAACTGTAGTGGAGACAAACAAGAAATGCGATCTTGTTACAAGGCAACTGTATGTCCTGGTAAGATCTTCAGTTTGCAGAATTTCACTTTAACTCATACTCATTACGGGATAGTTATTATTTCGAAATTGAATTGTCAAAATGTGAAACCACATTTCCTTAGCATATTATACAAATGTCAGTCACTCTTCTATAATTATGTTATCTTGCAATCCTACAAAACATTTATTTCATCAAAAGAAAAGATTTTACATGTACTTGCTACTGATATATTCTAATATTTAGAATTCGTCAACATATCAGAAGCAATACTTTCCTTGGCATAGTCTCTGCATTTAAATTTTTTCAGGATATTTTTTTATTTATGAACGCGGAGCCCGGTGTTTTAAAACTGTCTGGTTTCGATTATTCCGAGTATTTGTTATTCTATTGTTACACTTACTTTCAAACCACTAATACAATTGCGCAAACTGTACAGTTGTATCCATCAATACCTATTTTTGAGTGTTATACAAAGGTTAACATTTTGCCATTAAAACGAAGAACCATAGAAATACATGCACCCATTGAACGCTTTTAACGCATTGATTGGCGCATTAAAGATATTTTAAGATACAGTTGTCCCGATTGGCCTTTTTACGTGCAAGGAAGATATCGATATAAGTGTGGTAACAGGGAGAAATAGTATTTGACTTTTTGCGCATTGTGTATTGTAGTCAATGGAGGTTGGGCTACATGGACTAATTGGGGTGCGTGTTCAGTGTCATGCGAAACTGGGATACAGAGTAGGCAGAGGGTATGCACAAATCCGAAACCGGCGTATAGCGGCGACAACTGCATCGGGCCCAATGTTGAGTCAAGGCTATGCGCTCAAGTTCCGTGTGCAGGTACGTTTATATTCCTCTCATACGTATATATAATAAATATAGGCGTATACATTTTTGTAAAGTTGAAGTGATCTAATGTTAATTCACGATAATGATAATTCACGATAATGATAATTCACGATAATAATAATTCACGAGTCTCACAGTCGTATCTTCTGATTAAATGTACTGGTTTGTGATGGCTAGCAGTATCCGATATTTGATATTCTTTCGTATTGAGCGTAGCTCTAAAATTACGATATTGGGTATAATTAAAGAACTACACCAAAGCAACTAGTGTGTGTCAAAATTTACAATTCGAGGAAATAAAAAGAAAGTATCAAGAAATACTTTTTTCCCTTGGGGGTCATCTGTTTGCGAAATATACGCATGCGCGATGAAACAAACACGTTCATCTATGAATAGCCACGGGTTTGCTAGAGTCTTTTACAAATATATGTTTAGCTCGACAATAGGTATGAGCGGTATCGGCTATCCGTACGAGACTCAGTGAAAGATAAATATTGACAAAAACGTCACCATTGACGTCATTTTAATTGACGTCAGAGATTTTTACAAATTGGAAAATGCACCGATTAATATGCCTTAATTTCGATTATGTGAGTATTTAAAAGGTGAGAGACAATTCTAAGAATTGATGTCTACAGCCAACGGGAGATAATTCCCTTTGTGTTCAGATGGTCAAAACGGAGACACTATGGTATTTAATATTAATCCATGTGTGACGTCACAAACGTCATATTGATATCAACCGTTAGCTCAGGATTACGAAAATGAAAGTTATTAAGTTTAAAACCGTCTGGCTTTCGAAAATTACGAAAAAAAAACATGCAGTTAATGTCGAAAACTACTCGCCAACCAGTAATGGTATTTTTCAAACCAACACCTGGAAGTATTGATGCTCATGTCGTGTCGTGTATTGTACCATACATAGTGCAAATAAATATTCTTTACAGATGGTGGTTGGCCACGTGGTCCTCGTGGAGCCAATGTAGCAGGACAGCAGGTGTAGGAATACGTTCACAGTCCAGACAATGTAACAACCCTGTACCATCACCACATGGACGTGATTGTATCGGTGAATCAACTCGTGTAGATACTTGTGACCAAAGTAAGTATAACTTGGCTATATTGACCTGAGCCTGACCTTTATGCAAGAATATATTACAAGGATCTTGCTTTGAATATATCAATTTTCGCAAGCAAATCGTGCGATATCGGTATATCCATTATGTGCTTGTATTATATCTCGAGAGTCTTCGTGATACTCTCCGATTATGAAAACATACAATCGGTGTTATAAACGTAGGCAATATATCAACTGCTAAATTATGCTAATCAAAAGAACAGACTCGTGTCAAATTGGTCAAGCTATATATTGTTGCGATTGGTATATTTCCTTTAGTATAAAACAAGGTGTGAAATAAAATATTAATCAAAGGGGCATGCCGAAGAGTCGTTCATCTGTGAATTTTAGATATACTGAAACACCAACTATCCAGCTCACTGGTCATGTTTGTTGACAAAATCATGACAAAATGTTTAAATATTTATTTTGTAAGGGTATCACCAAATAACTGTTGATGTACAATGGCTGTCCTTGCAAATCGCGCCCTACATTTCTCGGTACCATGCTTGAAAGTATAATCCTGTAATCAATGCAAACATAATGTTTCATAGCTGCAAAATCACCTTCCCAGATAAAGACATATAGTTTGGTTGAAATTACATTGCACCTACTCCAGCGAATGAGGGATAACGAGGATACAAAAAAGCAAAGCAATATACATTTCAATATACTCTGAAAACGTAAAAGGTTAAAAAAACATCGACTTATGTTCGGTGTGGCAATTGATATAGCTAACGTGTAGATGTCAAATATAGTTATCAAATTATTATTTTACGGGACCTTTATCTCAGCAACATAATATTTTTGAATTTTAAATTAAATAACACGAACATCTCCCTATGTCCCTTATCATATCCGAAACATGTCCCAAACTAAACTTGTCACTTGTCATTATTTCAGAATATTCTGATTGCTCAGATATCAAAGCTCATGAAATACATGTACCTGATGGTGTTTATGACGTTGTTTTATGGAAATCGAAAAGGGCTATCCAAGTGTACTGTGATATGACAACTGAAGGCGGTGGATGGACGGTGTGTTGATATATTATACCTCACTTTTTCTTATTACTCCGTGAAGCATATACTTTGAACTTCAAAAACGGTTTGGTCGTTTTATTACGTGATCGACGTAAAAAGTCAATTCACGTGATCGAATTGACATCTTGGATGTCATACAAGGGCACGAAAATACAACTATGTTTGTTATTTGGCTTTTAAAATATACACTTTTTTTGTAAAATTAAAAGGTGACATATACATATTGAAGAATGAATTAAAGTACATTCAACTTTATTTTTTAAAATATCACAAGCATAGCAACTTATAACATTGTTCGGTATAATGAAATAATTATCCCCATAGTTTATTCAATTTCACACATGCGGGAATAGCATTTTCATATAAAGTGCGTATTGCAATATATAGTTGTTAAGTTATTGTAATTTGTACTGGGGCATTGAAAGAGTCAGTCTCCAGAATAACCAAATTGTTGAGAAAAGTATTCGTTTCCAGTTTTACCTATTATATGTAATCTTAAATAAGTGTGACCAGGAGTATGTTAATTATGCGAAATTCAAATGAATTATGCTTCTATCTACAGGAGCTTTTGAAGATATATTTAAAGAAAATTTTGTTTCAAAAGATGTCATTTCTTGACAAAAATATTTCACTAAAGTTATTGATAAAATGTGAATACAAATAAATATTTTTATTTCACTAATATGATTGAACAACTTATATCATCAGGTAGCATTAAATTAATTTGGATACCATTTTACTATTGTACTGATCTCTTGCATGTATTCCAAAATCGATATGACGGTTCTGTTGACTTCTACCGTAGTTATAGTCAGTATGTGAATGGTTTTGGAGACTTGAACTCCGAATTTTGGTTAGGTTAGTATCAAATCCGTCCCCTTGGACAATCAAGTTCAGTGCATGAATTATGTACCTTATATTTCCTTTCACTTGCTTCATTATGTACTGGTACAGAGTCTTCTGTTCTCTCATCAACCCTGACGTACATTGAAGTGTATCGATATTTTTAAACAAAAATGTTACATCAGGAGTGTATACAAACGTTTTGGTACAATAACTAACATCCAGTACAGTCGTTTAGAATTCGACTTCGTATTTTGGACAAGTTATATTCCTATATGGGTCAGATGATCGACCCATCATGTCTATGACTGCCTTGGAAGACAGTAAAAAGAAATTATAGGTTCGGGTATAGAAAAGTTAAACAAAATTATACCATCAAAGGTTTACAACAACGAACGTTGTATAAAAGTGATATACTAGTACGAAATTACAATTTGAAACAAGAGCCATGATCACAAGGCCGTTCCCGCCGACTCCAATTGCTTGTGTATGTGAACATTTGTTTTCAAGAGCAGAATCATAACTCTAAATAGTCAGTATCTTAAATGGTAACCAAGATACGCTCCGGACAAAATTCGATTCTGTTAATACTAAAGGGGAGATAATTTAAAATTTAAAAAGACAGACACAGAGTTATAGTCCTTGCCCTTCTCCAAGTAGCCATCTATTTATATTTCAAGTTTCAAGTGAAGAGGATAAATACTTTTCAAGATATGCTCCAGACAAAATTTGATTATGAAATTCCTAAAGGGGGGGGGGATAAATTTAAAATTGAAGACAGACATAGTTATGGTTTTTGGTCACTGCCCTTCTCCGAGTTGCCATCTATTTATATTTCAAGTGAAGAGATTAAATACTTTTCAATATATGCTTCGGACAAAATCTAATTATGAGAATACAAAAGGGGGGATAATTCAAAATGTAAGATATACACCGTTATGGTTTTTGGTCACCGCACTTCTCCAAGTTGTCATCTATTTATATAACAAGTTTCAAGTCAGGATGTTGAATAGTTTTGAGAATACGCTCCGGACAATATTTTATTATATAAATACTAAAGGGGAGGTAATTCAAAATTTAAGACAGACAGAGTTATGGTTATAGGTCACTGCACTTCTCCAAGTTGACATCTACTCATCTTAAGGAGTTTTCAAGATATGCTCCGGACAAAGTGTTATTATAAAAATACTAAAAGGGAGATAATTAAAATTTAAGAGCGACAGAGTTATGAGTCTTGGTCACTGCACTTCTCCTAGTTGTCTATTTATATTTCAAGTTAATATGTTAAATGGTTTTGAAGATATGGTCTGGACAAAATTTTATTATAAAAAAACTAAAGGGGAGATAAATCAAAATTTCAGACTGACATAGTTATGGTTCTTCGTCACTGCACTTCTCCAAGTTGCCATCTATTTATATTCCAAGTTTCAAGTCAATATCTGCAACAGTTTTCAAGATATGATCAGGACAAAAGTTGTGACGGACGGACAGACGTACACACGGACGGTCAGAGAATATAACCATATCCCTGCCGAATTTGTTAAAAATATAAAACTTGATTTATAGCGTGAACTTGTGACCCTGAATGAATCAATTCAGCTATTGTGCCTGCATTATTTCCAACCAGTCGGTGATCCAAATATTTTCCACTAAAGTTTTGTCATAGTATAAGCCGAATACACAGTGTATACTTAAAAGTAGTTTATACCACTAAGGGCCCTATGGGCTTTTTGTCGGGCTATATACACCACTTGGGCTGACTAGCCAGTCTGTATAGGACCTGGTGTCATGTGAACTATATTTTAAGTCCTGAATGCGTCTTTAATACCTGGAATATTGAAATTATCATTTACTATTCAAATCAAACACATACATGCCATGACTTACATTTTGGTTTATTGATTTATTTACATCTCGTCAACACAATACAGATATTACATACACATTACATGTTACATTTCAACTATATTAACTATCCGTAATCGTTTTTCAACAGGACTTGACTATTTACAAGAGATGACATCACAGCATACCAACAACTTACGAATAGAATTGATGGCGGCCAACCTGACCACGGCGTATGAAACGTTGACCAACTTTTCGATCTCGTTACCGAGCTATGTTATCCATTTAGGTAGCACCATCTCGTCTAATAACAGTAAGTAGAAATAAGTCTCTAACTATATACATAAGTATATACGTATATGCATACAGCATAAATAATCCAATTGGTAAACGGTGATTGATGCATTATACAGATAGTAGTCTAGTCTAGATACATATTATTTTGGCATTTTCAAAATCATTCTCAAACTATCTTATGTTTATGATACATATCGCTGGCTTAGAATGACAACGTTGTCAATACTTCATCAATATTGTGAGAAAACAAGAAACTACTCCATGTGTCTAAACATTACCCTTCACTTCAAAAGCTTTTTCAACTTCAATTTGTTCAACATGACAAGTTCCGAATTTCATGAAAATAGACTCATAATAAGTGCCTTCTGTTGAAGATTTCATTTTACTAATCACTAGTATACCGTGTTACTTACGCCCTTCTCATTTTAAGCCAGAGATATAATGTATAAACTTATCACGTCTATAACATAAAGTGCCAGTATTTCAATATTGTTAACAAACAGAAATACATAGTTTGAAATATCCATGAGCATCACATTGTCGTAATCACATAAAAGCTTGCATTCTAGCATTTATTTGTACTGCATAGAATTATACTGCAAGACATCTATTTGTTCTGTATACATGACTTTACGCACGAAGTTGCGAGAAATGTCGAAATACGTGAGTAGCACACGCAGGAAATGTAGTAGTGCGCTTTTTATTGAGAATACATAAATAAATAAGATATCAAACTATTCAGAAATGAAAATGTAATATCTCTAATGCATTCAAACGAGATAAATTATTAATCACCACTATCCGTAATTATTAAGCTATAGTTGATGCGCGGATGTTTAAACGTAATATGATTTCCCCGCGCAATAAACAAAACATAGTACATCTTTTTTATTCTTCCATTAAATTTGACCATTATACTGACATGAAATGATGTTATACGTATATGAAGGCAGAAATGACAAGACAATATATTTGTTTGATGATTCATAAAATGTCCCGAATGATATTTTCATAAGTAAAATGGTCGACTGGATGTGAAAGAAGTTGTTTCAGAAAGAAATCATGAAAATATGTTATGTATAATGCATTTAATGAAATCTCATTTGATAACGATTACGTTAGTATCATCTGCCTAAAAATATATAATATAAGCATCGCGAAATATTTGTTTGAAAAAGTCACGGCGACATTTTTAAATAATTTTCATCGATATCGATAAAGTTGTGCATTTTCAAAGCAAAAAAATACAATTCCGTTGTGTGTATGAAAACGGTATCGCGGATATGTACGACTCATTTTCTTTTGCAGTAATGTGTGTTGTAATACATGCAAAACTATAAAAGTTATAGTTATAGAGCTAGGTCTAGTTACGGCGCAAAACTGACAAAACGTGAGAGTTGACGTTATAATTTGCAAATAAGCGTTGCCCATCATTTTATATTTAATTGTTTGCTTTGTTTCGATTGAATTACACCCGACATCGTACTTTAATCATTTTTAGAGGGAATGTATTTGAAATATTATTGGTTACGGAATAAATATGAAAAATTCACAATTTTTCTTCGCATAATTATTGGATGGTGCCCGTGATGAGTTCGTAGCAATATAACCCAATAAAAATAGTAAATCCAATCATTAAAAATATTTTAAAGAGCTATCAAATGCAGACCAAATGAAAGACTACCGTGGAAGGTATGTGGGGTAATCGTTTTCCTCGGTGTTCGCATGTGATTGAAGGATTATACTTTAATAGAACTAATCATGCCAATTGAAGACTCATAAAGGATAAAACAGTTCTGTTTCTTGTGATGAATATGGTTTAAATTGTGTCATTACATGAATGTCAAACCAGGATTTAATCAAGTTGCATCTCGACAGTAAACAAACAAATGTTGCGTTATGTAAACACAATATACAATTTTAAACAGATAAAAAGCATGTGTAAAAGTAAAATTATTGCATCTGTTTACATCATTATTGGTTTTTTCTTTCATTTAAATCACAATCCAAATAGACGATATATTCGCAAATTTGTCTGCGTAAAGTTAAAAGTATTACATCCATGAACAACCGAATATTCATCATTTAATGATAATGTTTATTATCTACACATCTAATCAATACTCTTGATAACAGCTAAAACTACAACACGTAGCAATATGTGTGGCATATATTTTGAAATAAAATAACGTCAACATCATGTTGCAGAAAGGTATCGCAACATCGTGCGTAACGTCAATTGTTTTGTACTGCATGTAATGAATTCGTACTTCATGCAATGTATTAGTACTTCATGCAATGTATTTGTACTTCATGCAATGTATGCGTACTGCATGTCATGTATTTGTACTTCATGCAATGTATTTGTACTTCATGCAATGTATGCGTACTGCATGTCATGTATTTGTTCTTCATGCAATGTATTTGTACTTCATGCAATGTATTTGTACTGCATGTAATGTATTTGTACTTCATGCAATGTATTTGTACTTCATGCAATGTATTTGTACTTCATGCAATGTATTTGTACTTCATGCAATGTATGCGTACTGCATGACATGTATTTGTACTTCATGCAATGTATTTGTACTTCATGCAATGTATTTGTACTTCATGCAATGTATTTGTACTGCATGTAATGTATTTGTACTTCATGCAATGTATTTGTACTTCATGCAATGTGTTTGTACTTCATGCAATGTATTTGTACTGCATGTAATGTATTTGTACTGTATGTAATGTATATAAACTGCATGACATCTTTTTGTTCTGTATACAATATATTTGTTCTGCATGCAATGTATTTGTACTGCATGCAATGTTTTTCTACTGCATGCAATATATTTGTACTCATGTAATGTATGCGTACTGAATGTTAAATGGATCTATATCAATATATTGATCATTGTATATACAACATCTGCTGAATACGATGTTAGATATTGGCTAAAAATATGTTAAAGAATACAAATGTACTTGTACATGTTGTAATAGCATATATTAAAGGATTCAAATTGTACTTGTACATGTTGTGAAAGCGTTATTGCGACATTATTATTTCCGTTCTATAACAGTTACTCTTAATGTAACATATGTAACAAATGTTTTTATGGAATTATGTTTCCTATTGATTCACCATAGTGTTAATTTTGTTCTTTTCTTCAGTTGGCAGCTCCTATAGTTTCGGTCCTGACGCCAATGGCCATGGTTTCACCACATACGATCACGATGTTGATTCATACTCCCGTAATTGTCCTTCAGCGTTCCATGGTGCATGGTGGTACAATAATTGCTATTATGCGAACCTGAACGGACAGTACCTCCCACCGGGTACCGTTAATGGTAAAGGGATGATCTATGTCAGTTTCATCTACGCCGAATCACTGAAACAATCTAGAATGGCGTTCCGTCGTACCTGAATGTAGTTATAGCTATCACATCATTCCCGGTGAACTAAACACGACATCAATCCATTTATTATATATAAACTGTTGTATAAACCGTAGTAGTATTACCTTGTTCATGTTGTATAAATATGTATATCATGTATTGTAACAGTAAGTGACAAAGTGTTTTTAACAAACTCTTCAATGTGAAATTACAACAAACACATCATTAATCCTATTGTAAAAATAAATGTATGTACAGTGTAAATTGTGTATTATAATATATCACATGAACTTCCTTGTATCCGGGTTAGTATAAAAATTCGTTTATGTAGCAAAGTCATCATTTTTAATATAAGCGACTTAATGTATATTAGCGACTTAATGTATATTAGCGACTTAATGTATATAAGCGACTTAATGTATATTAGCGACTGTATGCATATTAGCGACTTAATATATATACATGTTTGAAGTTATATAGAACATTCATGCTCTCTCAATAGAAAGATGCGTACTTTGCAGTAATAGTGTCATATGATATAACGAATCTAACAATCTATGTCAATTGATATATTTATATAAAACTCGTTCTGGAAATTTTATTATGAGAAAATGCTCATTTTAAATTGTATTTCTATTGTATATGCAGCAATCATAAATGAATATAAAACTTTTAATTATACCATTATCTTACCCTACACTGTTATAAAACCATACGAAAGCATGTCTGTTACATGAAACAAACATACGCATAGTTACGTATTCTTTTATTATCATCAGTAATAATATAATATAAGTATATATGTTATGAATAGTTTGAAATTAAAAATGTCTTCTTGCTCTCACTAGATTTTCTGTAGTTTATTTTATATATTGCCCAAACTAGTTTCGCCTTATTTGCTCATCAGTGTGGCTAAAATATATGATATAAATAGACAGAGACATACATAAGTCCTAGCATGGTACGAATACATTATATCTACATGGCTAGTAAATGTTGGATCGTCCCATGACAGGATAATGTGAAACTATGTTGTTGTTGTTTTTATGCCCCTATCTTTCATGAGGGGGCACATTACTTTGCTTATGTTTGTCGGTAGATCATCCATCGGCAGACCTAATGGTTGCCGTTAAATAACTCAAGAAAGCTTTGCAATAGGATCTTCAAACTTTACATTGGTGGTTGATCAACAACTGAAGATTTTGATACTTTATTTTTTCGTGAGTACATCGCCGAGGAAAGATGCTGAGTGGGACCTAGGCTTTATACATGTATGATTGGTTTATGTCTTGTTGTACATAATATACCACATACTTGTTACATGATAGAAAGCACATGTTTTATCCAAGGGTCTTGTCAACAGGATCGTGTGGAAAGTAATATCGGTAGCTTGTCCAATCAATCCGAGGACAGAATCCTATTACTGAAATAATAGTCGTAACATAATCATAAATAGAACACTACCTCACCGTCGCCTGAACTTTGATACAAGACTGACATACAACAAACAATAATACACAAACAACAAACACTCGGATATCATGTTACGTTTCTCCCTTATAGTTTCAAGGTACCATACAGTAAACGTGGCAATCCCCACCTCCCCTCAGGTTGAACTTAGCAACCAGACAGATGGATAATACAATAAGATATCGTGTCATACGTCCCTCATAATTTCAAGGAACCATACATTAGAAACACTCACCTCGTCCCCAGTGGAACTATGCAACCAGACAGATGGGCATCAACATAAGTTTCACAGAAACATAAAGTATACCAGAAAACACCCACCTCGCCCCAGTGCACTATGCAACCAGACATATGGATAATACAATAAGATATCGTGTCACGCTTTTCCCTCAAATTTTGAAGGAACCATATACCTCGTCCCAGTGGAACTATGCAACCAGACAGATAGACATCAATATAAGTTTCACAGAAACATTAAATACAAGAGAAAACATCCACCTCACCCTCTGGTTGAACTGTGATACAAACCAGTAACAGAAACAAACACTTGCATGTTTCATCGAGTTACTTGTCTCCCTTGTAATTCAATTTTATATTTTACAAGAGTAACATATTTACAATACTGCAATCATCCATATGGTTAGATATGAGCCTTAAAATGAGTAACAATATCCCATTGTTGTCGCTAATGGTGTAGCAAATAATGACACATTATCCAATAATTACACAGGCACACATTGATAAAATAAACATGCATGAAACAAAATATTCGGACACTCGCTCTCACTCTCTTGTGGTAAATATATAAGAGAGGAAGAGTCCGAAATATTTTATTTCATGCTTATTTATTAAATCGATGGAATCGTGTACCTGTGAATAATTTAACCAGTAGACTGACATGATAAAGGTGATTTTTTCTATTGTTGATAGACTAACAGTGTGATATTCTTCCCTAGGTGTATGTAGGCTACTTGAGTAATACAAATGTCGTCTCCCTACAGCTATAATAGTTTGACATAAACGTATAACTTTTATTCACCCAATTCTGTATAGCATAAGACTTAAGTATATGTCTTTATTTATGTACAACAATACAAATATAAATTACCAACTCAACAAATTTAAGCTATATTGGATCAATAGTATTTGATATGTAAACATTACGTCACAATGGTCATCAGAATTCAGTCATATGATGAGTATCCAGTCGCATTGTGATAACCAGGTATACACATCAGTAACCCTGAACTACCTATACAATGCTGTGCGTTAAACAGGTCATACCTGTACCATTTTAATGACTTAAGGGAACTAGGTCATAACCATGTGCCTCAATTAGTTATTTTTCATAGTCAGCGCAGGTCCATCAGTGTATCTTAAAAAAGGAATTAAGGTAGAAAACTCATCCACAACGGAACTAGAAACAGCTGGTATAATTTCCCTTTGCCGTACCATTACGTTCTTCTAATATACACTTATGGATTCGCGGTGACTATGATTTTTTTACGCACACTAGAAATCAAAAGCCTACGAACTAGGTCAGTTCTTGTTTTCGTCTTTTGTAGTCACTTGGGATCGACGATTTATTGTAAAACTAGCTCAACCTGCTCTTTAACAGCGGGGACTTGGGTTTTTTACCACTTTATATACTGTCCCTATCGGTAAACGTTTAAGAAAGTTTGGAATACACGTACATTATCACAGTGTATATACGAGTCGGCTGTCGGTTATCGCAATAAGGCATATACGTTGAATTTTTTGTATCACAATAAGCCATACAGTGATCAGAAGGCACATGAACTTTCAACCACACCAGACCATACAAATTGAATTGTACAGTATCACAATAAGCCTTACAGTGACTGGAAGACACATGTTTTTCAATCACACTAGTCCATACAAATTGTACAATATCACAATAAGCCTTACAGTGACTGGAAGACACATTTACTTTCAATCACACCAGTCCAAGCAAATTGTACAATATCACAATAAGCCTTACAGTGACTGGAAGACACATTTACTTTCAATCACACCAGTCCAAGCAAATTGTACAATATCACAATAAGCCTTACAGTGACTGGAAGACACATGTATTTCAATCACACTAGTCCATACAAATTGTACAATATCACAATAAGCCATACAGTGATTAGAAGGTACATGAACTTTCAACCACACCAGACCATACAAATTGAATTGTACAGTATCACAATAAGCCATACAGTGACTGGAAGACACATGTATTTCAATCACACTAGTCCATACAAATTGTACAGTATCACAATAAGCCATACAGTGAGTGTGAGTCATATCTGTTTTCAATCACAATAACCCATACAAATTGAATTGTACAGTATCACAATAAGACATACAGTGATCGGAAGACACATTTACTTTCAATTACACCAGTCGAAGCAAATTGAATTGTACAGTATCACAATTAGTCATACAGTGAGTGTGAGTCATATCTGTTTTCAATCACAATAACCCATACAAATTGAATTGTACAGTATCACAATAAGACATACAGTGATCGGAAGACACATTTACTTTCAATCACACCAGTCGAAGCAAATTGAATTGTACAGTATCACAATTAGTCATACAGTGAGTGAGAGTCATGTCTGTTTACAATCACAATAACCCATACAAATTGAATTGTACAGTATCACAATAAGACATACAGTGATCGGAAGACACATTTACTTTCAATTACACCAGCCCACACAAATGGAATTGAATAATATCACAATTAGTCATACAGTGATTGGAAGATACATGTGCTTTCAATCGCAATAACAATTAAGACGGAATTAATAGTATAACAATGAGTCATTTTAGTTCACAATAGTTCACACTTATTTGTATAGTGTCACAGTCTGTTATACAGTGATCGGAAGTTACGCATTTTTCAATCGCAATTACTCGTACAAATTGAATTGTATGGTACCACAATCAGTCATACTGTGATCGTAAGTCACACGTGTTTTCAATTGCAATAACTGATACAAATTGAATTGTATAGTATCACAATCAGTCATACAGTGATTGGGTTTATACGTAGTCAATATATGATCCCATATACGTGCAATTTCTCATGATTTAGGTGACTTTCACTGAAAATATAGAACAAAACAAACCAACAGGTCAAAATGAAAGTCTGCCGTTTTACACACATACTTACAGATAAGATTGTGAAACACAACAACTTAGTTGAATTTATAGTACATCACACCTATAACAAAACGTTTTAAAAGACTAATACTGGTAGTATGGTCGTTATACCGAGGCGGTCTTACTGCAGAGGTTAAACTAATGTTTTAAACTAAAACAAAGCAATCAAACACATGACGTACATATCTACATGGTGTAAGCGCAATAAATGACGATCTATGTTTCTTTATTAAGGTACGGTGTATGTATATTTTGAACTTTGGTAAATCTGACGATCTGTCTGAAACTAGTGTCGGTGGCTAGGCGGTATATACGGGTGTATATAATTATTTAAATCTCTCGGTCAATGATATCCCATAACATCGGAAGCACTTATTTCCAATGGTTCATGTGCATTGCTGAAAGAAAAGTAGATGAGACAGTGGTATGATACAAGGTATATGTGTATATAATATATTTATTCAAACCTCTAGGTCAAGGGTAACCTATAAAATAGCAAACACTTATTTCCAATTGGGACCCGTGCTTTGCTGAAAGAATTGTAAGTATTAGAGACATTGGTGTGGTACAAGGTATCTGGGCGCGCTGTCCCAGCTCTTTCAAAAGAGACACCTTGGTTTTTAACGTGTCCGGTGTATAGCACTGATACCCGTTCGAGACTACTAGTATCTATGGATTGGCAACCAGTTCATCTCTAGTTGGGTGGAAACACCGAAAAATGTTTCAAAAAGGATCAAGTGCCCCGGCTGTGGATGATGTTTGCTCGACTGTATCTATGAGGTTTTGTATTGTATATGTGCTACTAGGAATAGTATAAAAATTAGTTCATTAAGAACCATTTAACAAGGTTACTTTTAATGGGAGGTCGTCCTTGTAAATGAAGGTTGTCATCATAGATAAGAACACGGTTTAAATCTTCTACATGTATATAGACTCAACAATATTTGACTTACGGTCGTTCACAAATTGTAGTACATGTATTTTTCATTCCTTATAATTGGTTTATTAACTTGATTACAGTAAAACTTCTCGAGGACTAATCGATACAGGTAAAATACTCGAGATAAACACGGTGCTCGAAATAACCAAATGGAATGTATTAATGATACAAACGGATACTATTTTAAATCTTGCTCGAGATAGGCCTGGTGATCATGAAATCGATGCTCATCATAACGAAATTTTACTGTATATATAAACCAAATGTTTTATAAATAATAAATGTTTAAACATTTTACATGCCACTAACTTCATTAAAAAAGTGTACATTATTTCTGTAAGCGAGACATTTACTCAGAAAATGATTGATGTCAGACTAGTTCAGATTTGCATAACTACATACACAGTTAAATATACGTCACAGCTGATTGCCTGAAGACTAAAAATTGTAAAAACACACAACGAGAGATTAACATGAATCTGCTACTGTAAACTGAACAAATTTGCAGCAATAAATATTAGAGTAATGGTAAACCATTTTAATAAAAATAAAGCAATGCTGCATGAATTTTAATTATTGTCTAGGTTGAAATAAATACTACAAACAAATAATCACAATTTATCTACACACAATTGATTATAGAGCAATGGCTTATCTTTATTGCTGTCGACCAAGTTGGGAGCAAAATCCATCAAAATTGTAAGATTTTACATTGTTGGTTATCAGTAGGAATCTAGCAAATCTATAAACAATATATAAAAAGTTTATAACATACATTGTGCAACCAACAATAATCTTGCAGTATTATGATACAAAGTTCGAAAAGCAGTAATAACTTTATATTTGTTTTCATAAACACATGTGATGCACCTAAGAATCATTTGAATACATCATTATATTGTAATTAATATATCATTAACTATAGCCCTATGAAAATGAATGTTTGAATTATAATAACATATTACGTCAATTCATTACGTTGCTGCTATAATTAAGATACAAACAATTTTTAATACATTGTATCTATATATGGTAATATCAACGGAGCAGTTTCAGATATACAGTGCCCACCACAAATAAGAACCCAGACCCATTTTTGATGATTGGGTATTTGTTTTGTTGATCAAATGTAAAGACAATACATTGATTGCTATCCTAGATGTAAAATGTTAAGTTTTTTGCCGAGCTTGAAGGGCAACTTGTTCATGAAAATGCGGAAACGCAGCCCCTTTGACCCCTTGGTTATTTGAATCAGAACAATTTCTTCTTTATTTATATCCTATTTTCTCTATCTCATACTCCAACTCCATACTCCGTGCTCCAACTAGTACTCCATGGAGTAACGTACTCCAACCGTGATTATAAACATTCTTGATCACGTACCCGATGGAGTACGGATTCTTAGTCGTAAAATAGCTGTAACTTTTTTATTTATGAACAAAAACATGTTTTAAGGGAGTTTATTTTCTTAGTTAGATCATTTGCTACAAGTTGTTGTTTGTTTTCATGAAAAATTCTGAAAACATTTTTTTTTTACTTTTTCAGGTAACTGACCAAAACTGGGGCCGGGGTTAACAAGATAAATATGTAAAATTTATGATCAAATTTAGCATAAATTTACTCTCCAAAATGATATTATTTTACCTTTGTAGTCCATAGTTGGCCTGCTGGCTAGACCTACCAAAAAAGCGAAAAACAGTTTTTTAGAAATTTGCATCCAACCATACACCAACTTGCGGCAAAGTGTTCAACTATGAAAATGATCCCCGTAATACAAGTTTTCGTTCAGTAATAAAGAAGTTATAGCAGTTTTTGTAATCGAGTATGACTCCGAGACACCTGTGGAGCATTCTCAGAAAATCATACTCTATGCTCCAATTGGAGCACGTTCTCCGACCCAGAAAGTTTATAATCAAGGTTTCTTGAGAATGTGTTCCAATTGGAGTATGTAGTATGAGTTGGAGCATGGAGTACACTCTCCAATGTTTATAATCACGGGGCCGGACTTACAAAACTATCCTATAACGCTTGTAAGAGGACACTATTGATAAAAAACTAGCACTGTATCTATTACATATTGTATAAGGTTATTGAAAATAGTTATGCATGAAACGGACCAATATTTATTGCTTTTACTATACAATATTGCAAACTGTTTCACGTCTAGCAAAGAAACATCTGGCACCATTTTTATATCGTCGTTGGTATGACACGGCTTGGGATCGAACCCAGGACCTCCTGCACTCGACGCGAACGATCAACCACTAGGCCGTGTTGAAATTATAGTACATAACATCCATATCAAAACGTTTTTAAAGACAAATAATATGGTCGTAGGGGCGGTCTTTCTGCAGAGGTTAAACTAATGGTTCATATTCAGCAACAAACGAACATAATTATTTTGTTCATATTGACTTGATGTCAGAGGAGCAAATGCCAATTTTGCTATGTTGCTTTTTTAAAGATCGGAGTGTATATAATTGGACCTTAGGTAAGTGTGATTATCTGACTGACTACTGTGTCGGAGTCTTGGCGATATATATTGATAATATATATAATTATTTTAACCTCTCTATTACGGTTATCACATTAAATTTGAAGAATTTATTTCCAATGGGGTCATGTGCTTTGCTAAGCGTAGGAGAAATAGCACGCGGTGTGATACAAGATATCCGGGCACGTGGTCCTAGCTCTACCGAAGAGACACATTGGGTCTTTAACGTGTACCGATACACGCGAGCCTACCTATGGGTTGACAATCAGTTCATCTCTAGTTGGATTGGAAACGTTGAACGCGTTTCAGAAATGACCAAGTGCTCCGGTCGAGGATCGAACCCGGGACCTCTCGGTCAGTGGTCAAGCAGGCTATCTGCTCGACCACCGTGCTATCCGATGGAGCCGTATCTGTGAGGCATTGGATTGTCTGTGCGCTATTGTATTAAAATTCGTTCATGATGAAACCTTTGATAAGGTAACTTTAAATAGAGAGTCGTCCTTGTAAATGTTGGTTGTCATAGATAAGAACACGATCTAAATATTATACATGTATAAAGAGTCAACAATATTTGAAAATATGGTCGTTCACCAATAACAGTTTTCATTCTTTATAATTGCTTTATTAACTTGATACGTATACATTTTGTATAATATATAAATAAAAATTTCATAAATAATTAATGATTAAAATGTATGTTGCATAAGGTAAATACACATTGTTATAGATGAAACTGGCCAAAATTACCTTTACTATACCATGCATTTTCGCCAATATTTTCACATAACTGAGTGTTGAAAACTTGCGTGCATATAACTCAAGCACGTGTCATTATGGGAAGCGGTGACCTTTATGTAGGGCGCATGCTTCGGGATCGAGAGGTCCCGAGTTCAACCTTGCTCTGAACCACTGGTTTATTTTTCTAAGCAAGACCCTATTGCTCCACTCCATCATGGTGTAAAATGGTACCTGTGGGTGCAGTGTTTATTCCAGGGCACCGCAGATCGATGTTGGCTGCCACACCCGCAGAAGAGTAATATTCTCTCCAGGTAAAGTGTCCATAGGTAGCCCAATGACCACGGGAAGTTAAAATGTCAAAGGGTGCTTGAGTGGACGAACAGCTAAAAAGAGCCCTAGAAAATTGGTAACTTAACTTATTATTCATTTAGTGTTTATGGTATAACTTTCATTGTAAAACTGTTGAACATACTTGTATGAGACATACTGGCGGTTATCTTACAATGTGACAATACTATTTTTCGACTTTAAAACTTCTTAGTGCACTTAGACTGAAAATCGTATGTTCTAATTAGAATTCAGTTTAAAAACAAAAACATTTTTCTCAATGTGATTTTAGTGCAGGGCTATCCAGTAGGTTTATAATTATAGGCATGTTTGACGTGTTCGTGCTAATACCCTAACACGAAAATGACCTTTCTATCACGACAACATGAAATCCTTGCACAATTTAAGTAAATCGGTCAAACACTAGCTGACTATATGAACAAAACAAGGAATGATGGGATAATCAACATGTGCTGTTTCTATAATAGGAACGTATCTACGAGTACATTGTACTGATAAAGTTCAAATTCTGCTATAAAAAGAGAAGTCTCGTTATTCCAACAGTCACGGGCTTACAACGTATTTGGTAAGAAGCGAAAATGATGAAACTCTTAAGTAAGTTTGAATACTTTAATTCTATCATTTTAAGTTTTTTCTATTACAAGTATGTTTTTCTTTTATTTGTAACTCAGTTGATAATCATTAGTGATGACCAACTAACGTAAACATGTATTTTCAATTGTACTAGAATATATGAGCGCTGCTGTGCGATTTCCAACCTGATGTCAAAATTTCACATCTTCACATTTTAATAGGATTGTGTAGAGTAATGTTTAAGGATTCCAAAAAAGTATACCTTTTCAAAATCGTCCAACATAGTGACATGCTATGACAAAATGAAAACTACAGGCATGAAATTACAACTGACGTTCAAATTGACGTTATTGGCGTCACAAAAAATAAACAAATATGGTGACGTCATATATTTAGTACAGGTCCTATTATAAGTACCCTATTAGAAAAATAAAATGAAATACACTTATTTAATTTGTTGGATCATGACACATCAAGGATGTATTGTAAACTAAGTTGATATTTGATTTTTTGAGTATACACAACAAAATAATTAACCAATTCTCAAAATTCTCACTTTTCATTTATGTTTTTCACTATTTTACCCAAAAAATACTATCATTTAGCAAAATATTCTGGCACTGTAGTTTTGATATCTTAAACTGCAAGGCACTATGTACCTACCACAATTAAAAAAATTCAAATATATTTTTTCATGACATTGTAATCAACCGATTCCCAAAATTCTCGCTTTTGTTTAGATTTTTACAGATTTTGTCCCAAAATATCGGATTTCAGACAACGGTCTGGAAAATGATTTTTAATATCGTAAACTACAAGTAACAACATACCTATCACAATATATTTGTATCCTATAAAGTTGTAAATGGTGATGTGCGTTACTGATTCCAAAAATCATGCTTAGCTTTTATATTTTGTAAGGTTTTACCCCAAAATAATAGATTTTCACAAACATGTAAGGACCTAGATTTTTTAATATGTTACAAAACAATCATAGTTTGACATCATCAAACAAAAATCATTTTTTTCGCATTTTTTCTCACAAAAATGTGTGCTCTGGACTAAATATGGGTTTCCCAAAAGACAATATTTTATCAAGCGGTTGGAAATCGCACAGCAGAGCTCATATATCCAATATATACACGTATATATATATTTTGATATATTTTTCTGTACCATTTTTTCTTGTTGTATTAAACTCATTTATCAACTGTATAATTGACTCACTTTTATTAACACTTTCTACGACCGACTCACATTACCATGTTTTCCTGAAACTTTTGCTATGATATATGTACGGGTGCTTTACAGAGGTATATATCGTTGGCTTAGAATAAGAAAGTCGTAACTACTACTTACAACCTTTTCAAATATTTGGCTTCTTATGAGCCTATTTTTATGAAAATCGGAACTTGTTATGTTGACCAAACAGAAGTTGAAAAAGCTTCGTTTACCATAGTTTAAACATATTTATTCACAATATTTACATCAGTATACACATTTAACAACAAATAATTACAACAACATTTTAAATATCGGAAAGGATTGGAACGAAAGACTAAGTTTTATTTAAGTTCTTTTCCTTTCTAGACTAACTATTAGTTTGTAATTTGCCTGTAATTATAAAGTTAACAAAGGGGTTGAAAGTAAATAAACAAATAATACTAGGAATAATAATAAGATTGCAAGAAGAGTAGATTGAGTTATTAGAGAATGTTGGAAGTACATGAATGTAATATGACATTACCGAGAGAAATAGAATATATTGTGTAATTAAAATAGACAGGCATTTAGGAAAGATAAAGACATGGAAGAGAGAAAATTTGAAAGAAGGTTGTACTATTTTCTCCAGAGTTAGTACAGAATCTTTTGCTATTGGATATAAAGGTCTGCACATGGTTAAAGATTGTCGAGTTGTCATTATCTGATAGGAGTGGGTTGCCAAAGAGTAGGGTATCCAAGTCCACGTTTTTCTTATTTTCTCAATTGTGCTTATAAATGAACTCCTCATTCTAAGACAGCGAAATGTAATAACTTTAAATTTATTTCAGTTTTTACATCAGTGTTGTTGATCTTCACAGTTCCCTCTGCAGGTAAATATTGTTAAAGAGATACTCACTCAAATTTTCACATAATAGGAAATGGATAAAACTTGGTATAAATTTATTGAACCTTTTATCGATTCAAAAATGAAAAGAAAATATAGGGTCACTATGTTTATTTTTTTTGTAAAAATGTTTCATAATATGCAAGTATGGGTCAAATATGCTAATAATAAAAGGCAGCGAGTCAAATCAGTGTCAATTTGTAATCATATTTATTTAGCATGAACTGTGCAAGTTGAACATGATAGAACTTTTCAAATATCAAATCAACAAGATGCGGATAGCTAAACAAATAGCAATTAATACAAAGTTAATATAAAAATATATATAACATATTTTCTTATCAATTTCGGCAAAACGATATTTCTGTTTTTCGCTCTCGGACATAGATTAATTTCCCAAATACATGTATATGGCATTTAGTCTGAATGTTTGTAAGTAATTATACAGTGATCATGAAACTATTATCGTACTTAATCTATACCTAAGCTTAAAAATACTGTTGACATGTATTTGGGGTTTTTTGAGGAACATATTTGTTTTTCTTATTGTATTATTGTATTTTTCTTGTTTGACAAAGTTTGCTATATTGTTTATAGTGAATTTTACAGATGGTGTAACTTGTTATGCATGCACGGATGTCTCAGATGAGAGTTTGTGTACCAGCAATACAACAACATGTGGCATAGGACAAGTAAGATTTGTGATATACCTTTGTTGATATTTATTACGGTTAATCAATATTATAACAAGCGATATAGTAATAGAGGTGTGCACACTTACACGGATGTGAGGTTCTATATCAGTTAACGGTTAAATGTACTAGGGGTTTCATGTGATCAAATGAATGCAGTTTTAAACTCAAAGCTATTGCGATTTCGTCTCCTAGCGGTGAGTTTTTTCTTGATTATAACGATCGTGCATTTAATATGGTTATATTATATAGCCTAAAGTACATTCCGTATATGTAGGAATACCCGGCAAGTACCGAGTTCGCTCTATCTTTAGCCGTTTTTAATTGATGCTCGACCAGATTATTACACTCGGTTGGAAACTGCATTTGGTCGAGCACTACACATGAACACACAATTGATACTATCGAAGCAGACAAACGACGAATGGTGTAAATCAAACGAAACTCTATTTCATGATATATGTACTTATTTTTTCTTTCTTCATTACAGTCTTGTTTCAAAACAACACGGGTTATGAACAATGCGGAGATGATGACATTAGGCTGCCTAAACAACGATGTAAGTTTTTTGGCTTGTATTATATTGTATGTGTTCATATCGCTGGCTTAGAATGCGAATGTCGCAAGTGCCACTTACAACCTTATAGGTCTACTGCATATTTGAAATCTACATCATTGGGCGATATATACTCATGTACCTTTTTTGGGACAAACAAAGACACGTATTGTTGCCGATAGACATAATGTAGACTTTTTATTTCGCTGCAAATTGGCATCCTTACGTAAGCCTGGTCATTTTTTATCCTGGGCATTGAGCATTTCTTCGACGAGTATAAAAGCATTTGCAAGCTAATATCACAACCCCTAAAACGTCAACGAGACCTGTAAGTTCCTAATTCGGGAATGGAGTAATATGTCGCAACACGGCATAACACAAAGCGTTCTCCCAATGTGACTGATGTGGAATGCACACACACTTTCTGGTTGGAATTATCACTTGTGAGTTTCATCTTCAGATTGTGCCTCTTTAGAACCAGATAATATTGTCACTCATTATTGTTAGGCCGTATAATTTTCAGATATGATTAAGGAAGCATCAATGGATATTATTGCCAATTTTCATGATAATATACGAATGTTAACTAACTTTTTCAATAATTTAAAAACTGTGGCGTTTTTAAAGTCTCTCACTGTATGCTTGTAAGCACTGTATTCTCAATATGTCATATAAAGCAAGGAAGTACCATTATACAGGAAGTTACAGAGTACCTCGTATGTATAGTCATGTAGGTTAATAAGCACCATCGTTCTGTAACAGGATTGCTCGAGTGTTTCTGGGGCAAGCAGTATAGTTGGAAGGGATCTATACAAACGTCAAGGTCAAACGTGTAAGGAGTGCTGTTCTACAGATCTATGTAATACACACATATGTCATCACCAGAAACGTAAGTAAAACTGTAGACCACTAAAATGTTCAACATAACACATACTTTAACACAATCATTGTCCCGTTGTTCATCATCATATTTCCAATGGCACGGAAGCGACATCATCTGTGTTAGTTATACGCAAGTTTTTAGCGCGGTTGTTTATTGAAAGTGTGCACATACAAATATACTCGTACTGTGATATGTAAGTTCGTTTAAATTATGTTGTAGTTATATTCTCCATCAAAAAGTAATATTTTAACAACGTAAATTTCGCATTAACACCCATTTAAAAAGCAAGACACCGTTTATCTTAAAATATTTAATTGATTGCTTCTTAATAAAACTCATTTCAGCTACTGCGTGTATTGATGATGAATCAGTTGACTGTGCAAGATTAGATAGCATCTTCAATATATGTAATGATGTACAGCATGCAAAGAACGTATGTCCTAGGTTCTGCAAACTATGTGCTGTCGGTAAGTTAAAATACAAGTCCTAAATGAATGTTGTTCCTATGTTTTACAAAACACTGTATGGGCAGAAATTTAACTACTTTCAGTTACCTTATGACCAATGTTTTAATATTGCTATATTATTTTTACCCCCCCCCCAAAAAAGTTTTCGGAAGGTTACATGGTAAAGTTCCCGCCCGTCTATCAGTGTGTCCGTCATTACGTCCGTCCGTGTGTACGCCTATCACTAAATTTTGTCTGGAACATATCTTAAAAACTATTTATTACACTGACGTGAAACATGAAATTTAAATAGATGACAAGTTGGAGAAGTAAAGTGCAGTGACCAAGAACCATAATTATATATATATTATTTTTTTAACTATCTACCTTAAATTTTCTTAATGTCCAGGGCTTACCTTCGAATTTATGTATGGGATATACTTGGAACTTTAAATATAAATACACGGCGTCTTTGAGAAGTGCAGTGACCAAGAACCACACTTCTATCTATATTTATTATTCTTTATAAGTATTCGCAATAATATTTTTGAAGATGACATTGAGGAGAACTCAGTTTGACATTGAGGAGAATTCAGTTATCAAAAACAGTAATTGTGCCATGCTTTTAGCTACCCTTTGTTACATTTATATATATATATATATTTTAGTAACGATCGAAATTGAAATTATTCGATATAGTTCAGTTTTTTATCATCTCATTTTATATATCTCCTTGTTTTCATTTCACTATGCATATTATTTAGAGAAAAACATGTATCGCATGTTTGCGATGCGCAAATCATGCGCCATTTATATTTAAATCCAGGCAAGAACTGACCATAAAGGTTTATATTACCCAAGTAACTGGTCAAATTAATTAACAAAATGTAAACATATGCAATTCAACATCCTCTACAGTCGTAAGAAAGCTGACTGGCAAAAAAGGCTGTAGTCGTTTTGTTTTAATAATCTTTATTGTTATTTAAGTTGACGGTGAATGGAGTACCTGGACAGGATGGTCACATTGTGATGTGTCCTGTAACAATGGTACGGAAACGCGTACTCGATCATGTACGAACCCACAACCAGCACATGGTGGACTTAACTGTAGTGGAGACAAACAAGAGATGCGATCTTGTTACAAGGCAACTGTATGTCCTGGTAAGATCTTTAGTGTACAAAATATGGATGTTTGGTTTTGTTATTCTTTCAAAGTTTTGGCCAATATTACAATTCCATTTTACTTAGCATATTAAACGAAAATCAAAACATGTTCTAGATGGCCGCTTGGAAACCTTTAAACATTCAATATCTTATCAAAGAAAGTTATTATTTTGCGAGACAGGAGCATCTTTCAAATATAAAGGAATCGTATGCAAAAAGGAAGCTATTTGTCGATGAACATAGTGTCAGTATTTGGACTTCAACTTCAATGTGGTCACTCGTCAAAATCCGCAAGTAAACATTTAAGTCGTCACAGATCCTGATTTTTTTTAAACTGCCGGGTTTCGATTATCCCGAGTATTCCTGCTTGCATCGTTATACATACTATAAAATAGTAAAGCCATTCGTAAAAACTGAGCATTTGCTTGTATTGATAATAAATTGTGTATTGTTATTGTTCCAATCAAGACGGTTTCTATTCAAAACAAAGAACCATAAAATACATGAATACTTGGACGTTAAAAGACTGTTGACGTATTGGTTGAGTCTATAAAGATACATTGTATATCTGGACGGAGCTGCTTCCACTGACCTATTTACGTATAATGAATATATCGAACTAATTTAAGTAATACGGAGAAACAATATTTATTGCAGTCAACGGAGGTTGGGCAACATGGACTCTTTGGGGACCATGTTCCGTTTCATGTGAAACAGGGATAAAACAACGTCAAAGGACATGTACGAATCCGAAACCAGCATATTATGGAGACCATTGTTTTGGTCCTAATGTTGAGTCAAAGTTATGTACAGAGGTGGCTTGCAACGGTAGGGTTTCATACATTTATCAATTTTGTTTGATTTTTCGTCCAAAAAAGGCTAAAAACTATATATATATTTCTTTATTTCCGTCTCATTTATGTACATACAATACATCACATCACAAAGCAAATAGAATAAGTACACAACCATTCAAGCTTGAATTATAAGAGACTCTTAGTGAAAACTTTTAAAACAATCTGAAGATAATAAATTCATCATATCATTATATACCAGTAACTGAAAAAAGGTATTGCTAGTCACAACTAATAGGTGATATATACAAAGGTAAAACTAAGAGATTGTCGTTAATACGTTGTATTAAAATAATGCTAAATCAATTGTTATTAAGAAACTGTAAATACATGTAGGCACTAATGCGCTGACTAAAAAACAATGTTAATAAATCGTTTATCACCCCGGTCAGACCGTAGATGAACTGATTAACAACAGTCTCTTAGATGTTATTAAAACTAGCAGGAATAAATAAGAAAATACAAATACATTATTTACACAGATAAAAAAGGCTAAAACAGGTTTTGGCACAAATTCTTAAAACGTTTTTCTCTGTAAAAAGAACCGTAAATTTATCAATATCATTTAATAAATAAAAATCTGGACGAACAGCTAGAACTTTTTTAAACAGGGTATTTCTCAAATCTGTGTAGAAATCATAATTTAAAAGAACATGTCATTGAGCTTCATCTTCTAAAACATGACAATTTTGACAGACTCGTTCCAACAAAGGTAAACTTTCGCAACACCCTGTCTCAATGCGTATTGGAGCAACTCCGCATCTAAATTTACAAAACGCCGATCTGTGTCTCAATGGCAATAATATAGTACAATAATTCTCAACTTCATAACAATGCTTGAAGGTACAATATGTTCTTAGTTTGTTTCGACCCCTGCCAGACACACCATTAACACTGTTTATACTAGAAAACCATTAACATATTTGTGAAAAAGATTGTCAGAAACTTGTAATAAAAAAGAAGACTTTGGTTTTGGCACAGAAATATCACAAAACTGGTTCAGGTCTATATCAAAGAATTGCTTTTTAACAATATAATACCAATTTTTACACTTAACTGATTGATTGTTTGCCCAGAGTGCTATGCGCTTATTTATTCTCGTGGAGTCAGTACGTAGTTGACAAACGAGTCCAAAATGTTGCAATGGTTTTCCACTGACGGTTAAACGGTGGGATCCAACCCATATCATCCGACACGGCCGTATTAGGTGTGTACTTTCCGACACCAAGGAAAAATCTCATAGCTCTGTTGTGTACAGTATTTATACACGAGAAAGTTTTGTTTCCCCAAATTGCTGCTCCATATGAGATTACTGGCCATAAAACCGTGTCATATAATTTGGTGAACACGTTATAAGGAACACCTCCTATGAGCTTACACTTAGCAATGAGAAGACCCAGCGCTCGACCAGCACTATGAGCAACCATCTTAGCAGTGATACTGTAATCTAAATGTTCATGAAGTACAATACCTAAATAAGTATATTGAACAGTATAATCTAATATACTATCTCCAACTTTAAACACAAAAATAGATCTTGGAGTAGACGGAGTACGATAGTGCACTATGTTGCTCTTATTAACATTTATAGACATCTCATTACGTGTACACCAGTCATTTAATGCATTTAACAACAGTTGCAAGTCATTTTCGTTCTCTGCTAGTAGTACAATATCAACAGCATACAAGAGAATATAAACAGTTTCATTGCCTATGTTTACTCCAACGTTAAATGATTTAAGATATATAGCCAAATCGTTTATAAACAAGTTAAACAAAAGGAGAGATAGGATACAACCTTTTCTTAACCCTGATTTAACATCGAACCATTCAGTATTGTGAGAATTAACTCGCACACATGACGAAACGGACGTGTATAACGATTTAATGGCCTGTAACATTTTACCACTTATACCTTGATCAACCATTCTGTTCCATAATAACGAACGATTAATGTAATCGTAGGCATTTTTAAAATCAATAAAGGCTGTAAATGTGGAAACTTTTAATTTATTACGAGTCTCAACAATACTAGTTAAAGAAGATATTTGATCAATTGTTCCTCTGTTTTTACGAAACCCGTTTTGTTCATCAACCACACTAGCATTGGTTTCTGACCATTTAGTCAATCTGTCATTGAGTGTCTGCAATAGATTTTATAAACAGACGACGCAAGGGCAATTCCTCTGTATGCAAGAAGATCCCTTAGATCTAGTGTTGATGATTTTGGTATTGGGTTAATTATACATCGACACCATAATGAGGGAACAATGCTATTATTGAAACATAAGTTAAATAGTACATGGAGAAAATATATAGCAGTATCGTTACATAACACTTCTGCAGGTAAATCATCAATCCCGCAAGCTTTTCCAAATTTAGCTTTAGAAACTATCCCCTCCAAAAATGTTGATTTAGGAATCTGACTTTATTGCAAATATAAAAACTATGGATGTATATGTTACTTAACACATTGATATACACCATTGAATAAATACTTTTCGATTATAAAATGCAAAATTAAAAATATCGGATGTTTAAAACTGTTGAAATATAAGTGGGGCAGCTCTCGTAGGTCTCCATTTCTTTTAATAAAAGCGTTATAACAAAGTACACTAGTAGCTATGTTTCTGTTTTATTTACATTTTCTGATTTCATGAATATTGGTATGTTTCATATATTCCAATAATATTTATCTATATATGCAATTCTAATGTATTTAATTATCGTGCTTTTATATTGCAATTTGTCTTCTAAAGTTCGACAAAAATGGAGATTTCTTTCTTTGAACTGTTTGTGTTCAAGTTTATGCCATCTACCGGGCTCTTTTTGTAATTGATGAGATGAAACGCTTAATTTACAATGATCAATAATGTATCATTTATATTCTCATCAGCAAACTAGGGGTGCAACTAAAATCTATAAGAAAGTGCACTTAAACTAGTGCCTTGCTTTTGCACCGTTTGTTAATAAAAGCATCATTGATTTAAGATTTTGCAAATAATACAAACATACATAAATAAGGCCACAACATTGTAACAAACTACACACAGATTTGCCCCATGATTTACAATTCGGGGAGGTTTCTAGATTTCTACGCATACACCTATACATTGATCTACATGTTTATTTTCATCCATTTTTATAACTTAAAGCCAATATCAAGCAAAGTTTAACGGTCGTATAATAAATAATGAGTTTTTTCCGAGTTCTCCATCAATAAAGTTACTTTGAATTTGAATTTGAATTTTTACTCCAAGTATTTGTTTACAAAAATTTAAGTGTATTCTCTAAAACCATATATTCATTTAATCCCCAAACGTCACAGCAATTTTTTAAAACTGGTACTATTAATTTATTGAATATGACTAGTTTACACTCTTTATTGTTGGTAGGGAATGTAGTCAGGTAAGAATTTAATTTAAAAATTGCCTTTGATGTCTGGCCCGTCAATGTTTCGAACGTTGTGGTTGTAAATGAACCGCCAACGGTGAAACAAAATATAATTCTACCTCCATTGTTAAAAACCATAACTTTTGTCTTATTGATATTCACTGTTAATTTCCGATAATCCGATATCACAAAAATCTTCCAAAAACAACAATAAACATCTTGTCAATCCATCTTCTGCTTCCTCCATATTAACAGTATCAGCAGCGTATAATAATAAAAACGACTTCAATTCAAAATACCTACACCACTAAAACTATTCAAAATATAATGTTTCTCAATATCATTCAGATACATAGAAAACTAGAATGTTTATAATAATTATCTTGTCTTATCCATAGAAAACATGAAATAACTTCATTACTCACAGTTTTATTTAATGTATTGCTTGACATTACCTATTCATATATTTATTTGATTGTATTAAGACTATTTCCCTTATGCCCAATTTAAGAAGATTGTACCAAATAATATTCCTTACCACAGAGTCAAACGCTTAAAGATATATGTATAGATAGATAGTTTGCTTAATCATCGTGATTATGTAATACAGTGAATACACCCCTCTTATTTTCTCTCCTCTGAAAAACCCCTTTCCTCTTAAGACATCTCTCAAGTGCATTTTAAAGTAACCGCAAAACTATTGATGGAATTGTTGCAGTGAGTATTTTTAATAATGTCGTTTATATGTTCCTTACAGATGGTGGGTGGTCGTCGTGGTCATCTTGGGGTCAGTGCAGTAAAACTTGTGGGGTCGGCATGCGTTCACAATCAAGAATATGTAACAATCCTCGTCCATCACAAAATGGCCAATATTGTGTTGGTGATCCAATACATGTAGACACTTGTGTAATTAAGCAGAACTGCTATGAAACAAGTAAGTTGTTATCCACTTTATTATATGATTATGGATAAAAGAGATTTATGCCAGCTCCTAGACTGCACACACACACTTTTGAAGCTCAGTTTGAGAAAATTGCTTAAAACTATAATTGATTGCAATATGTCATTTTATTAAAATGACAGAAGTGTATACAGTCGAAACGCAATAGTTCGAAATGCCTCGGGAACGTCCGAAAATTTCGAACTATCGCACTTTTCGTACATTTGCATCTTCTTGTTTATCTTACTGTTTTAGTCCAGAAGGTAACAATCTGATAGGACACCGTCCGGTTTAGCGTGATTTCTGCACGTTTGTGATGTTTATGTAATAATACGAAAGTATACTTGTCATACTAATTGAAATAAAACTACTCATGTTTTTATTGATATATAATTATACAGTTAACAATGATAATATGATGCAAAAGTACACACATGATATATGAAGGCAATCTTTATTTATTTTAATGGTCTTATTCATCCTCGACACCGGATAATCCATATGGGCGAGGCCCCCAGAAGAGGTTTAGTACTTTTAGTTTTTGGGGGATAGTGCATGATACAGAAGATACCCCAATTACAGAAGCATCCCTGGTTCTTTTACATGCCAGGTGTATAGCACCCATACATGGGACCTCGGTTTAAAGTGTCATCCGAAAGACTATTAGTAATTTTAGATGGCCAGCCCGGGATTCGAACCCACAACACCGAGATCAGTAGTGACTACTAGTCTCGCGCTCTACCGACTGAGCTATGCGGGCTGGCAATATGAAGACAATCTTACATGCTTACAAGTTTTATAGCCAAAATTTTAAACGCTTGTCGTCATTCTTTGCACCCAGTGTCAATTAATATCAAACAAAGTATTATCGATTACATCAATTACAAAGTTTTTCACAGTTTGATGGCTAACAATGACACATGTCAAAATGCTAGACAGGTAAAATCAAGTATTTCGAACTATCGAATGAATTGAATAGGTGTGAAAAACAGCGTGCAGTCATTTCGAACAATCGCATCTTATTACAGTACGAAAACGTATCTGGGGACTTCAATTTTATTTCGTACTTGCACATTTCGTACTACCGCATCAAATCTATAATGAAAATAGAAGGAAATTCGCCGGGACCGACGAACGATTTCGAACTAACGCATTTTTCGAACTATCGCATTTCGGACTATCGCGTTTCGACTGTATATACAACAGCATTTTTAAACTAAAATTGTGAATACGCAAAGATGGGGAGGGGGGTTAAGTACAACAAAGCTTTCAATTTTAAAGCTTTATTCCTTTGTTGAAGCTCATGTATATTAAATAGCTAGTACTAATGGCCGTAGCCCGTACTGTTCCTGACTGACATAAAACCCGTTATGCTCTCCTGTGTAGAGAATAACGGTATGCTTTATAGTATCTTTAGTCTGAAAATATTCACAGTTTTCGAAGCTGATTTCATTATCGTACAGAACAAGGACCGTAACCACAAAGATCTCGAGTCATTAAATTTTGGTAGCGTATTAAAGGCACTCAACACCAGGTGGTTAATTGCAAAATGTATCAAAAAAATCTCCGCAAATCGCATTTTGACTGGACCAAAAATACATTATATAACTTCTAACGAGTCAAGCTATATTTAATGGCATTGCGTAATACCAATTGTCGTATTTATTAAGTTGTACGTTTGAATGTTCTTGGTTGCACACTATGTAACACATTAACATGCAATCCAATATGCTTTAGAATATGCTGATTGTTCCGAGATAAAAGCCCACGACATCAATGTGCAAGATGGTATTTTTGAGGTCAGACTATGGAAATCAAACCGAACAATAAAAGTATATTGTGATATGACAACAGACGGGGGCGGCTGGACAGTAAGTTGAAACTAAAATATGACATTATAGGCTATCAACTTACTTAATTCGATTTGTTATACCATTTTGATAACACACTTCAACTTCTCTCATAATTAACCTTCTCGACAAATAAAGCCCATTTTTGCAATGCAACCGAACGATCAGATGTAGAATCATTTTGACCTCAAAAGATGAATTTATTATTATGATTGAATAATATTTAAAATGACAAATACCATGCCATTTGTAAAAAAATTCTTCAAGCAACTATTATTTTTTCTAGCCAAGAAATAGCTGACAAAAACGAAACATATTCAGTAAACATGTGGTGTAGCTAGTTTGCGATAGAAAACAATCGTGTTTTTTTAATATTTCTCTGTAATTAATAAACCTACATGTCTGAAATATTTCAAATACACACTGAAATTTCAGCTACATCCGAATTCAGTTAAAAAACCTTTGTTCATGTAACATATTTGTAGTTTTGTTTGAAATATAAAGTTCGAAAACTTGATACATGTACTTGCAACAGCCAATTGTACGGTCATGTGATACGCCTAACGGTATATTTACGTCCTTGCAACCTTCTTAATATAACACACACGAGGCCCGTCTGTTAATCTGACGAAGTACATGTTATTGTTGTACATTGTTTACAAGCGACACACCTACATGTATAACCTTAATCATACGAGCCTCCTAAATTTCGTCTTCATAACACTAATGTCAATCCCGACGATCATGGGTTGTAATGGTTCAATAGTTTATAATAAACCATCAATGGGAAACCAGTATACATCCCTGCTTTAAACTGTCCATGTACATGTAATTTTGATATATAATAAAGAATAAGTGTCTTTTAATAGGTGACTAAAATTATGGAATTCGGAATGGGAGTAGGTAGGAAGTTATTGTAGTTCTGTGTAATTTGTTACCAAAATATGTTGAATAGATTTTCAGAAATGTTACAAACATTTTATCTATCGTAAACTAGCTATTAATAAAAAGCGTTTATTTGTGTCTACTAGCTCTCCATAATTATCTATAATCATGTTCCAATTTTCTTTTGCTGATGAACACAAACACCATTTTTTACCAAGAATAACATAACATAAATGATATGATACAAATAAATCTTACAATTGTCGTCAAAAATAGGCATATAGGCGGTGTTTTCTTCAAATTGTGGGATAATAAAGGGCGCTACGGAAAATACGCATGTGTTTGAATGTTTGTCAATCATATGTTATAATGAATCAGACAAGCGTTATCAACTTATCAATTGACATGTACTTATATTAGATATGACTAAGTTCGCCAAAGGATCGCTTGATCAATTTTCTAAAACTCGTTTAATATCAGTTTACTAGTATATCAATTGACAACTCGTGATATATTCTCTATATCCTCATGACATTCATTTGTTACAGGTGTTCCAAAATCGATATGACGGTTCAGTTGACTTCTTTCGTAATTTTACCCAGTATGAGAATGGATTTGGAGACCTGAACACCGAATTCTGGTTAGGTAAGTATCAAATCCGTCCCAAAGGACAATCAAGTTCACTGCATGAATTGTGTACCTTATATTTCCTTCCACTTGCTTCATTCTGTACTGGTACAGAGTCTTCTGTTCTCTCATCAACCCTGACGTACATTGAAGTGTATCGATAGTTTTAAACAAAAATGTTACATCAGGAGTGTATACAAACGTTTTGGTACAATAACTAACATCCAGTACAGTCATTTAGAATTCGACTTCGTTTTTTGGACAAGTTACATTCCTATATGGGTCAGATGATCGACCCATCATGTCTATGACTGCCTTGGAAGACAGTAAGAAGAGATTATAGGTTCGGGTGTAGAAAAGTTAAACATAATTATATCATCAAAGGTTTACAACAACGAACATTGTATAAAAGTGATATACTATTACGAAATAACAATATGAAACAAGAGCCATGATCACATTGGTCATTCTCGCCGACTGAACTTGCTTGTGTATGGGAACATTTGTTTTCAATGGTAAGCAAGATACACTCCGGACAAAATTTGATTCCGTAAATACTAAAGGGGAGATAATTTGAAATAGAAGACAGACAGAGTTATGGTTCTTGGTCAATGCCCCTTCTCCAAGTTGCCATCTATTTATATATCAAGTTTCAAGTCAGGATGTTAAATAGTTTTGAAGATACGCTCCGGACAAAATTTTATTATAAAACTACTAAAGGGGAGATAATTTAATATTTGAGAGAGACAGGGATATAGTTCTTGGTAACTGAACTTCTCCAAGTTGCCATCTATTAATATTCCAATTTTCAAGTCAATATCAAGAGTTTTCAAGATATGCTTCGGACAAAAGGTTATTATAAAAATACTAAAGGGGAGATAATTTTAGACTGACTATTTATTTTCAAAGTTTCAAGTCAATATCTTAAACAGTTTTCAAGATATGATCCGGACAAAATTTGTGACGGACGGACGGACAGACGGACGGACAGAGACTATAACCATATCCATGTCGATTTTGTTTTCGGCGGGGATAAAACTATGTTGATCCGACTTGATTTATAACGTGAACTTGTGACCCTGAATGAATCAATTCAGTTTAATTGTGCCTGCATTATTTCCAACCAGTCGGTGGTCCAAATATTGTCCACTATTGTCCACTAAGGTTTTGTCATAGTATAAGCCGAATATACAGTGTATACTTAAAAGTAGTTTATATCATTAAGGGCCCTATGTGCTTTTCGTCGGGCCATATACACTACTTCGGCTGCCTAGCCAGTCCGTATAGCACCTGCTGTCATGTGAGTTCCTTATTGTGTCTTGATTGCGTCTTTAATACCTGGAATATTGCTATTATTTTTTGATATTCAAATCAAACACATACATGCCGTGTGTTACAGGTTTGGTTTATTAATTTATTTACATCTCGTCAATACAATACAGATAGTACATACACATAACATGTTACATTTCAACTATATTAACTATTCGTTGTCGTTTTTCAACAGGACTTGACTATATACAAGAGATGACTGCCCAGTATACCAACGACTTACGAATAGATTTGATGTCGGCCAACATGACCACGGCGTATGAAACATTGAGCCATTTTTCACTCGCATTACCGAACTATGTTCTCAATGTAGGAAGTACCATCGCGTCAAACAACAGTAAGTAGAAATAAATCTTTAATTATATACATAGTTATATACGTATATGCATACAACAAACATATTCCAATTGGTAAACGGTGATTGAGGCATTATACAAATAATAGTCTTTACTAGAAACACATTATTTCGACATTTAAAAACCATTCCAAAACTATCGTTTTTATGACACATATCGCTGGCTTCGAATGAAAATTTTGTCAATACAACATCAATATTGTGAGAAAACAAGAAACTACTACATGTATCTGAACATAACTCTTCTCTTTAAAAGCTTTTTCAACTTCAGTTTGGTCAACATGACAAGTTCGGAATTTCATGAAAACAGACTCATAATAAGCGCCTAGTGTTGCAGATTGCAAGTATGAATCAGTAGCTATATAGTATACCGTGTTACTAACGCCCTTCTCATTCTAAGCCAGCGATATAATGTATAAACTTATCACGTATATAACATTAAGTGCCAGTATTTCAAATTTTGTTAACAAACAGAAATACATACTTTGTTCCATGAGCATGACATTGTCGTAGTCACATAAAAGCTTGCATTCTAGCATTTATTTGTTCTGTATACAATGACGTTACGCACGGAGTTGCGAGAAATGTCGTGAGTAGCACACGCATGAAATGTAGTAGTGCGCTAATTATTGTAATGTGAGAATACTTAAATAAATAAGATATCAAACTATTCAGAAGTGAAATTGTAATACCTCTAATGCATTCAAACGTAATAAATTAATCACACTATCCGTAATTATTAAGCTATAGCGGGTGTTTAAATCCGATGTCCCAACGTAACATGATTTCCCCGCGTAATAAACAAAACATAGTACATATTTTTTATTTTCCACCACATTTGGCCATTATACTGACAGGAAAGATGTTGTAGGTATATGAAGGCAGAAATGTCAAGACGTCGGGCGTTTTCTGGATATATACATTTGTTTGATGATGCATAAAAATGTCCAAAATGATATTTTCATAAAAAAAATGGTCGACTGGCTGTGAAAGAAGTTGTTTCGGTAAGAAATCGCAAGAAAATATGATATTTAATGCATTTAATGCAATCTCATGTGATAACGATTACGTTAGTATCATTTGCCTAAAAATATGTAATATAAGCATCGCGAAATATTTGTTTGAAAAACTCACGGCGACATTTTTAAATAATTTTCATCGATATCGATAAAGTTGTGCATTTTCAAAGCAAAAAAATACAATTCCGTTGTGTGTATGAAAACGGTATCGCGGATATGTACGACTCATTTTCTTTTGCAGTAATGTGTGTTGTGATACATGCAAAACTATACAAGTTATAGTTAAAAAGCTAGGTCTAGTCACGGCGCAAAACTGACTAAAACGTGAGAGTTGACGTTATAATTTGCAAAGAAGCGTTGTACATCATTTTATATCTAACGTATTGCTTTTATTTCGAGTGTAATTACTCCCGACATCGTACTTTAATCATTTTTATAGGGAATGTACTTGACATATTATTGGTTACGGAATAAGTTTGAAACATTTACATTTTTCTTTGCATTATTATTGAATGGTGTCCGTAATGAATTCGTAGCAATATAACCCAATAAGATAGTAAATGCAATCATTAAAAATACTGTAAAGAACTATTAAATGCAGACCAAATGAAAGGCTACCGTGGAAGGCATGTGGGGTAATCGTTCTCCTCGGTGTTCGCATGTGTTTGAATGATTATACTTGAATAGAACTAAGCATGCCAATTGAAGCCTCATATATAGTGAACATGATTTAAATTGTGTCATTACATGAATGTCAAACCAGGATTTAATCAAGTTGCATCTCGACAACAAACAAACAAATGTTGAATTATGTAATAAGATTACAAATTCAAACACAGTATACATGTTTTAAACAGATAAAAAGCATAAGTTAAAGTAACATTATTGCATCTGTTTACATCATTATTGGTATTTTCTTTCGTTTAAATGACAATCCAAATAGACGATATGTTCGCAAATTTGTCTGCGTATAGTTAAAAGTATTACATACATGTACAAGCGAATATTTATTATCTACACATCTAATCAATACTGTAGATACCAGCTAAAACTACAACACGTAGCAATGCGTGTGTCATACATTTGGAAAGGTATCGCAACATCGAGCGTAACGTCAATTGTTTTGTACTTCATGCAATGTATTTGTACTTCATGCAATGTATTTGTACTTCATGCAATGTATTTGTACTCCATGCAATGTATTTATACTCCATGCAATGTATTTGTACTGCATGCAATGTATTTGTACTGCATGCAATGTATTTATACTGCATTCAATGTATTTGTACTTCATGTAATGTATTTGTACTTCATGAAATGTATTTATACTGCATGTAATGTATTTGTACTGCATGCAAGGTATTTATACTACATGTAATGTATTTGTACTGCATGTAATGTATTTGTACTGCATGTAATGTATTTGTACTTCATGTAATGTATTTGTACTGCATGTAATGTATTTGTACTGCATGCAATGTATTTGTACTTCTTGCAATGTATTCGTACTTCATGTAATGTATTTGTACTTCTTGCAATGTATTCGTTCTTCATGCAATGTATTTGTTCTGCATGCAATGTATTTATACTACATGTAATGTATTTGTACTGCATGTAATGTATTTGTACTTCATGTAATGTATTTGTACTTCATGCCAAGTATTTGTACTTCATGTAATGTATTTGTACTGCATGACATGTATTTGTACTTCATGCAATGTATTTATACTGCATGCAATGTATTTGTACTGTATGTAATGTATTTATACTGCATGCAATGTATTTGTACTGCATGTAATGTATTTATACTGCATGCAATGTATTTGTACTGCATGCAATGTATTTATACTGCATGCAATGTATTTGTACTGCATGCAATGTATTTATACTGCATGCAATGTATTTGTACCGCATGTTATGTATTTGTACTGCATGCAATGTATTCGTACTTCATGTAATGTATTTGTACTTCATGCCATGTATGCGTACTGCATGTTTAATGCATCTATATCAATATATGTATCATTGTATATAGAACATCTGCTGAATATGATGTTAACTGTTGGCTAAAAATATATTAAAGGATTCAAATTGTACTTGTACATATTGTAATAGCGTAATTGTGACATTATTGTTACCGTTCTATAACAGTTATTCTTTATGTAACATATGTAACAAATGTATTTATGGAATTATGTTTCCTATTGATTCACCACAATGTTCATTTTGCTCTTTTCTTCAGTTGGCAGCTCCAATAGCTTTGGTCCTTACGCCAATGGTCATGGTTTCAGCACATACGATCACGATGTTGATTCATACTCCTATAATTGTGCCTCATCTACCCATGGTGCATGGTGGTACAATAGTTGCAATCATGCAAATCTAAACGGAAAATACATCACACCGGGTACCAATGATGGTAAAGGGATGATCTATCACAGTTTCATCTTCTACACTTCACTGAAACAATCTAGAATGGCGTTCCGTTGTATTTGAATGTAGTTATAGCTATCACATTATTCAAGGTGAACTTAAAACGACATCAATCCATTTACTATATATCAACTGTAGAAATATTACTTTGTTCATGTTGTATAAATATGTTGATCGTGTATCATAATAGTACTATGAGTAACAAAGTGTATTTAGAGTGATAGCAAACTCTTCAATGTGAAATTACAACAAACACATCATTAATCCATTTATTAATTTTATTGTAAAAATAAATGTATGTACAGTGCATATCATGCATTATAATATATCACATGAACTTCCTTGTATCCGGGTTAGTATAACGAGTGCATATATATACATGTGTGAAGTTATATAGAACATTTATGCTCTCTCAATAGAAATATGCGTACTTTGCAGTAATAGTATCATTATGATATAACGAATCTAACACTCTATGTCAATTAATACATTTATATAAAAGTCGTTCAGGAAATTTAAATACGAGTAAATGTTCATTTAATATTGTGTCTCTATTGTACATGCAGTAGTCATAAATGAATGTATAATTTTATATCCTTACCAATATCTAACCCTACTCTGTTATCAAAACATATGAAAGCATGACTGTAACATGAAATATACATACGCATACGTATTCTTTTATTACAATTATCATTTATAATATAATTATGTATATATGATATGAAAAGTTTGATAGTAAATGTTGGATTTGTCAGGATAATGTGAAACTATGTTGTTGTTCTTTTATTATCCGATCAACTTTGATGAGGGGGGCATATTGCTTTGCTAATGTCTGTCGGTAGGTCGGTCCATCGTCCATCATCGTCGGACCTAATGCTTACCGTTAAATAACTCAAGAACGCTTTGCCAAAGGGTCTTCAAACATTACATGGTTGTTAAGTAACAACAGTTGATGATTTTGCTCCTTTATTACTTGGGTACATCGCTGATGAAAGATGCTAAGGAGACCAACAAGGTTTTATACGTGTATGATGGGTTTATGTCATGTTGTACATAATATACCACATACTTGTTGCATGAGGTAAAAGACTGGTTTTATCCAAGAGTCATGTCAACAGGATCGAACATGAGGTAAAATCCGCAGCTTGCCAAAACAATCCGAGGACAGAATGCTCGTACTGAAATAGTAGTTGTAACATTAATAGAACACTTCGTACCTCGCTCGCTTGAACTTTGATACAAGAGTGGCATACAGCAAACAATACAATATGTGACAAACAAACAATACAATATGTAACACACAAACAATACAATATGTAACACACAAACAATACAATATGTAACACAAACAACACAATATGTAACACACAAGCAATGCAATATGTAACACACAAACAAAACAATATGTAACACACAAACAACAAATAATCGGATATCATGTAACATTTATCCCGTATATTGTCATGGTACCATATAGTACAAGCGAAAAACCCCACCTATCCCTCATGTTGAACTATGCAACCAGACAGATAGATAATAGAATAAAATAATAAAATTTTCAAGAAACCATACTCCAGAAATACTCACCTCGCCCCAGTGGAAGTTTAATACATTGTATCTATATATGGTAATATCAACGGAGCAGTTTTAGATATACAGTGCCCACCACAAATAAGAACCCAGACGTTATTTACCCATTTTTGATGATTGGGTATTTGTTTTGTTGATCAAATGTAAAGACAATACATTGATTGCTATCCTAGATGTAAAATGTTAAGTTTTTTGCCGAGCTTGAAGGGCAACTTGTTCATGAAAATGCGGAAACGCAGCCCCTTTGACCCCTTGGGTATTTGAATCAGAACAATTTCTTCTTTATTTCTATCCTATTTTCTCTATCTCATACTCCAACTCCATACTCCGTGCTCCAAATAGTACTCCATGGAGTAACGCACTCCAACCGTGATTTTCTTAGTTAGATCATTTGCTACAAGTTGTTGTTTGTTTTAATGAAAAATTCTGAAAAAAATTTTTTTTTACTTTTTCAGGTAACTGACCAAAACTGGGGCCGGGGTTAACAAGATAAATATGTAAAATTTATGATCAAATTTAGCATAAATTTACTCTCCCAAATGATATTATTTTACCTTTGTATTCCATAGTTGGCCTGCTGGCTAGACCTACCAAAAAAGCGAAAAACAGTTTTTTAGAAATTTGCATCCAACCATACACCAACTTGCGGCAAAGTGTTCAACTATGAAAATGATCTCCGTAATACAAGTTTTTGTTCAGTAATAAAGAAGTTATAGCAGTTTTTGTAACCGAGTATGACTCCGAGACACCTGTGGAGCATTCTCAGAAAATCATACTCTATGCTCCAATTGGAGCACGTTCTCCGACCCAGAAAGTTTATAATCAAGGTTTCTTGAGAATGTGTTCCAATTGGAGTATGTAGTATGAGTTGGAGCATGGAGTACGCTCTCCAATGTTTATAATCACGGGGCCGGACGAACAGTTGAGTAATTAAAAAATATATAATTCTTCCATCTGTCAAAAAGTGTGTACTTATGTTTGGTGGGCACTGTATATAAGAATTTTAACACGATCCGTTTGAAAGTAAACATTAATTTTATAAAGATTTTGATGACATGAATAATAATCGTCTATTGTTTTTAAAAACCAAATGGAGACAAATAATATGCACATTCATACCTTTGCGCATTAAGCCTTAATCTATGAATGTGGAAAATGATTGCTTATGTAATCTTAGCATTTATATGTTGTATTAATAGTTTCCTGTTTTTTACTCAATATACGAGACATGTTTTGCTCATGATTGTGATAACCATTGTCTCTCTGGAAATCATTTTACTTTTTGTCGAAGTAGAATCAGATAAAGTACACATTTTTGATAAACATTGTCCTCTTACAAGCGTTATAAGATAGTTTTGCAAAGGCTAAGCCTCGGATAACTTCTTGTATGTTCTTACAAAACTATCCTATAACGCTTGTAAGAGGACACTATTGATCAAAAACTAGCACTGTATCTATTACATATTGTATAAGGTTATTGAAAATAGTTATGCATGAAACGGACCAATATTCATTGCTTTTACTATACAATATTGTAAACTGTTTCACGTCTAGCAAGGAAACATCTGGCACCATTTTTATATCGTCGTTGGTATGACATGGCCTGGGATCGAACCCAGGACCTCCTGCACTCGACGCGAACGATCAACCACTAGGCCGTGTTGAAATTATAGTACATAACATCCATATCAAAATGTCTTTAAAAACAAATAATGTGGTCGTTGTTTCGAGGCGGTCTTACTGCAGTGGTTATACTAATGGATTATATTCAACAACTATCGAACATATTATGTTCATATTGACTTTGTTGTTAGTGGAGCAAATGCCAATTTTGCTAAGTTACTTTTTTAACAGACGGAGTGTATATAATTGGATCTTTGGTAAATCTGATTATCTGACTGTGTTGGTGTCTAGGCGATATATATTTATAATATATTATTATGTAAACCTCTCGATCAAGGATATCACATTAAATTTGATGAATTTATTTCCAATGGGGCCATGTGCTTGACAAGCGTAGGAGAAACACCACGTGGTGTGATACAAGATATCCGGGCACGTGGTCCTAGCTCTACCGAAGAGACAGATTGGATCTTTAACGTGTACCAATACACGCGAGCCTACCTATGGGTTGACAATCAATTCATCTCTAGTTGGATTGGTTAACGTTGAACGCGTTTCAGAAATAACCAAGTGCCCCGGTCGAGGATCGAACCCTGGACATCTCGATCAGTGGTCAAGCAGGCTATCTGCTCGACCACCGTGCTATCCGATGTCGCCTTATCTGTGAGGGATAGGATTGTCTGTGCTCTATAGTATTAAAATTCGTTCATTTTTTACCTTGTTGATAAGGTTACTTTAAATACAAAATTGTCCTTGTAAATGTTGGGTCTCATAGATAAGAACACGATGTAAATATTCTACATGTATACAGACTCAACAATATTTGAAAATATGGTCGTTCACCAATAACAGTTTTCATTCTTTATAATTGCTTTATTAACTTGTTACGTATACATTTTGTATAATCTATAAATCAAAATTTTATAAATAATTAATGTTTAAAATTTATGTTGCATGAGGTTAATACAAATAGTAAAAGATAAAACTGGCCAAAATTACCTTTATTATACTATGCATTTTCGCCCATAGCATCACATAACTGAATGTTGAAAACTTGCGTGCATATAACTCAAGCACGTGTCATTATGGGAAGCGGTGACCTTGATGTAAGGCGCATGCTTCGGGATCGAGTGTTCAACCTTCCTCTGAACCACTGGTTAATTTGTCTAAGCAAGACCCAATTGCTCCACACCATCATGGTGTAAAAGTGTACCTGTGAGTGCAGTGTCTATTCCAGGGCGCCGCAGATCGATGTTGGCTGCCACTACCGCAGAAGAGTTATATTCTCCCAGCTCAAGTAGCCCAATGACCAGGGGAAGTTAAAATGTCAAAGGGTGCTTGAGCGGACTAACAGCTAAAAAGAGACCTAGAAAATTGGTAACTTAACTTGAATTATTATTCATTTAGTGTTTATGGTATAACTTTCATTATAAAACTGTTCAACATACGTGTATGAGACATACTGGCGGTTATCTTACAATGTGACAATACTATTTTCGACTTTAAAGCACCTTAGGGCACTTAGACAATCAACGTACTGAAAGTACTGACAGGCTGGCGAACTGCTAAGGAACAATAGCCTTCAAGTAATATAACATCAAGTGATTTTCTAAGTCGAAAGAGAGGTAAGTGCTGGACTTAACAAAAAATATAAAAAAAATAAAAATATAAAAAAATTGGAGCTGCCGTGATTCGATCGCTGGACCTTAGCATCAGAAAATTACTAAGCTAGTTGCTCAACCACTCGACCACGATCTCGTTGGAGTATGTTGACCTGAATAATTAAACATAATAAAATCATTGGTGCGCGCGCTATATCGCGTTCGTAACGCGTAGTAATAATTATCAACAGCTTTTCTTTTAATTTCATACAATTTCCTTTCTATTTCAAGAAGAAACTAATATATTACAATCGAACTGATTATTCCAAGATAAAATTTCAAAACAACAACTGACAGCAGTAATAACAATTTAATTTTATAATTATCTTTATATACCAAATGACTAGCGAATATTGTTTATAATACATGTAATATATATAGGCTTGCCTTATTGCGATTATGAATTAAATAAAAGTGGCGAAGAATGGCCATGTTGACTTGTACTCTAACAGGTAACGCTGTTAGAGGTGAAAACGCCTTACGCAAGGTAGCAACCGAGGGCATATAAGATTTATTATCAAACTTTAACATTAATTTACTGTAACAAGAAACCGAGTACACTCCGATTACACATAGAAACCGAGTACGCTCCAGGTACTCATAAAAAATACCGAGTACACTCCGAGTACCCATAAAAGAGACCGAGTACGCTACAGGTACTCATAAAATACCGAGTACACTCCGAGTACCCATAAAAAAGACCGAGTACGCTACAGGTACTCATAAAATACCGAGTACACTCCGAGTACCCATAAAAAAGACCGAGTACGCTACAGGTACTCATAAAATACCGAGTACACTCCGAGTACCCATAAAATACCGGGACGTACGCTCCAGGTACCCCGTAATAGAACCAGGTACGCTCCAGGCACCATATAAAGAACCATGTCTACAGTAAGTATGTATTTTAACCAAATGTGACTTATCTAAACAGATGAGACCTTTTAAGAGATGCCATTTTTCTAGTTGAGTCAACGCTCGGACAAGTCTTAAACGCTCATAAAAAACTACAGTCAAGTGACTGAATTTTGTAACCACAGGAACCTCAGTCTCGACTGGTAACAGCTGTCGAAACCGAGAGAAAACCCATGGAAATGCAAAATATATGTTTTGTATTGATTCATTTTTAATAAAAATAATAGATATGCCCTCGGTTGCATCCCCACTACAGAATTTTACGCCACAAAATAAAAAATATAATTAAGCTTCGATATCCCTATTTCTTATTTATCTATTTTTTATTTCCCCAAAATTCTTATAATATATAACTTAAAATGCCTTCGCGAATGGCGTCATTATAGAATTCCAAACCAACGTCGGACAAGTGTATACCGTCATCGCGGAAGAAACCGAGTGTAAGAACGTCGATGTCGACCGTAATATGCCCGTTGGATTGTTTTCGGCCCATCTGGTTCACCCGTTTACGCTTTTTCTCTATGGCTTTCAAACTACAGGCGTGTTCTCCCCAGGTAACTCTGGGGAGAATGTCAACCAATATTATTTTTACTTCTGGAAATGCTTGATGAACATAAGTAACAGCCTCTATTATTATCTTAAAAATACATTTTAAGGAATGTTTTGTAAGATCATTGCCACCTAGATGGAACAATATAACTTTAGGACAACTCCTAAACAGGACGGGAATTTGCAAGGAGCTAATTAAATCGTCCAAACTCATACCCCGCTTACACCACCAAGCCATGGTAAGGTTGTCCGGCAACTTCAAATTCGGCATTCCTCTTTCGGCGGCTCGCACCCCAGCCCAATATGGAATTGAATCCCCGATAAACCATACGTCTGTAAAGACATTATTAAAGCCTGTCAGTTACGATAGTCCTATCACCATAGCGACACTATTGCTATACCGTGCATGATAAGTATATATATAATACCATGAATATAATCACCCGCTAGACAAACCTGGCCTAAAGTACGGTTAAACCCGTATGTATGTGTTATAGGCGGGGGAGTGCCACCTTCCCAGTTTCATAATGGCTGACTCCGACAATCCCATTAAAGCTAATTGCGTAGCCCTGCCTATGCGAAAACTATGGGTTTTAACATTTGAGTGGTTATACTGAGAACGGTCAATACATTTTTTCAGCACTGCTGCAAATTGATATCTGGTGGCTACTGCCCCGTTACTATGAATGAACAGCGGACCGGTTTGACTCGATTTATAAAAAAGATATTTCTGTAACGAATGAACAGGACATATGCTTCCATCCCGCTCACACGGTAACTTTAAAATCACCGGATTACCACGTTGATTTGTTTTAAACCTACTCATGGAAATCAAAACATGTTTGTTTGGTATATCAAGAGTTACGTCTCTTGATTGTAACATGTTAACTTGACCCTTGGTAGAGACTAATTCTCCTACGCGAAATAGGCCAAAATATGCCAGGCAAAACATTGCTTTAAATAACTGATATTCGTAAGCATCATGACAAATCGTGGGTAGAAGCTTACATATTTCCTTTAACATATCCATAGTGATCGGGGCTCTCGTATCGAATGTGCGGCGTGATCTATGACAACCCTCCAATAGCTTTTTGACAATAAAGGCTTGAGAAAAATCTGGCCAATTATTAATTTTATGAAAGAAAGCCAGACCAGAAATATATGTTGCTATTGTTCTAGCTGACAAGGCCTTTTCAAAACAATACGTAATGAACAAAACCACCTCGTTTAAAGGGAGTGGCCAGTTATTTGGTAAGTTATACGAGCCCCTGAATGACTGAAACTTGTTCCTTGCCGTAGAATAGGTCGAAGCGGTATTTTTCGCTATTCCTGCACTGGCCAAGTATTTAGATCTGCTTCGAAGATGTTCCAAAGAAAGTTCGGTATTACCGATGGATATAGATCCGCCTCTGGAGCTAGCTTCCTGAACCGTGAGAACTGAAAACGAGATAGTGCATCACTTATTTCGTTTTTTGTCCCGCTGATGTGTGAAGCTTTTACCCAACAATTATAATGCAAACATTATAACGTAAATACCCTCATTAACATCATGACTGCGGGTGATTTAGAGGTCATGGTATTTAATATATGGACTACTGCCTGATTATCGCAATAGAAACGAATTGTCTTGTTACGTAGCTCATGACCCCAAATAAAAATTGCCGCGACAATAGGAAACAGTTCAAGCACTGTAATGTCTTTGGTTAAGCCATTTTCATGCCACACGTCCGGCCATTTCGCGTTACACCAATGCCCCTTAAACCAAATACCAAACCCTATAGCACCCGCGCTATCTGTATGAAATTGCTCGTCATCATTAGACACCAAAAACGGTCGTGAAAGACTGAGACACCATTATGTCCACTGAAAAAACGCATCCACATTTTGAGATCAGATTTCATTTCCTTATTAACACGCACGTAATGATACATATGTTTTACGCCGCATGTGGCATTTATAAGGCGCCTACAAAATGGCCTATCTATAGGAATTGCCCGACAACAGAAGTTCAAAGACCCTATAAGTGACTGTATGATCCTCAAACAAACCTTCTTTTGTGACAGAACGAACTCGATTTTTTGAACGACTTCCGTTATTTTATCGAGAGGTATCCGAACCTCCATTTTTATTGAATCTAGCTCTAAACCTAAGAAGATAATAATTTGAGTCGGGCCTGCTGTTTTCTCGTCCGCTAGCGGAACGCCCAAGTTGTCCATAATTGATTTGAATAACCCCATCAACTCTTTACAAGACTTGTACGTTTTTTCGCCCCCTAAGAAATCGTCTAGATAATGTATTAGGTGGCCCGATTTCATTTTGGTTTTAACGCAAAACTCAAGGAAGGTTGAAAATTTTTCAAATAAACTCGGGGAAATACTACAGCCGAATGGAAGAGCCTTATCGAAGAAAATTTTATCCTCCACCATAAATCCCAATAGTTCGAAATCCTGTGGGTTAATTGGTAGCAAACGGAATGCATTTTTTATATCCGATTTAAACAAGTAACAATTTTTTCCCAGTTCCTGAATGATATGAATTGCTTGGTCGAATTCTGTGTATTTAACCGAACATAATTTCGGGTCAATGAAATCGTTAATCGATGACCCCTCTGGGTAAGAAAGATGATGTATCAGCCTAAACTCCCCGGGTGTTTTCTTTGGTACCACGCCGATCGGAGATATTTGAATGTTTTTCATCGGACTAACGGTAAACGGGCCAGCCGCACGACCGGCATCGATTTCTTTTTGTACTTTTTGTAGGACAATCTCGGGGAATTGTCTAGCCGACACCAAATTCTTTGAAAAGCGTGTCCCACGTGGACCAGTATAATTTAAACGAAAGCCGTGTGTAAAACCTTCTAATAGTATTAGTGCATCACGGGATTTGTAATCAGACAACCAGTGGTTTAAAGATTGGATATTAATAGGTGAAGGAGCTAATTTCGTCGGATTATTCATAAGCGACGGTATGTTATTATTTACTGTATGAACCGCGTTGACCACGGTACTGGTTATATCCCCGCCCTCTGTATGGGCGGCGGCCTCGAAAGGGATTTCCATTAAAACCTTGATGGGTAATATGACCCGCATTATATGTTTGCGATTGACCGTAAGTACCCTGTTGGTACCCGAAACGTGAAGGACCTGACTGAGTACCTGTGTGACAGTTCATTATGTTATGCGTGCCGCCACAATTAATACATGCGTGGTTATATTTACAACTCGGCCAGCTACATGAGCCTTTATTAAAAGCTACACATATGTTCTGCGATTGACCATGCTTCCGCGACTCGACCCCAAATTGTTTATACCCATATGTATCTTGCATTGAAGGCAAACACCTAGACCACAAGCCTTGATTAATCACCGACCACGACGACGGTGTGGTGGCCTGACGAAGGCGAAACTGCTGGTCGTATATTTTCCAAAATTGTCCCCCCTGGTGGGACGCACATTCTCGTATAACATAAAAATAGTGCAACATTTCATGTATCTTTGAGGGGTGTGTCGACAAATAGATAGACATATAGACAATAAACGCGTCTGTCCAGCGTTCAATAGTTCCGATATCATCTTTACATACCGTGGGCCGGACGGCAATCGTACCGTCGGTATTCAATTTGAGCGTACTACCGGAATATAGCTCGGCCAGTTCCACCGCACCCTTTATGAGCAAAGAAAGATTGACGTACTCGCCTTAACAGATTTTTTGTTTTAGAGTAGGCGGTACATGTAACGTAATATCGTCTTGGGCGACACGTGTCAGCTCGTGACCTTCAAAAAGCATGTTTTCAACATTTTGAGTTTCATTAAACGTGAACATATTAGCACTGGGTTGCATTACAGGCTGCAAACATGTACCGTTATATGGCAACGCTCCTATATCTAAATTTCCTAGAGGCAGGGTCTGAGCATTACCGGCGTTAGACAAACTACGGGTCTCCACGGGACTTGTATTAGTGATGCTACTGTTCGAACTAGCATTAAGCTGGTCTTGTTCCTCATGAACCTGAGCCTCACAAATAATTTCATTAAAATCTATAACGTTATGATTTATACCTCTCGCTGGCTCCGTCCCGTCATCCAACGCCGGTCTAGCTCGCTTAGCACTGGCCCTAGTCCTCGGCCCCGTTGCTTCTGCACCGCGCCTTCTCTTTGCACCTTGTCCTCGACCCGGCATCATAAAGTATTGCTAGATAGCCAAAGTTTTAATTAATTTTCTTTAAAGTTCGTCGTTTGCTGCCGAACAAGCAAGTGAGCCGACGTGGCAATCATGTGAGTTCACGCTCAGTGAATATCGTATTCACGCGAGAATTACCATGGAAACGATAGCGACGCCGGGTAGCGATAAACGCACCATGTGTATATAGTACCCGGAGATCCCGTGAAATTCCGCCGTAATAAATTAGATTAATGCATAGGTGAATTAATCTTTAATAAATGAAACAAGGAAAGTTGAATGTTCTTATCTTGCAAAACTGATTAATGAGGAGGAACTATTTGCATTGAGTGTATAGATTCTGTGTTGTCAGTTTCGGGAGTAAATTCATCTTAGTGGATTTCATTTTTTAGGATTGTAATAGTCTGGCGCGAAATCGCCAGCCTAAAAATTGTATGTTCCAATTAAAATTCAGTTTAAAAACAAACACATTTTTCTCAATGTGATGTTAGTGCAGGGCCATTCAGTAGGTATATAATTATAGGCATGTTTGACGTGTTCGTGCTAATACCCTAACACGAAAATGACCTTTCTATCACGACAACATGAAATCTTTGTACAATTTAAGTAAATCGGTCAAACACTAGCTGACTATATGAACAAAACAAGGAATGATGAGATAATTAACATGTGCTGTTTCTATAATAGGAACGTATCTACGAGTACATTATACTGATAAAGTTCAAATTCTGCTATAAAAAGAGACGTCTCGCAATTCCAACAGTCACGGGCTTACAACGTATTTGGTAAGAAGCGAAAATGATGAAACTCTTAAGTAAGTTTGAATTATTTAATGCTATTATTTTAAGTTATTTCTATTACAAGTATGTGTTTCTTTTATTTGTAACTCAGTTGATAATCTTTAGTGATGACAGACTAACGTAAACATGTATTTTCAATCGTACTAGAATATATATCCAATATATACACGTATATACATATTTTTTATATATTTTTCTGTACCAGTTTTTCTTGATGTGTTAAACTCATTTATCAACTGTATGATTGACTCACTTTTATTAAAACTTTCTACGACCGACTCACATTCCATGTTATCCTGCAACCTTTACCATGATATATGTACGGATGATTTACAGAGGTATATATCGCTGGCTTAGAATGAGAAAGTCGTTACTACTATTTACGTCCTTTTAAACCATCATGGCTTCTTATGAGCCTATTTTCATGAAAATCGGAACTTGTCATGTTCACCAAACTGAAGTTTAAAAAGCTTCGTTTACCATAAGTAATGAATGATTGCCAGACCGTTGTTCTTGATTTCTCAAGAGTACTTACGACCTTCTCATTGTAAGACAGCGAAATGTAATAACTTTAAATTTATTTCAGTTTTTACATCAGTGTTGTTGATCTTCACAGTTCACTCTGCAGGTAAACATTGTTAAAGAGATACTCACTTACATTATCCCATGATAGGAAATGGATAAAAGTTGGAATAAATTTATTGAACCCTTTATCAATTCAAAAATGAAAAGAAAATATAGGATCACTATGGGTTTTTTTTGTACAAATGTTTCATAACATGCTAATAATAAAAGGCAGCTATTCAAATCAGTGTCAATTTGTAATCATATTTCACTAACTGTGAAAGTTCTACATGATAGAACTTTTCAAATATCAAATCAACAAGACGAAAATAACTAAACAAATAGCAATTAATACAAAGTTATTATACAAAATATATATTACACATTTTCTTATCAATTTCGGCTAAATGATGTTGTTTTTTTGCTCTCGGAAATGGATGGATTTCCAAAATACATGTATATGGCATTTAGTGTTTGTCTGAATGTTTGTAAGTAATTATACAGTGATCCTGAAACTATTATCGTACTTAATCTATGCCCAAGCTTTAAAATACTGAAGACATGTACTTTGTGGGGTTTTTTAAGGAACATATTTGTTTTTCTTATTGTATTATTGTATTTTTCTTGTTTGACAAAGTTTGCTATATTGTTTATAGTGATTTTTACAGATGGCGTAACTTGTTATGCATGCACGGATGTCTCTGATGAGAGTTTGTGTACCAGCAATACAACAACATGTGGCATTGGACAAGTAAGATTTGTGATATACCTTTGTTGATATTTATTACGGTTAATCAATATTATAACAAGCGATATAGTAATAGAGATGTGCACACTTAGACGGATAAGAGGTTCCATATCAGTTAACGGTAAAATGTACAAGGGGTTCAATCAAAGGTATGTATGACTACTCAACCAGTGTTTAGAATCACGTGATCAAATGAATGCAGTTTTACACTCAAAACTATTGCGATTTCGTCTGCTAGCGGTGCGTTTTTTTCTTCATTATCGTGCATTAAAAATGGTTATATCATATAGCTTAAAGTACATTCTGTATATATAAGAATACCCGGCAAGTACCGAGTTCGCTCTATCGTTAGCTGTTTTTAATCGATGCTCGACCAAATTATTACACTCGGTTGGAAACTGCATTTGGTCGAGCACTACACATGAACACACAATTGATACTATCGAAGCAGACAAACGACGAATGATGTAAATCAAACGAAACTCTATTTCATGATATATGTACTTAATTTTTCTTTCTTCATTACAGTCTTGTTTCAAAACAACACGGCTTATGAACAATGCGGAGATAATGACTTTAGGCTGCATAAACAACGATGTAAGTTTTTTGGCTTGTATTATATTGTATGTGTTCATATCGCTGGCTTAGAACGTGAAGGTCGCAAGTGCCACTTACAACCTTATAGGTCTACTGCATATTTGAAATCTGCATCATTGGGCGATGTATACACATGTACCTTGTCTGGGACAAACAAAGATACATATTGTTGCCGATAGACATAATGTAGACTACTTATCTCGCTACAAATTGGCATCCTTATGTAAGCCTGGTCATTTTGTTTTCCTGGGCATTGAGCATTTCTTCGACGAGTTTAAAAGCATTTGCAAGCCCATATCACAACCCCTAAAACGTCAACGAGACATGTCAGTTCCTCCTAATTCGGGGATGGAGTAATATGTCGTAACACGGCATAACACAAAGTGTTCTCCCAATGTGACTGATGTGGAATGCAGACACTCTTTATGGTTGGAATTATCACTTATGAGTTTCATCTTCAGAGTGTGCCTCTTTGGAACCAGATAATATTGTCACTTATTATTGTTATGCCGTATAATTTTCAGATATGATTAAGGAAGCATCAATGGATATTGTTGCCAATTTTCATGATAATATACTAATGTTAACTAACTTTTTCAAACATTTAAAAACTGTTGCGTTTTTAAAGTCTCTCACTGTATGCTTGTAAGTACTGTATTCTCAATAAGATATATATGATGTCATATAAAGCAAGGAAGTGCCATAATACAGGAAGTTACAGAGTACCTCGTATGTATAGTCATGTAGGTTAATAAGCACCATTGTTCTGTAACAGGATTGTTCGAGTGTTTCTGGGGCAAGCAGTATAGTTGGAAGGGATCTGTACAAACGTCAAGGTCAAACGTGTAAGGAGTGCTGTTCTACAGATCTATGTAATACACAAATATGTCATCACCAGAAACGTAAGTAAAAATGTAGACCACTACAAGTTTCAACATTATTTAACACAATCATTGTCCCGTTGTTCATCATCATATTTCCAATGGCACGGAAGCGACATCATCTGTGTTAGTTATACGCAAGTTTTTAGCGCGGTTGTTTATTGAAAGTGTGCACATACAAATATACTCGTACTGTGATGTGTAAGTTCGTTTAAATTATGTTGTAGTTATATTCTCCATCAAAAATAAATATTTTAACAACATAAATTTCGTATTAACACCGATTTAAAAAGCAAGACACCGTTTATCTTAAAATATTTAATTGATTGCTTCTTAATAAAACTCATTTCAGCTACTGCGTGTATTAATGATGAAACAGTTGACTGTGCAAGATTAGATAGCATCTTCAATATATGTAATGATGTGCTACATGCAAAGAACGTATGCCCTAGGTTCTGCAAACTATGTGATATTGGTAAGTTAATATACAAGCCCTAAATGAATGTTGTTACTATGTTTTACAATATGGGTAGAAATTTAATTACTTTCGGTTATCTTATTACCAATGTTTCAATATTGCTATATCATTTTCACCACCCCCCCCCCAAAAAAGTGTTCGGAAGGTGACATGGTAAAGTCCCCGCCCGTCCATCAGTGTGTCCGACATTACGTCCGTCTGTGTGTACGTCCGTCACTAAATTTTGTTTGGAACATATCTTAAAAACTATTTAATACACTGACGTGAAACTTAAAATTTAAATAGATGACAAGTTGGAGAAGTAAAGTGCAGTGACCAAGAACCATAATTATATATATATTGTTTTTAAACTATCTACCTTAAAGTTTCTTAATGTCCTGGGCTTTACCTTCGAATTTATGTAAGGGATATACTTGAAACTTTAAATATAAATACACGGCGTCTTTGAGAAGTGCAGTGACTAAGAACCACACTTCTATCTATATTTATTATTCTTTATAAGTATTCGCAATAATGTTTTTGAAAATGACATTGAGAAGAACTCAGTTTGACATTGAGGAGAATTCAGTTATCAAAAACAGTAATTGTGCCATGCTTTTAGCTACCCTTTGTTACATTTATAAATATTTTTTTAGTAACGATTGAAATTGAAATTATTCGATATAGTTCAGTTTTTTATCATCTCATTTTATATATCTCCTTGTTTTCATTTCACAATACATATTATTTAGAGAAAAACATGTATCGCATGTTTCTGATACGCAAATCATGGGCCATTATATTTAAATCCAGGCAATAACTGACCATACAGGTCTATATTATCCAAGTAACTGGTCAAATTAACTAACAAAATGTAAACATATGCAATTCAATATCCTCTACAGTCATAAGAAAGCTGACTGGCAAAAAAGGCTGTAGTCGTCTTGTTTAATAATCTTTATTGTTATTTAAGTTGACGGTGAATGGAGTACCTGGACAGGATGGTCACATTGTGATGTTTCCTGTAACAATGGCACTGTGACACGTACTAGGTCTTGTACGAACCCACAACCAGCACATGGTGGACTTAACTGTAGTGGAGACAAACAAGAGATGCGATCTTGTTACAAGGCAACTGTATGTCCTGGTAAGATCTTTAGTGTACAAAATATGGATTTTTGGTTTTGTTATTCTTTCAAAGTTTTGGCCAATATTACAATTCCATTTTACTTAGCATATTAAACGAAAATCAAAACATGTTCTAGATGGCCGATTGAAAACCTTTAAACATTCAATATCTTATCAAAGGAAGTTATTATTTTGCGAGACAGGAGCATCTTTCAAATATAAAGGAATCGTATGCAAAAAGGAAGCTATTTGTCGATTAACATAGTGTCCGTATTTGGACTTCAACTTCAATGTGGTCACTCGTCAAAATCCGCAAGTAGACATTTAAGTCGTCACAGATCCTGATTTTTTTTTAAACTGCCGGGTTTCGATTATCCCGAGTATTCCTGCTTGCATCGTTATACATACTATAAAAAAGTAAACCCATTCGTAAAAACTGAGCATTTGCTTTTATTGATAATAAATTGTTATTGTTCCAATCAAGACATTTTCTATTCAAAACAAAGAACCATAAAATACATGAATACTTGGACGTTAAAAAACTGTTGACGTATTGGTTGAGTCTATAAAGATACATTGTATATCTGGACGGAGCTGTTTCCACTGACCTATTTACGTATAATGAATATATCGAACTCATTCAAGTAATACGGAGAAACAATATTTATTGCAGTCAACGGAGGTTGGGCAACATGGACTCATTGGGGATCATGTTCCGTTTCATGTGAAACAGGGATACAACAACGTCAAAGGACATGTACGAATCCGAAACCGGCATATTATGGAGACCATTGTTTTGGTCCTAATGTTGAGTCAAAGTTATGTACAGAGGTGGCTTGCAACGGTAGGGTTTCATACATTTATCAATTTTTTATGAGTCAGACACTATCGGCTAAATATGGAAGTAGTTCAGGTTGCATGAGTATATCAATCTTGTACCAAAATACGCATCGGTGTTGGCAAATTTGAATGAGTATCCAAAATGTTACCTAGTGACCTAGTTTAAGACCTCGGAAGAACATAAAGTCCACATCAAAAACGTTACCGTTAATGACCATACGTGTTCATCTATAATACAACCAACAAATGGTGATCTCTGAATGAAGCAACCAAAAGATAAAATATAAATAATGCCAACACATTGACCTCCGCCCCCAGCAAACTAGGCATGCTTCAGCATTAAAACCAGGAAACTAACATATCATATTTCTAGTATTATATTGTTCTAAAAGGCTGAAAAACAGTAACGGATAACTATGCTCATTAAATTCAAACAGAAAAATAGGACCAAATATATCCCATATATCTTTCATGGCGAAAGGACCATGGCGTTTTCGTCCAAGATTGAAATCTTTAGGAAAAAGAAACATTGATTACACACAATGACTGTTTATACTATTTCTTTGAGTTTTCGTCCAAAAAAGGCTAAAAACGATGCCCATCCAATAATGTTGATTTAGGATTCTGACTTAATTGCAAATATAAAAACTGTGAATGTATATGTTACTTAACACCATTGAATAATTACTTTTCGATTATATAATGCAAAATTAAAAATATCAGATGTTTGAAACTGTTGAAATATAAGTGGGGCAGCTCTCGTAGGTCTCCATTTCTTTTAATAAAAGCGTTATAACAAAGTACACTAGTAGCTATGTTTCTGTTTTATTTACATTTTCTGATTTCATGAATATTGGTATGTTTCATATATTCCAATAATATTTATCTATATATGCAATTCTAATGTATTTAATTATCGTGCTTTTATATTGCAATTTGTCTTCTAAAGTTCGACAAAAATGGAGATTTCTTTCTTTGAACTGTTTGTGTTCAAGTTTATGCCATCTACCGGGCTCTTTTTGTAATTGATGAGATGAAACGCCTAATTTACAATGATCAATAATGTATCATTTATATTCTCATCAGCAAACTAGGGGTGCAACTAAAAACTATAAGAAAGTGCACTTAAACTAGTGCCTTGCTTTTGCACCGTTTGTTAATAAAAGCATCATTGATTTAAGATTTTACAAATAATACAAACATACATAAATAAGGCCACAACATTGTAACAAACTACACACATATTTGCACCATGATTTACAATTCGGGGAGGTTTCTAGATTTCTACGCATACACCTATACATTGATCTACATGTTTATTTTCATCCATTTTTATAACTTAAAGCCAATATCAAGCAAAGTTTAACGGTCGTATAATAAATAATGAGGTTTTTCCGAGTTCTCCATCAATAAAGTTACTTTGAATTTGAATTTGAATTTTTACTCCAAGTATTTGTTTACAAAAATTTAAGTGTATTCTCTAAAACCATATATTCATTTAATCCCCAAACGTCACAGCCATTTTTTAAAACTGGTACTATTAATTTATTGAATATGACTAGTTTACACTCTTTATTCTTGGTAGGGAATGTAGTCAGGTAAGAATTTAATTTAAAAAATGCCTTTGATGTCTGGCCCGTCAATGTTTCGAACGTTGTGGTTGTAAATGAACCGCCAACGGTGAAACAAAATATAATTCTACCTCCATTGTTAAAAACCATAACTTTTGTCTTATTGATATTCACTGTTAATTTCCGATAATCCGATATCACAAACATCTTCCAAAAACAACAATAAACATCTTGTCAATCCATCTTCTGCTTCCTCCATATTAACAGTATCAGCAGCGTATAATAATAAAAACGACTTCAATTCAAAATACCTACACCACTAAAACTATTCAAAATATAATGTTTCTCAATATCATTCAGATACATAGAAAACTAGAATGTTGATAATAATTATCTTGTCTTACCCATAGAAAACATGAAATAACTTCATTACTCACAGTTTTATTTAATGTTTTGCTTGACATTACCTATTCATATATTTATTTGATTGTATTAAGACTATTTCCCTTATGTCCAATTTAAGAAGATTGTACCAAATAATATTCCTTACCACAGAGTCAAACGCTTAAAGATATACATGTATGTATAAATTGATAGTTTGCTTAATCATCGTGATTATGTAATACAGTAAATACACCCCTCTTATTTTCTCTCCTCTGAAAACCCCCTTTCCTCTTAAGACATCTCTCAAGTGCATTTTAAAGTAACCGCAAAACTATTGATGGAATTGTTGCAGTGAGTATTTTTAATAATGTCGTTTTGAATTAATATGGGTATATGTTCCTTACAGATGGTGGGTGGTCGTCGTGGTCATCTTGGGGTCAGTGCAGTAAAACTTGTGGGGTCGGCATGCGTTCACAATCAAGAATATGTAACAATCCTCGTCCATCACAAAATGGTCAATATTGTATTGGTGATCCAATACATGTAGACACTTGTGTAATTAATCAGAATTGCAATGAAACAAGTAAGTTGTTATCCACTTTATTATATGATTCTGGATAAAAGAGATTTATGCAAGCTCCAAGGCTGCACACACACGCGCACTTTTGAAGCTAACTTTAAGGGCATTGCTTTAAACTCTTATTGATTGCAAAATGCAATTTTATTAAAATGACAGAAGTGTATATATACAACAGCATTTTTAAACTAAAATTGTGAATCCTCAAAGATGGGGGTTTTAAGTACAACAAAGCTTTCAAATTTATCCAAGTTACCCAAACAACTTCGATCAATTTTAAAGCCTTGTTTTCTTTGTTGAAGCTCATGGATAGTAAGTACCTTCTACTAATGGCCGTAGCCCGTACTGTTCCGGACTGACATAAAAACCGTTATGCTATCCTGGGTAGAGAATAACGGTATGATTTATAGTGTCACAGTATTCACAGTTTTCGAAGCTGGTTTCATTATCCTACAGGCAAGGACCGTAACCACAAAGATCTCGAGTCTTTAAATTTTGGTAGTGTATTAAAGGCACTCAACACCAGTTGGTTAATTGCAAAATGTATCAAAAAGTTTCTCAAATCGCATTTTTGGCTTGACCAAAACTACATTATATAACTTCTAACGCGTCAAGCATTATTTAATGGCATTGAGTAATACCAATTGTCGTTTTATTAAGTTGTACGTTTGAATGTTCTTGGTTGCAAACTATGTAACACATAAACATGCAATCCAATATGCTTTAGAATATGCTGATTGTTCCGAGATAAAAGCCCACGACATCCATGTGCAAGATGGTATTTTTGAGGTCAGACTATGGAAATCAAACCGAACAATAAAAGTATATTGTGATATGACAACAGACGGGGGCGGCTGGACAGTAAGTTGAAACTAAAATATGACATTATAGGCTATAAACTTACTTAATTCGATTTGTTATACCATTTTGATAACACACTTCAACTTCTCTCATAATTAACCTTCTCGACAAATAAAGCCCATTTTTTGCAGTGCAACCGAACGATCAGATGTAGAATCAATTTGACCTCAAAAGATGAATTAATTATTATGACTGAATAATATTTAAAATGAAAAATACCATGCCTATTGTAAGAAAAATTCTTCAAGCACATATTATTTTTTTCTAGCCAAGTAATACCAGACAAAAACGAAACATATTCATTAAACATGTTGTATAGCTAGTTTGCGATAGAAAATAATCGTGTTTTTGAACATTATCTGTAATTAATAAACCTACATGTCTGAAATCTACCTAATACACACTGAAATTTCAGCAACATCCGAATTCAGTTAAAAAAACGTTTGTTCATAAGCTCTATGTTACATATTTGTAGTTTTGTTTGAAATATAAAGTTCGAAGACTTGATACATGTACTTGCAACAGCCAATTGTACGGTCATGTGATACGCCTAACGGCATATTTACGTGCTTGCGTCCTACTTAATATAACACACACGAGGCCCGTCTGTGCATCTGACGAAGTTTATGTTATTGGTGTACATTGTTTACAAGCGACACACCTACATGTATAACCTTAATCATACGAGCCTCCTAAATCTCGTCTTCATAACACTAATGTCAATCCCGACGATCATGGGGTGTAACGGTTCAATAATTTATAATAAACCATCATTGGAAAACCAGTTTACCTCCCTGCTTTAAACTGTCCATGTACATGTAATTTTGATATATAATAAAGAATAAATGTCTTTTAATAGGTGACTAAAATTATGGAATTCGGAATGGGAGTAGGTAGGAAGTTATTGTAGTTCTATGTAATTTGTTACCAAAATCTGTTGAATAGATTTTCAGAAATGTTACAAACATTTTATCTATCGTAAACTAGCTATAAATAAAACGCGTTTATTTGTGTCTACTAGCTCTCCATAATGATCTATAATCATTTTCCAATTTTCTTTTTGCTGACTAACACAAACACCCTTTATTACCAAGAATTACATAACATAAATGATATGATACAAATAAATCTTACAATTGTCGTCAAAAATAGGCATATAGGCGGTGTTTCCTTCAAATTGTGGCATAATAAAGGGCGCTACGGAAAATACGCATGTGTTTGAATGTTTGTCAATAATATGTTATAATGAATCAGACAAGCGTTATCAACTTATCAATTGACATGCACTTATATTAGATATGTCTAAGTTCGCCAAAGGATCGCTTGATAAATTTTCTAAAACTCGTTTAATATCAGTTTACTAGTATATCAATTGACAACTCGTGATATATTCTCTATATCCTCATGACATCCATTTGTTACAGGTGTTCCAAAATCGATATGACGGTTCAGTTGACTTCTTCCGTAATTTTACCCAGTATGTGAATGGATTTGGAGACCTGAACACCGAATTCTGGTTAGGTAAGTATCAAATCCGTCCCAAAGGACAATCAAGTTCACTGCATGAATTGTGTACCTTATATTTCCTTTCACTTGCTTCATTCTGTACTGGTACAGAGTTTTCTGTTCTCGCATCAACCCTGACGTACATTGAAGTGTATCGATAGTTTTAAACAAAAATGTTACATCAGGAGTGTAAACAAACGTTTTGGTACAATAACTAACATCCAGTACAGTCGTTTAGAATTTGACTTCGTTTTTTGGACAAGTTACATTCCTATATGGGTCAGATGATCGACCCATCATGTCTATGACTGCCTTGGAAGACAGTAAGAAGAGATTATTGGTTCGGGTGTAGAAAAGTTAAACATAATTATATCATCAAAGGTTTACAACAACGAACATTGTATAAAAGTGATATACTATTACGAAATAACAATATGAAACAAGAGCCATGATCACATTGGTCATTCTCGCCGACTGCAATTGCTTGTGTATGGGAACATTTGTTTTCAATGGTAAGCAAGATACACTCCGGACAAAATTTGATTCTGTAAATACTAAAGGGGAGATAATTTGAAATAGAAGACAGACAGAGTTATGGTTCTTGGTCAATGCCCCTTCTCCAAGTTGCTATCTATTTACATATCAAATTTCAAGTCAGGATGTTGAATAGTTTTGAAGATACGCTCCGGACAAATTTTTATTATAAAACTACTAAAGGGGAGATAATTCAATATTTGAGAGAGACAGGGATATAGTTCTTGGTAACTGAACTTCTCCAAGTTGCCATCTATTAATATTCCAATTTTCAAGTCAATATCAAGAGTTTTCAAGATATGCTTCGGACAAAAGGTTATTATAAAAATACTAAAGGGGAGATAATTTTAGACTGACTATTTATTTTCAAAGTTTCAAGTCAATATGTTAAACAGTTTTCAAGATATGATCCGGACAAAATTTGTGACGGACGGACGGACAGACGGACGGACAGAGACTATAACCATATCCATGTCGATTTTGTTTTCGGCGGGGATAAAAATATGTTGATCCGACTTGATTTATAACGTGAACTTGTGACCCTGAATGAATCAATTTAGTTTAATTGTGCCTGCATTATTTCCAACCAGTCGGTGGTCCAAATATTGTCCACTAAAGTTTTGTCATAGTATAAGCCGAATATACAGTGTATACTTAAAAGAAGTTCATATCATTAAGGGCCCTATGTGCTTTTCGTCGGGCCATATACACTACTTCGGCTGCCTAGCCAGTCCGTATAGCACCTGCTGTCATGTGAGTTCCTTATTGTGTCTTGATTGCGTCTTTAATACCTGGAATGTTGATATTATTTTTTGATATTCAAATCAAACACATACATGCCGTGTGTTACAGGTTTGGTTTATTAATTTATTTACATCTCGTCAACACAATACAGATAGTACGTACACATAACATGTTACATTTCAAGTATATCAACTATTCGTTGTCGTTTTTCAACAGGACTTGACTATATACAAGAGATGACTGCCCAGTATACCAACGACTTACGAATAGATTTGATGTCGGCCAACATGACCACGGCGTATGAAACATTGAGCCATTTTTCACTCGCATTACCGAACTATGTTCTCAATGTAGGAAGTACCATCGCGTCAAACAACAGTAAGTAGAAATAAATCTTTAATTATATACATAATTATATACGTATATGCATACAACAAACATAGTCCAATTGGTAAACGGTGATTGAGGCATTATACAAATAATAGTCTTTACTAGAAACACATTATTTCGACATTTAAAAACCATTCCAAAACTATCGTTTTTATGACACATATCGCTGGCTTCGAATGAAAATGTTGTCAATACAACATCAATATTGTGAGAAAACAAGAAACTACTACATGTATCTGAACATTACTCTTCTCTTTAAAAGCTTTTTCAACTTCAGTTTGGTCAACATGACAAGTTCCGAATTTCATGAAAACAGACTCATAATAAGCGCCTATGTTGCAGATTGCAAGTATGAATCAGTAGCTATATAGTATACCGTGTTACTTACGCCCTTCTCATTCTAAGCCAGCGATATAATGTATTAAATTATCACGTTTATAACATTAAGTGCCAGTATTTCAAATTTTGTTAACAAACAGAAGTACATACTTTGTTCCATGAGCATGACATTGTCGTAGTCACATAAAAGCTTGCATTCTAGCATTTATTTGTTCTGTATACAATGACGTTACGCACGGAGTTGCGAGAAATGTCGTGAGTAGCACACGCATGAAATGTAGTAGTGCGCTAATTATTGTAATGTGAGAATACTTAAATAAATAAGATATCAAACTATTCAGAAATGAAATTGTAATACCTCTAATGCATTCAAACGTAATAAATTAATCACACTATCCGTAATTATTAAGCTATAGCGGGTGTTTAAATACGATGTCCCAACGTAACATGATTTCCCCGCGTAATAAACAAAACATAGTACATATTTTTTATTTTCCACCACATTTGGCCATTATACTGACAGGAAAGATGTTATAGGTATATGAAGGCAGAAATGTCAAGACGTCGGGCGTTTTCTGGATATATACATTTGTTTGATGATGCATAAAAATGTCCCAAATTATATTTTCATAAGAAAAATGGTCGACTGGATGTGAAAGAAATTGTTTCAGAAAGAAATCATGGCAAGAAAATATAATATTTAATGCATTTAATGCAATCTCATTTGATAACGATTACGTTAGTATCATCTGCCTAAAAATATATAATATAAGCATCGCGAAATATTTGTTTGAAAAAGTCACGGCGACATTTTTAAATAATTTTCATCGATATCGATAAAGTTGTGCATTTTCAAAGCAAAAAAGTACAATTCCGTTGTGTGTATGAAAACGGTATCACGGATATGTACGACTTATTTTCTTTTGCAGTAATGTGTGTTGTGATACATGCAAAACTATACAAGTTATAGTTAAAAAGCTAGGTCTAGTCACGGCGCAAAACTGACCAAAACGTGAGAGTTGACGTTATAATTTGCAAAGAAGCGTTGTACATCATTTTATATCTAACGTATTGCTTTTATTTCGAGTGTTATTACTCCCGACATCGTACTTTAATCATTTTTATAGGGAATGTACTTGACATATTATTGGTTACGGAATAAGTTTGAAACATTTACATTTTTCTTTGCATTATTATTGAATGGTGTCCGTAATGAATTCGTAGCAATATAACCCAATAAGATAGTAAATTCAATCATTAAAAATACTGTAAAGAACTATTAAATGCAGACCAAATGAAAGACTACCGTGGAAGGTTTCGGGGTAATCGTTTTCCTCGGTGTTCGCATGTGTTTGAATGATTATACTTGAATAGAACTAAGCATGCCAATTGAAGCCTCATATATAGTGAATATGGTTTAAAATGTGTCATTACATGAATGTCAAATCAGGATTTAATCAAGTTACATCTCGACAGCAAACAAACAAATGTTGCATTATGTTATAAGATTACAAATTCAAACACAGTATACATGTTTTAAACAGATAAAAAGCATAAGTTAAAGTAACATTATTGCATCTGTTTACATCATTATTGGTATTTTCTTTCGTTTAAATGACAATCCAAATAGACGATATGTTCGCAAATTTGTCTGCGTATAGTTAAAAGTATTACATACATGTACAAGCGAATATTTATTATCTACACATCTAATCAATACTGTAGATACCAGCTAAAACTACAACACGTAGCAATGCGTGTGTCATACATTTGAAAAGGTATCGCAACATCGTGCGTAACGTCAATTGTTTTGTACTTCATGCAATGTATTTGTACTTCATGCAATGTATTTGTACTTCATGCAATGTATTTGTACTTCATGCAATGAATTTATACTGCATGCAATGTATTTATACTGCATGCAATGTATTTGTACTGCATGCAATGTATTTATACAGCATTCAATGTATTCGTACTTCATGTAATGTATTTGTACTTCATGAAATGTATTTATACTGCATGTAATGTATTTGTACTGCATGCAATGTATTTATACTACATGTAATGTATTTGTACTGCATGTAATGTATTTGTACTGCGTGTAATGTATTTGTACTTCATGTAATGTATTTGTACTGCATGTAATGTATTTGTACTGCATGCAATGTATTTGTACTTCATGCAATGTATTCGTACTTCATGTAATGTATTTGTACTTCTTGCAATGTATTCGTTCTTCATGCAATGTATTTGTACTGCATGCAATATATTTATACTGCATGCAATGTATTTGTACTTCATGCAATGTATTCGTACTTCATGTAATGTATTTGTACTTCTTGCAATGTATTAGTTCTTCATGCAATGTATTTGTACTGCATGCAATATATTTATACTGCATGCAATGTATTTGTACTGCATGTAATGTATTTATACTGCATGCAATATATTTGTACTGCATGTAATGTATTTGTCCTGCATGTTATGTATTTATACTGCATGCAATATATTTGTACTTCATGCAATGTATTTATACTGCATGTAATGTATTCGTACTTCATGTAATGTATTTGTGCTTCATGTAATGTATTTGTACTTCATGCCATGTATTTGTACTTCATGCAATGTATTTATACTGCATGCAATGTATTTATACTGCATGTAATGTATTTGTACTGCATGTAATGTATTTGTACTGCATGTAATGTATTTATACTGCATGCCATGTATGCGTACTGCATGTTTAATGCATCTATATCAATATATGTATCATTGTATATAGAACATCTGCTGAATATGATGTTAACTGTTGGCTAAAAATATATTAAAGGATTCAAATTGTACTTGTTCATATTGTAATAGCGTTATTGCGACATTATTGTTTCCGTTCTATAACAGTTATTCTTTATGTAACATATGTAACAAATGTATTTATGGAATTATGTTTCCTATTGATTCACCACAATGTTAATTTTGTTCTTTTCTTCAGTAGGCAGCTCCAATAGCTTTGGTCCTTACGCCAATGGTCATGGTTTCAGCACATACGATCGCGATGTTGATTCATACTCCTATAATTGTGCCTCATCTACCCACGGTGCATGGTGGTACAATAGTTGCAATCATGCAAATCTAAACGGACAGTACGTCACACCGGGTACCGTTGATGGTAAAGGGATGATCTATCACAGTTTCATCTTCTACACTTCACTGAAACAATCTAGAATGGCGTTCCGTCGTACCTGAATGTAGTTATAGCTATCACATTATTCAAGGTGAACTTAAAACGACATCAATCCATTTATTATATATCAACTGTAGAAATATTACTTTGTTCATGTTGTATAAATATGTTGATCGTGTATCATAATAGTACTATGAGTAACAAAGTGTATTTAGAGTGATAGCAAACTCTTCAATGTGAAATTACAACAAACACATCATTAATCCATTTATTAATTTTATTGTAAAAATAAATGTATGTACAGTGCATATCATGCATTATAATATATCACATGAACTTCCTTGTATCCGGGTTAGTATAACGAGTGCATATATATACATGTGTGAAGTTATATAGAACATTTATGCTCTCTCAATAGAAATATGCGTACTTTGCAGTAATAGTATCATTATGATATAACGAATCTAACACTCTATGTCAATTAATACATTTATATAAAAGTCGTTCAGGAAATTTAAATACGAGTAAATGTTCATTTAATATTGTGTCTCTATTGTACATGCAGTAGTCATAAATGAATGTATAATTTTATATCCTTACCAATATCTAACCCTACTCTGTTATCAAAACATATGAAAGCATGACTGTAACATGAAATATACATACGCATACGTATTCTTTTATTACAATTATCATTTATAATATAATTATGTATATATGATATGAAAAGTTTGAAAGTAAATGTTGGATTTGTCAGGATAATGTGAAACTATGTTGTTGTTCTTTTATTATCCGATCAACTTTGATGAGGGGGCATATTGCTTTGCTAATGTCTGTCGGTAGGTCGGTCCATCGTCCATCATCGTCGGACCTAATGCTTACCGTTAAATAACTCAAGAACGCTTTGCCCAAGGGTCTTCAAACATTACATGGTGGTTAAGTAACAACAGTAGATGATTTTGCTCCTTTATTACTCGAGTACATCGCTGAGGAAAGATGCTAAGGAGACCTACAAGGTTTTATACGTGTATGATGGGTTTATGTCATGTTGTACATAATATACCACATACTTGTTGCATGAGATAAAAGACTGGTTTTATCCAAGAGTCATGTCAACAGGATCGAACATGAGGTAAAATCCGCAGCTTGCCAAAACAATCCGAGGACAGAATGCTCGTACTGAAATAGTAGTTGTAACATTAATAGAACACTTCGTACCTCGCTCGCTTGAACTTTGATACAAGAGTGGCATACAGCAAACAAAACACTATGTGACAAACAAACAATACAATATGTAACACACAAACAATACAATATGTAACACAAACAACACAATATGTAACACACAAGCAATGCAATATGTAACACACAAACAAAATAATATGTAACACACAAACAACAAACAATCGGATATCATGTAACATTTATCCCGTATATTGTCATGGTACCATATAGTACAAGCGAGAAACCCCACCTATCCCTCATGTTGAACTATGCAACCAGACAGATAGATAATAGAATAAAATAATAAAATTTTCAAGAAACCATACTCCAGAAATACTCACCTCGCCCCAGTGGAAGTTTGCAACCAGACAGATGGGCATAACATAAGTTTCACAGAAACATAAAGTACACCAGAAAACACCCACCTCGCCTCAGTGGAACTATCCAACCAGAAAGATGGATAATACAATAAGATATCGTGTCACACGTTGCCCTAAAATTTTCAAGGAACCATACACCTTGCCCCTAGTGGAACTATGCCACCAGGCAGATAGACATCAATATAAGTTTCACAGAAACATAAAGTACGATAGAAAACAGCCACCTCTCCCTCAGGTTGAACTGTGATACAAACAGTTACAGAAACAAACACTCGCAAGTTTCATCGAGTTACTTGTCTCTCTTATAATTCCAATGAAACGAACTTAAGCTGATAAAGTAAAAGTTAATAAGTAAGTAAAGGCTTTATTTTACGCTTATAAAGTAAAATTGAGTATCATCCATTGTTGTCGCTTATAAGGTAAAGAGGAGTAAAATCTCCCATTGTTGTCGCTTATAAGGTAAAGAGGAGTAAAATCTCCCATTGTTGTCGCTTATAAGGTAAAGAGGAGTAAAATCTCCCATTGTTGTCGCTTATAAGGTAAAGAGAAGTAAAATCTCCCATTGTTGTCGATAATGGTGCAGCAAATAATGACACATTATCCAATAATTATACAGGCGCACGGTTTCGTTGATTTAATAAACATGCATGAAACAAAATTATTCGGAATAACCGCTCTTGTGGTAAATATATAAGAGAGGGAGAGTCCGAAATATTTTGTTTTATGCATATTAATTAAATCGATGAAACCGTGTACCTCTGAGTAAGTTCACCGGTATACAGACATGATACAAGTGATGTTGTCTATTGTTGATAGACTAACAGGGTGGTATTCTTCCCTAGGTGTATGTATGCTACTTGAGTAATACAAATGTCGTCACCCTACAGTTATAATAGTTTGACATAAACGTATAACTTTTATTCACCCAATTCTAAGAGCAAAATATAAAAGCATATACATTTATGTACAACAATACAATATAAATTACAAACTCAACATATTTATGCTATATTGGATTAATAGTATTTAATATGTAAACATTAAGTCACAATGGTCATCATAATTCAGTCATATGAGGAGTATGCAGTTACATTGTGATTACCAGGTATACACATCAGTTAACTTGAAGTACCTATATATGCTGTGCGTTAAACAGGTCATACCTGTACCATTTTAATGACTTAAGGGAACTAGGTCATAGGCATGTGCCTCAATTAGTTATTTTTCGTAGTCACCGCAGGTCCATCAGTGTATCTTAAAAGAGGAATTAAGGTAGAAAACTCATCCACAACGGAACTGGAAACAGTTGGTATTATTTCCCTTAGCCGTACCATTACGTTCTTCTAATATACACTCATGGATTCGCGGTGACTATGATTTTTTTACGCACACTAGAAATCAAAAGCCTACGAACTAGGTCGGTTCTTGTTTTCGTCTTTTGTAGTCACTTGGGATCGACGATTTATTGTAAAACTAGCTCAACCTGCTCTTAAACAGCGGGGACTTGGTTTTTTTAACCACTTTATATACTGTCCCTATCGGTAAACGTTTAAGAAAGTTTGGAATACACGTACATTATCACAGTGTATATACGAGTCGGCTGTCGGTTATCGCAATAAGGCATATACGTTGAATTTTTTGTATCACAATAAGCCATACAGTGATCAGAAGGCACATGAACTTTCAACCACACCAGACCATACAAATTGAATTGTACAGTATCACAATAAGCCATACAGTGACTGGAAGACACATGTATTTCAATCACACTAGTCCATACAAATTTTACAATATAACAATTAGTCCTGCAGTGAGTGTGAGTCATATCTGTTTTCAATCACAATAACTCTTAATAAGCCATACATAGTATCGCAATTAGTCATACAGTTTATACGTAGTCAATATATGATCCCATATACGTGCAATTTCTCATGATTTAGGTGACTTTCACTGAAAATATAGAACAAAACAAACCAACAGGTCAAAATGAAAGTCTGTCGTTTTACACACATACTAACAGATAAGAAAGTGAAACACAACAGCTTAGTTGAATTTATAGTACATCACACCCATAACAAAACGTTTTTAAAGACAAACACCGATGGTATGGTCGTTATACCGAGGCGGTCTTACTGCAGAGGTTTAACTACTGTTTTAAACTAAAACAAAACAATCAAACACATGACGTACATATCTACATGGTGTAAGCGCAACAAATGCCGATCTATGTTTCTTTATTAAGATATGGTGTATGTATATTTGGAACTTTGGTAAATCTGACGATCTGTCTGAAACTAGTGTCGGTGGCTACGCGGTATATACGGGTGTATATAATTATTTAAATCTCTCGGTCAAGGATATCCAATAACATTGGAAGCACTTATTTCCAATGGGGTCATGTACGTGGGGTGATCAAAAAGTAATGAGACAAACGCTCTAAAATGATAATTCATCGTGATATCAATAAAATCAGTTTATATGTCAAAACAGAAATGTATCCTCTCTCCGTCAGCAGAATTTCATAAATTTCCATCCATTACTCATTGAGATATCCACCGTTTTTCAACCTTGGGTACAGTGACTCGACGCACATTAATGACGTCAATGACGTCACGTATGTAAACTGTAAACTATTCGAACGCCTCACTGCTTCGAAAAATCGCTTATGTCTCTAAAACTATTGGATAGATTAACTAAGTATTCAGTTTTTATTTAGAACAATTGCTCATTTGGCTAAAAACAATATAGTTGATATAAGATATCAACGAAATGTAGAGTAATTACTCGATCTTAATCGTTCTAAAGACGGCTTTCATATGCGACGTCCGTCAAACGAGCTACAATCAAAATTGACAGCTTATTTTATGCATTTCTGATCTCAGATTGATATTTATAATAGAGTCTCTTTCCAATCATAAACCCTTTAACTAGCGATACATAAGTATACGTCTTGCAGACCTCTCTTCCAATGCTCGTTTCTGATTTTAAATGTTTGTTTAGACCTTGATCCAAGTTAGTGGAAGAACTGTATATTTTCGAGATGTGATTTTTTGCCGAAATATTGCGTAGTTTTCAAGTAACTACTGTTAGTTTTCACGTCATATATTAAAAACGAACAAACCTACACCAGAAATGTTTTAATACACAGTTCTTCAATGTTTTAGCGTCATGTCCAGTTAGTTTGATAAATATTCGAGGAATATTTAATACAATATAAGTCAATTGCTTTCCCATACCATACGGCACAAAAGGGCGACGTTTTGATGTGCGGCGACATAGCGCGACACCTTATATTTGACGTTGCATTAATAAAGAACTATTTATTGTTGAGTATTGTATTTTATACATAAACATTAGCATTAAATGCAGCAAAATTAATAAGATACTTTCATAGTTCAGATACGTAATCTTTAAAAATGAGAGCATTTATCTCATTACTTTTTTATCATCCCATGAACATTGCTGACAGGCGGTAAGTAGATGAGACAGTGGTATGATGCAAGGTATATGTGTATTAAACATAATTATTTAAACCTCTCGGTCACGGGAAACTCATAAAATAGCAAACACTTATTTCCAATTGGGTCATGTGCTTTTCTGAAAGAACTGTAAGTATTAGAGACATTGGTGTGGTACAAGATATCCGGGCGCGCTGTCCTAGCTCTTTCAAAAGAGACACCACGGGTCTTTTACGTGTCCGGTGTATAGCACTGATACTATCGTGACTATCTATGGATTGGCAACCAGTTCATCTCTAGTTGGGTGGAAACACCGAAAAATATTTCAAAAATGACCAAGTGCCCCGACCGAGGATCAAATCATCTCGATCATTAGTCAAGCAGGCTATCTGCTCGGCCAACATATCACCCGATAGTACCGTATCTATGAGGCTTTGGATTGTACCAAAAAGTATATGCGCTACTAGGAAAAGTATAAAATATAGTTCATCAAGAACCATTTAGATAAGGTTACTATAAATGGGAAATCGTCCTTGTGAATGTAGGTTGTCATCATAGATAAGAACACGGTTTAAATCTTCTACATGACTGTATACAGACTCAACAATATTTGAAACTATGGTCGTTCACAAATTGTGGTACATGTATGCTTCATTCCTTATACATGTAATTGCTTTATTAACTTGTATACAGTAAAACTTCGTTATCTTAAGGACTAATCGGGACAGGTGAAATACTCTAGATAAACATGGTGCTCAAGAAAACCAAAGAGCATTTATGAATGATACAAACGGATACTTTTTTAAATTTGCTCGAGATAGGCCGGGTGCTCGTGAAATCGATGCTCGTCATAACGAAGTTTTGCCGTATATATAAACCATAATTTTATAAAGAATTGATGTTTAAATGTTTTATACTCCACCATACCCACTGACTCCATTCAAAAAGTGTACATTATGTCTGTAAGCGGACACTATTGTGAGACATTTACACAGAAAATGGTTAGTCAATTTAAGCTTTAAACTATTTCAGATCTGAATAACTACATACACAGTCAAATAAACGTCACAGCTGATTTCCTGAAGACTAAAAATTGCAAAAATACACAACGACGATTTAACATTACTGTGCTACTGTAAACTGATCAACTTTGAAGCAGTAAATATTAATTAAAGTAATGGTAAAATTTAATAATGAAACAACAAAATGCAGCATTAATTTTAGTTATTGTCTTGGTTGAAATAAATACTACAACCTAATAATCACAATTTATCTACACCCAGTCGATTATAGAGCAATGACTTATCCTTATTGTTGTCCACAAAGTTGGGAGCAAAATCCATCAAAATTGAAAGCTTTTACATTATTGGTAATCAGTAGGAATATAGCAAAACTATAAACAAAGTTTGTAACATACATTGTACAACCAATGGTAGGGGAACAATTCCAGGTAAAAATGATTGAACCCTACCATTCATTTTAACAAGCTGAGTCATACCGTAAAATGTTCCTAAATGATTGTGCGTTACGATCCATGACATTTTGTACCATTCTCATGGTGGCATTTTGAGAAATCCAAGATGGCGTCCAAGATGGCCGCCAAAAAGTAAACATCACATTTTATCAAATTACAGCCTCTGGGACGTTGGATATGATAATTATTATGGGAATAAGTCGTTTTTACAATAGAATGTATGTTGTTCTTGTCATATAAGGTGATTTTGGTGGAACATTGGGGTGATTTAATTTTTTTCATCATATTTATCACCAAATAAAGGCAAAAAATAGGGGGTAGGGGTAAGATTTTTAACAACCGAGGAAAATTTTGACCGCATATATAGCATTTCTGTTGTTAAGTATATGCTATATAATTGGGGGAAATGAAAATGTTTACAAATATACAATATAAAAGTACTTAAATGATGACAATTTACAATCAAAGTGGGTGGGGTACGATTTTATTAAAATCTGAAAAGTGGTAATATTTTACCTTTGATACATATTTGAGACACTATAACATAAATTGTTTACGTTTTCTCACTCCTTCAGTTAGGACAGTTGATATATGTTTCATTTATGCATCTTTCAATCAATATTTCAAGCATTTTCTCAATTTTTGTCTTGATTTGGCCCAAAAAATGACAATTTTTTAGGGTAGGGGTAATTTTGTTAATAATGAAACCCTTTCAGCGATGGCATAGACTGGACTTGTTAATGATGAAAAAGAATTTTAGCATTAGTGCACTTATAACAAAATTTGTAACAATACAAGGTTTGTCAACATTGGTGTCAAGGTCATATTAGAGGTCAAATGTCAAATTCTGAAGGAATTTTTGCAATATGTATGCATGCACACAAACAGGAAAAATGTACAGGAATAAATGTCTTATGTTCATATCACTTTCTTTAACAATGTACAAGTACAGCTTATTTCTTTGATAAAAGAAAACATTTCTTAGCCATGGCAACTGGAAATATGGTTTCCAATATGGCGGCCATCATCTCCATATAGATATTATATTATTCATAATCCAGCCAAATTAGCATTAATATGAAGGTAATTGTTTGTGTTTTTATTGCCCCCCCCCCCTCTCTGTTTGTGCAAGATTATGACACTGGTTGACTTCTTACCACACTTACCAGTCGTCCTTATGGTTACGGATGACATATCCCAACAATGGTGAATCCAAATATGGCTTAAAATGGCTGTGGTCAACATTGATAAATTCCAATAATAGACAGGGAGACAACAGTTCTTTACACTTGTGAGTCTGTCGTATTACACAGACTGACAGTTAATATATTGGTGAATCCCCCATCATACAAAGGAAGATAGTTTCCTACACTGGTGAGTCCTCCATAATACATAGGAAGACAGTTCCCTACACTGGTCTGTCTCCCATAGGACATAGGGCGGTAGTTCCCTACACTGGAGAGTCCCTCATAATACACAGAATAGCAGTTCCCTACACTGATATGTCTCCAATAGGACATATGATGATAGTTCCCTACACTGGAGAGTCCCTCATAATACATAGGAAGACAGTTCCCTACACTGGTGTGTCTCCCATAGGACATAGGGTGGTAGTTCCCTACACTGGAGAGTCCCTCATAATACACAGAATAGCAGTTCCCTACACTGATGTGTCTCCCATAGGACATTATTATGATGATAGTTCCCTACACTGGAGAGTCCCTCATAATACATAGAAAGACAGTTCCCTTCACTGGTGTGTCTCCCATAGGACATAGGGTGGTAGTTCCCTACACTGGAGAGTCCCTCATAATACGCAGAATCGCAGATCCCTACACTGATGTGTCTCCCATAGGACATAGGATGTTAGTTTCCTACACTGGAGAGTCCCTCATAATACATAGAATGGCTGTTCCCAACACTGATGTGTCTCCCATCGGACATAGGATGGTAGTTCGCTACACTGGAGGGTCCCTCAAAATACATAGAATGACAGTTTCCTACACTGGAGGGTCCCTCATAACACATAGAATGACAGTTTCCTACTCTGATATGTCTCCCATAGGACATAGGATGGTAGTTCCCTACACTGGAGGGTCCCTCAAAATACATAGAATGACAGTTGACTACACTGGAGGGTCCCTCCTAAAACACAGAAAGGCTGTTCCCAACACTGATGTGTGTCTCCCATAGGACATAAGATGGTAGTTCCCTACACTGGTGATTCCCCATTGAGCTTATAATTATGGTTCCCGACAATGGAGGGCCATCCATTGTGCATATTGCAAGGTAGTTCCCTACACAGGAGAGTTCTTTATAGGGCCTAAAATTACAGTTGTGAACGCTGTGGAGACCTCCATTAAGCATAAAAGAACAGTTTTCAACGCTGTTGAGACCTCCATTAGGCCTAGAATGACAGTTCCTAACACTTAAGAGTCCTCTATAAGGGTTTGGAAGATAGTTCCATGCACTGGAATGTCCTCAATAGGGCCTATAATGACAGTTTCCAACACCAATGGGTCCAATATATTGCCCAGAAGGACAGTTTTCAACGCTGTTGAGACCTCCATTGAGCCTAGAATGAAGTTCCTTATACTGAAGAGTCCACCATAGGGCCTTGGAAGACAATTCCCAGCACTGGAGAATCCTCCATAGGGCCTAGAATGACAGTTGCCAACACTCATGGGTTCTCCATATAGACCCGAATGACAGTTTTTAACGCTGTTGAGACCTTCATTAGACCTAAGATGACAATAGCCTACACTGGCGAGTCCCCATAGGGCCTGTAATGACAAGTGCCAATACTTCCGAGTTGCCAATATGGCATACGATAACTTGTTCTGGAACTTCTGAGTCCCCCATGGAACCAAGAATGACAACTTTCAATACTAACGAGTCCCTCATAGGACCTTGGAATACTGTTTGCTACACTGGTGAGTCCCCATAATGACAGTTTTCAACATTGGCAAGTCCCTCATAAGATATACCATGACTCTTTGGAACTTTGAGTCCCCATATATGGGATTGTATGATTATTTCCAGCATGCATGAGTTTCACATAACCTAATATAAGTCTATAGTTCCAACCAATTTGAAGGTGTCTAGAATTTGAACCTTGAAATGGTCATTAATTGATATTGGTTTGAGTAACTTTAAATTAAAACTTAATTCAGTACATACTTTGTAGCATGTAATGGTTATACTGCCACAACTAATGTAATAATAACATATATTGATGATATGAACCATCAATTTAAGATTCCTTGGGTATCATTTATTTCATTCAAATGGCTTTTATCACTAAGCTGTAATTTTCTAAATAAAACATACAATGTCTACTGAAGAAATACATTCTAAACAACTTAGTTTATACCATATTGAAAGGCAGGAATGCATACTATGAAAACGCAAATATAGAAGAAATACGTATACTTAATTTTTCCCATTTTGACCTTGAAAAGTCCTTGACCTTGCATTTACTGTAGTTACTGTTGAAATTCAATATGATGACCACTAGTTTATAAACATTTTCAATCCAAGTATGTGGTCATTATATCTATTTATGAAATTATCACTTTGGCATTTACTATTTAGAGTTTATGCATTTCACCATTCGTGGCAACCATATTGGACTATTCACCTTTCCCAACGGCTGAAATTTGACGAAAGGTGATGTTTACTTTTTTGGCGGCCATCTTGGACGCCATCTTGGATTTCTCAGAATGCCACCATGAGTATGCTAAATAAAACTACCCTTGTCATAAAGTACAAACATTTAGGAACATTTTAAGGTATGACTCAGCTTGTTAAAATGAATGGTAGGGTAACTCCAAAAATAGAGGCCTAAACTGGCATTTGTTCCTCCACCACAAAAAGAATCCTGAATTATTATGATACAACGTTCGAAAAGCAGTAATAACTTTATATTTGTTTTCATGAACACATGTGATGCACCTAAGAATCATTTGAATACATCATTATATTGTACAGTTGACACCCGTTGTGTCGACACTCTGGTTTAGTCGACATACTTTTAAATCCCCGATTTTGGTCACTCTATGTTCTATATAAGAACTGATGTTTGACTCGACATGCCTATGTCGACACTCCGGTTATATCGACACGACTTTTCTGGCCGAAATGATATTTTCGCACCTTATTGTAATTGTTTGTGTCGACATCAAGTCGAAGTGATTGAAATAGAAAAGTTGTTAATTGACCGAGAAAATATTTCTGTCTCGACCCATTGTTTGTAAAAAAATTTAAAAAAATAGTTCACACTGAAATTGAATGGTGTTAAATCTAAGGTTGAAAACAACTTGATACCTGTCTCAGCGCATAAATTTAATAATTATTTAATCAACAGTTTTGTGTTTTAAATGATATCTGTTACAGCGCAAATTTGACAAATGTTTGCCGTGACACCATGCAAACAAAAATGAGTGATTAAAGTTGTCTATAAAATAATCATGAATCGTCCATTCGATCTTATTGTCATTATGACTACCAAAACTAATCGGCCACGGGACTCAATGGTATTAAAAGAAAATAAACGTCAAAATCATATACAGAAAAATACGAAGCTATATGTGAAGTTGAGATGGGGGTGAAGTCAAAACGAGAGATCGCAGCTAAGTTTGGAGCTCCACACAATACATTGTTTACGTGGATGAAAAAAAAGAATAGCATCAAAGCCAAATTTCTATCTTCTATCTATGGAATGAATAAGGTGTACAATAAACACACAAAGTAAACAATACGACTAGTTAATATTACAACACCGCTATAACAGCGAAACGAAAGTTTACTATCGAATCAAAATACACGTATATACAATGCTTATACACTTGTATATAAGGCAGGAACACTTGTCAGTATTGTTGGATCCGGATGTGTCGACCTCCGGATATGACGAGACAACTTTGACGGTCCCAAAAATGTCGACATAACGAGTGTCGACTGTAGTTAATATATCATTAACTATAGCCCTATGAAAATTAATGTTTGAATTATAATAAATTATTACGTCAATTCATTACGTTGCTGTTATAATTAAGATACAAACAATTTTTAATAAATTGTATCTATATTTGGTAATATCAACGGAGCAGTTTTAGATATACAGTGTCCACCACAAATAAGAACCCAGACGTTATTTACCCATTCACCCGTCTGTATAATACTATTTACAGAACAGAGAAGCAACAATGTTTTTGATGATTATGTATATGTTTTGTTGATCAAATGTAAAGACAATACATTGATTACTATCCTAGATGTAAAATGTTAAGTTTTTTGCCGAGCTTGAAGTGCAACTTGTTCATAAAATGGTGGGAAACGCAGCCCCTTCGGCCCCTTGGGTATTTGAATTCAGAACAATTTCTTCTTTATTTCTATCCTATTTTCTCATACCCCAACTACTCCATACTCCGTGCTCCAACTTGTACCCCATGAAGTAACGTACTCCAACCGTGATTATAAACCTTCTTGATCACGAACCCGATGGAGTGCGGATTCTTAGTAGTAAAATAGCTGTAACTTTTTTATTTATGAACAAAAACATGTTTTAAGGGAGTTTATTGTCTTAGTTAGATCATTTGCTACAAGTTGTTGTTTGTTTTAATGAAATATTCTGAAAAAAGTTGTGTTTCACTTTTTCAAGTGAATGACCAAAACTGGGGCCGGGGTTAACAAGATAAATATGTAAACTTTATGATCAAATTTAGCATAAATTTACTCTCCTAAATGATATTATTTTACTTAGCTACTGAAAAAACCTTTGTAGGCCATAGTTGGCCTGCTGGCTAGACCTACCAAAAAAGCGAAAAACATTTTTTTAGAAATTTGCATCAAACCATACACCAACTTGCGGCAAAGGGTTCAACTATGAAAAATGATCCCTATAATACAGGTTTTCGTTCAGTAATAAAGAAGTTATAGCAGTTTTTGTAACCAAGTATGACTCCGAGACACCTGTGGAGCATTCTCAGAAAATCATACTCTATGCTCCAATTGGAGCACGTTCTCCGGCTCAGAAAGTTTTATGATCAAGGTGTTTTGAGAATGTGCTCCAATTGGAGTATGTAGTATGAGTTGGAGCATGAAGTACGCTCTTCAATGTTTATGATCATGGGGCCGGACGAACAGATATTGAGTAATTAAAAAATATATAATTCTTCCATCTGTCCAAAAGTGTATACTTATGTTTGGTGGGCACTGTATATAAGAACTTCTAACACGATCCGTTTGAAAGTAAACATTTATTTTTATAAATATTTTGATGACATAAATAACAATCGTCTATTGTTTTTAAAAACCAAATGGAGACAAATAATATGCACATACATACCTTTGCGCATTAAGCCTTAATCTATGAATGTGGAAAATAATTGCTTATGTAATCTTAGCATTTATATGTTGTATTAATAGTTTCCTGATTTTTACTCAATATACGAGACATGTTTTGCTCATTATTGTGATAACCATTGTCTCTCTGAAAATCATTTTACGTTTTGTCGAAGTAGATTCAGATAAAGTACACGTTTTTGATAAACATTGTCCCCTTACAAGCGTTATAAGATAGTTTTGCAAAGGCTAAGCCTCGGATAATTTCTTGTATGTTCTTACAAAACTATCCTATAACGCTTGTAAGAGGACACTATTGATCAAAAACTAGCACTGTATCTATCACATATTGTATAAAGTTATTGAAAATAGTTATGCATGAAACGGACCAATATTCATTGCTTTTACTATACAATATTGCAAACTGTTTTACGTCTAGCAAGGAAGTATCTGGCACCATTTTTATTTCGTCGTTGGTATGACACGGCCTGGGATCGAACCCAGGACATCCTGCACTCGACGCGAACGATCAACCACTAGGCCGTGTTGAAATTATAGTACATAACATCCATATCAAAATGTTTTTAAAAACAAATAATGTGGTCGTTGTTTCGGGGCGGTCTTACTGCAGAGGTTATACTAATACATTATATTCAACAACTATCGAACATATTATGTTCATATTGACTTTGTTGTTAGTGGAGCAAATGCCAATTTTGCTATGTTGCTTTTTTAACAGACGGAGTGTATATAATTAGATCTTTGGTAAATCTGATTACCTGACTGTGTTGGTTTCTAGGCGATATATATATAATATATTATTATGTAAACCTCTCGATCAAGGACATCACATTAAATTTGATGAATTTATTTCCAATGGGGTCATGTGCTTTCTAAGCGTAGGAGAAACACCACGTGGTGTGATACAAGATATCCGGGCACGCTGTCCTAGCACTACCGAAGAGACACATTGGGTCTTTAACGTGTACCAATACACGCGAGCCTACCTATGGGTTGACAATCAGTTCATCTCTAGTTGGATTGGAAACGTTGAACACGTTTCAGAAATGACCAAGTGCCCCGGTCGAGGATCGAAACCGAAACCTCTCGGTCAGTGGTCAAGCAGGCTATCCGCTCAACCACCGTGCTATCCGATGGCGCCGTATCTGTGAGGCATTGGATTGTCTGTACGCTATAGTATTAAAATTCATTCATTATGAAACCTGTGATAATGTTACTTTAAATAGAGAGTCGTCCTTGTAAATGTTGGTTCTCATAGATAAGCACACGATCTAAATATTCTACATGTGTACAGACTCAACAATATTTGAAAATATTGTCGTTCACCAATAACAGTTTTCATTCTTAATAATTGCTTTATTAACTTGTTACGTATACATTTTGTATAATTTATAAATCAAAATTTTATAAATAATTAATGTTTAAAATTTATGTTGCATGAGGTTAATACAAATAGTAAAAGATAAAACTGGCCAAAATTACCTTTATTATACTATGCATTTTCGCCAATAGTTTCACATAACTGAATGTTGAAAACTTGTGCGCGTATAACTCAAGCACGTGTCATTATGGGAAGCGGTGACCTTGATGTAGGGCGCATGCTTCGGGATCGAGAGGTCCCGAGTTCAACCTTCCTCTGAACCACCGGTTTATTTTTCTAAGCAAGACCAAATTGCTCCACACCATCATGGTGTAAAAGTGTACCTGTGAGTGCAGTGTCTATTCCAGGGCGCAGTTCGATGTTGGCTGCCACACCCGCAAAAGAGTAATATTCTCCCAGCTAAAGTAGCCCAATGACCAGGGGAAGTTAAAATGTCAAAGGGTGCTTGAGTGGACGAACAGCTAAAAAGAGCCCTAGAAAATTGGTAACTTAACTTATTATTCATTTAGTGTTTATGGTATAACTTTCATTGTAAAACTGTTGAACATACTTGTATGAGACATACTGGCGGTTATCTTACAATACTATTTTTCGACTTTTAAACTTCTTAGTGCACTTAGACTGAAAATCGTATGTTCTAATTAAAATTCAGTTTAAAACAAAAGCATTTTTCTCAATGTGATGTTAGTGCAGGGCTATCCAGTAGGTATATAATTATAGGCATGTATGACGTGTTCGTGCCAATACCTTAACACGAAAATGACCTTTCTATCACGACAACATGAAATCCTGGCACAATTTAAGTAAATCGGTCAAACACTAGCTGACTATATGAACAAAACATGGAATGATGAGATAATTAACATGTGCTGTTTCTATAATAGGAACGTATCTACGAGTACATTATACTGATAAAGTTCAAATTCTGCTATAAAAGCGAAGTATCTTGATTCTAACAGACATTATACCTTACAACGTTTGTGGTAACAACCGAAAATGATGAAAGACTTATGTAAGTTATTATTATTCACAGTTTTCTCTTACGTTAGTTTCTTTTATTGGTAATATCGTTGGTGATCAATATTGACGATCAACTAACGTTCCCAGCGTGAGTACTGTATTATACTCACTACTATATACTATTTTATATCGTTTTCTATATCGCTTTTACTTTTATTTTTCACGCATTTATGAACTATTGTACCGGATACACTGTACGAACGATTCACATAATCCATTTTCCAGGGGTTCATTTGATCACGGACATGATTATATACATCGGATGATGCTGACTATTCAAGAATCTGGTACAAAGCAATGCAATTGAAATGCATTAAACTTTATTAATGAGAAAAGTGTTATAACGGTAAATGGAGTTCGAATATGTGTTGCCAGTTGGGCCAATTTGTCAACGTGAATTGCCTATGTTATCTGTCATGCCGGTAAAAATTATATACATGTTTAAATGTAGGGTTCAATGTAGCATATGCAATTTTTATAGTGTGTTTATATCCGTTACTGAACTATAACAAATCAGAATTTACGGTAAATAGTACGAGGTACTTTGGAACATGTGTCAGTACTTAGATGGTGTTTTGTAGATCTTGTCTACACTGTATTAACATTTGACATTCGTCTTTTTTTCAGTTTATATATCAGTGGCGTTGATTTTCACCATTCATGTTGCGGGTAAATATTTTTGATAATTCATTGTTAAACTTTTGTAACATGATATTTGTAAGAAAATACTTAATTAAAGTAAATGATATTGGTCGAAAAATTGAAAGAGTAAAAACTTGTTTGTACTGCTTATTGCTAGATATTGCTGTTGCTGAAGCATACTGCACTGAAAGCAGGTGGATATATGAATATATATGATGTTTATTACTGTATAACTATATGTATTATTTTAACATCAAGTATCAATTGTATGATCCTTCAAATAATGGACGATATTTGAGTTATACTCCCGAGTATTTATTAATGAATATGATCGGGAGATGTGTCTGGCAAGGGCAGGCATAATATCAATGAAGAAAAAGGGGGTGATATACAAGAAATCCGAGTGCGATACCCTAGCTCATTTCGAATAGTTTCCTTGTTCTTTAACGTGTCAGGTGAAGAGCCCCGATACGCACGAGACTACCTCTGTAGAAACACTAAAAAAAACATACAAAGAAACATACAAAGAAACATATAAAGAAACATACAATGAAACACACAAAGAAACACACAAAGAAACACACAAAGAAACACACAAAGAAACACACAAAGAAACACACAAAGCAACACACAAAGAAACACACAAAGAAACACACAAAGAAACACACAAAGAAACATACAAAGAAACACACAAAGAAACACACAAAGAAACACACAAAGAAACACACAAAGCAACACACAAAGAAACACACAAAGAAACACACAAAGAAACACACAAAGAAACACACAAAGAAACACACAAAGAAACATACAAAGAAACACACAAAGAAACAAGCAATTATTACGATATTTGTCAATATGACCAAACTTAGAACCGCATATACTCAGCTACATAGTCCTCAGTCATTGGTTAAATTGACACAATAATGTATGCTTATTTGTAATAATAGGTTTCGATGTATAAACGTATTTAATGTTGACCTTTCAGATGCTGTTTCGTGTTATGAATGTACTGATGTCTCGGATGAGAGTGTGTGTACAAGAAATTCAACAGATTGTGGCACTGGGCAAGTAAGTACATGCCTATGATTCAACAATTACACAACATTTATAATGCGTACCGGAAGTAGGTCGGGAAACGTAAAATTGGTATATCGATAGGTGATTTAGTTGTTATATGACAAAAGTAGATATTCAGATATCGGTTTTGAGATAAGTACACAATGGCAGTTTGTTTCGTACATAATAGCGGACAGTTAGGTAGACAATCCGAGCTTCCGGAAATTGTAATGAATAAACTTTTACATATTTAAGTGGTAAGGGGTATGCTTATTTGTAAACAGCGACGACAATCAATTACGGATCCGCCAGGTCTCTTGATCGAATACCGAGTTTCTCGAAATAATACTTCATTAATAAACATTTACAAATATAATTAGATAATAAATTCATTGTTTGATATTAAATGATGAAATACGAACACAAGTATACATTGTTATTGACAATAGTATTTAGAATGAGAAGTTGATGATAATGTATGTGTATGGTGTTTATATTCCAGGTTTGTTACAAAGCTACCCACGTGGTCAATAATGCTGAACTGACAACTCTTGGCTGCAGGAATAACGATGTAAGTTTCTGTATTAAAATTAAATAAATAGAACAATTGTGTGTTCAGATTTATGATATCTCAATAAAGAGTTTCTAACTCTATTGTGCCAAAGGTCATCTATAGTAAAATCGCAAGTTGTTGCCACAAGGTTCAGACAAAACTTCGTAATATGTAATGTGATGAAACAATGTACATGTAATGTTGATCAATCGTGCATTTAACTTTTCACAATAGGCATTGCTTCAAATAACATACGTTACAAATAGTTCTTAAAGCCCTGGATTTTCCCTTCTTTGTTTCTGGTCCAGAACTTTATAGAGGGATCAGCATGATGCCAGCATTGTGCCAGCATATGATCACTATCAGTGATTATCTGGGGTCATAAAACACTGTAACTGGTCAGTGTAAGAGACAAGAGGCCCATATAGCTACTGATAATCAGATAATGTGCTACTGAAACATGTACTTTAGAAAATTTCTGTTATATTGTGTGTATGTTTTATTTGTGTAATTAGATATATTTATTTCATTTTTATTTCCATCTGGTTTGAGTGTGTAAAAACTATTTCCCACAATATTTACTAATTAAGTTATTAAAATAGAGTTATTTTAAATAAATACACACCAAACCAGATACAAATAAAACTAACCAAATATACCACAGAGGTATACATAATATCTATTGTGATTGTATGTCTGTAAATACATGTATATAGTTTTTTTTAATAAATATAAGATAACATAATGTACATAGTTAATATATTTTTTGAACATTTTAACCCAAATCATCACAATATTTAAACTTTTTTTATATCTTATAAATAATATCAATTCACTCATTTCAAGGAATACATTATTTAGGCATGTAAATCTTGAGGCGTACTGTATACTATATATTCAGATTTTCACACATTTATAACTTTACATTAATTGTATGCATTTGTGTCTAATCACTCCTTTCAAGCAACCCAATAGATATGTCAATCTTGATGGTACAGGGTTTTTTCACACATGTATTACGATACATGAACAATGAGCTACTAAATAGGCTCCCCATCCATCTGTACTATTGTTCCGGTAATTTTATCTGAGTTTCTCCAACTTTTACTATACTGTACGCATATTTTATAACTTCCTGTCATAAAGAGAACTTTTGTTGTCTTGTTATCTAATACCAGGGCCTCTTGTAAACTAATTAACATACTGTGCAATGTTACATAATATTATGTTATAGGGTGCAATATGGTCAGATATCTTTAAAATCTGGAACCAAAATGCTGAGAAAGTAATGATCAAATTTAGTTGGGTCAGAGCCAAAATCCAGGTCTTTAATATTAGAGTGCCATGCATGTGCGTATATTGAAAAATGTAATAATAGTATCTTGCTCCGAATTGACATTATCATACCCATGGAACTAATTCATGTAAACATGCATGCCTCACGGACAGATAAGTACTCAAAATCATTATAAAGTCATTACATCAGGTTGTGCTTGGAAACATCTGGTGAAATAGTCCATTTGACCATATATCAAGTAATACAATTATAGATTAATTATAATTATAGATGATTTAATACACATACATTATTCTCCTTATTGTAGGAATGCTCGATTGGAATAGTTGGAAGGAGTCTATATAGACGTAGAAGTCACGTGTGTATGGAATGTTGTTCAACCGACTATTGTAATGCACAAATGTGTAAACACAGTAAGTCATCAATTGTTTCAACCTCTCCTACATTCGTTACTTTGCTAATTTCACGAAAGATGTTCGTGATGGTATGGTTCAAATGTATGTGCATCCGATTCGAAAAGTTCGTCTTGTTGTGTTCTGATTTTAACTAAAAGTTCAGTTTTGATACTGAAGTGTTTTTCCTCTTCTAATTCAATCGAATAATACTTAATATACATATACGTTCCTAATACATTGTATTGTTTTGGTTAAGGGCAAGTGTTAGTTTGAAGATTTTTCCCGCCGTGACGTAAAATCTGCCCCAGGCAGACATTACTAACGTTACTATTTCGTACGACAAACCTTCAATATGAACATACGATGAACATTATAGAGCACATTTCCTTGAACTTTTGAAACGCCCCTCGAATGTTCCTACTACATTGTATTGTACCGGCGGTTCTACCTTGGTGTCTATACAGTACTACTTTTACTGTTTTTGGTTGAGTAGTTACCCCACGTAAAACTGTATTCATCATAATAGGTATCCACATAGTGTTGCAAACTGTTCAAACAGCAATATATCCATATAACAACATTGATCAACATTATTTCAGCCAGCATTTGTGTTGATGATGAAGCGACTGACTGTGCAAGACTAAACAGCCTCTTCAATATTTGTAATGACATCCAACATGCAAAGACAATTTGTCCAAAGTTTTGTAACCTGTGTAATGTAGGTAAGGAAAGTTTGTACTCACCAGATGGGCTTCATTTATATAATCTGATTTAAAAGAATCATTGTTTATTTTATTGGCGAATTTATATTGTTAGTGAGTTTTTAGCATACATTGAACATCACAGAAGTTATACCTTGTTACTTAGTAAATCCCCTTCTTACTAATATATTAAAACAATTAGTATAAAAGCTATTAGTAAGGTGTTTAAATATGTCATTATAAGAATGTTTTCATTTAATAAGGAACACACACTAGCCATAACATTGCGAATATAACAATGTTAAAAGTTAAATAAATGTATAGAATAAATCTAAATGGTGAATATACAACTATAGACATTTTGACTTAATCTACAGGTACAAAAAAGAGTAAAAAACAACCACAAGTATATTATCAACTTACTTTGTTTCGACAGAAGGTCACAGTTGTTACCAGAAACCAGCTCAGTTGGTAAACATGCAGTTGAGTCGGTTTCGAGATCAACTTTTACCCGTGTCACAAAACTATAAAGATGCGAGGGTAGTTCTCATTCCCAGTTTGTGCGTCGAACATAACTCGTGAAAAACGGCCAAAGAATAAAATCTTGATGGCTGTTTTAACTATTTTTTTTACATATATTTACTTGTAAATTTAGTCAATATGTCATGAGGTATGTCCAATCTGAACACGCTGAGGCCATTATCGTTTATATTAAATAGAACATTCCAATTTATTCAACTTATTCCATGAAACCTAATTATTTGTCTCCTAAGTGGTAAGTGCGCTTGTTGTCTAATCTGGCGACATGGAATCAGATCGGATTGAGACTCTAATATATGTGCCTAGCATTTTTCATCAGAATGCTGACTGGTAAAAAAAGACCATGATGGACTTGGCACAAAAATAAACTATGGTAAACTAACTTACACACATTTAATAACCTTTATTGTTATTTAAGTTGACGGTGAATGGAGTACGTGGACAGGATGGTCACATTGTGATGTGTCCTGTAACAATGGTACGGAAACGCGTACTAGATCATGTACGAACCCACAACCAGCACATGGTGGACTTAACTGTATTGGAGACAGGCAAGAGATGCGATCTTGTTACAAGGCAACTGTATGTCCTGGTAAGATCTTCAGTTTGCAGAATTTCACTTTAACTCATACTCATTACGGGATTGTTATTATTTCGAAATTGAATTCTCAAAATGTGAAACCACATTTCCTTAGCATATTATACAAATGTCAGTCACTCTTCTATATGTTATCTTGCAATCCTACGAAACATTTATTTCATCAAAAGAAAAGATTTTACATGTACTTGCTACTGATATATTCTAATATTTAGAATTCGTCAACCTATCAGAAGCAATACTTTCCTTATCATAGTCTCTGCATTTAAATTTTTTCAGGATATTTTTTTATTTATGAACGCGGAGCCCGGTGTTTTAAAACTGTCTGGTTTCGATTATTCCGAGTATTTGTTATTCTATTGTTATACTTACTTTCAAACCACTAATACAATTGCGCAAACTGTACAGTTGTATCCATCAATACCTATTTTTGAGTGTTATACAAAGGTTAACATTTTGCCATTAAAACGAAGAACCATAGAAATACATGCACCCATTGAACGCTTTTAACGCATTGATTGGCGCATTAAAGATATTTTAAGATACAGTTGTCCCGATTTGCCTTTTTACGTGCAAGGAAGATATCGATATAAGTGTGGTAACAGGGAGAAATAGTATTTGACTTTTTGCGCATTGTGTATTGTAGTCAATGGAGGTTGGGCTACATGGACTAATTGGGGTGCGTGTTCAGTGTCATGCGAAACTGGGATACAGAGTAGGCAGAGGGTATGCACAAATCCGAAACCGGCGTATAGCGGCGACAACTGCATCGGGCCCAATGTTGAGTCAAGGCTATGCGCTCAAGTTCCGTGTGCAGGTACGTTTATATTCCTCTCATACGTATATATAATAAATATAGGCGTATACATTTTTGTAAAGTTGAAGTGATCTAATGTTAATTCACGATAATGATAATTCACGATAACGATAATTCACGATAATAATAATTCACGAGTCTCACAGTCGTATCTTCTGATTAAATGTACTGGTTTGTGATGGCTAGCAGTATCCGATATTTGATATTCTTTCGTATTTAGCGTAGCTCTAAAATTACGATATTGGGTATAATTAAAGAACTACACCAAAGCAACTAGTGTGTGTCAAAATTTACAATTCGAGGAAATAAAAAGAAAGTATCAAGAAATACTTTTTTCCCATGGGGGTCATCTGTTTGCGAAATATACGCATGCGCAATGAAACAAACACGTTCATCTATGAATAGCCACGGGTTTGCTAGAGTCTTTTACAAATATATGTCTAGCTCGACAATAGGTATGAGCGGTATCGGCTATCCGTACGAGACTCAGTGAAAGATAAATATTGACAAAAACGTCACCATTGACGTCATTTTAATTGACGTCAGAGATTTTTACAAATTGGAAAATGCACCGATTAATATGCCTTAATTTCGATTATGTGAGTATTTAAAAGGTGAGAGACAATTCTAAGAATTGATGTCTACAGCCATCGGGAGATGATTCCCTTTGTGTTCAGATGGTCAAAACGGAGACACTATGGTATTTAATATTAATCCATGTGTGACGTCACAAACGTCATATTGATATCAACCGTTAGCTCAGGATTACGAAAATGAAAGTTATTAAGTTTAAAACCGTCTGGCTTTCGAAAATTACGAAAAAAAAACATGCAGTTAATGTCGAAAACTACTCGCCAACCAGTAATGGTATTTTTCAAACCAACACCTGGAAGTATTGATGCTCATGTCGTGTCGTGTATTGTACCATACATAGTGCGAATAAATATTCTTTACAGATGGTGGTTGGTTCACGTGGTCCTCATGGAGCCAATGTAGCAGGACAGCAGGTGTAGGAATACGTTCACAGTCCAGACAATGTAACAACCCTGTACCATCACCACATGGACGTGATTGTATCGGTGAATCAACTCGTGTAGATACTTGTGACCAAAGTAAGTATAACTTGGCTATATTGACCTGAGCCTGACCTTTATGCAAGAATATATTACAAGGATCTTGCTTTGAATATATCAATTTTCGCAAGCAAATCGTGCGATATCGGTATATCCATTATGTGCTTGTATTATATCTCGAGAGTCTTCGTGATACTCTCCGATTATGAAAACATACAATCGGTGTTATGAACGTAGGCAATATATCAACTGCTAAATTATGCTAATCAAAAGAACAGACTCGTGTCAAATTGGTCAAGCTATATATTGTGGCGATTGGTATATTTCCTTTAGTATAAAACAAGGTGTGAAATAAAATATAAATCAAAGGGGCATGCCGAAGAGTCGTTTATCTGTGAATTTTAGATATACTGAAACACCAACTATCCAGCTCACTGGTCATGTTTGTTGACAATATCATGACAAAATGTTTAAATATCTATTTTGTAAGGGTATCACCAAATAACTGTTGATGTACAATGGCTGTCCTTGCAAATCGTGCCCTACATTTCTCGGTACCATGCTTTGAAAGTATAATCCTGTAATCAATGCAAACATAATGTTTCATAGCTGCAAAAATCACCTTCCCAGATAAAGACAGATAATTTGGTTGAAATTACATTGCACCTACTCCAGCGAATGAGGGATAACGAGGATGCAAAAAAGCAAAGCAATATACATTTCAATATACTCTGAAAACGTAAAAGGTTAAAAAAACATCGACTTATGTTCGGTGTGGCAATTGATATAGCTAACGTGTAGTTGTCAAATATAGTTATCAAATTATTATTTTACGGGACCTTTATCTCAGCAACATAATATTTCTGAATTTTAAATTAAATAACACGAACATCTCCCTATGTCCCTTATCATATCCGAAACATGTCCCAAACTAATCTTGTCACTTGTCATTATTTCAGAATATTCTGATTGCTCAGATATTAAAGCTCATGAAATACATGTACCTGATGGTGTTTATGACGTTGTTTTATGGAAATCGAAAAGGGCTATACAAGTGTACTGTGATATGACCACTGAAGGCGGTGGATGGACGGTGTGTTGATATATTATACCTCACTTTTTCTTATTACTCCGTGAAGCCTATACTTTGCACATCAAAAACGGTTTGGTCGTTTTATTACGTGATCGACGTAAAATGTCAATTCATGTGATCGAATTGACATCTTGAATGTCATACAAGGGCACGAAAATACAACTATGTTGGCTATTTGGCTTTTAAAAGATACACTTTTTTGTAAAACTAAAAGGTGACAAATACATATTGAAGAATGAATAAAAGTACATTCAACTTTATTTTTTAAAATATCACAAGCATAGCAACTTATAACATTGTTCGGTATAATGAAATAATTATCCCCATAGTTTATTCAATTTCACACATGCGGGAATAGCATTTTCATATAAAGTGCGTATTGCAATATGTAGTTGTTAAGTTATTGTAATTTGTACTGGGGCATTGAAAGAGTCAGTCTCCAGAATAAGCAAATTGTTGAGAAAACTATTCGTTTCCAGTTTTACCTATTATATGTAATCTTAAATAAGTGTGACCATGAGTATGTTAATTATGCGAAATTCAAATGAATTATGCTTCTATCTACAGGAGCTTTTGAAGATATATTTAAAGAAAAAATTTGTTTCAAAAGATGTCATTTCTTGACAAAAATATTTCACTAAAGTTATTGATAAAATGTGAATACAAATAAATATTTTTATTTCACTAATATGATTGAACAACTTATATCATCAGGTAGCATTAAATTAATTTGGATACCATTTTACTATTGTACTGATCTCTTGCAGGTATTCCAAAATCGATATGACGGTTCTGTTGACTTCTATCGTAATTTTACCCAGTATGAGAATGGATTTGGAGACCTGAACACCGAATTCTGGTTAGGTAAGTATCAAATCCGTCCCAAAGGACAATCAAGTTCACTGCATGAATTGTGTACCTTATATTTCCTTTCACTTGCTTCATTCTGTACTGGTACCGAGTTTTCTGTTTTCTCATCAACCCTGACGTACATTGAAGTGTATCGATATTTTTAAACAAAAATGTTACATCAGGAGTGTATACAAACGTTTTGGTACAATAACTAACATCCAGTACAGTCGTTTAGAATTCGACTTCGTTTTTTGGACAAGTTACATTCCTATATGGGTCAGATGATCGACCCATCATGTCGATGACTGCATTGAAAGACAGTAAAAGAGATTATAGGTTCGGGTGTAGAAAAGTTAAACATAATTATATCATCAAAGGTTTACAACAACGAACATTGTATAAAAGTGATATACTATTAAGAAATTACAATATGAAACAAGAGCCATGATCACATTGGTCATTCCCGCCGACTGAACTTGCTTGTGTATGGGAACATTTGTTTTCAATGGTAAACAAGATACGCTCCGGACAAAATTTGATTCTGTAAATACTAAAGGGGACATATTTTGAAATAGAAAACAGACAGACTTATGGTTTTTGGTCAATGGCCCTTTTCCAAGTTGCCATCTATTTATATATCAAGTTTCAAGTCAGGATGTTGAATAGTTTTGAAGATACGCTCCGGACAAAATTTTATTATATAACTACTAAAGGGGAGATCATTTAATATTTAAGAGAGACAGAGTTATAGTTCTTGGTAACTGAACTTCTCCAAGTTGCCATCTATTAATATATCAATTTTCAAGTCAATATCAAGAGTTTTCCAGATATGCTTCGGACAAAATGTTATTATAAAAATACTAAATGGGGAGATAATTTTAGACTGACAGACTTATGGTTCTTCTCCAAGTTGCAATCTATTTATTTTCAAAGTTTCAAGTCAATATCTTAAACAGTTTTCAAGATATGATCCGGACAAAATTTGTGACGGACAGACGGACGGACGGATAAAGACTATAACCATATCCATGTCGATTTTGTTTTCGGCGGGGATAAAAATATGTTGATCCGACTTGATTTATAGCGTGAACTTGTGACCCTGAATGAATCAATTCAGTTTAATTGTGCCTGCATTATTTCCAACCAGTCGGTGGTCCAAATATTGTCCACTATTGTCCACTAAAGTTTTGTCATAGTATAAGCCGAATACACAGTGTATACTTAAAAGTAGTTCATATCATTAAGGGCCCTATGTGCTTTTCGTCGGGCCATATACACTACTTCGGCTGCCTAGCCAGTCCGTATAGCACATGCTGTCATGTGAGTTCCTTATTGTGTCTTGATTGCGTCTTTAATACCTGGAATGTTGATATTATTTTTTGATATTCAAATCAAACACATACATGCCGTGTGTTACAGTTTGGTTTATTAATGTATTTACATCTCGTCAACACAATACAGATAATACATACACATGACATGTTACATTTCAACTCTTTTAACTATTCGTTGTCGTTTTTCAACAGGACTTGACTATATACAAGAGATGACCACACAGTATACCAACGACTTACAAGTAGATTTGATGTCGGCCAACCTGACCACGGCGTATGAAACGTTGACTAACTTTTCGATCTCGTTACCGAGCTATGTTCTCCATTTAGGTAGCACCATCTCTTCAAATAACAGTAAGTAGAAATAAGTCTTTAATTATATACATAATTATATACGTATATGCATACAACAAAAATAATTCAATTGGTAAACGGTGCTTGATACATTATACAGATAATAGTCTAGTCTAGATACATATTATTTTGGCATTTTCAAAATCATTCCCAAACTATCTTATGTTTATGATACATATTGCTGGCTTAGAATGACAATGTTGTCAATACTTCATCAATATTGTGAGAAAACAAGAAACTACTCCATGTATCTAAACATTACCCTTCACTTTAAAAGCTTTTTCGACTTCAATTTGTTTAACATGACAAGTTCCGAATTTCATGAAAATAGACTCATAATAAGTGCCTTGTGTTGAAGATTTCATTTTACTAATCAGTAGTATACCGTGGTACTTACGCCCTTCTCATTTTAGCCAGAGATATAATGTATAAACTTATCACGTCTATAACATAAAGTGCCAGTATTTCAATATTGTTAACAAACAGAAATACATAGTTTGAAATATCCATGAGCATCACATTGTCGTAATCACATAAAAGCTTGCATTCTAGCATTTATTTGTACTGCATAGAATTATACTGCAAGACATCTATTTGTTCTGTTTACATGACGTTACGCACGAAGTTGCGAGAAATGTCGACATACGTGAGTAGCACACGCATGAAATGTAGTAGTGCGCTTATTATTGAGAATACTTAAATAAATAAGATATCAAACTATTCAGAAATGAAAATGTAATATGATTTCCCCGCGCAATAAACAAAACATAGTACATCTTTTTTATTCTTCCATTAAATTTGACCATTATACTGACATGAAATGGTGTTATACGTATATGAAGGCAGAAATGACAAGACAATACATTTGTTTGATGATTCATAAAATGTTCCAAATGATAGATTCATAAGTAAAATGGTCGACTGGATGTGAAAGAAGTTGTTTCAGAAAGAAATAATGGCAAGAAAATATGATATTTAATGCATTTAATGAAATCTCATTTGATAACGATTACGTTAGTATCATCTGCCTAAAAATATATAATATAAGTATCGCGAAATATTTGTTTGAAAAAGTCACGGCGACATTTTTAAATAATTTTCATCGATATCGATAAAGTTGTGCATTTTCAAAGCAAAAATACAATTCCGTTGTGTGTATGAAAACGGTATCGCGGATATGTACGACTCATTTTCTTTTGCAGTAATGTGTGTTGTAATACATGCAAAACTATAAAAGTTATAGTTATAGAGCTAGGTCTAGTTACGGCGCAAAACTGACAAAACGTGAGAGTTGACGTTATAATTTGCAAATAAGCGTTGCCCATCATTTTATATTTAATTGTTTGCTTTGTTTCGATTGAATTACACCCGACATCGTACTTTAATCATTTTTAGAGGGAATGTATTTGGTATATTATTGGTTACGGAATAAATATGAAAAATTCACAATTTTTCTTCGCATAATTATTGGATGGTGCCCGTGATGAGTTCGTAGCAATATAACCCAATAAAAATAGTAAATGCAATCACTAAAAATATTTTAAAGGGCTATCAAATGCAGACCAAATGAAAGACTACCGTGGAAGGTATGTGGGGTAATCGTTTTCCTCGGTGTCCGCATGTGATTGAAGGATTATACTTTAATAGAACTAATCATGCCAATTGAAGACTCATAAAGTATAAAACAGTTCTGTTTCTTGTGATGAATATGGTTTAAATTGTGTCATTACATGAATGTCAAACCAGGATTTAATCAAGTTGCATCTCGACAGCAAACAAACAAATGTTGCGTTATGTAAACAAAATATACAATTTTAAACAGATAAAAAGCATGTGTAAAAGTAAAATTATTGCATCTGTTTACATCATTATTGGTATTTTCTTTCATTTAAATGACAATCCAAATAGACGATATATTCGCAAATTTGTCTGCGTAAAGTTAAAAGTATTACATCCATGAACAACCGAATATTCATCATTTAATGATAATGTTTATTATCTACACATCTAATCAATACTCTTGATAACAGCTAAAACTACAACACGTAGCAATATGTGTGGCATATATTTTGAAATAAAATAACGTCAACATCATGTTACAGAAAGGTATCGCAACATCGTGCGTAACGTCAATTGTTTTGTACTGCATGTAATGAATTCGTACTGCATGCAATGTATTTGTACTGCATAGATTGTATGCGTACTGCACGCCATGTATTTGTACTTCATGTAATGTATTTGTACTTCATGCAATGTATTTGTACTTCATGCAATGTATTTGTACTTCATGTAATGTATTTGTACTTCATGCAATGTATTTGTACTTCATGCAATGTATTTGTACTTCATGCAATGTATGCGTACTGCATGTCATGTATTTGTACTTCATGCAATGTATTTGTACTTCATGCAATGTATTTGTACTTCATGCAATGTATGCGTACTGCATGTCATGTATTTGTACTTCATACAATGTATTTGTACTTCATGCAATGAATTTGTACTTCATGTAATGCATTTGTACTTCATGCAATGTATTTGTACTGCATGTAATGTATTTGTACTTCATGCAATGTATTTGTACTTCATGCAATGTATGCGTACTGCATGTAATGTATTTGTACTGCATGTAATGTATTTGTACTGTATGTAATGTATATATACTGCATGACATCTTTTTGTTCTGTATACGATATATTTGTTCTGCATGCAATGTATTTGTACTTCATGCAATGTATTTGTACTTCATGCGATGTATTTGTACTTCATGCAATGTATTTGTACTTCATGCAATGTATGCGTACTGCATGTCATGTATTTGTACTTCATGCAATGTATTTGTACTGCATGCAATGTATTTGTACTTCATGCAATGTATTTGTACTGCATGCAATGTATTTGTACTTCATGCAATGTATTTATACTGCATGCAATGTATTTATACTGCATGTAATGTATTTGTACTGCATGTAATGTATTTGTACTCATATAATGTATTTGTACTTCATGCCATATATTTATCATTGTATATACAACATCTGCTAAATACGATGTTAGATATTGGCTAAAAATATGTTAAAGGATACAGATGTACTTGTACATATTGTGAAAGCGTTATTGCGACATTATTTTTTCCGTTCTATAACAGTTACTCTTTATGTAACATATGTAACAAATGTATTTATGGAATTATGTTTCCTATTGATTCACCACAATGTTATTTTTATTCTTTCATTCAGTTGGCAGCTCCCATAGATTCGGCCCTGACGCCAATGGCCATGGTTTCAGCACATACGATCACGATGTTGATTCATACGCCTATAATTGTGCCTCATCGTACCATGGTGCATGGTGGTACAATAGTTGTTATCAGGCAAATCTGAACGGTCAATACTTCACACCGGGTACCTACGATTATAAAGGGATGATCTACAACAGTTTCATCTACAACAGATCACTGAAACAATCTAGAATGGCGTTCCGTCGTACCTAAATGTAGTTATAGCTATCACATTATTCAAGGTGAACTAAACATGTCATCAATCCATTTATTATATATAAACTGTTGTATAAACCGTAGTAGTAATACCTTGTTCATGTTGTATAAATATGTATATCATGTATTGTAACAGTAAGTGACAAAGTTTTTTTGGAGCTAGTTAACAAACTCTTCAATGTGAAATTACAACAAACACATCATTAATCCTATTGTAAAAATAAATGTATGTACAGTGTAAATCATGTATTATAATATATCACATGAACTTCCTTGTATCCGGGTTAGTATAAAAATTCGTTTAAGTAGCAAAGTCATCATTTTTAATATAAGCGACTTAATGTATATTAGCGACTTAATATACATTAGCGACTTAATGTATATTAGCGACTTAATGTATATATGTATGTGAAGTTATATAGAACATTCATGCTCTTTTAATAGAAAGATGCGTACTTTGCAGTAATAGTGTCATATGATATAACGAATCTAACAATCTATGTCAATTGATATATTTATATAAAACTCGTTCTGGAAATTTTATTATGAGTAAATGCTCATTTTAAATTGTATTTCTATTGTATATGCAGCAATCATAAATGAATATAGAACTTTAAATTATACCATTATCTTACCCTACACTGTTATAAAACCATACGAAAGCATGTCTGTTACATGAAACAAACATACGCATAGTTACGTATTCTTTTATTATCATCAGTAATAATACTATATAAGTATATATGTTATGAATAGTTTGAAATTAAAAATGTCTTCTTGCTCTCACTAGATTTTCTGTAGTTTATTTTATATATTGCCCAAACTAGTTTCGCCTTATTTGCTCATCAGTGTGGCTAAAATATATGATATAAATAGACAGAGACATACATAAGTCCTAGCATGGTACGAATACATTATATCTACATGGCTAGTAAATGTTGGATCGTCCCATGACAGGATAATGTGAAACTATGTTGTTGTTGTTTTTATGACCCTATCTTTCATGAGGGGGCACATTACTTTGCTAATGTTTGTCGGTAGATCATCCATCGGCAGACCTAATGGTTGCCTTTAAATAACTCAAGAAAGCTTTGCCATAGGATCTTCAAACTTTACATTGGTGGTTGATCAACAACTGAAGATTTTGATACTTTATTTTTTCGTGAGTACATCGCCGAGGAAAGATGCTGAGTGGGACCTAGGCTTTATACATGTATGATTGGTTTATGTCTTGTTGTACATACTATACCACATACTTGTTACATGATAGAAAGCACATGTTTTATCCAAGAGTCTTGTCAACAGGATCGTGTGGAAAGTAATATCAGTAGCTTGTTCAATCAATCCGAGGACAGAATCCTATTACTGAAATAATAGTCGTAACATAATCATAAATAGAACACTACCTCACCGTCGCCTGAACTTTGATACAAGACTGACATACAACAAACAATAATACACAAACAACAAACACTCGGATATCATGTTACGTTTCTCCCTTATAGTGTCAAGGTACCATACAGTAAACGTGGCAACCCCCACCTCCCCTCAGGTTGAACTTAGCAACCAGACAGATGGATAATAAAATAAAATATCGTGTCAAACGTCCCTCATAATTTCAAGGAACCATACATTAGAAACACTCACCTCGTCCCCAGTGGAACTATGCAACCAGACAGAAGGGCATCAATATAAGTTTCACAGAAACATAAAGTACACCAGAAAACACCCACCTCGCCCCAGTGCACTATGCAACCAGACAGATGGATAATACAATAAGATATCGTGTCACGCGTTTCCCTCAAATTTTGAAGGAACCATATACCTCGTCCCAGTGGAACTATGCAACCAGACAGATGGGCATCAATATAAGTTTCACAGAAACATTAAATACAAGAGAAAACGCCCACCTCACCCTCTGGTTGAACTGCTATACAAACCAGTAACAGAAACAACGCTCGCAGTTTCATCTTGTTACTCTCTTATAACTCAAATGAAAATCAAGTAAAAATGAGTAACATTGTTGTCGCTAATGGTGCAGCAAATATTGACATACTATTCAATAATTTCCCAGACACTCATCGGTTTAATAAACGTGCATGAAAAAAATTTATGCGGACTAACCTCTCTTGTGGTAAATATATAAGAGAGGGAGAGTCCGATATATTTTGTTTTATGCATATTTATTAAATCGAAGAAACCGTGTACCTGTGAATAAGTTCACCGGTATGCTGACATGATAGAAGTGATGTTGTCTATTGTTGATAGACTAACAGTGTGATATTCTTCCCTAGGTGTATGTAGGCTACTTGAGTAATACAAATGTCGTCTCCCTACAGCTATAATAGTTTGACATAAACGTATAACTTTTATTCATCCAATTCTGAATAGCATAAGACATAAGTATATATCTTTATTTATGTACAACAATACAATATAAATTAAAAACTCAACAAATTTAAGCTATATTGGATCAATAATATTTGATATGTAAACATTAAGTCACAATGGTCATCATAATTCAGTCATATGATGAGTATCCAGTCGCATTGTGATTACCAGGTATACATGTACACATCAGTAACTATGAACTACCTATACAATGCTGTGCGTTAAACAGGTCATACCTGTACCATTTTAATGACTAATGGGAACTAGGTCATCATAGGCATGTGCCTCAATTAGTTATTTTTCATAGTCACCGCAGGTCCATCAGTGTATCTTAAAAGAGGAATTAAGGTAGAAAACTCATCCACAACGGAACTGGAAACAGTTGGTATTATTTCCCTTAGCCGTACCATTACGTTCTTCTAATATACACTCATGGATTCGCGGTGACTATGATTTTTTTACGCACACTAGAAATCAAAAGCCTACGAACTAGGTCGGTTCTTGTTTTCGTCTTTTGTAGTCACTTGGGATCGACGATTGATTGTAAAACTAGCTCAACCTGCTCTTAAACAGCGGGGACTTGGTTTTTTTAACCACTTTATATACTGTCCCTATCGGTAAACGTTTAAGAAAGTTTGGAATACACGTACATTATCACAGTGTATATACGAGTCGGCTGTCGGTTATCGCAATAAGGCATATATGTTGAATATTTTGTATCACAATAAGCCATTTAGTGATCAGAAGGCACATGAACTTTCAACCACACCAGTCGATACAAATTGAATTGTACAGTATCACAATAAGCCATACAGTGACTGTATGACACATGTATTTCAATCACACTAGTCCAAGCAAATTGTACAATATCACAATAAGCCATACAGTGAGTGTGAGTCATATCTGTTTTCAATCACAATAACTCTTAATAAGCCATACAGTGATCGGAGCACATTTACTTTCAATCAAACCAGTCCAAGCAAATTGAATTGTACAGTATCACAATTAGTCATACAGTGATCGTGATTCATGTCTGTTTACAATCACAATAACCCATACAAATTGAATTGTACAGTATCACAATAAGACATACAGTGATCGGAAGACACATTTACTTTCAATTACACCAGCCCACACAAATGGAATTGAATAATATCACAATTAGTCATACAGTGATTGGAAGATACATGTGCTTTCAATCGCAATAACAATTAAGACGGAATTAATAGTATAACAATGAGTCACTGAGTGGTTGTAAGTTACATGTGATTTAGTTCACAATAGTTCACACTTATTTGTATAGTGTCACAGTCTGTTATACAGTGATCGGAAGTTACGCATTTTTCAATCGCAATTACTCGTACAAATTGAATTGTATGGTACCACAATCAGTCATACTGTGATCGTAAGTCACACGTGTTTTCAATTGCAATAACTGATACAAATTGAATTGTATAGTATCACAATCAGTCATACAGTGATTGGGTTTATACGTAGTCAATATATGATCCCATATACGTGCAATTTCTCATGAGTTAGGTGACTTTCACTGAAAATATAGAACAAAACAAACCAACAGGTCAAAATGAAAGTCTGCCGTTTTACACACATACTTACAGATAAGATTGTGAAACACAACAACTTAGTTGAATTTATAGTACATCACACCCATAACAAAACGTTTTTAAAGACTAATACTGGTAGTATGGTCGTTATACCGAGGCGGTCTTACTGCAGAAGTTAAACTAATGTTTTAAACTAAAACAAAGCAATCAAACACATGACGTACATATCTACATGGTGTAAGCGCAACAAATGACGATATATGTTTCTTTATTAAGGTACGGTGTATGTATATTTTGAACTTTGGTAAATCTGACGATCTGTCTGAAACTAGTGTCGGTGGCTACGCGGTATATACGGGTGTATATAATTATTTAAATCTCTCGGTCAATGATATCCCATAACATCGGAAGCACTTATTTCCAATGGTTCATGTGCATTGCTGAAAAAAAGTAGATGAGACAGTGGTATAATACAAGGTATATGCGTATATAATATAATTATTTAAACCTCTCGGTCAAGGGTAACCCATAAAACAGCAAACACTTATTTCCAATTGGGACCCGTGCTTTGCTGAAAGAACTGTAAGTATAAGAGACATTGGTTTGGTACAAGGTATCCGGGCGCGCTGTCTTTGCATCTTCAAAAAGGACACGTGTCCGGTGTATAGCACTGATACCCGTTCGAGACTATCTATGGATTGACAACCAGTTTATCTCAAGTTGGGTGGAAACACCGAAAAATGTTTAAAAAATGATCAAGTGCCCCGGCCGAGGATCGATCCCAGGACCTTTCGATCAGTAGTCAAGCAGGCTATCTGCTCGGCCATCGTATCACCCGATAGTACCGTATCTATGAGGCTTTGGATTGTACCAAATGTATATGCGCTACTAGGAATAGTATAAAAATTAGTTCATTAAGAACCATGTTGATAAGGTTACTTTTAATTGGAAGTCGTCCTTGTGAATGTAGGTTGTCATCATAGATAAGAACACGGTTTAAATCTTCTACATGTATACAGACTCAACAATATTTGAAACTATGGTCGTCCACAAATTGTGGTACATGTATGTTTCATTCCTTAAACATGTAATTGCTTTATTAACTTGTATACAGTAAAACTTCGTTATCTTAAGGACTAATCTGGACAGGTGAAATACTTGAGATAAACATGGTGCTCAAGAAAACCAAAGAGCATGTATTAATGATAAAAACGGATCTTTTTTAAAATTTGCTCGAGATAGACTGGGTGCTCGTAAATCGATGCTCGTCATAACGAAGTTTTGCTGTATATATAAACCATAATTTTATAAACAATTGATGTTTAATTTTTTTATACTCCGACATACCCACTGACTCCATTCAAAAAGTGTACATGATTTCTGTAAGAGGACACTATTGTGAGACATTTACACAGAAAATGATTAGTCAATTTAAGCTTTAAACTATTTCAGATCTGAATAACTACATACACAGTCAAATGAACGTCACAGCTGATTGTCTGAAACTAAAAATTGCAAAAATACACAACGACGATTTAACATTACTGTGCTACTGTTAACTGATTAAATTTGAAGCATTGAATATTAATTAGAGTAATGGTAAAATTAATAATAAAACAAAAAATGCAGCATTAATTTTAATTATTGTCTTGGTTGAAATAAATACTACAACCTAATAATCACAATTTATCTAAACCCAGTCGATTATAGAGCAATGACCTTATTGTTGTCCACAACGTTGGGAGCAAAATCCATAAAAATTGAAAGCTATTACATTATTGGTAATCAGTAGGAATATAGCAAAACTATAAACAAAGTTTGTAACGTACATTGTACAACCAAAAATAATCCTGAATTATAATGATACAACGTTCGAAAAGCAGTAATAACTTTATATTTGTTTTCATGAACACATGTGATGCACCTAAGAATCATTTGAATACATCATTATATTGTAGTTAATATATCATTAACTATAGCCCTATGAAAATGATTGTTTGAATTATAATAAAATATTACGTCAATTCATTACGTTGCTGTTATAATTAAGATACAAACAAATTTTAATACATTGTATCTATATTTGGTAATATCAACGGAGCAGTTTTAGATATACAGTGCCCACCACAAATAAGAACCCAGACGTTATTTACCCATTCACCCGTCTGTATAATACGTTTTACAGAACAGAGAAGCAACAATGTTTTTGATGATAAGTTATATGTTTTGTTGATCAAATGTAAAGACAATACATTGATTGCTATCCTAGATGTAAAACGTTAAGTTTTTTACCGAGCTTGAAGGGCAACTTGTTCATAAAAAGGCGGGAAACGCAGCCCCTTTGACCCCTTGGGTATTTGAATTCAGAACAATTTCTTCTTTATTTCTATCCTATTTTCTCTATCTCATACACCAACTACTCCATACTCCGTGCTCCAACTTGTACTCCAAGGAGTAACGTACTCCAACCGTGATTATAAACCTTCTTGATCACGTACCCGATGGAGTACGGATTATAAGTCGTAAAATAGCCATAACCTTTTTATTTATGAACAACAAAAACATGTTTTAAGGGAGTTTATTTTCTTAGTTAGATCATTTGCTACAAGTTGTTTTTTGTTTTAATGAAAAATTCTGAAAAAGTTGTGTTTCACTTTTTCAGGTTAATGACCAAAACTGGGGCCGGGGCTAACAAGATCAATATGTAAACTTTATGATCAAATTTAGCATAAATTTACTCTCCCAAATGATATTATTTTACTTAGCTACGGAAAAAAACCTTGGTAGTCCATAGTCGGCCTGCTGGCTAGACCTTCCAAAAAAGAAATTTAGAAATTTCCATCAAACCATACACCAACTTGCGGCAAAGCGTTCAACTATGGACGAACAGATATTGAGTAATTAAAAAATATATAATTCTTCCATCTGTCAAAAAGTGTATACTTATGTTTGTGGGCACTGTATATAAGAACTTGTAACACGATCCGTTTGAAAGTAAACATTAATTTTATAAATATTTTGATGACATAAATAACAATCGTCTATTGTTTTTAAAAACCAAATGGAGACAAATAATATGCACATATATACCTTTGCGCATTAAGCCTTAATCTATGAATGTGGAAAATGATTGCTTATGTAATCTTAGCATTTATATGTTGTATTAATAGTTTCCTGTTTTTTACTCAATATACGAGACATGTTTTGCTCATGATTGTGATAACCATTGTCTCTCTGGAAATCATTTTACTTTTTGTCGAAGTAGAATCAGATAAAGTACACATTTTTGATAAACATTGTCCTCTTACAAGCGTTATAAGATAGTTTTGCAAAGGCTAAGCCTCGGATAATTTCTTGTATGTTCTTACAAAACTATCCTATAACGCTTGTAAGAGGACACTATTGATAAAAAACTAGCACTGTATCTATTACATATTGTATAAAGTTATTAAAAATAGTTATGCATGAAACGGACCAATATTATTATTGCTTTTACTATACAATATTGCAAACTGTTTTACGTCTAGCAAGGAAATATCTGGCACCATTTTTTTTCGTCGTTGGTATGACACGGCCTGGAATCGAACCCAGGACCTCCTGTACTCGACGCGAACGACCAACTACAAGGCCGTGTTGAAATTATAGTACATAACATCCATATCAAAATGTTTTTAAAAACAAATAATGTGGTCGTTGTTTCGAGGCGGTCTTACTGCAGAGGTTATACTAGTGGATTTTATTCAACAACTATCGAACATATTATGTTCATATTGACTTTGTTGTTAGTGGAGCAAATGCCAATTTTGCTATGTTGCTTTTTTAACAGACGGAGTGTATATAATTGGATCTTTGGTAAATCTGATTATCTGACTGTCTTGGTGTCTAGGTGATATATATTTTTAATACACTTGTTACTATATATAGTAACAAAAATGAGCCATTTCAGGCTAAAAATGACCATCACGTGATTGATTATCGCCTATCGGCCCGGTCCGCAATCTCATAATCGTAATCGGCCCGTTGAACGGACGCACGTTACGTTATCCAGGTTAACATGACGTCGCATCGGAGTCATAATGACGTCACATTGGAGCTAAAATGACGTTACGTTGAAATTGCTTTGACAATTTTATGAATGTACAAGATTTTCATCATAAATGACTGTAGATCTCCATGAAATTTACTAAACGTGAGTTGTTGTTACTCCTATTGAGTTTTTGAATTGAACAATTGTATTAAAGACTTTAATACACTTCAGAGCCTGGCCAGAAGTTGATAATCGGCCCGGCATGAATAATCACCCTCGGGCTAAAGCCCTCGCGGTGATTATTAATTTTCCGGGCCGATTATCGGCTTCCGGCCCGGCTATGTCGTGTATTAACCTCTTAATAATATATTATTATGTAAACCTCTCGATCAAGGATATCACATTAAATTTCATGAATTTATTTCCAATGGGGTCATGTGCTTGCTAAGCGTAGGAGAAACACCACATGGTGTGATACAAGATATCCGGGCACGTGGTTCTAGCTCTACCGAAGAGACAGATTGGGTCTTTAACGTGTACCAAAACACGCGAGCCTACCTATGGGTTGACAATCAGTTCATGTCTAGTTGGATTGGAAACGTTGAACGCGTTTCAGAAATTACCAAGTGCTCCGGTCGAGGATCGAACCCGGGACCTCTCGGTCAGTGGTCAAGCAGGCTATCTGCTTGACCACCGTGCTATCCGATGGTGCCGTGTCTATGAGGCATTGGATTGTCTGTACGCTATAGTATTAAAATTCGTTCATTATGAAACCTGTGATAATGTTACTTTAAATAGAGAGTCGTCCTCTCATAGATAAGAACACGATGTAAATATTCTACATGTATACAGACTCAACAATATTTGAAAATATGGTCGTTCACCAATAACAGTTTTCATTCTTTATAATTGCTTTATTAACTTGTTACGTATACATTTTGTATAATATATAAATAAAAATTTCATAAATAATTAATGTTTAAATTTATGTTGCATCAGGTTAATACAAATAGTTAAAGATAAAACTGGCCAAAACTACCTTTACTATACTATGCATTTTCGCCCATAGCTTCACATAACTGAATGTTGAAAACTTGAGTGCATACAACTCAAGTACGTGTCATTATGGAAAGCGGTGGCCTTGATGTAGGGCGCATGCTTCGGGATCGAGAGGTCACGAGTTCAACCTTCCTCTGAACCACCGGTTAATTTTTCTAGCAAGACCCAATTGCTCCACACCATCATGGTGTAAAAGTGTACCTGTGAGTGCAGTGTCTATTCCAGGGTGTCGCAGATCGATGTTGGCTGCCACACCCGCAGGAGAGTAATATTCTTCCCAGCAAAAGTGTCCATAGGTAGCCCAATGACCAGGGAAAGTTAAAATGTCAAAGGGTGCTTGAGCGGACTAACAGCTAAAAAGAGCCCTAGAAAATTGGTAACTTAACTTATTATTCATTTAGTGTTTATGGTATAACTTTCATTGTAAAACTGTTGAACATACTTGTATGAGACATACTGGCGGTTATCTTACAATGTGACAATTCTATTTTTCGATTTTAAAACTTCTTAGTGCACTAAGACTGAAAATCGTATGTTCTAATTAAAATTCAGTTTAAAAACAAAAGCATTTTTCTCAATGTGATGTTAGTACAGGGCCATTCAGTAGGTATATAATTATAGGCATGTTTGACGTGTTCGTGCTAATACCTTAACACGAAAATGACCTTTCTATCACGACAACATGATATCTTTGTACAATTTAAGTATTAGTAAATCGGTCAAACACTAGCTTACTATATGAACAAAACAAGACAGGATGGGATAATCGACATGTGCTGTTTCTATAATAGGAACGTATCTACGAGTACATTGTACTGATAAAGTTCAAATTCTGCTATAAAAAGAGACGTCTCGCAATTCCAACAGTCACAGGCTTACAACGTATTTGGTAAGAAGCGAAAATGATGAAACTCTTAAGTAAGTTTGAATACTTTAATGCTATCATTTTAAGTTATTTCTATTACAAGTATGTGTTTCTTTTATTTGTAACTCAGTTGATAATCATTAGTGATGACCGACTAACGTAAACATGTATTTTCAATTGTACTAGAATATATATCCAATATATACACGTATATACATATTTTGATATATTTTTCTGTACCAGTTTTTCTTGTTGTATTAAACTCATTTATCAACTGTATAATTGACTCACTTTTATTAACACTTTCTACGACCGACTCACATTACCTTGTTTTCCTGAAACCTTTACCATGATATATGTACGGATGATTTACAGAGGTATATATCGCTGGCTTAGAATGAGAAAGTCGTTACTACTATTTACGGCCTTTTAAACCATCATGGCTTCTTATGAGCCTATTTTCATTAAAATCGGAACTTGTCATGTTCACCAAACTGAAGTTGAAAAAGCTTCGTTTACCATAAGTAATGAATGATTGCCAGACCGTTGTTCTTAATTTCTCAAGTGTACTTACGACCTTCTCATTCTAAGACAGCGAAATGTAATAACTTTAAATTTATTTCAGTTTTTACATCAGTGTTGTTGATCTTCACAGTTCACTCTACAGGTAAACATTGTTAAAGAGATACTCACTTACATTATCCCATTAAAGGAAATGGATAAAAGTTGGAATAAATTTATTGAACCCTTTATCAATTCAAAAATGAAAAGAAAATATAGGATCACTATGTTTATTTTTTTGTAAAAATTGTTTCATAACATGCTAATAATAAAAGGCAGCTATTCAAATCAGTGTCAATTTGTAATCATATTTCACTAACTGTGAAAGTTGTACATGATAGAACTTTTCAAATATCAAATCAACAAGACGAAAATAACTAAACAAATAGCAATTAATACAAAGTTAATATACAAAATATATATTACACATTTTCTTATCAATTTCGGCTAAATGATGTTGTTTTATTTGCTCTCGGAAATGGATGAATTTCCAAAATACATGTATATGGCATTTAGTGTTTGTCTGAATGTTTGTAAGTAGCTATACAGTGATCCTGAAACAATTATCGTACTTAATCTATGCCCAAGCTTTAAAATTCTGAAGACATGTATTTTGTGGGGTTTTTTAAGGAACATATTTGTTTTTGTTATTGTATTTTTCTTGTTTGACAAAGTTTGCTATATTGTTTATAGTGAATTTTACAGATGGTGTAACTTGTTATGCATGCACGGATGTCTCAGATGAGAGTTTGTGTACCAGCAATACAACAACATGTGGCATTGGACAAGTAAGATTTGTGATATACCTTTGTTGATATTTATTACGGTTAATCAATATTATAACAAACGATATAGTAATAGAGATGTGCACACTTAGACGGATGTGAGGTTCCATATCAGTTAACGGTTAAATGTACAAGGGGTTTAATCAAAGGTATGTATGACTACTACAAATACAATGGATAGATTTACCGTCAACCAGTGTGTAGAATCACGTGATCAAATGAATGCAGTTTTACACTCAAACTATTGCGATTTCGTCTGCTAGCGGTGAGTTTTTTCTTGATTAAAACGATCGTGCATTTAATATGGTTATATCATATAGCCTAAAGTACATTCTGTATATGTAAGAATACCCGGCAAGTACCGAGTTCGCTCTATCGTTATCTGTTTTTAATCGATGCTCGACCAAATTATTACACTCGGTTGGAAACTGCATTTGGTCGCGCACTACACATGAACACACAATTGATACTATCGAAGCAGACAAACGACGAATGGTGTAAATCAAACGAAACTCTATTTCATGATATATGTACTTAATTTTTCTTTCTTCATTACAGTCTTGTTTCAAAACAACACGGCTTATGAACAATGCAGAGATAATGACTTTAGGCTGCCTAAACAACGATGTAAGTTTTTTGGCTTGTATTATATTGTATGTGTTCATATCGCTGGCTTAGAATGTGAAGGTCGCAAGTGCCACTTACGACCTTATAGGTCTACTGCATATTTGAAATCTGCATCATTGGGCGATATATACACATGTACCTTGTCTGGGACAAACAAAGATACATATTGTTGCCGATAGACATTATGTAGACTACTTATCTCGCTACAAATTGGCATCCTTATGTAAGCCTGGTCATTTTGTTTTCCTGGGCATTGAGCATTTCTTCGACGAGTTAAAAAGCATTTGCAAGCCCATATCACAACCCCTAAAACGTCAACGAGACAGGTCAGTTCCTAATTCGGGGATGGAGTAATATGTCGTAACACGGCATTACACAAATTGTTCTCCCAATGTGACTGATGTGGAATGCACACACTCTTTCTGGTTGGAATTATCACTTGTGAGTTTCATCTTCAGAGTGTGCCTCTTTGGAACCAGATAATATTGTCACTAATTATTGTTAAGCCGTATAATTTTCAGATATTGTTACCAATTTTCATGATAATATACTAATGTTAACTAACTTTTTCAAACATTTAAAAACTGTTGCGTTTTTAAAGTCTCTCACTGTATGCTTGTAAGTACTGTATTCTCAATAAGATATATATGATGTCATATAAAGCAAGGAAGTGCCATAATACAGGAAGTTACAGAGTACCTCGTATGTATAGTCATGTAGGTTAATAAGCACCATTGTTCTGTAACAGGATTGTTCGAGTGTTTCTGGGGCAAGCAGTATAGTTGGAAGGGATCTATACAAACGTCAAGGTCAAGTGTGTAAGGAGTGCTGTTCTACAGATCTATGTAATACACAAATATGTCATCACCAGAAACGTAAGTTAAACTGTAGACCACTAAAATGTTCAACATAACACATACTTTAACACAATCATTGTCCCGTTGTTCATCATCATATTTCCAATGGCACGGAAGCGACATCATCTGTGTTAGTTATACGGAAGTTTTTAGCGCGGTTGTTTATTGAAAGTGTGCACATACAAATATACTCGTACTGTGATGTGTACGTTTGTTTGAATTATGTTGTAGTTATATTCTCCATCAAAAATAAATATTTTAACAACATAAATTTCGTATTATCACCCATTTAAAAAGCAAGACACCGTTTATCTTAAAATATTTAATTGATTGCTTCTTAATAAAACTCATTTCAGCTACTGCCTGTATTGATGATGAATCAGTTGACTGTGCAAGATTAGATAGCATCTTCAATATATGTAATGATGTGCAACACGCAAAGAACGTATGTCCTAGGTTCTGCAAACTATGTGCTGTTGGTAAGTTAATATACAAGTCCTAAATGAATGTTGTTACTATGTTTTACAATATCGGTAGAAATTTAATTACTTTCGGTTACCTTATTACCAATGTTTCAATATTGCTATATTATTTTCACCACCCCCCCCCCCAAAAAAAAAAGTTTTCGGAAGGTGACATGGTAAAGTCCCCGCCCGTCCATCAGTGTGTCCGTCATTACGTCCGTCCGTGTGTACGTCCGTCACTAAATTTTGTTTGGAACATATCTTAAAAACTATTTAATACACTGACGTGAAACTTGAAATTTAAATAGATGACAAGTTGGAGAAGTGAAGTGCAGTGACCAAGAACCATAATTATATATATATTGTTTTTTAAACTATCTACCTTAAATTTTCCTAATGTCCTGGGCTTTACCTTCGAATTTATGTAAGGGATATACTTGAAACTTTAAATATAAATACACGGCGTCTTTGAGAAGTGCAGTGACTAAGAACCACACTTCTATCTATATTTATTATTCTTTATAAGTATTCGCAATAATGTTTTTGAAAATGACATTGAGAAGAACTCAGTTTGACATTGAGGAGAATTCAGTTATCAAAAACAGTAATTGTGCCATGCTTTTAGCTACCCTTTGTTACATTTATAAATATATTTTTAGTAACGATTGAAATTGAAATTATTCGATACAGTTCAGTTTTTTATCATCTCATTTTATATATCTCCTTGTTTTCATTTCACAATACATATTATTTAGAGAAAAACATGTATCGCATGTTTCCGATGTGCAAACCATGGGCCATTTATATTTAAATCCAGGCAAGAACTGACCATACAGGTTTATATTACCCAAGTAACTGGTCAAATCAATTAACAAAATGTAAACATATGCAATTCAACATCCTCTACCGTCGTAAGAAAGCTGACTGGCAAAAAAGGCTGTAGTCGTTTTGTTTTAATAATCTTTATTGTTATTTAAGTTGACGGTGAATGGAGTACGTGGACAGGATGGTCACATTGTGATGTGTCCTGTAACAATGGCACGGAAACGCGTACTAGATCATGTACGAACCCACAACCAGCACATGGTGGACTTAACTGTAGTGGAGACAAACAAGAGATGCGATCTTGTTACAAGGCAACTGTATGTCCTGGTAAGATCTTTAGTGTACAAAATATGGATTTTTGGTTTTGTTATTCTTTCAAAGTTTTGGCCAATATTACAATTCCATTTTACTTAGCATATTAAACGAAAATCAAAACATGTTCTAGATGGCCGATTGAAAACCTTTAAACATTCAATATCTTATCAAAGGAAGTTATTATTTTGCGAGACAGGAGCATCTTTCAAATATAAAGGAATCGTATGCAAAAAAGAAGCTATTTGTCGATTAACATAGTGTCCGTATTTGGACTTCAACTTCAATGTGGTCACTCGTCAAAATCCGCAAGTAGACATTTAAGTCGTCACAGATCCTGATTTTTTTTTAAACTGCCGGGTTTCGATTATCCCGAGTATTCCTGCTTGCATCGTTATACATACTATAAAATAGTAAACCCATTCGTAAAAACTGAGCATTTGCTTGTATTGATAATAAATTGTTATTGTTCCAATCAAGACATTTTCTATTCAAAACCAAGAACCATAAAATGCATGAATACTTGGACGTTAAAAACTGTTGACGTATTGGTTGAGTCTATAAAGATACATTGTATATCTGGACGGAGCTGTTTCCACTGACCTATTTACGTATAATGAATATATCGAACTAATTTAAGTAATACGGAGAAACAATATTTATTGCAGTCAACGGAGGTTGGGCAACATGGACTCATTGGGGATCATGTTCCGTTTCATGTGAAACAGGGATACAACAACGTCAAAGGACATGTACGAATCCGAAACCGGCATATTATGGAGACCATTGTTTTGGTCCTAATGTTGAGTCAAAGTTATGTACAGAGGTGGCTTGCAACGGTAGGGTTTCATACATTTATCAATTTTTTATGAGTCAGACACTATCGGCTAAATATGGAAGTAGTTCAGGTTGCATGAGTATATCAATCTTGTACCAAAATACGCATCGGTGTTGGCAAATTTGAATGAGTATCCAAAATGTTACCTAGTGACCTAGTTTAAGACCTCGGAAGAACATTAAGTCCACATCAAAAACGTAACCGTTAATGACCATACATGTTAATCTATATTACAACCAACAAATGGTGATCTCTGAATGAAGCAACCGAAAGAGAAAATATAAATAATGCCAACACATTGACCTCCGCCCCCCAGCAAACTAGGCATGCTGCAGCATTAAAACCAGGAAACTAACATATCATATTTCTAGCATTATATTGTTCTAAAAGGCTGAAAAACAGTAACGGATAACTATGCTCATTAAATTCAAACAGAACAATAGGACCAAATATATCCCATATATCTTTCATGGCGAAAGGACCATGGTGTTTTCGTCCAAGTTAGAAATCTTTAGGAAAAAGAAACATTGATTACACACAATGACAGTTTATACTATTTGTTTGATTTTTCAATCTATCGTCTGCTTCCTCCATATTAACAGTATCATCAGTGTATAATATTGAAAACGATTTCAATACAAAATACCTACACCACTAAAACTATTCAAAATATAATATTTCTCAATATCATTCAGATACATAGAAAACTAGAATGTTGATAATAATTATCTTGTCTTGCCCATAGAAAACATGAAATAACTTTATTACTCACAGTATTATTTAATGTTTTGCTTGACATTACCTATTCATACATTATATTTGATTGTATCAAGACTATTTCCCTTAAGCCCAATTAAAGAAGATTGTACCAAATAATATCCCTTACCAAAGAGTCAAACGCTCAAAGATATATGTATAGATAGATAGCTTGCTTAATCATCGCGATTATGTAATACAGTAAATACACCCTCTTATTTTCTCTTTTCTGAAAACCCCCTCTGCTCTTAAGAAATCTCTCAAGTGCATTTTAAAGTAACCGCAAAACTATTGATGGAATTGTTGCAGTGAGTATTTTTAATAATGTCGTTTTGAATTAATATGGGTATTTGTTCCTTACAGATGGTGGGTGGTCGTCGTGGTCATCTTGGGGTCAGTGCAGTAAAACTTGTGGGGTCGGCATGCGTTCACAATCAAGAATATGTAACAATCCTCGTCCATCACAAAATGGCCAATATTGTATTGGTGATCCAATACATGTAGACACTTGTGTAATTGAACAGAATTGCAATGAAACAAGTAAGTTGTTATCCACTTTATTATATGATTATGGATAAAAGAGATTTATGCAAGTTCCTAGGCTACACACACACACTTTCAAAGCTCACTTTGAGGGCATTGCTTAAAACTCTAATTGATTGCAATATGCCATTTTATTAAAATGACAGAAATGTATATACACAACAGCATTTTTAAACTAAAATTGTGAATCCGCAAAGATGGGGGGGTTAAGTACAACAAATCTTTGAATTTTAAAGCTTTATTCCTTTGTTGAAGCTCATGGATATTAAGTAGCTACTACTAATGGTCATAGCCCGTACTGTTCCTGACTGATATAAAACCCGTTATGCTCTCCTGTGTAGAGAATAACGGTATGCTTTATAGTATCTTTAGTCTGAAAATATTCACAGTTTTCGAAGCTGGTTTGATTACCGTACAGAACAAGGACCGTAACCACAAAGATCTCGAGTCTTTAAATTTTGGTAGGGTATTAAAGGCACTCAACACCAGTTGGTAAATTGCAAAATGTATCAAAAAGTTCTCTTCAAATCGCATTTTGACTGGACCAAAAATTCATTATATAACTTCTAACGCGTCAAGCTATATTTAATGGCATTGACTAATACCGATTGTCGTATTTATTAAGTTGTACGTTTGAATGTTCATGGTTGCAAACTATGTAAAAACATAAACATGCAATCCAATATGCTTTAGAATATGCTGATTGTTCCGAGATAAAAGCCCACGACATCCATGTGCAAGATGGTATTTTTGAGGTCAGACTATGGAAATCACACCGAACAATAAAAGTATATTGTGATATGACAACAGACGGGGGCGGCTGGACAGTAAGTTGAAACTAAAATATGACATTATAGGCAATTAACTTACTTTATACCATTTTGATAACACAATTCAACTTCTCTCATAATTAACCTTCTCGACAAATAAAGCCCATTTTTTGCAGTGCAACCGAACGATCAGATGTAGAATCAATTTGACCTCAAAAGATGAATCAATTATTATGACCGAATAATATTTAAAATGAAAAATACCATGCCTATTGTAAGGAAAATTCTTCAAGCAACTATTTTTTTTCTAGCCATATTGTAAGGAAAATTCTTCAAGCAACTATTTTTTTTCTAGCCAAGAAATACCAGACAAAAACGAAATATATTCATTAAACATGTGGTATAGCTAGTTTTCGATAGAAAATAATCGTGTTTTTATACATTTCTCTGTAATTAATAAACCTACATGTCTGAAATCTACCTAATACACAATGAAATTTCAGCAACATCCGAATTCAGTTAAAAAGACTTTTGTTCATAAGTTCTATGTTAAATATTTGTAGTTTTGTTTGAAATATAAAGTTCGAAGACTTGATACATGTACTTGCAACAGCCAATTTAACGGTCAAGTGATACGCCTAAAGGTATATTTACGTACTTGCATCCTACTTAATATAACACACATGAGGCCCGTCTGTAAATCTGACGAAGTACATGTTATTGTTGTACATTGTTTACAAGCGACACACCTACATGTATAACCTTAATCATACGGACCTCCTAATTCTCGTCTTCAAAACACTAATGTCAATCCCGACGATCATGGGCTGTAACGGTTAAATAATTGATAATAAACTATCAATGGAAAACCAGTTTACCTCCCTTCTTTAAACTGTCCATGTACATGTAATTTTAATATATAATAAAGAATAAATGTCTTTTAATAGGTGACTAAAATTATGGAATTCGGAATGGGGGTAGGAAGGAAGTTATTGTAGTTCTGTGTAATTTGTTACCAAAATATGTAGAATAGATTTTTATAAATGTTACAAAAACAAACAAAAAAATTTCTATCGTAAACTAGCTATAAATAAAACGCGTTTATTTTTGTCTACTAGCTCTCCATAACTATCTATAATCATTTTCAAATTTTCTTTTGCGGACGAACACAAACACCCTTTTATATTTATTACCAAGAATAACATAACATAAATGATATGATACAAATAAATATTACAGTTGTCGTCAAACATGGGCATATATGCGGTGTTTTCTTCAGATTGTGGGATAATAAAGGGCGCTACGGAAAATACGCATGTGTTTGAATGTTTGTCAATCATATGTTATAATGAATCAGGCAAGCGTTATCAACTTATCAATTGACATGAACTTATATTAGACTTGGTCATTAAATATGACTAAGTTCGCCAAAGGATTGCTTGATAAATTTTCTCAAACTCGTTTAATATCAGTTTATATCAATTGACAACTCGTGATATATCCTCTATGACGTTACGCACGATGTTGCGATATCTTTCTGTAACATGACGTTGACGTTATTTTAGTTCAAAATGTACGTCACACACATTGTTACGTGTTGTAGTTTCAGCTGTTATCTAGATCATTGATTAGACGTGTAGATAATAAGCATTATCATTAAATGAGCAATATTCGATAGCACATGTATGTAGTACTTTTAATTAATCGCGGACAAATGTGCGAATATAACGTCTATTTGGATTGCCCTTTAAACGAAAGAAAATGTGAAAAATAATGTAAACATATACCGTAGTTTTACTTTTACACACGCGTTTTATCTGTTTATTACATTTATACTGTGTTTGAATTTGTTATATCATTACATAATGCACTCTAATTAGTTTGTTTCTTGTCGAGATCCAACTTAATTAACTCCTGGTTTGACATAGATAATGACACAATTTAAATCATAATCATCACAGGAAGCAGAACTGTTTAATCCTTTATGAGTCTTCAATTGCCGTGATCAGTTCAATTAAATTATACTCCTTCAACCACATTTGAACCCCAGGCAAACGATAACCCACATACCTTTCACGGTATTACATTGTATTTCCTTTGGTCTGCATTTGATAGTTCTTTGAAATATTTTTTAATGATTGCATTTACTATTTTCATTGGGTTATTTTGCTGCCAATTCATTATGGAAACCATTCAATAATAAAGCAAAGAAAAATGGTCAATGTTTCACATTTATTCCGTTACCAATAATATTTCAAATACATTCCGTCTTAAAATGATTAAAGTACGATGTCGGGTTAATTACACTCGAAACAAAGCACAGATTTAGATATAGAAATGGTATACAACGCTCATTTGCAAATTATAACGTCAACTATAGGTTTTAGTCAGTTTTGCGCCGTGGCTAGACCTAGCTCAATAACTATAACTTTTATAGTTTTGCACGTATCACAACACGAATTACTGCTAAAGAAACTCCGTTAAATGAGTCATACATATTCCAGTTACCGTTTTCATATAGAGAACGGAATTTTATTTATTTGCTTTGAAAATGCACAACTTTACCGGTACCGATGAAAATTATTAAAAAATGTCGCCGTGGCTAGACTTTTTCAAACAAATATATCGCAATATTTGAATTTTATATTTCTTAGGATAATGACAGTAACATAATCGTTATCAAATGAGATTTCATTACGTACATTATATATCACATTTTTCTGCCATGATTTCTTTCTGAAACAACTTCTTGCACTACCAGTCGACCTTTTTTCTTATGAAAATATCAAATGGGACATTTTACGCATCATCACACAAATCTATATATCCGGAACACGCCCGACGTTTTGTCATTTCTGATTTCATAAACATATAACCTCATTTCCTGCCAGTATTATGGCGAAATTTAGGTTAATTTGATGGTAGAATGAAAAAGATGTACTATATTCTGTTTATTGCGCGAGGAAATCATGTTACGTTGGGACATCGTATCTTAATACCCGCGCGTCAACTAAAGCTTAATAATTACGGCTAGTGTAATTAATTAATCACGTTTGAATGCATTAGATTTATTGCATTTTCTTTTCTAAATAGTTTGATATCTTATTTATTTAAGTATTTTCAATAATAAGCTTACTACTGCATTTCATGCGTGTGCTACTCGCGTATTTTCGACATTTCTCGCAACATCGTGCGTAACGTCTATATCCTCATGACATTCATTTGTTACAGGTGTTCCAAAATCGATATGACGGTTCAGTTGACTTCTTCCGTAATTTTACCCAGTATGAGAATGGATTTGGAGACCTGAACGCCGAATTCTGGTTAGGTAAGTATCAAATCCGTCCCAAAGGACAATCAAGTTCACTGCATGAATTGTGTACCTTATATTTCCTTTCACTTGCTTCATTCTGTACTGGTACCGAGTTTTCTGTTTTCTCATCAACCCTGACGTACATTGAAGTGTATCGATAGTTTTAAACAAAAATGTTACGTCAGGAGTGTATACAAACGTTTTGGTACGATAACTAACATCCAGTACAGTCGTTTAGAATTTGACTTCGTTTTTTGGACAAATTACATTCCTATATGGGTCAGTTGATCGACCCATCATGTCTTTGACTGCATTGGAAGACAGTAAGAAGAGATTATAGGTTCGGGTGTAGAAAAGTTAAACATAATTATATCATCAAAGGTTTACAACAACGAACGTTGTATAAAAGTGATATACTATTACGAAATAACAATATGAAACAAGAGCCATGACCACAAGGCCGTTCCCGCCGACTGCAATTGCTTGTGTATGTGAACATTTGTTTTCTAGAGCAGAATCATAACTCTATCAGTATCTTAAATGGTAACCAAGATACGCTCCGGACAAAATTTGATTCTGTAAATACTAAAGGGGAGATATTTTGAAATAGAAGACAGACAGAGTTATGGTTCTTGTTCAATGCCCCTTCTCCAAGTTGCCATCTATTTATTTATCAAGTTTTAAGTCACGATGTTGAATAGTTTTGAAGATACGCTCCGGACAAAATTTTATTATAAAACTACTAAAGGGGGATAATTCAATATTTAAGGGAGACAGAGTTATAGTTCTTGGTAACTGAACTTCTCCAAGTTACCATCTATTAATATTCCAATTTTCAAGTCAATATCAAGAGTTTTCAAGATATGCTTCGTACAAAATTTTATTATAAAAGTACTAAAGGTGAGATAATTTTAGACTGACAAAGTTATGGTTCTTCGTCACTGCACTTCTCCAAGTTGCAATCTGTTTATTTTCAAAGTTTCAAGTCAATATCTTAAACAGTTTTCACGATATGATCCGGACAAAATTTGTGACGGACGGACAGAGACTATAACCATATCCATGTCGATTTTGTTTTCGGCGGGAATAAAAGTATGTTGATCCGACTTGATTGATAGCGTGAACTTGTGACACTGAATGAATCAATTCAGTTTAATTGTGCCTGTATTATTTCCAACCAGTCGGTGGTCCAAATAGTGTCCACTAACGTTTTGTCATAGTATAAGCCGAATATACAGTGTATACTTAAAAGTAGTTAATGGCTCTATGTGCTTTTCGTCGGTTCGGCTGCCTAGCCAGTCTGTCTAGCACCTGCTGTCATTTGAGTTCCTTATTGTGTCTTGATTGCATCTTTAATACCTGGATTATTGATACATGTATTATCATTTTATATTCAAATCAAACGCATACATGCCGTGTGTAACAGGTTTGGTTTATTAATTTATTTACATCTCGTCAACACAATACAGATAATACATACACATTACATGTTACATTTCAACTATATTAACTAATCGTTGTCGTTTTTCAACAGGACTTGACTATATACAAGAGATGACTGCCCAGTATACCAGCGACTTACGAATAGATTTGATGTCGGCCAGTATGACCACGGCGTATGAAACATTGAGCCATTTTTCACTCGCATTACCGAGCTATGTTATCCATTTAGGTAGTACCATCTCGTCAAACAACAGTAAGTATAAATAAGTCTTTAATTATATACATAATTGTATACGTATATGCATACAACAAAAATATTCCAATTGGTAAACGGTGATTGAGGCATTATACAAATAATAGTCTAGACTAGATACATAATTATTATTTCGGTATTTAGAAACCATTCCCAAACTATCGTTTTATGACACATATCGCTGGCTTCGAATGAGAATAATTTCAATACAACATCAATATTGTGAGAAAACAAGAAACTACTACATGTATCTGAACATTACTCTTCAAAAAGTATTTTCAACTTCAGTTTGGTCAACATGACAAGTTCCGAATTTCATGAAAATAGACTAATAAGAAGCGCCTTGTGTTGCAGATTTCAAATATGTGTCAGTAGTATATCGTGGTACTTACAGTCTTCTTATTCTAAGCCAGCGATATATTGTATTAAATTATAACGTCTATAACAGGAAATTCAAAAGTGCCAGCATTTCAATATCTGTACGGCAAGCAATGTATTTGTACTTCATGCAATGCATTTGTACTATATGCAATGTATTTGTACTGCATGCAATGTATTTGTACTGCATGCAATGTATTTGTTCTGCTTGCAATGTATTTGTACTGCATGTTTAACGCATGTAAATCAATATATGTATCATTGTATATACAACATCTGCTGCAAATGTTGTTAACTAAAATTGTGTTAAAGGATTCAAAATGTACTTTTACATGTAATAATATTGTACTGCATGTAATGATTTTGTACTGCATGCAATGTATTTGTACAGCATGTAATGGTTTTGTACTGCATGCAATATATTTGTACTGCATGCAATGTATTTGTACTGAATGTACTGTATTTGTACTGCATGTACTGTATTTGTACTGAATGTAATGTATTTGTACTGCATGTACTGTATTTGTACTGAATGTACTGTATTTGTACTGCATGTACTGTATTTGTACTGCATGCAATGTATTTGTACTGCATGCAATGTATTTATACTGCATGCAACGTATTTGTACTGCATGCAATGTATTTGCATTGCATTCAATATATTTCTACTGCATGCAATATATTTCTATTGCATGCAATGTATGCGTACTGCATGTTTAATGCATGAAAATCAAAAAATTTATCATTGTATATAAAACATCTCCTGAATATGTTGTTAACTACAGGCTAAAATTGTGTTAAAGAATACAAATGTACTTGTGCATATTGTAATAGCGTTATTGCGACATTATTATTTCCGTTCTATAACAGTTACTCTTAATGTAACATATGTAACAAATGTGTTTATGGAATTATGTTTCCTATTGATTCACCACAATGTTAATTTTATTCTTTCATTCAGTTGGCAGCCTCAATAGTTTCGGTCCTGACGCAAATGGTCATGGTTTCACCACATACGATCACGATGTTGATTCTGACTCCAGTAATTGTGCCTCAGTGCGTCATGGTGGATGGTGGTACAATAGATGTTATATGGCAAACCTGAACGGACAATACATCACACCGGGTACCGTCGAAGTTAAAGGGATGATCTATCACAGTTTCATCTTCAACACATCACTGAAACAATCTAGAATGGCGTTCCGTCGTACCTGAATGTAGTTAAAGCTATCACATTATTCAAGGTGAACTAAACACGATATCAATCCATTTATTATATATAAACTGCTGTATAAACCGTAGCTATAACATCATTCAAGGTGAACTAAACATGTCATCAATCCATTTATTATATATAAACTGCTGTATAAACCGTAGTAGTATTACCTTGTTCATGTTGTATAAATATGTATATCATGTATTGTAACAGTAAGTGACAAAGTTTTTTTGGAGCTAGTTAACAAACTCTTCAATGTGAAATCACAACAAACACAACATTAATCCTATTGTAAAAATAAATTTATGTACAGTGTAAATTATGTATTATAATATATCACATGAACTTCCTTGTATCCGGGTTAGTATAAAAATTCGTTAAGTAGCAAAGTCATCATTTTTAATATAAGCGACTGAATGTATATTAGCGACTTAATGTATATTAGCGACCTAATGTATATTAGCGACTTAATATATACATGTTTGAAGTTATATAGAACATTCATGCTTCTCAATAGAAAGATGCGTACTTTGCAGTAATAGTGTCATATGATATAATTAATCTAACAATCTATGTCAATTGATATATTTATATAAAACTCGTTCTGGAATATAATTAAGAGTAAATGTTTATTTTATATTGTGTCTCTATTGTACATGCAGTAGTCATAAATGAATGTACAATTTCATATCCTTACTGTTTCCAAAAACATATGAAAGCATGACTGTAACATGAAATATACATAGAGAATCTATCACAAGTTGTCAATTGATATAAATTTATATTTAACGAGTTTGGGAAATTTTATTAAGCGAGCCTCTGGCGAGCTTAATAATTATATCCTGAACGCGTTTATTATAAATATATCAATTGACAACGAGTGATAGATTCTTCATATCATATGACACTAAAAACGCAAAATACGCATTGATTTATTGAAAAAACACACCCGTTTATACAACACGTGGTACGTATGAAGTTATAAAGTTATACGTACTCGCTATACTAACCTGGATACAAGAAAAGTTATGTGATATATACGCATACGTATTCTTTTATTACAATTATCATTTATAATATATGTATATATGATATGAATAGTGTGAAATTAAAAAATGTCTTCTTACACTCGTTAGATTTTCTTCAGTTTAATTTATATATTGCCCAAACTAGTTTCGCCTTATTGGTTCATCAGTGTTGCTGAAATATATAATATAAATAGTATAGTGTTGCCTCAGACAGAGACATACCAAAGTCCTTAGCATGGTACTTATACATTTTATCTCCATCGGAAGTGACGGGTAAATGTTGGATCGTCGCGTGACACGATGATGTGAAACAATGTTGTTGTTGTATTTATGCCCCCATCTTTCATGAGGGGGCATATTACTTTGCTCATATCTGTCGGTAGGTCGACATATCGACATAGTTAATGGTTTCCGTTAAATAACAGAAACAATTTGCCCTAGGTTTTTCAAACTTCACAAGGTTGTTGATCAACAATAGTAGATTTTGCTCAACAGGATCGAACTTGAGATAATAACAGTAGCTTGCCCAATCAATCAAAGGACGGAATCCTCTTACTGAAGTAGTAGTGACAACAGTATTATGAATAGAACACTTTGTACCTCACCGTCGCCTGAACTTTCATACAAGACTGACATACACTAAGTAATAACACGAACACAACAAACACTCGGATATTATGTTACGTTTCTCCCTTATAGTGTCAAGGTACCATACAATAAATGTGGCAATCCCCACCTCCCCTCAGGTTGAACTTAGCAACCAGACAGATGGATAATACAATAAGATATCGTGTCAAACGTCCCTCATAATTTCAAGGAACCATACACTAGAAACACTCACCTCGTCCCCAGTGGAACTATGCAACCAGACAGATGAGCATCAATATAAGTTTCACAGAAACATAAAGTACACCAGAAAACATACAGCTCGTCCCCAGTGGAAATATGCAACCAGACAGATGGGCATCAATATAAGTTTCACAGAAACATAAAGTACACCAGAAAACACCCACCTCGCCCCAGTGCACTATGCAACCAGACAGATGGATAATACAATAAGATATCGTGTCACGCGTTTCCCTCAAATTTTGAAGGAACCATATACCTCGTCCCAGTTGAACTATGCAACAAGACAGATGGGCATCAATATAAGTTTCACAGAAACATTAAATACAAGAGAAAACGCCCACCTCACCCTCTGGTTGAACTGCTATACAAACCAGTAACAGAAACAACGCTCGCAGTTTCATCTTGTTACTCTCTTATAACTCAAATGAAAATAAAGTAAAAATGAGTAACATTGTTGTCGCTAATGGTGCAGCAAATATTGACATACTATCCAATAATTTCCCAGACACTCATCGGTTTAATAAACGTGCATGAAAAAAAATTATTCGGACTAACTTCTCTTGTGGTAAATATATAAGAGAGGGAGAGTCCGATATATTTTGTTTTATGCATATTTATTAAATCGACGAAACCGTGTACCTGTGAATAAGTTCACCGGTATTCTGACATGATAGAAGTGATGTTGTCTATTGTTGATAGACTAACAGTGTGATATTCTTCCCTAGGTGTATGTAGGCTACTTGAGTAATACAAATGTCGTCTCCCTACAGCTATAATAGTTTGACATAAACGTATAACGTTTATTCACCCAATTCTGAATAGCATAAGACATAATCATATATCTTTATTTATGTACAACAATACAAATATAAATTAAAAACTCAACAAATTTAAGCTATATTGGATCAATAGTATTTGATATGTAAACATTATGTCACAATGGTCATCATAATTCAGTCATATGAGGAGTATGCAGTTACATTGTGATTACCAGGTATACTCATCAGTTAACTTGAAGTACCTATATACGTAGGGCGTTCCAAAAGTTCCAGGAAAAGTGCTCTATTGTATTTATCTTATGGTCAATATACTTCAAACTTTGCATTTACATAGAACAATTCATGATACATAGTGTGCTATGAATTGAACGCATGAGGGTGTGTCGTACTAAATGACACGGCTGCCATAGTAACGTCAGTTATGGCTACCCGGGGCAATGTTATATTTGACCGTACTTTATTAGCATGTTCTGACTTAATCTCACTCTGTCAGTTAAAAGACACACAAAAGACACCTGCTACAATAACAACAATGCTTTATATTCTAAAAGAATGCCTCGCTTGAAGGTATGCACCTCCAGGATCCGTCTGCAAAGTATTCGAAAGTGTCACAAAATCAAGCAGAAACGTCCAACGTAACGTTTAGCGTCTGATTCACAACTGGCCGTACCTTTCTATGATCATTTGCAGCAGTACTACGACAGTCTGGAAGCGTTCATATTATGAATACATCTTACCCAATGACAAACAACGTTCTTAACAGGCAGTGTTTATAAATTATATTGGTTCAAGTCTTAATTTTTCTGCCAAAAGACAAAAACTGGTCAAATTTCAATGATTTACTGACATTTGACGGGTGATTCTAATACGTCGACAAATAAACCTGACAACAACAGTGGGACTATTTAAACTATGGCATACACTGACCTAAATGATGTCATACCGCCCATCGCAAATGTTCCATGTAGTAATTTTAGGTCATTGTTAATTGGTAGCTGTTTGGTTGGGAGCAATTCGTATGTTAGTTTGGCGGTTTCTACGACGTGACGTCAAAATTGCCCCGGGTAGCCATTACTGACGTTACTATGGCAGCAGTGCCATTTTGTACAACACACCCTCAAGTATTTGATGCATGGTATAATATGTATCATGAATTGTTCTATTTAAATGCAAAGTTTGGAGTAATTTGAACATACGATAAACATTATAGAGCACTTTTCCTGGAACTTCTGGAACGCCCCTCGTATGCTGTGCGTTAAACAGGTCATACATGTACCAGTTTAATGTCTTTGTGGAACTAAGTCATAGGCACGTGTCTCAATTTATTATTTTTCCTAGTCACCGCAGGTCCATCAGTGTATCTTAAAAGAGGAAAGGTAGAAAACTCATCCACAACGGAACTAGAAACAGTTAGTATAATTTCCCTTAGCCGTATCATTACGTTCTTCTTAGGTACACCCATGGACTTGCGGTGACTAGGAAAACAATTATGCAAACTCGAAATCAAAAGCCTATGAACTAGGTGACTGGTCGGTTCTTGTTTGCGTATCATTTGGGATCGCCTGTGTTTTATCTTTGTGAAACCACAAGGATCATATCGCTCGTCAAACAATTTTAGATGATACTTATTCACTTAATATGCTGTCCCTATCGGTAAAAGTTTAAGAAAATTTGGAATACACGTTCATTATTAAAGTGTATAAACAAACGTTGGTTATCGAAATAAGGCATACACGTTGAAATGTTTGTATCACAATAAGCCATACGGTGATCGGAAGATACATCCGCTTTAAATATCACCAGTCCATACACTTTGATGTGTACAGTATCAAAATTAATCATACAGTGATCGTAAGTTAATTGTGATTTCTATCGCAATAATTCGTACGCATTTAATTGTATAGTATCACAATAAGTCATACAGTGATCGGAAGTTACGTATACTGTCACTCGCAATTACGGATACAAATGTAATTGTATAGTATAACAATAATTCATACAGTGAATGGACGTTGCATGTGCTTTCAATTAAGTTGTATAGTATCACACTCAGTCATACAGTGATTGGGCTTATATGTAGTCATTATATTATCCCATATACGTGCAATTTCTCATGATTAAGGTGACTTTCACTGAAAATATAGAACAAAATAAACCAACAGGTCAAAATGAAAGTCTGCCGTTTTACACACACACAGATAAGATAGTGAAACACAACAGCTAAGTTGAATTTATAATACATACCATTCATAACCAAACGTTTTTATAGACTAATACTGGTAGTATGGTCGTTATTCCGAGGCGGTCTTACTGCAGAGGTAAACTACTGTTTGAAACAAAAACAAAACAATCAAACACATGACGTACATATCGACATGTTGAAAGCGCAACAAATGCCGATCTTGCTATGATTTTTGGTAAATCTAACGATATGTCTGAAACTTGTGTCGGTGGCTACACGGTATATACGGGTGTATATAATTATTTAAACCTCTCCGTCAAGGATATCCCATAACATTGGAAGCACTTATTTCCAATGGGGTCATGTGCATTGCTGAAGGAACAGTCGATGAGACAGTGGTATGATACAAGGTATATATGTATATAATATAACTAGTCAAACCTCTAGGTCAAGGGTAACCCATAAAATAGCAAACACTTATTTCCAATTGGGACCCTTGCTTTGCTGAAAGAACTGTAAGTATTAGAGACATTGGTGTGGTACAAGGTATCCGGGCGCGCTGTCCCAGCTCTTTCAAAAGAGACACCTTGGTTCTTTAACGTGTCCGGTGTATAGCACTGATACCCGTTCGAGACTACTAGTATCTATGGATTGGCAACCAGTTCATCTCTAGTTGGGTGGAAACACCGAAAAATGTTTCAAAAATGAAAGTGCCCCGGCCGAGGATGATGTCTGCTCGACTGTATCTATGAGGTTTTGTATTGTATATGTGCTACTAGGAATAGTATAAAAATTAGTTCATTAAGAACCATTAAGATAAGGTTACTTTTAATGGGAAGTCGTCCTTGTGAATGTAGGTTGTCATCATAGATAAGAACACGGTCTAAATCTTCTACATGTATATAGACTCAACAATATTTGACTTACGGTCGTTCAAAAATTGTAGTACATGTATTTTTCATTCCTTATAATTGGTTTATTAACTTGGATACAGTAAAACTTCTCGAGGACTAATCGATACAGGTAAAATACTCGAGATAAACACGGTGCTCGAAATAACCAAAGAGAATGTATTATTCTACAAATTGATGCTATTTTAAATCTTGCTCGAGATAGGTAGGGTGATCATGAAATCGATGCTCGTCATAACGAAGTTTTACTGTTTTTTTAAACCAAATGTTTTATAAATAAGTAATGTTTAACAATTTTACATGCCCACTGACTTCATTCAAAAAGTGAACATTATTTCTGTAAGCGAGACATTTACTGAGAAAATGATTGATGTCAGACTAGTTCAGATTTGCATAACTACATACATAGTTAAATATATGTCACAGCTGATTGCCTGAAGACTAAAAATTGTAAAAACACACAACGACGGATTAACATGAATCTGCTATTGTAAACTTAACAAATTTGCAGCAATAAATATTAGTGTAATGGTAATTTAAAACTATCTTAATAAAAATAAAGCAATGCTGCATTAATTTTAATTATTGTCTAGGTTGAGATAAATACTCCAAACAAATAATCACAATTTATCTACACACAATTGATTATAGAGCAACGGCTTATCTTTATTGCTGTCGACTAAATTAGGAGCAAAATCCATCAAAATTGTAAGAATTTACATTATTGGTTATCAGTAGGAATATAGCAAAATTATAAACAATATATAAAAAGGCACCGATCGTGGGTATTCGACGATGGTCGACAAAAAGTAGTTTTGACAAAAACTATGAAATTGTGTCATCGAGGCTAGTGTGACCGACATATAAGGCGTATAAATATCATTTAAATGTCTTGGTTTATTAGTTTTATTACAATAAAGCATCGTCTACATAATTTCTACAATTAAACAAAAGTATGACATGCACACAAAATGATATTTCTTATTTTGAAAGGTCAACAATAATCCTGAAATATTATGATAAAAAGTTCGAAAAGCAGTAATAACTTTATATTCGTTTTCATGAACACATGTGATGCCACCTAAGAATCATTTGGATATAACATTATATTGTAGTTTATATATCATTAAATATAGCCCTATGAGAATGAATGTTTAAATTAGAATATAATATTTGATCAATTCATGACGTTGCTGTTACAAATGATAATATCTATACAAAAACATGTTCATATCAACGGAGCAGTTTTAGATATACAGTGCCCTCCACAAATAAGTATCCAGTCGTTATTTCCCCATTCACCCGTCTGCATAACACTATTTGCAGAAAAGAGAAGCGCCAATGTTTTTGAAGATCAGGTATATGTTTTGTTGATCAGATGTAAAGACAATACATTGATTGCCATCATAGATGTAAAATATTAAGTTTTTGTAGAGCTTGAAAGGCTACTTGGTCATAAAAATGCAAAAACACAGCCACTTCGACCCCTTGTTTAATTGAATTCAGAACAAGGTCTTCTTTTTTCTATCCTACTTTGTACTTGTTTAGTAACTGTAGCTTCAGCAATGACTGTTATGATTGTGACCATCTGATGAACACATATTAAATAATTTAACAAATTATAATTCTTCATCTGTCAGAACGTGTATACTTGGTTTGGTGGGCACTTTATATCAGAACTTGACGTTTGAAAATAAACATACATTTTATAAATATTTTGTAAAAATAACAATCGTCTATTGTTTTAGAAAAACAAAATGGAGATACATAATATGCACATACATACCTTTGTGCATTAAGCCTTAATGTAAGAATGTTGAAAGAAAAATGATTGCTTGTGTAATCTTAGCTTTTAATTTAATATGTTGTAGTAATAGTTTCTTGAATTTTACTCAATATATGCACTAAACAAATCTTATAAGTGTGCATGTGTTTTTAGCTTGTAACTTTTTTATTTATTAACATTTCTGCATGAAAATTTGTGTATATTGCTATTGACTACCTCAAGATTGAATCAAGTTTTTTCTTCGTAATTAAAAGATACGGTTCATTGAACCGTGAAAAATCAAAACAATCAAAATAACCGGGAAATTTACACATACGTGCAAATTATCATTAAGTATGGTCAATTTGAATTTAAGTTATATCACCAAATTCAAAAAACACAAAATAATAAGATTTTTTGCTTAACAACATGGTACTTATCAACTTTTAAAAATCATTTTTATGTTGATGGTCAAAGGGAGATAACTTTGTCAAAAATGTCCTTTTTCGGATGAAAGTGGGTATTTCAAATCCTCCATTGTACTTTATTCGAATCATGGTTTGCTTTGTTTTTAGACAAATGATAAGCACATATGCTTGAAAAATAAAATTTAAAAGCAACGCGGTCACATAGCGGCATCAACAGCCCGACGAACGACTTTTGAATTCGCTTCAAAAATTGGTAATACATGTATTAGCTTTGATGATGTCATCATTTGCTTAATCTGATTGTAATTTGTTTAATTAGATGGTACTTAAATCAACTGAATTGTAATTCCCAATATCGACGCTACATTTGTTGAAAATTTAAACAAAATCCATCAGGTATCGACTGAGCTATCTTTAATATATGCATGCATACTTATATAATTTGTTAAGTGACAGTTAATCCCAAAACAGAGTTTGGCTACGTTTATTATGCTACATAGAGTCATATTTTCTAAAATTCAAAACTTGTTCTGCTCATGAACTGTGTCAAAATAAATTGTGATAAGTATTGTTGCATGAGGTTAATAAAACGGACCAATATTAATTAGTTTTACTAAACAATAGCGCAAACTGTTTCACGTCTAGCAAGGAAATTTCTGGTACCATTGTTATTTCGTCGTTGGTATGACGCGGCCTGTGATAGAGCCTTGTGAATCCCGCACTCGAACCGAACGCTCAACCACTAGGTCGAGTTGAATTTATAGTACATAACATCCATATCAAAACGTTTTTCAAGACAAATAATATGGTCGTAGGGGCGGTCTTTCTGCAGAGATTAAACTAATGGTTCATATTCAGCAACAAACGAACATAATTATTTTGTTTATATTGACTTGATGTCAGAGGAGCAAATGCCAATTTTGCTATGTTGCTTTTTTAAAGATCGGAGTGTATATAATTGGACCTTAGGTAAGTGTGATTATCTAACTGACTACTGTGTCGGAGTCTTGGCGATATATATTGATAATATATATAATTATTTTAACCTCTCCATTACGGTTATCACATTAAATTTGAAGAATTTATTTCCAATGGGGTCATGTGCTTTGCTAAGCGTAGGAGAAACAGCACGTGGTGTGATACAAGATATCCGGGCACGTGGTCCTAGCTCTACCGAAGAGACACATTGGGTCTTTAACGTGTACCGATACACGCGAGACTTCCTATGTGTTGGCAATAAGTTCATCTCTAGTTGGATTGGAAACGTTGAACGCGTTCAGAAATGACCAAGTGCCCCGATCGAGGATCGAAGCCGGGACCTCTCGATCAGTGGTCAAGCAGGCTATCTGCTCGACCACCGTGCTATCCGATGTCGCCTTATCTGTGAGGGATAGGATTGTCTGTGCTCTATAGTATTAAAATTCGTTCATTTTTTACCTTGTTGATAAGGTTACTTTAAATACAAAGTTGCCCTTGTAAATGTTGGTTCTCATAGATAAGAACACGATGTAAATATTCTACATGTATACAGACTCAACAATATTTGAAAATATGGTCGTTCACCAATAACAGTTTTCATTCTTTATAATTGCTTTATTAACTTGTTACGTATACATTTTGTATAATCTATAAATCAAAATTTTATGAATAATAAATGTTTAAAATTTATGTTACATGAGGTTAATACAAATAGTAAAAGATAAAACTGGCCAAAATTACCTTTATTATACTATGCATTTTCGCCCATAGCTTCACATAACTGAATGTCGAAAACTTGCGTGCGTATAACTAAAGCACGTGTCATTATGGGAAGCAGTGACCTTGATGTAGGGCGCATGCTTCGGGATCGAGAGGTCCCGAGTTCAACCTTCCTCTGAACCACTGGTTAATTTGTCTAAGCAAGACCCACTTGCTCCACACCATCATGGTGTAAAATGGCACCTGTGAGTGCAGTGTCTATTCCAGTGTGCCGCAGATCGATGTTGGCTGCCACACCCGCAGAAGAGTAATATTCTCCCCAGCTAAAGTTTCCATAGGTAGCCCAATGACCAGGGGAAGTTAAAATGTCAAAGGGTGCTTGAGCGGACTAACAGCTAAAAAGAGCCCTTATAAATTGGTAACTTAACTTGACTTATTATTCATTTACTGTTTATGGTATAACTTTCATTATAAAACTGTTGAACATACTTGTATGAGACATACTGGCGGTTATCTTACAATGTGACAATACTATAGTTCGATTTTAAAACTCCTTAGTGCACTTCGACAGAAAATCGTATGTTCTAATTAAAATTCAGTTTAAAAACAAACGCATTCTTCTCAATGTGATGTTAGTGCAGGGCCATTCAGTAGGTATATAATTATAGACATGTTTGACGCGTTCGTGCTAATACCCTGACACGAAAATGACCTTTCTATCACGACAACATGAAATCTTTGTACAATTTAAGTAAATCGGTCAAACACTAGCTTACTTTATGAACAAAACAAGACAGGATGGGATAATCGACATGTGCTGTTTCTATAATAGGAACGTATCTACGAGTACATTATACTGATAAAGTTCAAATTCTGCTATAAAAAGAGACGTCTCGTAATTCCAACAGTCACAGGCTTACAACGTATTTGGTAAGAAGCGAAAATGATGAAACTCTTAAGTAAGTTTGAATACTTTAATGCTATCATTTTAAGTTATTTCTATTACAAGTATGTGTTTCTTTTATTTGTAACTCAGTTGATAATCATTAGTGATGACCGACTAACGTAAACATGTATTTCAATCGTACTAGAATATATATCCAATATATATATAATATTTAAATATATATTAGAGAGTTGGTTGGGTATCGTTTAAGCAACCCCGTGCAATACGATACTGTTTGTACTATGTACATAACATTATATTCTGACATACTATGTTACTTGTAACATGTTTGTAATTGTTTGTAATTATTACTTGTAATTATATTATATGTGATTCATGGGCCAATGGCCTAAAATCTTGAAATAAACTATATAAACGTATATACATATTTTGATTTATTTTTCTGTACCAGTTTTTCTTGTTGTATTAAACTCATTTATCAACTGCATGATTGACTCACTTTTATTATGACATTCTACGACCGTCTTACATTACTTATTTGTCCTGAAACTACTTATTTTACCACTTACAATGGCAAACATGTATTTGCAGGTGCTTTACGCAGGTATATATCGCTGGCTTAGAATGAGAAAGTCGTTACTACTATTAACGTCCTTTTAAACCATCATGGCTTCTTATGAGCCTATTTTCATGAAAATCGGAACTTGTCATGTTCACCAAACTGAAGTTGAAAAAGCTTCGTTTACCATAAGTAATGAATGATTGCCAGACCGTTGTTCTTGATTTCTCAAGTGTACTTACGACCTTCTCATTATAAGACAGCGAAATATAATAACTTTAAATTTATTTCAGTTTTTACATCAGTGTTGTTGATCTTCACAGTTCACTCTGCAGGTAAACATTGTTAAAGAGATACTCACTTACATTATCCCATTATAGGAAATGGATAAAAGTTGGAATAAATTTATTGAACCCATTATCAATTCAAAAATAAAAAGAAAATATAGGATCACTATGTTTATTGTTTTTTGTAAAAATTGTTTCATAACATGCTAATAATAAAAGGCAGCTATTCAAATCAGTGTCAATTTGTAATCATATTTCACTAACTGTGAAAGTTGTACATGATAGAACTTTTCAAATATCAAATCAACAAGACGAAAATAACTAAACAAATAGCAATTAATACAAAGTTAATATACAAAATATATATTACACATTTTCTTATCAATTTCGGCTAAATGATGTTGTTTTTTTTGCTCTCGGAAATGGATGGATTTCCAAAATACATGTATATGGCATTTAGTGTTAGTCTGAATGTTTGTAAGTAGTTAAACAGTGATCCTGAAACTATTATCGTACTTAATCTATACCTAAGCTTTAAAATACTGAAAACATGTACTTTGTGGGTTTTTTAAGGAACATATTTGTTTTTCTTATTGTATTATTGTATTTTTCTTGTTTGACAAAGTTTGCTATATTGTTTATAGTGAATTTTACAGATGGTGTAACTTGTTATGCATGCACGGATGTCTCAGATGAGAGTTTGTGTACCAGCAATACAACAACATGTGGCATTGGACAAGTAAGATTTGTGATATACCTTTGTTGATATTTATTACGGTTAATCAATATTATAACAAGCGATATAGTAATAGAGATGTGCACACTTAGACGGATGTGAGGTTCTATATCAGTTAACGGTTAAATGTACTAGGGGTTTAATCAAAGATATGTATGACTACTACAAAAAAACAATGGATAGATTTACCGTCAACCAGTGTGTAGAATCACGTGATCAAATGAATGCAGTTTTACACTCAAAACTATTGCGATTTCGTCTGCTAGCGGTGAGTTTTCTCTTGATTATAACGATCGTGCATTTAATATGGTTATATCATATAGCCTAAAGTACATTCTGTATATGTAAGAATACCCGGCATGTACCGAGTTCGCTCTATCGTTAGCTGTTTTTAATCGATGCTCGACCAAATTATTACACTCGGTTGGAAACTGCATTTGGTCGAGCACTACACATGAACACACAATTGATACTATCTCGAAGCAGACAAACTACCAATGATGTAAATCGAACGAAACTCTATTTCATGATATATGTACTTATTTTGTCTTTCTTCATTACAGTCTTGTTTCAAAACAACACGGCTTGTGAACAATGCGGAGATAATGACTTTAGGCTGCCTAAACAACGATGTAAGTTTTGCTTGTATTATATTGTAAGTGTTCATATCGCTGGCTTAGAATGTGAAGGTCGCAAGTGCCACTTACGACCTTATAGGTCTACTGCATATTTGAAATCTGCATCATTGGGTGATATATACACATGCACCTTGTCTGGGACAAACAAAGATACATATTGTTGCCGATAGACATAATGTAGACTACTTGTCTCGCTACAAATTGGCATCCTTATGTAAGCCTGGTCATTTTGTTTTCCTGGGCATTGAGCATTTCTTCGACGAGTTTAAAAGCATTTGCAAGCCCATATCACAACCCCTAAAACGTCAACGAAACATGTCAGTTCCTAATTCGGGGATGGAGTAATATGTCGTAACACGGCATAACACAAAGCGTTCTCCCAATGTGACTGGTGTGGAATGCACACACTCTTTCTGGTTGGAATTATCACTTGTGATTTTCATCTTCAGAGTGTGCCTCTTTGGAACCAGATAATATTGTCACTTATTATTGTTATGCCGTATAATTTTCAGATATGATTACGGAAGCATCAATGGATATTGTTGCCAATTTTCATGATAATATACGAATGTTAACTAACTTTTTCAAACATTTAAAAACTGTTGCGTTTTTAAAGTCTCTCACTGTATGCTTGTAAGTACTGTATTCTCAATAAGATATATATGATGTCATATAAAGCAAGGAAGTGCCATAATGCAGGAAGTTACAGAGTACCTCGTATGTATAGTCATGTAGGTTAATAAGCACCATTGTTCTGTAACAGGATTGTTCGAGTGTTTCTGGGGCAAGCAGTATAGTTGGAAGGGATCTATACAAACGTCAAGGTCAAGCGTGTAAGGAGTGCTGTTCTACAGATCTATGTAATACACAAATATGTCATCACCAGAAACGTAAGTTAAACTGTAGACCACTAAAAGTTTCAACATACTTTAGCACAATCATTGTCCCGTTGTTCATCATCATATTTCCAATGGCACGGAAGCGACATCATCTGTGTTAGTTATACGCAAGTTTTTAGCGCGGTTGTTTATTGAAAGTGTGCACATACTAATATACTCGTACTGTGATGTGTAAGTTCGTTTAAATTATGTTGTAGTTATATTCTCCATCAAAAATAAATATTTTAACAACATAAATTTCGTATTAACACCCATTTAAAAAGCAAGACACCGTTTATCTTAAAATATTTAATTGATTGCTTTTTAATAAAACTCATTTCAGCTACTGCCTGTATTGATGATGAATCAGTTGACTGTGCAAGATTAGATAGCATCTTCAATATATGTAATGATGTGCAACACGCAAAGAACGTATGTCCTAGGTTCTGCAAACTATGTGCTGTTGGTAAGTTAATATACAAGTCCTAAATGAATGTTGTTACTATGTTTTACAATATGGGTAGAAATTTAATTACTTTCGGTTATCTTATTACCAATGTTTCAATATTGCTATATCATTTTCACCCCCCAAAAGTTTTCGGAAGGTGACATGGTAAAGTCCCTGCCCGTCCATCAGTGTGTCCGTCATTACGTCCGTCCGTGTGTACGTCCGTCACTAAATTTTGTTTGGAACATATCTTAAAAACTATTTAATACACTGACGTGAAACTTGAAATTTAAATAGATGACAAGTTGGAGAAGTGAAGTGCAGTGACCAAGAACCATAATTATATATATATTGTTTTTTAAACTATCTACCTTAAAGTTTCTTAATGTCATGGGCTTTACCTTCGAATTTATGTAAGGGATATACTTGAAACTTTAAATATAAATACACGGCGTCTTTGAGAAGTGCAATGACTAAGAACCACACTTCTATCTATATTTATTATTCTTTATAAGTATTCGCAATAATGTTTTTGAAAATGACATTGAGAAGAACTCAGTTTGACATTGAGGAGAATTCAGTTATCAAAAACAGTAATTGTGCCATGCTTTTAGCTACCCTTTGTTACATTTATAAATATTTTTTTAGTAACGATTGAAATTGAAATTATTCGATATAGTTCAGTTTTTTATCATCTCATTTTATATATCTCCTTGTTTTCATTTCACAATACATATTATTTAGAGAAAAACATGTATCGCATGTTTCTGATACGCAAATCATGGGCCATTTATATTTAAATCCAGGCAAGAACTGACCATAAAGGTTTATATTATCCAAGTAACTGGTCAAATTAATTAACAAAATGTAAACATATGCAATTTAACATCCTCTACAGTCATAAGAAAGCTGACTGGCAAAAAAGGCTGTAGTCGTTTTGTTTTAATAATCTTTATTGTTATTTAAGTTGACGGTGAATGGAGTACGTGGACAGGATGGTCACATTGTGATGTGTCCTGTAACAATGGCACGGAAACGCGTACTAGATCATGTACGAACCCACAACCAGCACATGGTGGACTTAACTGTATTGGAGGCAGGCAAGAGATGCGATCTTGTTACAAGGCAACTGTATGTCCTGGTAAGATCTTTAGTGTACAAAATCTGGATTTTTGGTTTTGTTATTCTTTCAAAGTTTTGGCCAATATTACAATTCAATTTTACTTAGCATATTAAACGAAAACCAAAACATGTTCCAGACGGCCGCTTGAAAACCTTTAAAAATTCAATATCTTATCAAAGGTAGTTATTATTTTGCGAGACAGGAGGATCTTTCAAATATAAAGGAATCGTCTGCAAAAAGGAAGCTATTTGTCGATTAACATAGTGTCCGTATTTGGACTTCAACTTCAATGTGGTTACTCGTCAAAATCCGCAAGTAGACATTGAAGTCCTCACAGATCTTGATTTCTTTTTTTAACTGCTGGGTTTCGATTATCCCGAGTATTCGTGCTTGCATCGTTATACATACTATAAAATAGTAAAGCCATTCGTAAAAACTGAGCATTTGCTTGTATTGATAATAAATTGTTATTGTTCCAATCAAGACATTTTCCATTCAAAACAAAGAACCTTAAAATACATGAATACTTGGACGTTAAAAAACTGTTGACGTATTGGTTGAGTCTATAAAGATACATTGTATATCTGGACGGAGCTGTTTCCATTGACCTATTTACGTATAATGAATATATCGAACTCATTTATGTAATACTGAGAAACAATATGTATTGCAGTCAACGGAGGTTGGGCAACATGGACTCATTGGGGATCATGTTCCGTTTCATGTGAAACAGGGATACAACAACGTCAAAGGACATGTACGAATCCGAAACCGGCATATTATGGAGACCATTGTTTTGATCCTAATGTTGAGTCAAAGTTATGTACAGAGGTGGCTTGCAACGGTAGGGTTTCATACATTTATAAATTTTTTATGAGTCAGACACTATCGGCTAAATATGGAAGTAGTTTAGGTTGTATAAGTATATCAATCTTTTACCAAAATACGAATCGGTGTTGGCAAATTTGAATGAGTATCCGAAATGGTACCTAGTGACCTAGTTTAAGACATCGGAAGAACATAAAGTCCACATCAAAAACGTAACCGATAATGACCATACACGTTAATCTATATTACAACCAACAAATGGTGATCTCTGAATGAAGCAACCAAAAGAGAAAATATAAATAATGCCAACACATTGACCTCCGCCCCCCCAGCAAACTAGGCATGTTGCAGCAGTAAAACGTGGAAACTAACATATCATATTTCTAGCATTATATTGTTCTAAAAGGCTGAAAAACAGTAACGGATAACTATGCTCATTAAATTCAAACAGAAAAATAGGACCAAATGTATCCCATATATCTTTCATGGCGAAAGGACCATGGTGTTTTCGTCCAAGTTAGAAATCTTTAGGAAAAAGAAACATTGATTACACACAATGACAGTTTATACTATTTGTTTGATTTTTCAATCCATCGTCTGCTTCCTCCATATTAACAGTATCATCAGTGTGTAGGTATTTTGAATTGAAATCGTTTTCAATATTATACCACTAAAACTATTCAAAATATAATGTTTCTTAATATCATTCAGATACATAGAAAACTAGAATGTTGATAATAATTATCTTGTCTAACCCATAGAAAACATGAAATAACTTTATTACTCACAGTATTATTTAATGTTTTGCTTGACATTACCTATTCATACATTATATTTGATTGTATCAAGACTATTTCCCTTATGCCCAATTTAAGAAGATTGTACCAAATAATATCCCTTACCAAAGAGTCAAACGCTTAAAGATATATGTATAGATAGATAGTTTGCTTAATCATCGTGATTATGTAATACAGTAAATACACCCCTCTTATTTTCTCTTTTCTGAAAACCCCCTCTCCTCTTAAGACATTTCTCAAGTGCATTTAAAAGTAACCGCCAAACTATTGATGGAATTGTTGCAGTGAGTATTTTTAATAATGTCGTTTATATGTTCCTTACAGATGGTGGGTGGTCGCCGTGGTCATCTTGGGGTCAGTGCAGTAAAACTTGTGGGGTCGGCATGCGTTCACAATCAAGAATATGTAACAATCCTCGTCCATCACAAAATGGCCAATATTGTATTGGTGATCCAATACATGTAGACACTTGTGTAATTAAACAGAATTGCAATGACACAAGTAAGCTATTATCCACTTTATTATATGATTATGGATAAAAAACATTTTTGAAGCTGACTTTGAGGGCATTGCTTAAAACTCTAATTGATTGCAATATGCCATTTTAAAATGACAGAAGTGTATATATACAACAGCCTTTTTAAACTAAAATTGTGAATCCGCAAAGATGGGGGTTTTTAAGTAAAACAAAACTTTGAATTTTAAAGCTTTATTCCTTTGTTGAAGCTCATGGATATTTAGTAGCTACTACTAATGGCCGTAGCCCGTACTGTTCCCGACTGACATAAAACCCGTTATGCTCTCCTTGGTAGAGAATAACGATATGCTTTATAGTATCTTTAGTCTGAAAATATTCACAGTTTTCGAAGCTGGTTTGATTATCGTACAGAACAAGGACTGTAACCACAAAGATCTCGAGTCTTTAAATTTTGGTAGCGTATTAAAGGCACTCAACACCAGTTGGTAAATTGCAAAATGTATCAAAAAGTTCTCTTCAAATCGCATTTAGACTGGACCAAAAATACATTATATACTTGTAACTTCTAACGAGTCAAGCTATATTTAATGGCATTGACTAATACCAATTGTCGTATTTATTAAGTTGTACGTTTGAATGTTCTTGGTTGCAAACTATGTAAAAACATAAACATGCAATCCAATATGCTTTAGAATATGCTGATTGTTCCGAGATAAAAGCCCACGACATCCATGTGCAAGATGGTATTTTTGAGGTCACACTATGGAAATCACACCGTACAATAAAAGTATATTGTGATATGACAACAGACGGGGGCGGCTGGACAGTAAGTTGAAACTAAAATATGACATTATAGGCAATTAACTTACTTTATACCATTTTGATAACACACTTCAACTTCTCTAATAATTAACCTTCTCGACAAATAAAGCCCATATTTTGCAGTGCAACCGAACGATCAGATGTAGAATCAATTTGACCTCAAAAGATGAATTAATTATTATGACCGAATAATATTTAAAATGAAAAATACCATGCCTATTGTAAGGAAAATTCTTCAAGCAACTATTTTTTTCTAGCCAAGAAATACCAGACAAAAACGAAACATATTCATTAAACATGTGGTATAGCTAGTTTGCGATAGAAAATAATCGTGTTTTTAAAAATTATCTGTAATTAATAAACCTACATGTCTGAAATCTACCTAATACACACTGAAATTTCAGCAACATCCGAATTCATATAAAAAAACGTTTGTTCATAAGCTCTATGTTACATATTTGTAGTTTTGTTTGAAATATAAAGTTCGAAGACTTGATACATGTACTTGCAACAGCCAATTTTACGGTCATGTGATACGCCTAACGGTATATTTACGTGCTTGCGTCCTACTTAATATAACACACACGAGGCCCGTCTGTGAATCTGACGAAGTTTATGTTATTGTTGTACATTGTTTACAAGCGCCACACCTACATGTATAACCTTAATCATACGAGCCTCCTAAATCTCGTCTTCATAACACTAATGTCAATCCCGACGATCATGGGGTGTAACGGTTCAATAATTTATAATAAACCATCATTGGAAAACCAGTTTACCTCCCTGCTTTAATCTGTCCATGTACATGTAATTTTGATATATAATAAAGAATAAATGTCTTTTAATAGGTGACTAAAATTATGGAATTCGGAATGGGAGTAGGTAGGAAGTTATTGTAGTTCTATGTAATTTGTTACCAAAATCTGTTGAATAGATTTTCAGAAATGTTACAAAAACACGATTTTTTTCTATCGTAAACTTGCTATAAATAAAACGCGTTTATTTGTGTCTACTAGCTCTCCATAATGATCTATAATCATTTTCAAATTTTCTTTTCGCTGACTAACACAAACACCCTTTATTATCAAGAATGACATAACATAAATGATATGATGCAAATAAATCTTACAATTGTCGTCAAAAATAGGCATATAGGCGGTGTTTTCTTCAGATTGTGGGGTAATAAAGGGCGCTACGGAAAATACGCATGTGTTTGAATGTTTGTCAATCATATGTTATAATGAATCACACAAGCGTTATCAACTTATCAATTGACATGAACTTATATTAGACTTGGTCATTAAATATGACTAAGTTCGCCAAAGGATCGCTTGATAAATTTTCTAAAACTCGTTTAATATCAGTTTATATTAATTGACAACTCGTGATATATTCTCTATATCCTTATGACATTCATTTGTTAGGTGTTCCAAAAAAGATATGACGGTTCAGTTGACTTCTACCGTAATTTTACCCAGTATGTGAATGGTTTTGGAGATCTGAACTCCGAATTCTGGTTAGGTAAGTATCAAATCCGTCCCAAAGGACAATCAAGTTCACTGCATGAATTGTGTACCTTATATTTCCTTTCACTTGCTTCATTCTGTACTGGTACAGAGTCTTCTGTTCTCTCATTAACCCTGACGTACATTGAAGTGTATCGATATTTTTAAACAAAAATGTTACATCAGGAGTGTATACAAACGTTTTGGTACGATAACTAACATCCAGTACAGTCGTTTAGAATTTGACTTCGTTTTTTGGACAAGTTACATTCCTGTATGGGTCAGATGATCGACCCATCATGTCTATGACTGCCTTAGAAGACAGTAAGAAGAGATTATAGGTTCGAGTGTAGAAAAGTTAAACATAATTATATCATCAAAGGTTTACAACAACGAACGTTGTATAAAAGTGATATACTATTACGAAATAACAATATGAAACAAGAGCCATGACCACAAGGCCGTTCCCGCCGACTACAATTGCTTGTGTATGTGAACATTTGTTTTCGATGGTAAACAAGATACGCTCCGGACAAAATTTGATTCTGTAAATACTTAAGGGGACATACGTACGTATTTTGAAATAGAAAACAGACAGAGTTATGGTTCTTGGTCAATGCCCCTTCTCCAAGTTGCCATCTATTTATATATCAAGTTTCAAGTCAGGATGTTGAATAGTTTTGAAGATACGCTCCGGACAAAATTTTATTATAAAACTACTAAAGGGGAGATAATTTAATATTTAAGAGAGACAAAGTTATAGTTCTTGGTAACTGAACTTCTCCAAGTTGCCATCTATTAATATTCCAATTTTCAAGTCAATATCAAGAGTTTTCAAGATATGCTTCGGACAAAATGTTATTATAGAAATACTAAATGGGGAGATAATTTTAGACTGACAGACTTATGGTTCTTCTCCAAGTTGCAATCTATTTATTTTCAAAGTTTCAAGTCAATATCTTAAACAGTTTTCAAGATATGATCCGGACAATATTTGTGACGGACGGACAGACGGACGGACGGATAAAGACTATAACCATATCCATGTCGATTTTGTTTTCGGCGGGGATAAAAATATGTTGATCCGACTTGATTTATAGCGTGAACGTGTGACCCTGAATGAATCAATTCAGTTTAATTGTGCCTGCATTATTTCCAACCAGTCGATGGTCCAAATATTGTCCACTAAAGCTTTGTCATAGTATAAGCCGAATATACAGTGTATACTTAAAAGTAGTTCATATCATTAAGGGTCCTATGTGCTTTTCGTCGGGCCATATACACCACTTCGGCTGCCTAGCCAGTCCGTATAGCACCTGCTGTCATGTGAGTTCCTTATTGTGTCTTGATTGCGTCTTTAATACCTGGAATATTGATATTATCTTTTGATATTCAAATCAAACACATACATGCCGTGTGTAACTGGTTTGGTTTATTAATTTATTTACATCTCGTCAACACAATACTGATAATATACACACATAACATGTTACATTTCAACTATATCAACTATTCGTTGTCGTTTTTCAACAGGACTTGACTATATACAAGAGATGACTGCCCAGTATACCAACGACTTACGAATAGATTTGATGTCGGCCAACATGACCACGGCGTATGAAACATTGAGCCATTTTTCACTCGCATTACCGAACTATGTTCTCAATGTAGGAAGTACCATCGCGTCAAACAACAGTAAGTAGAAATAAGTCTTTAATTATATACATAATTATATACGTATATGCATACAACAAAAATATTCCAATTGGTAAACGGTGATTGAGGCATTATACAAATAATAGTCTTAACTAGAAACACATTATTTCGACATTTAAAAACCATTCCCAAACTATCGTTTTTACGACACATATCGCTGGCTTCAAATGAAAATGTTGTCAATACAACATCAATATTGTGAGAAAACAAGAAACTACTACATGTATCTGAACATTACTCTTCTCTTTAAAAGCTTTTTCAACTTCAGTTTGGTCAACATGACAAGTTCCGAATTTCATGAAAACAGACTCATAATAAGCGCCAAGTGTTGCAGATTGCAAGTATGAATCAGTAGCTATATAGTATACCGTGTTACTTACGCCCTTCTCATTCTAAGCCAGCGATATAATGTATAAACTTATCACGTATATAACATTAAGTGCCAGTATTTAAAATTTTGTTAACAAACAGAAATACATACTTTGTTCCATGAGCATGACATTGTCGTAGTCACATAAAAGCTTGCATTCTAGCATTTATTTGTTCTGTATACAATGACGTTACGCACGGAGTTGCGAGAAATGTCGTGAGTAGCACACGCATGAAATGTAGTAGTGCGCTAATTATTGTAATGTGAGAATACTTAAATAAATAAGATATCAAACTATTCAGAAATGAAATTGTAATACCTCTAATGCATTTAAACGTAATAAATTAATCACACTATCCGTAATTATTAAGCTATAGCGGGTGTTTAAATACGATGTCCCAACGTAACATGATTTCCCCGCGTAATGAACAAACCATAGTACATATTTTTTATTTTCCACAACATTTGGCCATTAAACTGACAGGAAAGATGTTATACGTATATGAAGGCAGAAATGTCAAGACGTCGGGCGTTTTCTGGAAACAAATACATTTGTTTGATGATTCATAAAATGTCCCAAATGATATTTTTATAAAAAAAATGGTCGACTGGATGTAAAAGAAGTTGTTTCAGAAAGAAATCATGGCAAGAAAATATGATATTTACTGCATTTAATGCAATCTCATGTGATAACGATTACGTAAGTATCATCTGCCTAAAAATATATAATATAAGCATCGCGAAATATTTGTTTGAAAAAGTCACGGCGACATTTCTAAATAATTTTCATCGATATCGATAAAGTTGTGCATTTTCAAAGCAAAAAAATACAATTCCGTTGTGTGTATGAAAACGGTATCGGAGATATGTACGACTCATTTTCTTTTGCAGTAATGTGTGTTGTAATACATGCAAAACTATAAAAGTTATAGTTATAGAGCTAGGTCTAGTTTCGGCGCAAAACTGACAAAACGTGAGAGTTGACGTTATAATTTGCAAATTAGCGTTGCCCATCATTTTATATTTAATTGTTTGCTTTGTTTCGATTGAATTACACCCGACATCGTACTTTAATCATTTTTAGAGGGAATGTATTTGAAATATTATTGGTTACGGAATAAATATGAAAAATACAAATTTTTCTTCGCATAATTATTGGATGGTGATGAGTTCGTAGCAATATAACCCAATAAAAATAGTAAATGCAATCATTAAAAATATTTTAAAGAGCTATCAAATGCAGACCAAATGAAAGACTACCGTGGAAGGTATGTGGGGTAATCGTTTTCCTCGGTGTTCGCATGTGATTGAATGATTATACTTGAATAGAACTAAGCATGCCAATTGAAGCCTCATATATAGTGAATATGGTTTAAAATGTGTCATTACATGAATGTCAAACCAGGATTTAATCAAGTTGCATCTCGACAGCAAACAAACAAATGTTGCGTTATGTAAAAACAATATACAATTTTAAACAGATAAAAAGCATGTGTAAAAGTAAAATTATTGCATCTGTTTACATCATTATTGGTATTTTCTTTCATTTAAATGACAATCCAAATAGACGATATATTCGCAAATTTGTCTGCGTAAAGTTAAAAGTATTACATCCATGAACAACCGAATATTTATCATTGAATGATAATGTTTATTATCTACACATCTAATCAATACTCTTGATAACAGCTAAAACTACAACACGTAGCTATATGTGTGGCATATATTTTGAAATAAAATAACGTCAACATCATGTTACAGAAAGGTATCGCAACATCGTGCGTAACGTCAATTGTTTTGTACTGCATGCCATGTATTTGTACTTCATGCAATGTATTTGTACTTCATGCAATGTATTTGTACTTCATGCAATGTATGCGTACTGCATGTAATGTATTTGTACTTCATGCAATGTATTTGTACTTCATGCAATGTATGCGTACTGTATGTCATGTATTTGTACTTTATGCAATGTATTTGTACTTCATGCAATGTATTTTTACTGCATGTAATGTATTTGTACTTCATGCAATGTATTTGTACTTCATGCAATGTATTTGTACTTCATGCAATGTATTTGTACTTCATGCAATGTATGCGTACTGCATGACATGTATTTGTACTTCATGCAATGTATGCGTACTGCATGTAATGTATTTGTACTTCATGCAATGTATTTGTACTTCATGCAATGTATGCGTACTGTATGTCATGTATTTGTACTTTATGCAATGTATTTGTACTTCATGCAATGTATTTTTACTGCATGTAATGTATTTGTACTTCATGCAATGTATTTGTACTTCATGCAATGTATTTGTACTTCATGCAATGTATTTGTACTTCATGCAATGTATGCGTACTGCATGACATGTATTTGTACTTCATGCAATGTATTTGTACTTCATGCAATGTATTTGTACTTCATGCAATGTATTTGTACTGCATGTAATGTATTTGTACTTCATGCAATGTATTTGTACTTCATGCAATGTATTTGTACTTCATGCAATGTATTTGTACTGCATGTAATGTATTTGTACTGTATGTAATGTATATATACTGCATGACATCTTTTTGTTCTGTATACAATATATTTGTTCTGCATGCAATGTATTTGTACTGCATGCAATGTATTTGTTCTGCATGCAATGTATTTGTACTGCATGCAATGTATTTGTACTGCATGCAATGTATTTGTTCTGCATGCAATGTATTTGTACTGCATGCAATGTATTTGTTCTGCATGCAATGTATTTGTACTGCTTGCAATGTATTTCTACTGCATGCAATATATTTGTACTCATGTAATGTATGCGTACTGAATGTTTAATGGATCTATATCAATATATTGATCATTGTATATACAACATCTGCTGAATACGATGTTAGATATTGGCTAAAAATATGTTAAAGAATACAAATGTACTTGTACATGTTGTAATAGCATATATTAAAGGATTCAAATTGTACTTGTACATGTTGTGAAAGCGTTATTGCGACATTATTATTTCCGTTCTATAACAGTTACTCTTAATGTAACATATGTAACAAATGTTTTTATGGAATTATGTTTCCTATTGATTCACCACAGTGTTAATTTTGTTCTTTTCTTCAGTTGGCAGCTCCTATAGTTTCGGTCCTGACGCCAATGGCCATGGTTTCAGCACATACGATCACGATGTTGATTCATACTCCCGTAATTGTCCCTCAGCGTTTCATGGTGCATGGTGGTACAATAGTTGCTATGAGGCAAACCTGAACGGACAATACCTCCCACCGGGTACCGTTGATGGTAAAGGGATGAACTATGTGAGTTTCGACTACTACACTACACTGAAACAATCTAGAATGGCATTCCGTCGTACCTGAATGTAGTTATAGCTATCACATCATTCAAGGTGAACTAAAAACGATATCAATCCATTTATTATATATAAACTGTTGTATAAACCGTAGTAGTATTACCTTGTTCATGTTGTATAAATATGTATATCATGTATTGTAACAGTAAGTGACAAAGTTTTTTTGGAGCTAGTTAACAAACTCTTCAATGTAAAATTACAACAAACACATCATTAATCCTATTGTAAAAATAAATGTATGTACAGTGTAAATTATGTATTATGCTATATCATATGACCTTCCTTGTATTCGGGTTAGTATAAAAATTCGTTTAAGTAGCAAAGTCATCATTTTTAATATAAGCGACTTAATGTATATTAGCGACTTAATGTATATTAGCGACTTAATGTATATAAGCGACTTAATGTATATTAGCGACTGAATGTATATTAGCGACTTAATATATACATGTTTGAAGTTATATAGAACATTCATGCTCTCTCAATAGAAAGATGCGTACTTTGCAGTAATAGTGTCATATGATATAACGAATCTAACAATCTATGTCAATTGATATATTTATATAAAACTCGTTCTGGAAATTTTATTATGAGTAAATGCTCATTTTAAATTGTATTTCTATTGTATATGCAGCAATCATAAATGAATATAGAACTTTTAATTATACCACCATCTTACCCTACACTGTTATAAAACCATACGAAAGCATGTCTGTTACATGAAACAAACATACGCATAGTTACGTATTCTTTTATTATCATCAGTAATAATACAATATAAGTATATATGTTATGAATAGTTTGAAATTAAAAATGTCTTCTTGCTCTCACTAGATTTTCTGTAGTTTATTTTATATATTGCCCAAACTAGTTTCGCCTTATTTGCTCATCAGTGTGGCTAAAATATATGATATAAATAGACAGAGACATACATAAGTCCTAGCATGGTACGAATACATTATATCTACATGACTAGTAAATGTTGAATCGTCCCATGACAGGATAATGTGAAACTATGTTGTTGTTGTTTTTATGCCCCTATCTTTCATGAGGGGGCACATTACTTTGCTAATGTTTGTCGGAAGACCATCCATCGGCAGACCTAATGGTTGCCGTTAAATAACTCAAGAAAGCTTTGCCATAGGATCTTCAAACTTTACATTGGTGGTTGATCAACAACTGAAGATTTTGATACTTTATTTTTTTGTGAGTACATCGCCGAGGAAAGATGCTGAGTGGGACCTAGGCTTTATACATGTATGATTGGTTTATGTCTTGGTGTACATAATATACCACATACTTGTTACATGATAGAAAGCACATGTTTTATCCAAGGGTCTTGTCAACAGGATGGTGTGGAAAGTAATATCAGTAGCTTGTTCAATCAATCCGAGGACAGAATCCTATTACTGAAATAATAGTCGTAACATAATCATAAATAGAACACTACCTCACCGTCGCCTGAACTTTGATACAAGACTGACATACAACAAACAATAGTACACAAACAACAAACACTCGGATATCATGTTACGTTTCTCCCTTATAGTTTCAAGGTACCATACAGTAAACGTGGCAATCCCCACCTCCCCTCAGGTTGAACTTAGCAACCAGACAGATGGATAATACAATAAAATATCGTGTCAAACGTCCCTCATAATTTCAAGGAACCATACATTAGAAACACTCACCTCGTCCCCAGTGGAACTATGCAACCAGACAGATGGGCATCAATATAAGTTTCACAGAAACATAAAGTACAAGAGAAAACACCCACCTCGTCCCCAGTGGAACTATGCAACCAGAGAGATGGGCATCAATATAAGTTTCACAGAAACATAAAGTACAAGAGAAAACACCCACCTCGTCCCCAGTGGAACTATGCAACCAGACAGATGGGCATCAATATAAGTTTCACAGAAACATAAAGTACAAGAGAAAACACCCACCTCGTCCCCAGTGGAACTTTGCAACCAGACAGATGGGCATCAATATAAGTTTCACAGAAACATAAAGTACAAGAGAAAACGCCCACCTCACCCCAGTGGAACTATGCAACCAGACAGATGGACATCAATATAAGTTTCACAGAAACATAAAGTACACCAGAAAACACTCACCTCGCCCCCAGTGGAACTATGCAACCAGACAGATGGGCATCAATATAAGTTTCACAGAAACATAAAGTACAAGAGAAAACACCCACCTCACCCCAGTGGAACTATGCAACCAGACATATGGACATCAATATAAGTTTCACAGAAACATAAAGTACACCAGAAAACACTCACCTCGCCCCCAGTGCACTAACATTATATATTGAATTATGCCCTTCATACTATCAATGCAATTGTATTGAAACTTCGCACACACACTTATTATCCACACACAATTTTTCCACATAATGTTGTTTATTTCGCATTTCTAGATTCCAAGACTTTTGGCTGCGAGGCATGTTTTTCTTGATTTTCAGCGTATAGCCTTCGCATTTTCCCAGAACTATGCATTAAACAGTTTCGAAATAATGTCACTGATAGTTTCTATGGACACTCCCATCTGTGGTACTATTCCATGTTTTGCTAATAGATTCATCATAGATATCATAAAACCAATTTAACTTTATAGTGTAGGTTTTGGCAATGTTGGGCAATTTTCATTTTTTTGTGCCATTTCACAATTACTGGAAACAGAACTTTAATAACGCGTCTTACAAAAAAATATTACTGATGTTCTCATTAAAAATGCAAAATGAAAATTTACCAACACTTCTTGATGCTTATAAAAGGGCCATTTTGCCTTAAAAACAGGAAAAACAACATCATCTATTAAATTGTTGTTTTAAGCTTTAACAAAATGAAATATACAATGTATGATGATCATATGTTCAACTTAAAACATTTTCTCGCATGGTTTAAAAAAGATATTTCAATTATTTTCATTTAATATTGCACAATCGATGTTTATGTTTTGTTCATAAATAAGTTGAACACCTCTCGTATTAATATAAATCTACACCTCATTCCTGAGGTTATCCACCGCCATAAGGGTATATAAGGTTTGGTTCCCACCAAAATTTCTTAAAAAGTTATAAGGAGATAAGTGTAGCATTTCGCAACACTATTTTAAGTAAGTATTGAGTTAAAGGCACTAATAACACTGTGGTGGTCCATAACACATGAGACGTCTGACAACAGGAACTCATTTAGATACATAAAAATTATTTATTATGCAAATTCACATCTAAAATTGATCTTTTCAATATCTGATACATCAGTTGGTAATTCATGTCTTCTGTCACGAGTTATTTCTACATCAAAGCATATAAAGAAACATTTCAGACAGCAACTTGAACGTCCACCTTTCTTGTGCATTTAACTGAAAAATAATACGAATACAATTATAGAACTTTACAGAAAAGTACCAACTTTAGGCGATTAATACTAAATATCTAGGAAAACATACGCTATATGCATAAGATTGACATCAAGCGGGCTATAAAAAGTAAGCAGTTTATAATGAAAATGTCCAGTCTGTTCAAAGTTAAATGAGAATGGTTATAAACATAAGTTTGTCTGTCAGGCTAACTATAGTTTTCTAGGCTGAACTCACTGGGTGTAACTGAGTTAATTGTAGTACTCAATATTCTTTTCAAAGGGATAGTTCACTCAAGTCATTTGTATTACATATTGAATCCATGTATGTAGCCACTATTTAAACCTAAATATTAACTTAGTATCTTAATGCATATTCAAAACTGTGTTAGTTCATTATACATGGTTAATATTTAAGGAAGCAGTTGGATCATTGCTACAATTAGCATTTGATCTGGCACGATTTCCTATCGCAAGGGATCTAAGTTTTCCAATAACTATTACAATTGTTGTTTTAGGTTCCACTGGTTAACTAGCAATCGGCTACATTGGAGCTTTAAAATTAACATTTCACTACCTAAATTATTTAACTTAAAGTAAATTGCATAAATATTTACGGAATAATGGTTAAAAACTTAACGTCGTCCGAAATCGATTACTACCTTTACTTTTGCTTTCGTTCAAAGTTGGGGGCTATTTCCAGTGTACGGTGTCAATCAGTGAACTTGGTGAAACTTGTTTTACAATCGTCCTTAAAAATGACTTAGTATAAGCTGTTACATAACTAAACCTAAACAGAATCCTACCTCACTCATTTCGTTGCAGTGATAAAATCCTCCACAATTCTTCAGTAAACTGTACAGTAGATGTATATTCGAGTCAGAACCTGAAAGTGAATACAACTCATTATAAATTTTCCCGTGCACCAGCTGAGACACCCAGCAAAACATGTTACATCAGACTTGTGTCTATTTTCAACTACAATTTCAGGAATAACGGTTAAGGTGGTCAGGGTGGCCAAAGAAAATGAAGAATAAAATTCTCTGATTTTTCCCTGAACCAAAAGGTAATTTTCCATGACCTTCGTGGTGTTCACAACCATTAGTGTTGGAGGATGTCTTAATGAGAAGGGGATCAGTAAGTTTTTTTAGATTCTAAAGTCCAAATGGGATATGGTACAAATTTTATCTAAAAATTTATTTCTCCATTGATTATAAGCTATATCAACAGCTACATGTATGATAACAAGTTTATATACTGATAATAGATTTAAAGTTATTGTATGAACATATTGGTAAACGATATACAGTGCCTACCAAAATAAGTATACAGAGGGTTTTCCCCCATTTACTTGCCTGTATAACACTACTTGTGTAATAGTGTCGATACCAGGTGATAATAATACCATTGTGGTGGTACCACTATGTTTATGTAGGTTCAGGATCCAACAAGATCAAACACCAAGTTCCAGTTCTACTATCTATGTACATACAATCATCAACGTACAAGTCTCAACGAAGCCCTGCAATTCACAATATTATGAATATAAACAATACTTAATACAAGGTCATGACAATAAATACAGGCTATTCAATACATACATTTAATTAATACATATATTACTGCACAGTATAGTCATAACTGGGCTAGTTCAAGGACTCCAATCCAGTGGCAGTTACACATATCATATTACTACCAAAACATTATGATAACAGATACATTACAAATACATCACAGATACATTAACTTTATGATCATGATTAACACAGGTATACCTACCAATCGTCGATTAGGCTCTTCTGACTGTATTCTTAGCCACACATTCTAATTACACTCACATCTTTCCCAGTGTTGGTTACTGCAATATTATGAAACATGGTGAATAGATAGGGTCTAGATAGTGTTTCATATCATTAGCATTAGGGGTAATGGTCCAAGGGAAGTAATCCAACCACAATTAGACACAAATTAGGCATAATGGTGCAATATATAGTCGCTCTGTTTTAGGAAAATACCTGTTATCAAACACACAAAGAGTGGAACATTGGCGGAGTGGTGAGTGCTCAAAAATACCAATCCCTAGTCCACTGGAAAGAATCTCGGATGGGGCGCTGGAAATTTGATTTAATACTTTTCATTAATCAATGTTTCTATTCTACTCAATTCCTTGTGTCACACAAACAATTCTATCAATTTAGCAGGCCAGTGGCAAAATACACAGGAATGGGACCAAATTGCTTAACAAACCTACACACAATGTCCATTTACAATTTATTTCATAAAAACAGGATTTCTTTTTTGACCAAGTGAAAACCCTGCAAACGGTTTAGAAATAGCCGAAAGTGCAAGGCTACGAATAAGCCTGGTTACGAAATGACCTGTATAACCCCAAAACATAAAACATATGCATAAAAATCAACAAAACCCGAACATCAACCAACTGTCAAACTACGACCACAACGATGTCCGAATTTACACTAAATGCATTCATATCCGAAACCTATGCAAGTTGGTACATTTATAATATTATTGAAAAGAAGTTGGTCACAAGCAATTTAAGGTCATACTTACATTCAGCATGTATTTTCACAAGTCCTGGCCCTTTGATTACCGGATGATCAATAATTTTAAAAAATCCCATTACTTTGTTAGTCGTTGTTGTTGTAGTTCTATTACGCTATTGACGTAGCGAAATGGTCTCTTTGTGCTTCAGTATTACTCTCTTGTGCTCTCTCTATGTGCTTCCGCTCTTGATACTTCGGTTTCGCTTTACAGTCCATCGCAGCCGACATAAAATGGCGTCTGCCTGACCCGGATAGCGTAGCATCAAGGGGAGGGAACTCCAGACAAGTCCATCAGTGTATCTTAAAAGGGGAAAGGTAGAAAACTCATCCACAACGGAACTGGAAACAGCTGGTATAATTTCCCTTAGCCCGTACCATTACGTTCTTCTAATATACACTCATGGATTCGCGGTGACTATGAATTTTTTTACGCACACTAGAAATCAAAAGCCTACGAACTAGGTCGGTTCTTGTTTTCGTCTTTTGTAGTCACTTGGGATCGACGATTTATTGTATAACTAGCTCAACCTGCTCTTGAACAGCGGGGACTTGGGTTTTTTAACCACTTTTTATACTGTCCCTATCGGTAAACGTTTAAGAAAGTTTGGAATACACGTACATTATCACAGTGTATATACGAGTCGGCTGTCGGTTATCGCAATAAGGCATATACGTTGAATTTTTTGTATCACAATAAGCCATACAGTGATCAGAAGGCACATGAACTTTCAACCACACCAGACCATACAAATTGAATTGTACAGTATCACAATTAGTCATACAGTGATCGTGATTCATGTCTGTTTACAATCACAATAACCCATACAAATTGAATTGTACAGTATCACAATAAGACATACAGTGATCGGAAGACACATTTACTTTCAATCACACCAGCCCATACAAATGGAATTGAATAATATCACAATTAGTCATACAGTGATTGGAAGATACATGTGCTTTCAATCGCAATAACACATAAGACGGAATTAATAGTATAACAATGAGTCAATGAGTGGTTGAAAGTTACATGTGATTTCCATCGAAATAGTTCACACTTATTTGTATAGTGTCACAGTCTGTTATACAGTGATCGGAAGTTACGCATTTTTCAATCGCAATTACTCGTACAAATTGAATTGTATGGTACCACAATCAGTCATACTGTGATCGTAAGTCACACGTGTTTTCAATTGCAATAACTGATACAAATTGAATTGTATAGTATCACAATCAGTCATACAGTGATTGGGTTTATACGTAGTCAATATATGATCCCATATACGTGCAATTTCTCATGATTTAGGTGACTTTCACTGAAAATATAGAACAAAACAAACCAACAGGTCAAAATGAAAGTCTGTCTATTTACACACATACTTACAGATAAGATTGTGAAACACAACAGCTTAGTTGAATTTATAGTACATCACACCCATAACAAAACGGTTTTAAAGACAAACACCGATGGTATGGTCGTTATACCGAGGCGGTCTTACTGCAGAGGTTAAACTAATGTTTTAAACTAAAAACAAAACAATCAAACACATGACGTACATATCTACATGGTGTAAGCGCAACAAATGCCGATCTATGTTTCTTTATTAAGATATGGTGTATGTATATTTGGAACTTTGGTAAATCTGACGATCTGTCTGAAACTAGTGTCGGTGGCTACGCGGTATATACGGGTGTATACAATTATTTAAACGTCTCGGTCAATGATATCCCATAACATTGGAAGCACTTATTTCCAATGGGTCATGTGCATTGCTGAAAGAAAAGTAGATGAGACAGTGGTATGATACAAGGTATATGCGTATATAATATAATTATTTAAACCTCTAGGTCAAGGGTAACCCATAAAACAGCAAACACTTATTTCCAATTGGGACCCGTGCTTTGCTGAAAGAACTGTTAGTATAAGAGACATTGGTTTGGTACAAGGTATCCGGGCGCGCTGTCCTTGCATCTTCAAAAGAGACACCTTGGTTCTTTAACGTGTCCGGTGTATAGCACTGATACCCGTTCGAGACTATCTATGGATTGACAACCAGTTAATCTCTAGTTGGTTGGAAACACCGAAAATGTTTAAAAAATGATCAAGTGCCCCGGCCGAGGATCGATCCCAGGACCTTTTGATCAGTAGTCAAGCAGGCTATCTGCTCGGCCATCGTATCACCCGATAGTACCGTATCTATGAGGCTTTGGATTGTACCAAATGTATATGCGCTACTAGGAATAGTATAAAAATTAGTTCATCAAGAACCATGTTGATAAGGTAACTTTTAATGGGAAATCGTCCTTGTGAATGTAGGTTGTCAGCATAGATAAGAACACGGTTTAAATCTTCTACATGTATACAGACTCAACAATATTTTAAACTATGGTCGTTCACAAATTGTGGTACATGTATGTTTCATTCCCAATACATGTAATTGCTTTACTAACTTGTATACAGTAAAACTTCGTTATCTTAAGGACTAATCTGGACAGGTGAAATACTTGAGATAAACATGGTGCTCAAGAAAACCAAAGAGCATGTATTAATGATACAACGTTCGAAAAGAAGTAATAACTTTATATTTGTTTTCAAGAACACATGTGATGCACCTAAGAATCATTTGAATACATCATTATATTGTACAGTTGACACCCGTTGTGTCGACACTCCGGTTTAGTCGACATGCTTTAAAATCCCCGATTTTGGTCACTCTATGTTCTATATAAAAACTGATGTTTGCCTCGACATGCCTATGTCGACACTCCGGCTATATCGACACGACTTTTCTGGCCGAAATGATATTTTCGCACCTTATTGTCATTGTTTGTGTCGACATCAAGTCAAAGTGATTGAAATAGAAAAATTGTTAATTGGCCGTGAAAATATTTCTGTCTCGACCCATTGTTTGTTAAACAATTAAATTGTTCACACTGAAATTAAATGGTGTTAAATCGAAGTTTGAAAACAACTTGATACCTGTCTCAGCGCGTTTAATAATTATTTAATCAACAGTTTTGTGTTTTAAATGATATCTGTCACAGCGCAAATTTGACAAATGTTTGCCGTGACACCATGCAAACAAAAATGAGTTATTAAAGTTGTCTATAAAATAATCATGAATCGTCAATTCGATCTTATTGTCATTATGACTACCAAAACTAATCGGCCACGGGACTCAAGGGTATTAAAAGAAAATTAACGTCAAAATCATATACAGAAAAATACGAAGCTATATGTGAAGTTGAGATGAGGTGAAGACAAAACGAGAGATCGCTGATTAGTTTGGAGTTCCACACAATACATTGTTTACGTGGATGAAAAATAAGGATAGCATCAAAGCCAAATTTCTATCTTCTATCTATGGAATGAATAAGGTGTACAATAAACACGCAAAGTAAACAATACGACTAGTTAATATTACAACACCGCTATAACAGCGAAACGAAAGTTTAATGTCGAATTACACGTATATACAATGCTTATACACTTGTATATAAGGCAGGAACACTTGTCAGTATTGTTGGATCCGGATGTGTCGACCTCCGGATATGTCGACACAACTTTGACGGTCCCAAAAATGTCGACATAACGAGTGTCGACTGTAGTTAATATATCATTAACTATAGCCCTATGAAAATGAATATTTGAATTATAATAAATTATTACGTCAATTCATTACGTTGCTGTTATAATTAAGATACAAACAATTTTTAATACATTGTATCTATATTTGGTAATATCAACGGAGCAGTTTTAGATATACAGTGCCCACCTAAAATAAGAACCCAGACGTTATTTACCCATTCACCCGTCTGTATAATACTTTTTACAGAACAGAGAAGCAACAATGTTTTTGATGATTAGGTATATGTTTTGTTGATCAAATGTAAAGACAATACATTGATTGCTATCCTAGATGTAAAATGTTAAGTTTTTTGCCGAGCTTAAAGTGCAACTTGTTCATAAAAAGGCGGGAAACGCAGCCCCTTTGACCCCTTTGGTATTTGAATTCAGAACAATTTCTTCTTTATTTCTATCCTATTTTCTCTACCTCATACCCCAACTACTCCATACTCCGTGCTCCAACTTGTACTCCATGGAGTAACGTACTCCAACCGTGATTATAAACCTTCTTGATCACGAACCCAATGGAGTACGGATTCTTAGTAGTAAAATAGCTGTAACTTTTTTATTTATGAACAAAAACATGTTTTAAGGGAGTTTATTGTCTTAGTTAGATCATTTGCTACAAGTTGTTGTTTGTTTTAATGAAATATTCTGAAAACAGTTGTGTTTCACTTTTTCAAGTGAATGAGCAAAACTGGGGCCGGGGTTAACAAGATAAATATGTAAAATTTATGATCAAATTTAGAATAAATTTACTCTCCCAAATGATATTATTTTACTTAGCTAGTGAAAAAACCTTTGTAGGCCATAGTTGGCCTGCTGGCTAGACCTACCAAAAAAGCGAAAAACATTTTTTAGAAAGCATCAAACCATACACCAACTTGCGACAAAGGGTTCAACTATGAAAAATGATCCCCATAATACAAGTTTTCGTTCAGTAATAAAGAAGTTATAGCAGTTTTTGTAACCGAGTATGACTCCGAGACACCTGTGGAGCATTCTCAGAAAATTATACTCTATCTCCGGCTCAGAAATCAAGGTGTTTTGAGAATGTCCTCCAATTGGAGTATGTAGTATGAGTTGGAGCATGGAGTACGCTCTCCAATGTTTATGATCACGGGGCCGGACGAACAGATATTGAGTAATTAAAAAATATATAATTCTTCCATCTGTCAAAAAGTGTATACTTATGTTTGGTGGGCACTGTATATAAGAACTTCTAACACGATCCGTTTGAAAGTAAACATTATTTTTTATAAAGATTTTGATGACATAAATAACAATCGTCTATTGTTTTTAAAAACCAAATGGAGACAAATAATATGCACATACATACCTTTGTGCATTAAGCCTTAATCTATGAATGTGGAAAATGATTGCTTATGTAATCTTAGCATTTATTTGTTGTATTAATAGTTTCCTGTTTTTACTCAATATACGAGACATGTTTTGATCATTATTGTGATAACCATTGTCTCTCTGGAAATCATTTTACTTTTTGTCGAAGTAGAATCAGATAAAGTACACATTTTTGATAAACAATGTCCTCTTACAAGCGTTATAAGATAGTTTTGCAAAGGCTAAGCCTCGGATAATTTCTTGTATGTTCTTACAAAACTATCCTATAACGCTTGTAAGAGGACACTATTGATCAAAAACTAGCACTGTATCTATCACATATTGTATAAGGTTATTGAAAATAGTTATGCATGGAACGGACCAATATTCATGGCTTTTACTATACAATATTGCAAACTGTTTTACGTCTAGCAAGGAAATATCTGGCACCATTTTTATTTCGTCGTTGGTATGACACGGCCTGGGATCGAACCCAGGACATCCTGCACTCGACGCGAACGATCAACCACTAGGCCGTGTTGAAATTATAGTACATAACACCCATATCAAAATGTTTTTAAAAATAAATAATGTGGTCGTTGTTTCGGGGCGGTCTTACTGCAGAGGTTATACTAATAGATTATATTCAACAACTATCGAACATATTATGTTCATATTGACTTTGTTGTTAGTGGAGCAAATGCCAATTTTGCTATGTTGCTTTTTTAACAGACGGAGTGTATATAATTGGATCTTTGGTAAATCTGATTACCTGACTGTGTTGGTGTCTAGGCGATATATATTTATAATATATTATTATGTAAACCTCTCGATCAAGGACATCACATTTAATTTGATGAATTTATTTCCAATGGGGTCATGTGCTTGCTAAGCGTAGGAGAAACACCACGTGGTGTGATACAAGATATCCGGGCACGCTGTCCTAGCACTACCGAAGAGACACATTGGGTCTTTAACGTGTACCAATACACGCGAGCATACCTATGGGTTGACAATCAGTTCATCTCTAGTCGGATTGGAAATGTTGAACGCGTTTCAGAAATAACCAAGTGCTCCGGTCGAGGATCGAACCTGAGACCTCTCGATCAGTGGTCAAGCAGGCTATCTGCTCGACCACCGTGCTATCCGATGGCGCCGTATCTGTGAGGCATTGTATTGTTTGTACGCTATAGTATTAAAATAGTTCATTTAGAACCTTGTTGATAAGGTTACTTTAAATAGAGAGTCGTCCTTGTAAATGTTGGTTCTCATAGATAAGAACACGATGTAAATATTATACATGTATACAGACTCAACAATATTTGAAAATATGGTCGTTCACCAATAACAGTTTTCATTCTTTATAATTGCTTTATTAACTTGTTACGTATACATTTTGTATAATATATAAATCAAAATTTTATAAATAATTAATGTTTAAAATTTATGTTGCATGAGGTTAATACAAATAGTTAAAGATAAAACTGGCCAAAATTACCTTTATTATACTATGCATTTTCGCCTATAACTCAAGCACGTGTCATTATAGGAAGCGGTGGCCTTGATGTAGGGCGCATGCTTCGGGATCGAGTGTTCAACCTTCCTCTGAACAACTGGTTAATTTTTCTAAGCAAGACCCAATTGCTCCACACCATTATGGTGTAAAAGTGTACCTGTGAGTGCAGTGTCTATTCCAGGGCGCCGCAGTTCGATGTTGGCTGCCACACCCGCAAAAGAGTAATATTCTCCCAGCTAAAGTAGCCAAATGATCAGGGGAAGTTAAAATGTCAAAGGGTGCTTGAGCGGACGAACAGCTAAAGAGAGACCTAGAAAATTGGTAACTTAACTTGACTTATTATTCATTTAGTGTTTATGGTATAACTTTCATTATAAAACTGTTGAACATACTTGTATGAGACATACTGGCGGTTATCTTACAATGTGACAATACTATTTTTCGACTTTAAAACACCTTAGGGCACTTAGACTAAAAATTGTATGTTCTAATTAAAATTCAGTTTAAAAACAAACGCATTTTTCTCAATGTGATGTTAGTGCAGGGCTATCCAATAGGTATATAATTAAAGGCATGTATGACGTGTTCGTGCTAATACCTTAACACGAAAATGACCTTTCTATCACGACAACATGAAATATTTGTACAATTTAAGTAAATCGGTCAAACACTAGCTGACTATATGAACAAAACAAGGAATGATGAGATAATTAACATGTGCTGTTTCTATAATAGGAACGTACCTACGAGTACATTATACTGATAAAGTTCAAATTCTGCTATAAAAAGAGACGTCTCGCAATTCCAACAGTCCAGGGCTTACAACGTATTTGGTAAGAAGCGAAAATGATGAAACTCTTAAGTAAGTTTGAATACTTTAATGCTATCATTTTAAGTTTTTTCTATTACAAGTATGTTTTTCTTTTATTTGTAACTCAGTTGATAATCATTAGTGATGACCAACTAACGTAAACATGTATTTTCAATTGTACTAGAATATATATCCAATATAGGCTATGCACGTATATATAATTTTTATATATTTTGATATATTTTTCTGTACCAGTTTTTCTTGTTGTATTAAACTCATTTATCAACTGTATAATTGACTCACTTTTATTAACACTTTTTACGACCGACTAACATTACCATGTTTTCCTGAAACTTTTACCATTATGTACGGGTGCTTTACAGAGGTATATATCGCTGGCTTAAAATAAGAACGTCGTAACTACTACTTACAACCTTTTCAAATATTTGGCTTCTTATGAGCCTATTTTTTGAAAATCGGAACTTGTTATGTTGACCAAACTGAAGTTGAAAAAGCTTCGTTTACCATAAGTAACGAGATTGTCAGACCGTTTTTCTTATTTTCTCAATTGTGCTTATAAATGACCTCCTCATTCTTAGACAGCGAAATGTAATAACTTTAAATTTATTTCAGTTTTTACATCAGTGTTGTTGATCTTCACAGTTCACTCTGCAGGTAAATATTGTTAAAGAGATACATGTACTCACTCAAATTATCCCATAATAGGAAATGGATAAAACTTGGTATAAATTTATTGAATCTTTTATCGATTCAAAAATGAAAAGAAAATATAGGGTCACTATGTTTATTTTTTGTAAAAATGTTTCATAATATGCAAGTATGGGTCAAATATGCTAATAATAAAAGGCAGCGAGTCAAATCAGTGTCAATTTGTAATCATATTTATTTAGCATGAACTGTGCAAGTTGAACATGATAGAACTTTTCAAATATCAAATCAACAAGATGCGGATAGCTAAACAAATAGCAATTAATACAAAGTTAATATAAAAAAATATATATTACATATTTTCTTATCAATTTCGGCAAAAGGATATTTCTGTTTTTCGCTCTCGGACATAGATTAATTTCCCGAATACATGTATATGGCATTTAGTCTGAATGTTTGTAAGTAATTATACAGTGATCCTGAAACTATTATCGTACTTAATCTATGCCTAAGCTTAAAAATACTGTTGACATGTATTTGGGATTTTTTAGTTACATAAAAATTATTTTTCTAATTTTCTCTTGTTTGACAAAGTTTGCTATATTGTTTATAGTGATTTTTACAGATGGTGTAACTTGTTATGCATGTACGGATGTCTCAGATGAGAGTTTGTGTACCAGCAATACAACAACATGTGGCATTGGACAAGTAAGATTTGTGATATACCTTTGTTGATATTTATTACGGTTAATCAATATTATAACAAACGATATAGTGTAAGAGATGTGCACACTTAAACGGATAAGAGGTTCCATATCAGTTAACGGTTAAATGTACAAGGGGTTCAATCAAAGGTATGTATGACTACTCAACCAGTGTTTAGAATCACGTGATCAAATGAATGCAGTTTTACACTCAAAACTATTGCGATTTCGTCTGCTAGCGGTGCGTTTTTTCTTCATTATCGTGCATTTAAAATGGTTATATCATATAGCTTAAAGTACATTCTGTATATGTAAGAATACCCGCCAAGTACCGAGTTCGCTCTATCGTTAGCTGTTTTTAATCGATGCTCGACCAAATTATTACACTCGGTTGGAAACTGCATTTGGTCAAGCACTACACATGAACACACAATTGATACTATCGAAGCAGACAAACGACGAATGATGTAAATCAAACGAAACTCTTTTTCATGATATATGTACTTAATTTTTCTTTCTTCATTACAGTCTTGTTTCAAAACAACACGGCTTATGAACAATGCGGAGATAATGACTTTAGGCTGCCTAAACAACGATGTAAGTTTTTTGGCTTGTATTATATTGTATGTGTTCATATCGCTGGCTTAGAACGTGAAGGTTGCAAGTGCCACTTACGACCTTATAGGTCTACTGCATATTTGAAATCTGCATCATTGGGCGATATATACACATGTACCTTGTTTGGGACAAACAAAGATACATATTGTTGCCGATAGACATAATGTAGACTACTTATCTCGCTACAAATTGGCATCCTTATGTAAGCCTGGTCATTTTGTTTTCCTGGGCATTGAGCATTTCTTCGACGAGTTTAAAAGCATTTGCAAGCCCATATCACAACCCCTAAAACGTCAACGAGACATGTCAGTTCCTCCTAATTCGGGGATGGAGTAATATGTCGTAACACGGCATAACACAAAGTGTTCTCCCAATGTGACTGATGTGGAATGCAGACACTCTTTATGGTTGGAATTATCACTTATGAGTTTCATCTTCAGAGTGTGCCTCTTTGGAACCAGATAATATTGTCACTTATTATTGTTATGCCGTATAATTTTCAGATATGATTAAGAAAGCATCAATGGATATTGTTGCCAATTTTCATGATAATATACGAAAGTTAACTAACTTTTTAAAACATTTAAAAACTGTTGCGTTTTTAAAGTCTCTCACTGTATGCTTGTAAGTACTGTATTCTCAATAAGATATATATGATGTCATATAAAGCAAGGAAGTGCCATAATGCAGGAACTTACAGAGTACCTCGTATGTATAGTCATGTAGGTTAATAAGCACCATTGTTCTGTAACAGGATTGTTCGAGTGTTTCTGGGGCAAGCAGTATAGTTGGAAGGGATCTGTACAAACGTCAAGGTCAAGCGTGTAAGGAGTGCTGTTCTACAGATCTATGTAATACACACATATGTCATCACCAGAAACGTAAGTTAAACTGTAGACCACTAAACGTTTCAACATTATTTAACATAATCATTGTCCCGTTGTTCATCATCATATTTCCAATGGCACGGAAGCGACATCATCTGTGTTAGTTATACGCAAGTTTTTAGCGCGGTTGTTTATTGAAAGTGTACACATACAAATATACTCGTACTGTGATGTGTACGTTCGTTTAAATTATGTTGTAGTTATATTCTCCATCAAAAATAAATATTTTAACAACATAAATTTCGTATTATTACCCATTTAAAAAGCAAGACACCGTTTATCTTAAAATATTTAATTGATTGCTTTTTAATAAAACTCATTTCAGCTACTGCCTGTATTGATGATGAATCAGTTGACTGTGCAAGATTAGATAGCATCTTCAATATATGTAATGATGTGCAACACGCAAAGAACGTATGTCCTAGGTTCTGCAAACTATGTGCTGTTGGTAAGTTAATATAAAAGTCCTAAATGAATGTTGTTCCTATGTTTTACAAAACACTGTATGGGCAGAAATTTAACTACTTTCAGGTACCTTATTACCAATGTTTTAAGATTGCTATATAATTTTACCCCCCGAAAAAGTTTTCGGAAGGTGACATGGTAAAGTCCTCCCCCGTCCACCAGTCCATCCGTCTGTACGTCCGTCACTAAATTTTGTCTGGAACATATCTTAAAAACTATTTATTACACTGACGTGAAACTTAAATTTAAATAGATAACAAGTTGGAGAAGTAAAGTGCAGTGACCAAGAACCATAATTATATATATATATGTATATATTGTTTTTTTTAACTATCTACCTTAAATTTTCTTAATGTCCAGGGCTTACCTTCGAATTTATGTAAGGGATATACTTGAAACTTTAAATATAAATACACGGCGTCTTGGAGAAGTGCAGTGACCAAGAACCACACTTCTATTTATATTTATTATTCTTTATAAGTATTCGCAATAATGTTTTTGAAGATGACATTGAGAAGAACTCAGTTTGACATTGAGGAGAATTCAGTTATCAAAAATAGTAATTGTGCCATGCTTTTAGCTACCCTTTGTTACATTTATATATATTGTTTTAGTAACGATTGAAATTGAAATTATTCGATATAGCTCAGTTTTTTATCATCTCATTTTATATATCTCCTTGTTTTCATTTCACAATACATATTATTTAGAGAAAAACATGTATCGCATGTTTCCGATGTGCAAACCATGGGCCAATTATATTTAAATCCAGGCAAGAACTGACCATACAGGTCTATATTATCCAAGTAACTGGTCAAATCAATTAACAAAATGTAAACATATGCAATTCAACATCCTCTACAGTCATAAGAAAGCTGGCTGGCAAAAAAGGCTGTAGTCGTTTTGTTTTAATAATCTTTATTGTTATTTAAGTTGACGGTGAATGGAGTACGTGGACAGGATGGTCACATTGTGATGTGTCCTGTAACAATGGCACGCAAACTCGTACTAGATCATGTACGAACCCACAACCAGCACATGGTGGACTTAACTGTAGTGGAGACAAACAAGAGATGCGATCTTGTTACAAGGCAACTGTATGTCCTGGTAAGATCTTTAGTGTACAAAATATGGATTTTCGGTTTTGTTATTCTTTCAAAGTTTTGGCCAATATTACAATTCCATTTTACTTAGCATATTAAACGAAAATCAAAACATGTTCTAGATGGCCGATTGAAAACCTTTAAACATTCAAAATCTTATCAAAGGAAGTAATTATTTTGCGAGACAGGAGCATCTTTCAAATATAAAGGAATCGTATGCAAAAAGGAAGCTATTTGTCGATTAACATAGTGTCCGTATTTGGACTTCAACTTCAATGTGGTCACTCGTCAAAATCCGCAAGTAGACATTTAAGTCGTCACAGATCCTGATTTTTTTTTAAACTGCCGGGTTTCGATTATCCCGAGTATTCCTGCTTGCATCGTTATACATACTATAAAATAGTAAACCCATTCGTAAAAACTGAGCATTTGCTTGTATTGATAATAAATTGTTATTGTTCCAATCAAGACATTTTCTATTCAAAACAAAGAACCATAAAATACATGAATACTTGGACGTTAAAAAACTGTTGACGTATTGGTTGAGTCTATAAAGATACATTGTATATCTGGACGGAGCTGTTTCCACTGACCCATTTACGTATAATGAATATATCGAACTAATTCAAGTAATACGGAGAAACAATATTTATTGCAGTCAACGGAGGTTGGGCAACATGGACTCATTGGGGATCATGTTCCGTTTCATGTGAAACAGGGATACAACAACGTCAACGGACATGTACGAATCCGAAACCGGCATATTATGGAGACCATTGTTTTGGTCCTAATGTTGAGTCAAAGTTATGTACAGAGGTGGCTTGCAACGGTAGGGTTTCATACATTTATCAATTTTTTATGAGTCAGACACTATCGGCTAAATATGGAAGTAGTTCAGGTTGCATGAGTATATAAATCTTGTACCAAAATACGCATCAGTGTTGGCAAATTTGAATGAGTATTCAAAATGTTACCTAGTGACCTAGTTTAAGACCTCGGAAGAACATAAAGTCCACATCATAAACGTAACCGATAATGACCATACACGTTAATCTATATTACAACCAACAAATGGTGATCTCTGAATGAAGCAACCAAAAGAGAAAATATAAAAAATGCCAACACATTGACCTCCGCCCCCACCCCCAGCAAACTAGGCATGTTGCAGCAGTAAAACGTGGAAACTAACATATCATATTTCTAGCATTATATTGTTCTAAAAGGCTGAAAACAGTAACGGATAACTATGCTCATTAAATTCAAACAGAACAATAGGACCAAATGTATCCCATATATCTTTCATGGCGAAAGGACCATGGTGTTTTCGTCCAAGATTGAAATATTTAGGAAAAAGAAACATTGATTACACACAATGACTGTTTATACTATTTGTTTGATTTTTTGTCCAAAAAAAGGCAAAAAACGCTCCTCCAAAAATGTTGATTGAGGATTCTAACTTAATAGCAAATATAAAAACTGTGGATGTATATGTAACTTAACACATTGATATACACCATTGAATAAATACTTTTCGATTATAAAATGCAAAATTAAAAAAATCGAATGTTAAGGACTGTTGAAATATAAGTGGGGCAGCTCTCGTAGATCTCTATTTCTTTGAATAAAAGCGTTATAACAAAGTATACTAGTAGCTATGTTTCTGTATAATTTACATTTTCTGATTTCATGAATATTGGTATGTTTCATATATATTCCAATAATATTTATCTATATATGCAGTTCTAATATATTTAATTATCGTGCTTATATATTGCAATTTGTCTTCTAAAGTTCGACAGAAATGCAGATTTCTTTCTTTGAACTGTTTGTGTTCAAGTTTTTGCCATCTACCGGGCTCTTTTTGTAATTGATGAGATGTAACGCTTAATTTACAATGATCAATAATGTATCATTTATATTCTCATCAGCAAACTAGGGGTGCAACTAAAAACTATAAGAAAGTGAACTTAAACTAGTGCCTTACTTTTGCACCGTTTTTTAATAAAAGCACCAAAGCATCATTAATTCAAGATTTTACAAATAATACAAACATGTTCTCATTTCCTACAGTCTGATTTATCCATACATAAATAAGGCCATTACATTGTAACAATCTACACACAGATTTGACCATGATTTACAATTCGGGGAGGTTTCTAGATTTCTACGCATACACATATACATTGATCTACATGTTTATTTTCATCCATTTTTATAACTTTAAGCCAATATCAAGCAAAGTATAACGGTCGTATAATAAATAACGAGGTATTTCCGACTACTCTATCAATAAAGTTACTTTGAATTTGAATCTTTACTCCAAGTATTTGTTTACAAAAATTTAAGTGTATTCGCTAAAACCATATAGTCATTTAATCCCCAAACGTCACAGCCATTATTTAAAACTGATACAATTAATTTATTAAATATGTCTAGTTTACACTCTTTATTCTTAGTAGGGAATGTAGTCAGGAAAGAATTTAATTTAAAAAATGCCTTTGATGTCTGGCCCGTCAATGTTTCGAACGTTGTGGTTGTAAATGAACCGCCAACGGTGAAACAAAATATAATTCTACCTCCATTGTTTAAAACCATAACTTTTGTCTTATTGATATTCATAGTTAATTTCCGATAATCCGATATCACAATAATCTTCCAAAAACAACAACAAACATCTTTTCAACCCATCTTCTGCTTCCTCCATATTAACAGTATCATCAGTGTGCAATAATAAAAACGACTTCAATTCAAAATACCTACACCACTAAAACTATTCAAAATTTAATGTTTCTCAATATCATTCAGATACATAGAAAACTAGAATGTTGATAATAATTCTCTTGTCTTACCCATAGAAAACATGAAATAACTTCATTACTCACAGTATTATTTAATGTTTTGCTTGACATTACCTATTCATATATATATTTGATTGTATTAAGACTATTTCCCTTATGCCCAATTTAAGAAGATTGTACCAAATAATATCCCTTACCAAAGAGTCAAACGCTTAAAGATATATGTATAGATAGATAGTTTGCTTAATCATCGTGATTATGTAATACAGTAAATACATCCCTCTTATTTTTTCTCTTCTGAAAACCCCCTTTCCTCTTAAGACATCTCTCAAGTGCATTTTAAAGTAACCGCAAAACTTTTGATGGAATTGTTGCAGTGAGTATTTTTAATAATGTCGTTTTGAATTAATATGGGTATTTGTTCCTTACAGATGGTGGGTGGTCGTCGTGGTCATCTTGGGGTCAGTGCAGTAAAACTTGTGGGGTCGGCATGCGTTCACAATCAAGAATATGTAACAATCCTCGTCCATCACAAAATGGCCAATATTGTGTTGGTGATCCAATACATGTAGACACTTGTGTAATTAAGCAGAATTGCTATGAAACAAGTAAGTTGTTATCCACTTTATTATATGATTATGGATAAAAGAGATTTATGCCAGCTCCTAGGCTACACACACACACTTTTGAAGCTCACTTTGAGGGCATTGCTTAAAACTCTAATTGATTGCAATATGCCATTTTATTAAATGACAGAAGTGTATATATACAACAGCCTTTTTAAACTGAAATTGTGAATCCGCAAAGATGGGTTTTTTTAAGTAAAACAAAACTTTGAATTTTAAAGCTTTATTCCTTTGTTGAAGCTCATGGATATTTAGTAGCTACTACTAAGCCCGTACTGTTCCCGACTGACATAAAACCCGTTATGCTCTCCTGGGTAGAGAATAACGATATGCTTTATAGTATCTTTAGTCTGAAAATATTCACAGTTTTCGAAGCTGGTTTCATTATCGTACAGAACAACGACTGTAACCACAAAGATCTCGAGTATTTAAATTTTGGTAGCGTATTAAAGGCACTCAACACCAGTTGGTAAATTGCAAAATGTATCAAAAAGTTCTCTTCAAATCGCATTTAGACTGGACCAAAAATACATTATATACTAGTAACTTCTAACGAGTCAAGCTATATTTAATGGCATTGACTAATACCAATTGTCGTATTTATTAAGTTGTACGTTTGAATGTTCTTGGTTGCAAACTATGTAAAAACATAAACATGCAATCCAATATGCTTTAGAATATGCTGATTGTTCCGAGATAAAAGCCCACGACATCCATGTGCAAGATGGTATTTTTGAGGTCACACTATGGAAATCACACCGTACAATAAAAGTATATTGTGATATGACAACAGACGGGGGCGGCTGGACAGTAAGTTGAAACTAAAATATGACATTATAGGCAATTAACTTACTTTATACCATTTTGATAACACACTTCAACTTCTCTCATAATTAACCTTCTCGACAAATAAAGCCCATTTTTGGCAGTGCAACCGAACGATCAGATGTAGAATCAATTTGACCTCAAAAGATGAATTAATTAGTATGACCAAATAATATTTAAAATGAAAAATACCATGCCTATTGTAAGGAAAATTCTTCAAGCAACTATTTTTTTTCTAGCCAAGAAATACCAGACAAAAACGAAATATATTCATTAAACATGTGGTATAGCTAGTTTGCGATAGAAAATAATCGTGGTTTTTTTTTAAACATTTCTCTGTAATTAATAAACCTACATGTCTGAAATCTACCTAATACACACTGAAATTTAAGCAACATCCGAATTCAGTTAAAAAACTTTTGTTCATAAGTTCTATGTTAAATATTTGTAGTTTTGTTTGAAATATAAAGTTCGAAGACTTGATACATGTACTTGCAACAGCCAATTTACGGTCAAGTGATACGCCTGACGGTATATTTACGTATTTACTTGCATCCTACTTAATATAACACACACGAGGTCCGTCTGGGAATCTGACGAAGTACATGTTATTGTTGTACATTGTTTACAAGCGACACACCTACATGTATAACCTTAATCATACGGACCTCCTAATTCTCGTCTTCAAAACACTAATGTCAATCCCGACGATCATGGGCTGTAACGGTTAAATAATTGATAATAAACTATCAATGGAAAACCAGTTTACCTCCCTTCTTTAAACTGTCCATGTACATGTAATTTTAATATATAATAAAGAATAAATGTCTTTTAATAGGTGACTAAAATTATGGAATTCGGAATGGGGGTAGGAAGGAAGTTATTGTAGTTCTGTGTAATTTGTTACCAAAATATGTTGAATAGATTTAAACAAACAAAAAATTTTCTATCGTAAACTAGCTATAAATAAAACGCGTTTATTTGTGTCTACTAGCTCTCCATAACTATCTATAATCATTTTCAAATTTTCTTTTGCGGACGAAAACAAATACCCTTTTATATTTATTACCAAGAATAACATAACATAAATGATATGATACAAATAAATCTTACAATTGTCGTCAAACATGGGCATATATGCGGTGTTTTCTTCAGATTGTGGGGTAATAAAGGGCGCTACGGAAAATACGCATGTGTTTGAATGTTTGTCAATCATATGTTATAATGAATCAGACAAGCGTTATCAACTTATCAATTGACATGAACTTATATTAGACTTGGTCATTAAATATGACTAAGTTCGCCAAAGGATCGCTTGATAAATTTTCTAAAACTCGTTTAATATCAGTTTATATCAATTGACAACTCGTGATATATCCTCTATATCCCCATGACATTCATTTGTTACAGGTGTTCCAAAATCGATATGACGGTTCAGTTGACTTCTACCGTAATTTTACCCAGTATGAGAATGGATTTGGAGACCTGAACACCGAATTCTGGTTAGGTAAGTATCAAATCCGTCCCAAAGGACAATCAAGTTCACTGCATGAATTGTGTACCTTATATTTCCTTTCACTTGCTTCATTCTGTACTGGTACCGAGTCTTCTGTTTTCTCATCAACCCAGACGTACATTGAAGTGTATCGATAGTTTTAAACAAAAATGTTACGTCAGGAGTGTATACAAACGTTTTGGTACAATAACTAACATCCAGTACAGTCGTTTAGAATTCGACTTCGTTTTTTGGACAAGTTACATTCCTATATGGGTCAGATGATCGACCCATCATGTCTATGACTGCCTTGGAAGACAGTAAAAAGAAATTATAGGTTCGGGTATAGAAAAGTTAAACAAAATTATACCATCAAAGGTTTACAACAACGAACGTTGTATAAAAGTGATATACTAGTACGAAATTACAATTTGAAACAAGAGCCATGATCACAAGGCCGTTCCCGCCGACTGCAATTGCTTGTATATGTGAACATTTGTTTTCAAGAGCAGAATCATAACTCTAAATAGTCAGTATCTTAAATGGTAACCAAGATACGCTCCGGACAAAATTCGATTCTGTTAATACTAAAGGGGAGATAATTTAAAATTTAAAAAGACAGACACAGAGTTATAGTCCTTGCCCTTCTCCAAGTAGCCATCTATTTATATTTCAAGTTTCAAGTGAAGAGGTTAAATACTTTTCAAGATATGCTCCAGACAAAATTTGATTATGAAATTCCTAAAGGGGGGGGATAAATTTAAAATTGAAGACAGACATAGTTATGGTTTTTGGTAACTGCCCTTCTCCGAGTTGCCATCTATTTATATTTCAAGTGAAGAGATTAAATACTTTTCAATATATGCGTCGGACAAAATCTAATTATGAGAATACAAAAGGGGGGATAATTCAAAATGTAAGATATACACCGTTATGGTTTTTGGTCACCGCACTTCTCCAAGTTGTCGTCTATTTATATAACAAGTTTCAAGTCAGGATGTTGAATAGTTTTGAGAATACGCTCCGGACAATATTTTATTATATAAATACTAAAGGGGAGGTAATTCAAAATTTAAGACAGACAGAGTTATGCTCATTGGTCACTGCACTTCTCCAAGTTGACATCTAACCATCTTAAGGAGTTTTCAAGATATGCTCCGGACAAAGTGTTATTATAAAAATACTAAAAGGGAGATAATTAAAATTTAAGAGAGACAGAGTTATGAGTCTTGGTCACTGCACTTCTCCTAGTTGTCTATTTATATTTCAAGTTAATATGTTAAATGGTTTTGAAGATATGGTCCGGACAAAATTTTATTATAAAAAAACTAAAGGGGAGATAAATCAAAATTTCAGACCGACATAGTTACGGTTCTTCGTGACTGCACTTCTCCAATTTGCCATCTATTTATATTCCAAGTTTCAAGTCAATATCTTAAACAGTTTTTAAGATATGATCCGGAAAAAAGTTGTGACGGACGGACAGACGTACAGACGGACAAGCAGAGAATATAACCATATCCCTGCCAAATTTGTTAAAAACATAAAATTTGATTTATAGCGTGAACTTGTGACCCTGAATGAATCAATTCAGCTATTGTGCCTGCATTATTTCCAACCAGTCGGTGATCCAAATATTTTCCACTAAAGTTTTGTCATAGTATAAGCCGAATACACAGTGTATACATGTACTTAAAAGTAGTTTATACCACTAAGGGCCCTATGGGCTTTTTGTCGGGCTATATACACCACTTGGGCTGACTAGCCAGTCTGTATAGGACCTGGTGTCATGTGAACTACATTTTGTGTCTTGATTGCGTCTTTAATACCTGGAATATTGATATTATCATTTACTATTCAAATCAAACACATACATTACATGTGTTACATTTTGGTTTATTGATTTATTTACATCTCGTCAACACAATACAGATATTACATACACATTACATGTTACATTTCAACTATATTAACTATCCGTAATCGTTTTTCAACAGGACTTGACTATTTACAAGAGATGACATCACAGCATACCAACAACTTACGAATAGACTTGATGTCGGCCAACCTGACCACGGCGTATGAAACGTTGACTAACTTTTCGATCTCGTTACCGAGCTATGTTATCCATTTAGGTAGCACCATATCGTCAAATAACAGTAAGTATAAATAAGTCTTTAATTATATACATAATTATATACGTATATGCATACAACAAAAATAATCCAATTGGTAAACGGTGATTGAGGCATTATACAAAAAATAGTCTAGACTAGATACATAATTATTATTTCGACATTTAATAACCATTCCCAAACTTCGAAAGACATTGTTGTCAATACAACATCAATATTTTTGGAATACAAGAAACTAAGTACAGTACTACATGTATCTGAACATCATTCTTCACTTTAAAAGCTTTTTCAACTTCAATTTGTTCAACATGACAAGTTCCGAATTTCATAAAAACATAATCATAATAAGCGCCTTGTGTTGCAGATTGCAAGTATGAATAAGTAGGTATATAGTATACCGTGTTACTTACGCCCTTCTCATTCTAAGCCAGCGATATAATGTATAAACTTATCACGTCTATAACATGAAAGCGCCAGTATTTCAATATAGATAACAAACAGAAATACATAGTTTGAAATATCCATGAGCATGACATTGTCGTAATCACATAAAAGCTTGCATTCTAGTATTTATTTGTACTGCATAGAATGTATATATACTGTATGACTTCTATTTGTTCTGTTTACAATATATTTGTACTGCATGTAATGGATTTGTACTGCATGCAATGTATTTGTACTGCATGCAATGTATTCGTACGCCATGCCATGTATTTGTACTTCATGTAATGTATTTGTACTGCATGCAATGTATTTGTACTGCATGTAATGTATTTGTACTTCATGCAATGTATTTGTACTTCATGTAATGTATTTGTTCTGCATGTAATGTATTTGTACTTCATGCAATGTATGCGTACTGCATGCAATGTATTTGTACTGCATGTAATGTATTTGTACTTCATGTAATGTATTTGTTCTGCATGTAATGTATTTGTACTGCATGTAATGTATTTGTACTTCATGCAATGTATTTATACTGCATGTAATGTATTTGTACTTCATGTAATTTATTTATACTGCATGTAATGTATTTGTACTGCATGTAATGTATTTGTACTTCATGTAATGTACTCGTACTTCATGCAATGTATTTGTACTGCATGTAATGTATATGTACTGCATGTAATGTATTTGTACTTCATGCAATATATTTGTACTTCATGCAATGTATTTATACTGCATGTAATGTATTTGTACTTCATGTAATGTATTTGTACTTCATGCCATGTATGCGTACTGCATGTGTAATGCATCTATATCAATATATTGATCATTGTATATAGAACATCTGCTGAATATGATGTTAACTGTTGGCTAAAAATATATTAAAGGATTCAAATTGTACTTGTACATATTGTAATAGCGTAATTGTGACATTATTGTTACCGTTCTATAACAGTTATTCTTTATGTAACATATGTAACAAATGTATTTATGGAATTATGTTTCCTATTGATTCACCACAATGTTCATTTTGTTCTTTTCTTCAGTTGGCAGCTCCAATAGCTTTGGTCCTTACGCCAATGGTCATGGTTTCAGCACATTCGATCACGATGTTGATTCATACTCCTATAATTGTGCCTCATCTACCCATGGTGCATGGTGGTACAATAGTTGCAATCATGCAAATCTAAACGGACAATACATCACACCGGGTACCGTTGATGGTAAAGGGATGATCTATCACAGTTTCATCTTCTACACTTCACTGAAACAATCTAGAATGGCGTTCCGTCGTACCTGAATGTAGTTATAGCTATCACATTATTCAAGGTGAACTTAAAACGACATCAATACATTTATTATATATCAACTGTAGAAATATTACTTTGTTCATGTTGTATAAATATGTTGATCGTGTATCATAATAGTACTATGAGTAACAAAGTGTATTTAGAGTGATAGCAAACTCTTCAATGTGAAATTACAACAAACACATCATTAATCCATTTAATATGAACTAAGGCATCGCCTAAATCGGTATTTAATAAATATTAGGCTATATTTGAAGATATACACACGGGCACCAGTTGCAATTATATATGCTTTATCCAAGGGAGATAACAAATGTATGCAAGCATTGTACATAGTCTGGAGTTTCTTCCATTACCACAACGTTTGTAATCAGCAAAACCAGACTATCATTGTACAAATCAATTCAATGCATTGAAATTGTCATAATTTGATTCAAAATCAATAAAATCAACGACATACCTATACTGTACTGTAATAGTGTAGGCCTACTGTATGAGGTTTTATTTTGTCCCGGAATATAGATAATTTCCAGCCTCCCAGGCCTACCTAACCATGTTTGTCTTTCGTCCATACTGTATCCGCTTGAAAAAAATCGAAGATATTACAAAAGCGACACCGTACGATATTTGATGGGGCCCAGGTATATATCACTAGATCTAGACCCACAACAAATATCACACAATTGTGCTTCGCAGCTTGCATACAGTGAGTGTGTAGACTCTCGGACTATCAGCTCATCCGGAACATGATTTCGCGACTCTCTTTCCAATTTCGATCGAAGCAAATTTACAACAACATTGAAGTGCTCAACCTGGTTGACGATTAATTCAGAATCAATCCATATAAATAAATATGTTATATACTTCTTCGTTTTGGTTACTTAACGTCTTAAGTTGGCTAAAGTAAACTGCAGCACACGATGTTTTTGTTTTGAAAAAGGGAACGGTCTAAAACTCGTCGCTCCGCTCCTCGGAGTGTTTACTTCCCTTTGTTGATTCAATAAAAAAATTTCATTTCATAGAATATTTTTTAAAAAATGAAGAATACAAAAGAAAACGTTTGGGCTCGACCGTTTCGAGATTAAGAATTTTCTTATTTTCCAAGATTATTCACCTCGGAAAACTGCCTGAAATTTTTGACCGGAAATAACTTTTTTTGAAAGCATTAGTACCGACACAGACTCGACGAAGATAGGCACGTGGACCCGTTATTGGTGTGGCTATTAAATACCCTATTAATTTTATTGTAAAAATAAATGTATGTACAGTGCATTAGGGTGTTTCATTTTTTGAAAATTTTCTCCGATCAAAAACCTTTTTTGCCCAACTGTGACCCTCCTCAAACAATGCATATATACAAAATTTCAGCTAAATTGGTCAATGGGAACACCTTGCCCTTCCGACTCGAACTTTTGACCCAAAGGGGTCTTAGATCCATTTTGGGATTATTTCATATTTTTTCAAACTTATACAAACTATGTGATGTTGCATATCATTTTGAAGGGAATGATCAGACGAACAATGCTGTAAAAGAATTCATCAGATTAAATACGTTTATAAAGAGTTATGGCCCTTTGCAAATTAAAAAAATCGGCCTTTTAACCAATTTTCACGACATAGTTTTAGATTTGAAGTACATTAAAATATAGTACAAGTACTTTAGCATATCCATTGAACAAGAAAGCACATTCAATGGGAAATAATGATATAAAACAAACTGTTTAATTATAAGTTGTATCCACTGTTTAATCACACATGATACTTGTATGATTATTTATCATATTAGGGTACATGTATCTTCCATTATGTTCTTGCTAAATTCAGTGATTTTCACTCTACAGCAGTTACAAACAATGATAAATGCGTCCAATGTGGGTCACATTTGTTGCAGTATTGCATAGTTCTGAATTTTCTTACCCCCCCCCCCCCGACCAACTCACACCATCCCCTTTCAGCATTTACATTTACAAACAATTCAAGTCCGCTATAAACAGTATCTTTTCGATTCTGCTAGAATCTGTCCTAGCGTTTGCTAATGTTCCACATAACAGTCTGCTTCTAAAGATGAAGTACATGTACTATGATATCAGAAACAAGACTCTTGTCAGGATCAAGTCATGACTATTGGTCAACGTATGGAGCATAGTCAAACAATGCAAATCTGAAATATCTGAGTGTCACATGGGTCTGTTTACGCCCACAACTATTTCTGGTCTACATGAACGATATCTTCCAAACTGTTGCCGATGACAGTATAATATACATCCCTAGCCATGATGAAACCAATCTCCTCCAAGGAGACCTTACAAAGTTATACTCTTGGCGATCCTGATACAGTAGATGGAAAATGAGCTTCTATCCAACAAAATGTGTATAATTACATCTACGAGAGCCAAGCATGATGAAACCAGACTGTTACTAAATGTGAGGCCATCGAGTATCTAGGAATAACACTAGCATTCAAATAAATGGAGCTTGTGCACCTATGTTTGCGACATTGCTAACAATGGCAACCAAATTGCGGGATATGATTCTCTGGTCGGAACGTGCCAAATTTAACATCAGAATTCTAGACAGTTGTTTACAAAAACAATAGCCATGCCCACAACAGAGCATTCAACTGCTACCATTTACAACATTCGAGACCTTGAACAAATGCAACTTTTATCACTAACGACTATTCGATGAAAACCCCTGTATGCGCCACGACGATAATAGAGGACACTCACAGAGCATTTCTGGAGAGTCGTCGAAGACAAGCCAGGAAACATTTCCTTTTTTAATATTAACTAAAGACTTGTTGACGTTCAGTCAAGCTAGCTACTGAAATCTGAAGATTCACACTCAAGAATGTTTCCGGGAGCGCCCCAATAACATGATCATAGGAGGAGGAACCTCATTCATCCCCTATATTGAACACACTACTCAAAGCCTGATTCGTTTTGCAACATTATCTACTGAATATGATGTTAATCAGTTTTCAAGGAGCAAATCTGAAACTGATTTCTTTCTGACATTTGTGTACATGTTTTACTGAACTTAACACAGTCCGTTTAATTCTGAGGACTCTCTTATTCAGATCTTTATCTAGAAGATGAAGAAGGGTTTTAAGTTACTGCCGATCCAAATCCCATCGCTGAGAAGGCATTGTTAGTCAGTCACTTCATTTTTGTAACAGATGAAAGAGTTAGCCATGAGCTTGGTCCTAACTAATCCATTGCAAGACCTTCTATCATCAGGCGAAATTGCTCTTTCTCGATGCCAAATGTTTTCAAATAGCAGTGACTCCTCACCTTCGCTCTTCTTGTTGTTTTTACATTCGCTCTGCCTGTTGGTTCCTGCCTATGAGGAAAGGGGGACATTAAGAACTATGCAAATACTGCAGAGCGGAAGCGTATCATTATTATTGAGAGCTACCATAGAGTGACAGTCACTGATCAAAATGTAGGAAAATATACAAATTACTATATGATTATTAAAAGTGATCATAACTTTTCACAGAACAATATGTGTTGTATTGTTAGTTACATTGAAAGTGCCTTCTTGAGACCTTTCCAATGATATGCTTATCTACCGTATTTCAATTTACTTCAAATATAATTATATTTAAGGAAAATTGGTAAAAAAACCATTTTTTGGCAAATTTCAAAGGACCATAACTCTTTATAAACAAATTTAATCTTATGAATTCTTTTACAGCATTGTTCCTCTGATCATTTCCTTCAAAATGATATGCAACATCGCATAGTTTGTACAATTTTGAAAAAAATATTAAATAATCCGAAAGTGGATCTAAGACCCTCTTGGGTCAAAAGTTCGAGTCGGAAGGGCAAGGTGTTCCCATTGACCAATTTAGCTGAAAGTTTGTATATATGCATTGTTTGAGGAGGGTCACAGTTGGGCAAAAAAGGTTTTTGATCGGAGAAAATTTTCAAAAAATGAAACACCCTACAGTGCATATCATGCATTATAATATATCACATGAACTTCCTTGTATCCGGGTTAGTATAACGAGTGCATATATATACATGTGTGAAGTTATATACAACATTTATGCTCTCTCAATAGAAATATGCGTACTTTGCAGTAATAGAATCATTATGATATAACGAATCTAACACTCTATGTCAATTAATACATTTATATAAAAGTCGTTCAGGAAATTTAAATACGAGTAAATGTTCATTTAATATTGTGTCTCTATTGTACATGCAGTAGTCATAAATGAATGTATAATTTTACATCCTTACCAATATCTAACCCTACTCTGTTATCAAAACATATGAAAGCATGACTGTAACATGAAATATACATACGCATACGTATTCTTTTATTACAATTATCATTTATAATATAATTATGTATATATGATATGAAAAGTTTGAAAGTAAATGTTGGATTTGTCAGGATAATGTGAAACTATGTTGTTGTTCTTTTATTATCCGATCAACTTTGATGAGGGGGCATATTGCTTTGCTAATGTCTGTCGGTAGGTCGGTCCATCGTCCATCATCGTCGGACCTAATGCTTACCGTTAAATAACTCAAGAACGCTTTGCCCAAGGGTCTTCAAACATTACATGGTGGTTAAGTTACAACAGTAGATGATTTTGCTCCTTTATTACTTGAGTACATCGCTGAGGAAAGATGCTAAGGAGACCTACAAGGTTTTATACGTGTATGATGGGTTAATGTCATGTTGTACATAATATACCACATACATGTTGCATGAGGTAAAAGACTGGTTTTATCCAAGAGTCATGTCAACAGGATCGAACATGAGGTAAAATCCGCAGCTTGCCAAAACAATCCGAGGACAGAATGCTCGTACTGAAATAGTAGTTGTAACATTAATAGAACACTTCGTACCTCGCTCGCTTGAACTTTGATACAAGAGTGGCATACAGCAAACAATACAATATGTGACAAACAAACAATACAATATGTAACACAAACAACACAATATGTAACACACAAGCAATGCAATATGTAACACACAAACAAAACAATATGTAACACACAAACAACAAACAATCGGATATCATGTAACATTTATCCCGTATATTGTCATGGTACCATATAGTACAAGCGAAAAACCCCACCTATCCCTTATGTTGAACTATGCAACCAGACAGATAGATAATAGAATAAAATAATAAAATTTTCAAGAAACCATACTCCAGAAATACTTACCTCGCCCCAGTGGAAGTTTGCAACCAGACAGATGGGCATAATATAAGTTTCACAGAAACATAAAGTACACCAGAAAACACCCACCTCGCCTCAGTGGAACTATGCAACCAGAAAGATGGATAATACAATAAGATATCGTGTCACACGTTTCCCTAAAATTTTCAAGGAACCATACACCTTGCCCCTAGTGGAACTATGCCACCAGGCAGATAGACATTAATATAAGTTTCACAGAAACATAAAGTACGATAGAAAACAGCCACCTCTCCCTCAGGTTGAACTGTGATACAAACAGTTACAGAAACAAACACTCGCAAGTTTCATCGAGTTACTTGTCTCTCTTATAATTCCAATGAAACGGACTTAAGCTGATAAAGTAAAGTAAAAGTTAATAAGTAAGTAAAGGCTTTATTTTACGCTTATAAAGTAAAATTGAGTATCATCCATTGTTGTCGCTTATAAGGTAAAGAGGAGTAAAATCTCCCATTGTTGTCGCTTATAAGGTAAAGAGGAGTAAAATCTCCCATTGTTGTCGCTTATAAGGTAAAGAGGAGTAAAATCTCCCATTGTTGTCGCTTATAAGGTAAAGAGGAGTAAAATCTCCCATTGTTGTCGCTTATAAGGTAAAGAGGAGTAACAATCTCCCATTGTTGTCGCCTATAAGATAAAGAGGAGTAACAATCTCCCATTGTTGTCGCTTATAAGGTAAAGAGAAGTAAAATCTCCCATTGTTGTCGATAATGGTGCAGCAAATAATGACACATTATCCAATAATTACACAGGCGCACGGTTTCGTTGATTTAATAAACATGCATGAAACAAAATTATTCGGAATAACCGCTCTTGTGGTAAATATATAAGAGAGGGAGAGTCCGAAATATTTTGTTTTATGCATATTAATTAAATCGATGAAACCGTGTACCTCTGAGTAAGTTCACCGGTATACAGACATGATACAAGTGATGTTGTCTATTGTTGATAGACTAACAGGGTGGTATTCTTCCCTAGGTGTATGTATGCTACTTGAGTAATACAAATGTCGTCACCCTACAGTTATAATAGTTTGACATAAACGTATAACTTTTATTCACCCAATTCTAAGAGCAAAATATAAAAGCATATACATTTATGTACAACAATACAATATAAATTACAAACTCAACATATTTATGCTATATTGGATTAATAGTATTTAATATGTAAACATTAAGTCACAATGGTCATCATAATTCAGTCATATGATGAGTATCCAGTTACATTGTGATTACCAGGTATACACATCAGTTAACTTGAAGTACCTTTTTATGCTGTGCGTTAAGCAGGTCATACATGTACCAGTTTAATGTCTTTGTGGAACTAAGTCACAGGCATGTGTCTCAATTAGTTATTTTTCATAGTCACCGCAAGTCCATCAGTGTATCTTAAAAGAAAAAAAGGTAGAAAACTCATCCACAACGGAACTGGAACAGTGTGGGGAATCACGTGACCAAAATGGTACTCAGCATTTCGAGAAATAATGGCGGATTTGTGAATTTTTCTTCGTTTTTCAATCCCTAGTAAGTATTACATTATTTTTGACACTTGTTTTATAGTGCAGGCTATGCGCAATTTTGCGCTCTTTCCAGTGATGTATGTGTCATTTGTAGTGTTGTTCTAGTTTCTGAGATACCTTCGAGGTTTTGGACGAATCGGCGATGTGTTTTGTCAACAAGGCGTGGTACAATCCACGGAATTATCTTCTATACGACATTTTTTCGCAATGGTTTGTTGTAAATGTTGAAACATTGTCTTAATTTGTTCGCCCCCACTATATAATGATTATGCTTATTAGTTTGCCAATATTTGACGCGATTTCATGGGAAAAATCATGTGAAAATAGGAAAAAGTCAAAGATGATACTCACCACGGATTGATAATGTAATGATACTCACCACGGACTGATAATGCAATGATACTTTCCACGGAATGAAATACTGCATTTATACAATCGACCACATTAATCGTTTATATTCTAATATATTGAAAAGTATTCATAATTAACATACATTTTTATTCGTTTTCTATTTACAGAAATGGCGAAATCGAAGAAAAAATCACGTTTGTCTCTCGGCAGAAAGAAATGGGCCAGAAGAAATGTGAAAGAGCTGCTATCAATTGCCGATGAGCACAATCACCAGCCCATGAACTCGCCTGTAAAGAAAGTGCTAAAACGACTACTGACTCCATCAAAAAACTCCATATACAGTCCATCACCAGCAAATAAACGAATAAAATCCTTCAAGTCACCTATTCCCATAACTTCAAGAACAAACAAATCAGAACAACCCAAATCATCAAGGTCACTTTTTGGACATGGAAAAACCGAGAATCCTTTAACTGAAACATCAGATTTACATGATACAGCAGCAGAAGATGTAACTTTTGTCAATGACACTTGTAACACGCAGTTATTGAAGGACGCCATGTCCATTTTATCTGAAGAAGGAGGCTTTGACAAAGTGATACTCAAATTCTTGAAATTAGTTAGAGACAAAAGATTTCCCTTGAACAATACTGCATTTCTGCTATGGGCTGAAGTAATCAATTGGTTTGATTGTGAAAGCACAACTCAGATGCGGTATTCAGACAAAACAAAAATGTTTTGGAAACTCGGATGGAGAATGTTTGGTGGACGATTCATTCACTTCATGAGCGGATACAAAAACCGAGAAGAAATCGTGTTGGGAATCTCAGGAGCCGGACAGACATCGCCGAAGACATCTGTGATCAACTTCGCAGTACCGGATTTGCACGTTCTTCGGTCACATGATAAGTACAATGTTGCGGATAACTGGCGCCCTGGTATAAATACCGAAGTCATGCAGGTGATTGGTGACAATCTAAAACACAAATCCGCTTGTCTTACCTTCGATGGTAAAAAGCTCAAACAAGGTTTGACGGAGCATTCCGGTGATGTTGATCTTATAGGCTACGAATCTGGACTTACTCTTCAACAAAAACGGGACGAAGTACAAGAGATTAAGGATGAAGTTACCATGTTGTGCAACCGTTTGAGTATATTAGAGCAATCAGAAACAATCACATCATTATCCGAGCATACAAAGAAAGAATGTACCAACTTAATGCTCCAATTGCTTAAGCGTGTGTCTATGTGTATCATCCAAGCAACAGAACTAAAAAGGAAAAAAGAATACTGTAAAGAAAAGTTGATTGAGAGGAGCGGTGAAACCGATTGGCGTAAAGGGAAATACGTCTATGCTATTAGTGGTATGATGGCTTTCCTATATGACATCGAGAAGTTTCTATCAAATGCCGACACCCTACGAGAGAGGATGTGCTTGTACATGTCTGTCTTCAATGAGTCCTCGTACGTAACAGGGCAGACTATTAATTTAGAAGAGAGTCCATTCCATGTAGATTTACCACAACAATGTGATAATATAGATGTGAATACTAGGTTGATCAAACAACGGTCGGAACAGTGGTTTGAGATAAGGAAAAAAGCAAAGGTGACTGGTAGCACTCTATTCAAAGCGCTAGGCTGTGACGGATTGCAAAAGGAAAAGGACCATTATGAGAGCGTCGTTTGTGGTGTAAGTGAGAAAGAACCTTCTGAATTTGCGAAAGCTGCAATGAAGCACGGAACGGATAATGAAGAAAATGGAGTCGCTACAATGGTGGGTAAAATATTACCAATTCTAAATCCAACTGCAACGTTCTATGAGGAAGGATGCATAGAAGTATCAACTGATGGAAACGAAACATTTCTTGTCGTTTCCCCGGACGGAAGTCTAAGGTACAATGAAAGCTTCGAATCAACAAATGCAGCAATAGAAATTAAATGCCCAGTCATGAAAATACATTCTGAATTTCCAACTAGGTATCTGCTGCAGTGTTTGTCCGAAATCGAAGTATTGGATGTTAGCTATTTGGTGTATATTTCATGGACAAAAGACCACTCGAACGTCTTTAAGGTTGAAAGAGACAAAGAATTGTTTCAGAGAGCAATGAAAATTGCATTCGATATCTATGTTGACAACAGCAAGAAACCAACGAAACTGACAGAGGAACAAAAACTTCTAAAAGCCGAAATCGCCGAGAAAGCAAAGCAGGTAGAATTCGTCGGTACTTTTACTTCCATATTGTCTGACAAATGTAAAGACGCAACTTTGTATAATACAGACAAAGTGCAATTAAGCCAAGTGACCGAACTTTTGAACGACTTAAATACACTGTTTTCTGAACACTATGAATTGAATAGAGAGCGTGCATCTGAAGCAGTTGTTTTTATTGTCGCCGACCTTGATAGAAGTTGGGAAAAAGAAAAAATCAGATGTGCTCCAGTTGCTTGGTTTCCTAAGGGATACAGTCTCAGTACTAATACTATGCGGAAGATTGCCGACGAAGTACACAGTTTGTGTCATGAACATAATATACACGTTCCTTGTGAATCATTTGATGGCCAATGGCATGGTCTTGTTGTACGATCTAAAACAGAGCAACCACTGACTATTCTTCAACTTCAGAAAGATGTTTGGCGCGAAGCTGAAAAAACAAAGAAAGCAATGATAGTTTCAGAAGTCAAAAAGGCAAACTGTAACCCAGAGTGGGAATTCAGGACTGAATTTCGCAATGGAATAGAAACAAGAGTGATATACTCCGTCAATACCGATTAGAGAATACCAAGATGGAGACCTTGGGTAACATCACGAGGAACCAGAACAGAAGAACCTAACATGTATCCCGAGTCGCCCGTTATGGTAAATAACTTACTGGACGTCTTACCTGAAAGCGTAACAAACAACGTGAACATAAGTAAACGCATCTTGGCATGTACCACGATAAACGATCCGATTGAAGAGGAGGTATTTGCAACTAATGTGGATGCTGAAACTTGGGCAGAAGAAATTGAAGAACTTCTAGAATTTCAAGATCCACAGGAATATTATGCCGAAGGACAAGCAACGTCAACAAACGATGAGCTAAATGTCGACACGAACTTACCAAGTATGGAAGACAACTCCCAATTACCAGCTACAACACATAACAGTTATGTCAGAACTAACACTCTGGAGGATAGTACCAAAATACATATAACTTCAACAGATGCGGAACGTATTCTGTCCTTGTTTAAGTGTACCAAGAATTGCAACAATAAACAGAAATGGACTAATGTTGAAAGTGCAGCTTTACTTGAATACTTTACGTCTACAAAGCAATTAAGTTCGTTCTTAGACATAGAACTTCGAGTAATAGTCAAGTACTTGAAGAAAGCAAAATCAGTTAAAATTAAAGAATCAAGCAGCAAGAGTGTTAAAATTGTGGAACTAGCTAAATTGTTCTGCTTAGATATTGACCAAGAACCAAAAGTTATCAAAAGAAAACCAGTTAAGACATTGAAAGATTTAGCTGCAAGTGTGGTCTCGAAGATTCCTAAACAGGAGTTAAATGTAACGTATGCAGAATACATCTGGCCAGATCGGTTGAATTCTTGGAAAGAGTCATCGACAGTACCATTAGATACTTTAGTGAACGCAGACATTTACAAGTGGTTTTATATTCCAGAATTCAGTGAACAAAGGCAACAGTTAGAGATAAAGTGCATTGACTCAACGCATCTTCTAACAAGAATGAGGCGAAAAATATGCAAGGGTGGAATAGAAAACATAACAAACGAACCATGGCTCAAGGTCGCGAAGACTGGTAAAACGTTTCTCACTCCTATCATGGTGCAAGAAATAACAGATCCTATGTCAATGGATATGGCAGTGACCCATTTCTCAGAAACTGTAGAAAACGTGATGAGAGAGAATGGCGATGATATCGCAGCAGATTTATGCTATGACATACGGGGTTGGTGGGAAGCGGAAGATAAAGCTGGAATAACAGCACGTGATAGACTATCTCAAAGAGCTGGACTTAGAACAAGATTACTTTCCTGCGTGGACTTTGGCAGGTTTCCACCTCCTGGAGGTCATATAAACGGATGGCCTCAGCAGTTGTGGGAAGCGTTGTTAGCAAATATGGATGCTAAACTTCTCTTGTATCCGTTGTGTCATGGTGGAGCTTACAACACAAGAGCATTCAGCAGCATGATTGGGGAAACCTTCTTCTCTGAGCTCACACTGAACGATAAGAGGGGTCAGGGAACAGTCACTTGTGAAGAGTTTGGTCGATTCATATCTAACTCCATTGAACAACTTCAGATGCGCTTGGACCCAGAAAGGTATTTGTAATTTTGTTGTTTGATCTAGAAAAACATCTAATGTTTATGATACCTTGAGTGTTGGTCAGCTTTCAGTGCGTGTTTCTTAGAGGTAACGGACAGTTTTACATTGATCTGATTGAAACATAGCCATCTGATGTTAATCAGTAGATCACAAAACCGGCAAAATGCTTTTCCATCTGTTCAGTCAATGATCCTAGGAAATGTTCCTGGCAAAGTACTTGTGTGAGTGACAAAGGCGATGGATGATTAGCAGACATACTATCCATAAATCCAACACCATACTAACGTATGGGTGGGGGCGATTTGCTGTACAAATATAGGTCAGTGGGTCCCATTTTTGGTCTCTTAGTTGACCATTCTTACACCTATAAAATCGCATGACTTAGAGGCTTTGTCATATTGATTGCTATCATGTATCGACGTTAACTCTTGACGTGTAATATCTTCCTGTGCATTAATGAGCTACCTAAGTTAAGTTTATAATGCATCGTCATTTAAACGAATGTACACAACTCAACTTTGTTAATATTTCATTTTTAGATCGTTTGCATACTCTACCAACCGTGCAACTGTGTATAGACTTGTGGAAGACGCAAACGTTGATGAAAATGGTAACGAGGGCAATGCAAAGGACACGTGTATTGTTTGTGAGAATATGGGATTATATATTCCGAAGAGTATAGAGACTAAGTACGTACAGAAATGTACATTTTTATTTGTATTACATAACATTTGCTTGGATGGGTAATGACTGTCATGTATTAATACAATACATTACTCCTATCTTTTTTTAAAGTTCATTTAATGTGTCCTCATTATTATAATCTCTAAATGGCCGGTACAGTCTAACTACATGCAAATGGTTACTATTTGTTACAAAATAATGCGAGACCCCAAGTGCATAGTAAATTCTCTTTCAAAACGTCTTCAGATAATTTTGTTCAAGCCAATAACCACAATCTAGTTATCCAACCAAGATTGTATTTGGTAGAATATTGGTGGAATACTATGATTATTTCATTTCAGCCGAATTTTAAAGATGGAATGTCTCATATTGATAGAGCACTTTTAATGAGAATGTCTTATATTTCAGAAATCATATGTTTGACGCTGAAAACAGAAAGAGACTACCTGGAAGAAGAAGACACGGAACTGTTAGTACGTCAAGGAACGCAGTGCAGAAAGGGGCCTTGGGTGTACGGTGGGAGAAAGCTCGAACAAATGAGTCCAAAATGCTGCCATTGAAACGAATGGGACTTGAATGAGCTTGCAAACATAGAGCATATGACTTGTATCACACATCTGAATGGAATGCTATCATCACGACCATTTCGAACTATAAACCAATTTTGGTAGCTCTTTGTGTACTGTACCGATTTGTGTATTTGTATTTTTGTTGGGGGTAGTTATCATTTACAGTATATTCTTAGTCTGTCATCTATGTATTTTGTATTTCGTATTATTCTTATCAGTAAATCAATAAGAAATGATTGCGAGTTAATTCAAACGATAAACTGTGTTTGTGTCTCTTATTTCATTCTTTAAGAATCTGACTAAACTGTCATATATGATCCGTTAAACAAGCCATGCATGTTTTTACTTCCAAAGGTGAAGTGACGCTTAAATGACATGCCTGTGTGATACCAGCAGAATTATTGTTATGATGAAATATTCACTATTGGGATAATGAACGAAAACGCTGGTCCCAATCTCCCGAATTCTCTCAATCTAGTCTGAATTTCATATCACATATTTGCATAATTATGTCTTGATTTTCATGCAAGACTCGACTCAGACTTTGCACCGGTTTTATTTTAGTAAAGTTTATAGCGCTCACTTTCTTATAACGCATGTTCTTATACCCATACTACAATTTGGGCATATTTCAATTTGATACAAAATTTCGACTTGAATGGCTTCGGCAGATTGGGACAACATCACATATCGTTTCTGCATGTTAGTATCGAATCAAAGAACAAATGTAAACAACAAAATTAATGTTAAATTGTCATGTCTATTTATTCAATTACTTTAACTGCAGAACAATAATGTGAGATGAATCACATATAAATCACAGATAAATCAAGATATAATCACAGATAAATCAAAATATAATCACAGATAAATCAAAATATAATCAAATATTATTTACATGAGCAACTTGCACATACCAGTAATTGATATGTCTTAAATAGATGAATATCCCCATGAGTTGCCATCTTATTAAAGTGTGTTTCACACCCAGACGAAAACATAAAATGCGTACACAATGACGAAGTTAATATTGATGTGCCACTGGTTTTAGTTACTAGAGTAAGAAGGCCTAATAATGAGTCTCCGAGTATATCTAAATAAAAAAATCGTAAGAACAAAACTTATTTTTGTATTTCAATTGTTACAATTAGAAAGATTTTATAACCTTCGGTACTATGTTCTTTCACCTTATGTCCACATATATCAATAAACAGAGAATGTTATTTAGACGTTTTAAATACAAACATTGTGATCAATGACATAAAAATTACAATGTGACCTCTAGTTCAATGAAATTGTTAACATATGATAAAAGACTGGTTTGAGTGTTTATAACTAATACAACTTCCAACTGTTGCTGAAAATGATATATACATATAAGAACAACTAAACAATAAATAATTATATGCAATAAACATTGTTTAATATCAACAAAAAAAACAAATCATCAAAACACAAAACATCAACCTTTTAAACTTGTATGGCAACTGATCAGCACAATGACAACACAGATTATGTCAGTAAATTAATTTAATTAATAACACAAGTAACTAAATGCAAATATTAACAACGCGCTGGACTACTGGTAATGATTTGTAATGTAAATACAATCTAAAAACCGGCCATAAGTAATACAACTAATATAAATATATCCCTACAAGGGGATCAAAATATAGTTTGTAGCAGAACCACTCTTAACTCTACTATGTAAGATATGGCCTAGTATAGTAGCATTTACCAACACCTAGAGTTTAGAGTGGTTCTGCCATCAGTTTCAAAACATAACCATATTAATTGGTTTAAATGTAACTTGCATGTAAGAAATCTAACTAAGAAAGGGGAATTTCTACAATCAAAATAAAAAGGTCTTATTGGGCAATACTGGTGAACAAGTTTTGTATGTTTCAATGTTTAAGCTTTGATAATATGTTAGATATGCCCATTATTATGGTCAAATATACAACCATGCGACAAATGACTTAATTATCAGGTTCAACTTCAAAAGGGGAATAAATCCAAGTGGAGTTATTTCCCTTGACAAGCAGTGTTGACTTATGATGATGAACAAGTGTTGTATGCTTCAAGCTATAGCATAGATACTTTGTAAGACATGACCTAATATAGCAGCATGAACCAACAGAACCAACAGGTTGATTAAGTTCAAAGGGACATAACTCCTGTTAAGATAAAAATGGTGTCATTGCACTTGAACAGTAGTGTTAACTTATATTATAGTATGGACTGTATTGATACTATGCAAGATAATGACTAATAATTGTATAGAAGCCTGCATCAAATCCTTAGACAAAAGTGCCCACGACTGGGGCATCATTCATTGAAAATTCCAGCAAAACATAAGATGCTTTCTATGTGTTACTTGAAAAAATATAAACATGTAATAACTTGAAACAATATTAACACGTAAAAGTAAACAAAACAACCCATAATGGATATCGAACATAACATACAATCATTCATCTAGCCTTGGAGCTATTTGTTAAATAGTCGAGCTTAAACTGAAGGGAAAGGAATTCAGATCACATTATACCTCAAGCAAACAAAATATACTAGCATCTTAGTGCAGGTATAACCATCCAACAAAAAGGACCATTTCTTATTTAGTTGGCCCTATTTGGACATTTCTTCCTGTGTCTACTTAGGCCAGTATGGTATCTATAGGTCTTTCCACATGGACATCGGAATGTTTTGAGTCCTGAATGTTTATTCATATGTTCAGCAAGGTCATTCCTGCTGCATAACTTGGTCCCACAAGTGTCACAGGTATAGGCTCCATAACATTCATTTCTTCGTTCATGTCTTCTAAGGTCTCCTTCAATAGCAAATGTTTTCATACAAGTGTTGCATTTGAAATCTTTTGCCACTCCATGTTTCCCACACCTGTTAAATTAATAAAACAAATAATTAAATTACCAAACAAATATTTTAGTTAAATAATAATTAAAATGTATACAAAATTGTACTATTTCCCTTGTTATTTTTGTTCAGCCTGAGAGGTTTTCAGTGGCATACCCCTGTGACAATGTCATTTTAGATATATTCATACATACACCACCTCTGAGGGAGATACACATTGTTTGCAAATTGAACATCAACCTATATTAGGCCATTGGATCAATGCTTTAGTTACTGGTAATGCAGGTAACATGATGTACAGGAAAATGGGTTACCAATTGCAGTATTGTTTGCGCCTAATTTTTAACATGAATTTTCTTTCTTCCATGTTAGCCCTATTGGAAATTCTCGGCATTGTTTAAATTAGTTATAGGTCTAGCTTATATTTGGCACTGTCAAATTTAACTGTTGACAAGCATAAAAATAAAGAGCAATTCCAAATGATTGCTAAGTTTTCCCGGTGTTTAATTCCATCAGCATGCAATAGATGTTGACACATCTGATGAATTGTATCAGATTATATCATCATTGCATGCATGATTTCTAAAAACACCATTAAACAGATTTTTGCACTTACATGTGTCTGGTGTAATGTGAGTTACTAAAGAAGTTCTGCCCGCAGCATGTGTAAGGGATTCTACCATTATGTTTTCGTTCGTGGTCAGACAGTCCTGATGTACTTGTGAATTTTTTTCCGCACACAGTGCACAACCGTTCCAAGCTGAAATATATAAATTAAACCAATATAGCACTGTATCGATGAAATGAAATGTTCCAACTGCTGTCATTTAAACCCAAGATACATTTTTGTAATTGATTAAAACAATTTTAAATGGATAAAAGTTTAACATAAAATATAATTTATACCAAGGAATGAACAGGCTTTTTACAAGCTGAACCTCTAGGTGTAAAATCACTTGTTAAAATTAAAATGCTTTGATTGAGGTTGAATAAGATTTACTTGTCTTCACTATAAGTGTAATAATTTATATGCAGTGCCTCTGTTGAGTGGCCATCCACACAAAAAAACCTTCTCTTAAGTATCATTTATAATCATTTTACTACAAAAACAATAGTTTTTAATGATTAACTATATATCAAGTTTCCTGTAAAGAGGAATTACCATGAAGCATCAATCAAATTTCCCCCTAAAATTGTGTTGCCCTATAATAAACAGGTTATACTGTATTGGATGTACATGTATATAAATGTAAAATACAAAGATATTGAATAATGACTTGTACATATTCCTTGTTAATTTTTTTTCTTGGGATAAAACAATTATTTTCGTCATGTTTGAAATACCACTTTTATTACTTATATCATTATTTTCAATATTCATGTTTGTTCAAGTATTTCATTCAATCATTTCATCATTTGTTTTTGTGTTGCCATATGATATATATGGGTCTATGTCCTCCTGGTTGTTTTGAAATATAATGTACTTAGCTTTTAGCTAATAGTTACAGATGAATAATTTCTATATTTGTCCAAGGTAGTCCACATACTTTTATGTACTAACATTATTCAGGCAAAGCACTGTTTAATATACTTGTACAGTGTTTCATTCTTTTACAATGACTGTTTCACAAGCGTTCCTGCTATTGTCAGGTTAACCTGATTTTAATGGATACTTTTGAAAAAAATATGTCATGTCACTTTGCTATTTTTATACCAATAAATTGTATGTTTTAATATTTAATATTGTTTTATGTTATTATTGATGAGTTTTGATCTGAATGATCATACAGTAACATTCACAGTTCTGGGCAGCAACAATATCAGTATCATAAATGGTTAAAATATCAAATCATGACCATTGGGCCAGAAACTGATCTTAAGGTGCAAATTGATATATCAACACACAATCAATACTGTGTTCCAGATATTTCAGAATCATTGACACAGGCAGAATGCATGACAACTCACTACACGAGCATAGCCTTTATCCGCCAATCAGTTTTCTGCTGAAATATAGCAGACATATGCCTCCACCCAGATTTGAACCAAGGTTGCCTGATTAAACAGTGAGCAAACTTATCCAAAAGCTATGGAGGCACACCCATGATATTATCAGGTGGATACTTTTGACGTGAAACAGAAGCCCGTCACTCACCCGGTAGTGTTGGGACAGTGAAAGGTGAAATAAGGATGGACACTACCCACAACATCCCTGGGGTGGGGGCAGTGTTTCAATTGAATTAGTTGGACTTGTACTCTACAAAGTACCCCTCTGTTCCTCAAACATGGGACCTCAATTACAAGTAGCCAAGAACAGTTACCAACTTTCACAATCATAGCCTCAACATTAGATCCTCATTCAGATATGGGTCTAACATAGTCAAACAATCTCGACTTAGTGACTATCGTCACTTCCGTGGAAGAAAACCACAGGAAACAGAAATCATGTCTAGTAGGGTCTAACCAAGTTCAGATCTACAATTTTAATTCATCAAACTATATAGATCTACAATGAATCATGATACAGACATGGAAACACAAAGTGAGACGGCCATAATTTTGATTTATGCATCAGTAGGTTACATTCACATGTCTGCCTCCCCACAATTAATTGGCGGGGATTTTTTACTTTTGGGATGTCAAAACCCTGCATTCCCCCTCCTGCTTGGGACAGCAGACAGTCAAATCTCCAGTAAACTAAATACTGTCCCTTGGACTGAAAACACGACAGTTTCACTCACTTATTTTTCCACTTTCCGACCACCATCAACATAATGTCATGGAGGATTTTGCCAGTTTCCACCAACCATCACCAGGGCGGGGTAGGGCTTTTGCTTGCAACTGACAATTCAATGATTGCAATATAGTTTAACTGTTTTTAATAAATTTCAGCATAAAACATTTAATCTGACACAAATTTTATCAATAGGGGCCTACACGATGTGTGTGTTAACTCTATGTGTAAAATAAACGTTTGTTGCTAATGACGCAATCATCAATGTCATTAGTTTTCGCGAGGTTTGTTTACTGCCATAATTAAAGGCAGTGGCTAGGATTACGGTACCGTAATCCTAGACCCACAGGCTAGGATTACGGAAGTTCCGTAATCCTAGCGAGTCCTAGCTAGGGCTGTCTAGAGTTACGGAAGTTTTTATATCGAGTGCAATTAAGCGTGCAGGTCGCCTTATATTGCATGATGTCATCATTATTTCATGAAATTATACAAATATTGGTATATTTATAGACAAATTAATAGAAATATCAGTATTTCATGCTTCGAATTTTACTTCGCTATTATTTCGTCTTTGCAGGGGAAGAAAATAGAGGCAGTCCGAATGTTTATAAATTAATTAATGTACGTGGTCGAATACACAAATGTAGTTCCATTGAAATTGATTGTCATGATTGAAACAAATTGTGTTGCTAATTTCGGTAATAGATCTGATATGTTTGTTCGTCATTCGGTCCTCGAAATAAACATTAAGTTGCTATAAACCGTTTGCTGATTCACAATTTACATAGCCTGCTAGTGGATCTACGTTGTGACAGCGCGTAGTGATACGAATTCCAAATATGGTCATATTTAGTTTCTTAAATATTTGTTTTAATTTGTAACTGATTACGCTTTTCATGTCATTAGGAATCTTTTAAAACTAGAATTATGTAAACAATCGATCCTGTATGCATTTTAAAAATAAAATTCAACTCTCATTCAAGGTTTTTTGCTCCACAAACGTATATACCTTCGTGTATTGACGTTCGTGTTTACTCTGATCACACGAGCGGCATTTATGATATATGTTGGTGATCACACGAGCGGCATTTATGATATATGTTGAAGTATTCTTGTTCAATCCTGCTATTATCTGTTATCTCAATATATTTTCCGAATTTTAATACCTTTATCAATGCGTAGATAAAAGTACATGCTTTATAATACAGTATCAAAAGTATTTGCATTTGGATATTTTCCGCCGTTTATTATCTAAATTTACCATACTGTATATCTTTACCATAACCAAAACTGATTACTCGATGGTAAATATACCAATACTTGTATAAATTCATGAAATATTAATGTCAACATGCAATATAAGCCGACCTGCACGCTTAATTGTACTCGATATAAAAACTTCCGTAACTCTAGACAGCCCTAGCTAGGACTCGCTAGGATTACGGAACTTCCGTAATCCTAGCCTGTGGGTCTAGGATTACGGTACCGTAATCCTAGCCACTGCCATAATTAAAGGTAGTTACCAGTAGGATACTGAAATTATAGCATTTGTTTTCACTAGTAAGTATCTAAAATAATGCTTAACTTACATATTTTACAGGGATATCGGTCATCAAGACGATATTTGTCGAGGAAATTAGCATCTTGTCCTAGCGCTACTCGGTGTTGTATGACAGGAACCTTAGGGGTACAGACTAAAGTATACCTAATAAAATTTATTATGATATCGTTGTCGTCTGCTACAAAAATATATTCTGACTTTTGATGATTGGGGCATTTTGTATTTCATGTATTAGTTCAGAATATGTTCCGTGGACGGTACCAATCCGTGATGCGTACCATTTTCAACAAATCAGTATTATTTACATAAATTCGAAGTAAATTTTAGAGCAGACAACGTGCATAGTAGTTATCAAACAATGTCATACATGGTTAAAAACATCTGCTATGATCGCTTGCTGTGGAGATTAGGCTGCCGGCCACAGTTTTCAACAAAATCCAAGTCCTGAAACTGACCACAATGCTTCAAATACCCACAAATCGGTTTTAACAACAAACCTGAAAAGAAAACATGTCATGGTTACATAGATAACAAGTCCAGATTACAATATGCAACATCATTTCATATACAGCCTACTGTAATTCACTCTTTTTTGTTCACAACAATCAGCTAAACCATAAATTTTACTGCCCGGCCGAGGCCAAACAAGCCATGTTCGACCCCCATTTATGCGCTAACGGTCAATGATGGAAGTCTAACAGCTGCTGATATTTACAGATCAAGACTAGAAATCTTCAAGAATGGCACCAGAAACCCTTGCCATCCCTGCCGTTTTTTCACAAAATAGCTTTGAAAATGTACCATTCAATTTCGCTCAAAAAGCAGTTCTGTCAGTCAGTAGACGCTTGGTTTCAAGATCCAAGCTTCTAGGAGATCAAAAATGTAAACACATCCAATTCGCATGCACCATTAAGTAATATTATGGTCACTGCCAGGGATGAAAACCCAAAACCAGCAGTGAAATATTCTATAAACATGCAACAGCCCAATATTTAGCCAAAATGTCCTCTATTATTATTTTTCTACATGGCCAATTCGAATATGAGGCTTGGAAACTGTGGTCTGGCTCCTTAAGGACTGAAAAATATTTTCTGAAACCTTATAATGATGATTTTTTGTAAACTATACCATATTTTGAATAATAGGGTACCATTTATATTGGTCTCAGTAGTCCTAATGACCTGTTCCAGTCATTTGAAAATGCCCTCCTACCCTTCAATTTTGCACATTTTTAAGTTAAGCTCTCACACAATGCTAGTCAGAGAAATAACTGGTCATAAATTCCTATTTTACGGTAAATATCACACCAAAGTGCATTAAAATACTTATTCTGTGACTCGCGTCCAGTCGCGACACATTTTCAGTCACCGAATAATGCATTTAGCGCGTTTATTTACGTAAAATAGGAGGGACCGGGCAATTTGAGAGTGAAATGACTAAATCAACAATGCCGCACTTATCAAACTATATGTAAGCCCACATGCGGATATTCATGTGTTTTCGCAGGCAAACATACTCCATAAATATTATTATACTAGATATTATCATAAAAACTGCAGAAATATGGTTTAGAAGTCATTTAAACAGTGATTTCCATGTGCAAGGGAGGTAACTCTGGTAAGCCCAATACATCTCACACTTTCATACATGTTATTTTTCTGTTTTTTCAAGGTTTTTACCTAAATTATTGACCTAGACAAGGCCAATAGGCTCCATTTAACATACAAAACCCATTTCTTGCCCAGTGTCAGACACTATTTTGCTAAAAAATTGCAAATGCACACTAACCGATAAGGCATAAATCAAGAAATATGTCCCGGACCACCTTAAATTTTAGCCATTTTCAGTCATTGGTGGAGTCAAAATGCATTTAATGGACACAGTTTATACAAATATAGGCTATACAGTCAAAATGTTGCTAAAAAGTATACAAATTAACAACTTTCAGTGTTGCCAATATGTGCCAGGGTCAATCTTGAATTTTGAATTTTCTCTATTTTTGAGTTACCTCCCCTGTTTAAAAGGTAACTGACTGTCAGATTTGGGAGAAAAAGGCCTAAATGACCAGCAATGAACTTCTGAAACATTGAACTACCTTAAAAATGACAAAATTGTATGATTCTAGAACTTTGGTAACAGGCCATTTTTACCTTAAGGCTGCCGGCCACAGTTTTCAACAAAATCCAAGTCCTGAAACTGACCACAATGCTTCAAATACCCACAAATCGGTTTTAACAACAAACCTGAAAAGAAAACATGTCATGGTTACATAGATAACAAGTCCAGATTACAATATGCAACATCATTTCATATACAGCCTACTGTAATTCACTCTTTTTTGTTCACAACAATCAGCTAAACCATAAATTTTACTGCCCGGCCGAGGCCAAACAAGCCATGTTCGACCCCCATTTATGCGCTAACGGTCAATGATGGAAGTCTAACAGCTGCTGATATTTACAGATCAAGACTAGAAATCTTCAAGAATGGCACCAGAAACCCTTGCCATCCCTGCCGTTTTTTCACAAAATAGCTTTGAAAATGTACCATTCAATTTCGCTCAAAAAGCAGTTCTGTCAGTCAGTAGACGCTTGGTTTCAAGATCCAAGCTTCTAGGAGATCAAAAATGTAAACACATCCAATTCGCATGCACCATTAAGTAATATTATGGTCACTGCCAGGGATGAAAACCCAAAACCAGCAGTGAAATATTCTATAAACATGCAACAGCCCAATATTTAGCCAAAATGTCCTCTATTATTATTTTTCTACATGGCCAATTCGAATATGAGGCTTGGAAACTGTGGTCTGGCTCCTTAGGTGCCCAAGTAGGAATTCCGTGTATCGTACCCTGACTTTTAACGGGAAAAAAAATCCCAGATGCGCCCAAAACCTCGAAGGTATCTCAAGAACTAGACGGAGTTGAGAGCTGCCACGTATATCAATGGAAAGCGCATAAAAATGCGCATAGCTTGCGCTATATAACAAATCAAAACAATGATGAAGTTTTTTCCAATCAGTGAATATTTGTACAAAGTCTTACCTTTCCGTCATAGTCACTCCGAGGCTGAGTACCATTTTGGTCACGTGATTCCCCACACTGTGGAAACAGTTGGAATTATTTCCCTTAGCCGTACCATTACGTTCTTCTAATATACACTCATGGACTCAAAAAGAAATTACGCACACTAGAAATCAAAAGCCTAAGAATTAGGTCGGTTCTTGTTTTCGTCTTTCGATCGTAAGTTACGTGTGATTTCTATCGCAATAAATCATACAGTGATTAGATTTATACGTAGTCTTTATATTATCCCATATACGTGCAATTTCTCATGATTTAGGTGACCATCACTGAAGATATAGAACAAAACAAACCAACAGGTCAAAATGAAAGTCTGTCGTTTTAAACACACACTTACAGATAAGATTGTGAAACACAACAGCTTAGTTGAATTTATATTACACCACACCCATAACAAAACGTTTTAAAGACAAATACTGGTAGTATTGTGGTTATTCCGAGGCGGTCTTATTGCAGAGGTTAAACTAATGTTTAAAACAAAAACAAACCAATCAAACACATGACGTACATATCGACATGTTGTAAACGCAACAAATGCCGATCTTGCCATGTTTCTATATTAAGATATGATGTGTGTATATTTGGAACTTTGGTAAATGTGACAATCTGTCTGAAACTTGTGTCGGTGGCTACGCAGTATAAACGGGTGTAAATAATTATTTAAACCTCTCGGCAAGGATATCCCATAACATTGGAAGCACTTATTTCCAATGGGGTCATGTACGTGACGTACATTGCTGACAGATCAGTAAGTAGATGAGACAGTGGTATGATACAATGTATATGTGTATAAAATACAATTATTTAAACCTCTAGGTCAAGGGTAACCCATAAAACAGCAAACACTTATTTCCAATTGGGTCCCGTGCTTTGCTGAAAGAACTGTAAATATTAGAGACATTGGTGTGGTACAAGGTATCCGGGTGCGCTGTCCTAGATCTTTCCGAAGAGACACCATTGGTCTTTAACGTGTCCGGTGTATAGCACTGATACACGTTCGAGACTACTAGTATCTATGGATTGGCAACCAGTTTATCTCTAGTTGGGTGGACACACCGAAAAATGTTTCAAAAATGAAAGTGCCCCGGCCGAGGATGATGTCTGCTCGACCGTATCTATGAGGTTTTGTATTGTATATGTGCTACTAGGAATAGTATAAAAATTAGTTCATTAAGAACTATGTTGATAAGGTTACTTTTAATGGGAATTCGTCCTTGTGAATGTAGGATGTCATCATAGATAAGAACACGGTTTAAATCTCCTACATGTATATAGACTCAACAATAGTTGACTTACGGTCGTTCACAAATTGTAGTACATGTATTTTTCATTCCTTATAATTGCTTTATTAACTTGTATACAGTAAAACTTCTCGATGACTAATCGAGACAGGTAAAATACTCGAGATAAACACGGTGCTCGAAATAACCAAATGGAATGTATTAATGATACAAATTGATACTCTTTTAAATCTTGCTCGAGATAGGCCAGGTGATCATGAAATCGATGCTCATCATAACGAAATTTTACTGTATATATAAACCAAATGTTTTATAAATAATAAATGTTTAAAATTTTTACATGCCACTAACTTCCTTAAAAAAGTGTACATTATTTCTGTAAGCGAGACATTTACTCAGAAAATGATTGATGTCAGACTAGTCCAGATTTGCATAACTACATAAACAGTTAAATATACGTCACAGCTGATTGCCTGAAGACTAAAAATCGTAAAAACACACAACGAGAGATTAACATGAATCTGCTACTGTAAACTGAACAAATTTGCAGCAATAAATATCAGAGTAATGGTAAACCATCTTAATAAAAATAAAGCAATGCTGCATTAGTTTTAATTATTGTCTAGGTTGAAATTAATACTACAAACAAATAATCACAATTTATCTACAAACAATTGATTATAGAGCAATGGCTTATCTTTATTGCTGTCGACCAAGTTGGGAGCAAAATCCATCAAAATTGTAAGATTTTACATTGTTGGTTATCAGTAGGAATCTAGCAAATCTATAAACAATATATAATAAGTTTATAACATACATTGTGCAACCAACAATAATCTTGCAGTATTATGATACAAAGTTCGAAAAGCAGTAATAACTTTATATTTGTTTTCATAAACACATGTGATGCACCTAAGAATCATTTGAATACATCATTATATTGTAGTAAATATATCATTAACTATAGCCCTATGAAAATGAATGTTTGAATTATAATAACATTTTACGTCAATTCATTACGTTGCTGCTATGATTAAGATACAAACAATTTTTAATACATTGTATCTATATATGGTAATATCAACGGAGCAGTTTTAGATATACAGTGCCCACCACAAATAAGAACCCAGACGTTATTTACCCATTTTTGATGATTGGGTATTTGTTGTGTTGATCAAATGTAAAGACAATACATTGATTGCTATCCTAGATGTAAAATGTTAAGTTTTTTGCCGAATTTGAAGGGCAACTTGTTCATAAAAATGCGGAAACGCAGCCCCTTTGACCCCTTGGTTATTTGAATCAGAACAATTTCTTCTTTATTTCTATCCTATTTTCTCTATCTCATACTCCATACTCCGTGCTCCAACTAGTACTCAATGGAGTAACGTACTCCAACCGTGATTATAAACATTCTTGATCACGTACCCGATGGAGTACGGATTCTTAGTCGTCAAATAGCTGTAACTTTTTTTATTTATGAACAAAAACATGTTTTAAGGGAGTTTATTTTCTTAGTTAGATCATTTGCTACAAGTTGTGGTTTGTTTTAATGGAAATTCTGAAAAAAATTGTGTTTTACTTTTTCAGTTAACTGACCAAAACTGGGGCTGGGGTTAACAAGATGAATATGTAAAATTTATGATCAAATTTAGCATAAATTTACTCTCCTAAATGATATTATTTTACCTTTGTAGTCCATAGTTGGCCTGCTGGCTAGACCTACCAAAAAAGCGAAAAACAGTTTTTTAGAAATTTGCATCCAACCATACACCAACTTGCGGCAAAGTGTTCAACTATGCAAATGATCCCCGTAATACAAGTTTTCGTTCAGTAATAAAGAAGTTATAGCAGTTTTTGTAACCAAGTATGACTCCGAGACACATGTGGAGCAATCTCAGAAAATCATACTCTATGCTCCAATTGGAGCACGTTCTCCGACCCAGAAAGTTTATAATCAAGGTTTCTTGAGAATGTGTTCCAATTGGAGTATGTAGTATGAGTTGGAGCATGGAGTACGCTCTCCAATGTTTATAATCACGGGGCCGGACGAACAGTTATTTAGTAATTAAAAAATATATAATTCTTCCATCTGTCAAAAAGTGTATACTTATGTTTGGTGGGCACTGTATATAAGAACTTTTAACACGATCCGTTTGAAAGTAAACATTAATTTTATAAATATTTTGATGACATGAATAATAATCGTCTATTGTTTTTAAAAACCAAATGGAGACAAATAATATGCACATATATACCTTTGCGCATTAAGCCTTAATCTATGAATGTGGAAAATGATTGCGTAAGTAATCTTAGCATTTATATGTTGTATTAATAGTTTCCTGTTTTTTACTCAATATACGAGACATGTTTTGCTCATGATTGTGATAACCATTGTCTCTCTGGAAATCATTTTACTTTTTGTCGAAGTAGAATCAGATCAAGAACACATTTTTGATAAACATTGTCCTCTTACAAGCGTTATAAGATAGTTTTACAAAGGCTACGCCTCGGATAATTTCTTGTATGTTCTTAAAAAACTATCCTATAACGCTTGTAAGAGGACACTATTGATAAAACACTAGCACTGTATCTATTACATATTGTATAATGTTATTGAAAATAGTTATGCATGAAACGGACCAATATTCATTGCTTTTACTATACAATATTGCAAACTGTTTCACGTCTAGCAAGAAAATATCTGGCACCATATTTATTTCGTCGTTGGTATGACACGGCCTGGGATCGAACCCAGGACCACCTGCACTCGACGCGAACGATCAACAACTAGGCCGTGATGAATGTATAGTACATAACATCCATATCAAAACGTTTTTAAAGACAAAAAATATGGTCGTAGGGGCGGTCTTTCTGCAGAGGTTAAACTAATGGTTCATATTCAGCAACAAACGAACATAATTATTTTGTTTATATTGACTTGTTGTCAGAGGAGGAAATGCTAATTTTGCTATGTTGCTTTTTTAAGAGACGGAGTGTATATAATTGGACCTTTGGTAAGTTTGATTAACTGACTGACTACTGTGTCGGTGTCTTGGCGATACATATTTATAAAATATATAATTACTTAAAACTCTCGATCAAGGATATCACATTAAATAGGAAGAAATTATTTCCAATGGGGTCATGTGCTTGCTGAGCGTAGGAGAAACAGCACGTGGTGCAATACAAGATATCCGGGCACGTGGTCCTAACTCTACCGAAGAGACACATTGGGACTTTAACGTGCATCGATACGCGCAAGACTTCCTGTAGGTTGACAATCAGTTCATCTCTAGTTGGATGGGAAACGTTGAAAGCGTTTCAGAAGTGACCAAGTGTCCATGTGGATCGAGAGGGGATCTCTCGATCAGTGGTCAAGCAGGCTATCTGCTCGACCACCGTTCTATCCGATGTCGCCTTATCTGTGAGGGATAGGATTGTCTGTGCTCTATAGTATTAAAATTCGTTCATTTTTAACCTGGTTGATAAGGTTACTTTAAATACAAAGTTGTCCTTGTAAATGTTGGTTGTCATAGATAAGAACACGACTCATTCACCAATAACAGTGCAATAAACATGTATTTTTCATTCTTTATAATTGCTCTATGAACTTGTTATATACGAATATATATATAAATCAAAATTTTATGAATAATAAATGTTTAAAATTTATGTTGCATCAGGTTAATACAAATAGTTAAAGATAAAACTGGCCAAAATTACCTTTACTATACTGTGCATTTTCGCCAATAGTTTCACATAACTGAATGTTGAAAACTTGCGTGCATATAACTCAAGCAAGTGTCATTATGGGAAGCGGTGACCTTGATGTAGGGCGCATACTTCGGGATCGAGAGGTCCCGAGTTCAACCTTCCTCTGAACCACTGGTTAATTTTTCTAAACAAGACCCTATTGCTCCACTCCATCATGGTGTAAAATGGTATCTGTGGGTGCAGTGTCTATTCCAGGGCGCCGCAGATCGATGTTGGCTGCCACACCCGCAGAAGAGTAATATTCTCCCCAGGTAAAGTGTCCATAGGTAGCCCAATGACCAGGGGAAGTTAAAATGTCAAAGGGTGCTTGAGTGGACGAACAGCTAAAAAGAGCCCTAGAAAACTGGTAACTTAACTTATTATTCATTTAGTGTTTATGGTATAACTTTCATTGTAAAACTGTTGAACATACTTGTATGAGACATACTGGCGGTTATCTTACAATGTGACAATAATATTTTTCGACTTTAAAAATTCTAAGTGCACTTAGACTGAAAATCGTATGTTCTAATTAAAATGCAGTTTAAAAACAAAATAATTTTTTCAATGTGATGTTAGTGCAGGGCCATTCAGTAGGTATATAATTATAGGCATGTTTGACGTGTTCGTGCTAATACCCTAACACGAAATTGACCTTTCTATCACGACAACATGAAATCCTGGCACAATTTATGTAAATCGGTCAAACACTAGCACACCATATGTACAAAAACAAGGAATGGTGAGATAATCAACATGTGCTGTTTCTATAATAGGAACGTATCTACGAGTACATTATACTGATAATGTTCAAATTCTGCTATAAAAGCGAAGTATCTTGATTCTAACAGACATTACCTTACACCGTATGTGGTAACAACCGAAAATGATGAAACACTTAAGTAAGTTATTATTATCACTACTATATACTATTTTATATTGTTTTCTACATCGCTTTTACTTTTATTGTTCACGCATTTATGAACTATTGTACCAGATACACTGTACGACCGATTCACATAATCCATTTTCCAGGGGTTCATTTGATCACGGACATGATTATATACATTGGATGATGCTGACTATTCAAGAATCTGGTACAAAGCAATGCAATTGAAATGCATTAAACTTTATTAATGAGAAAAGTGTTATATAACTGTAAATGGAGTTCGATTATGTGTTGCCAGTTGGGCCAATTTGTCAACGTGAATTGTCTATGTTATCTGTCATGCCGGTTAAAATTGTATACATGTTTAAATTTAGGGTACAATGTAGCATATGCAATTTTTATAGTGTGTTTATATCCGTTACTGAACTATAACAAATCAGAATTTACGTTAACTGTACAAGGTACTTTGGAACATGTGTCAGTACTTAGATGGTGTTTTGTAGATCTTGTCTACACTGTATTAACATTTGACATTCGTCTTTTTTTCAGTTTATATATCAGTGGCGTTGATTTTCACCATTCATGTTGCGGGTAAATATTTTTGATAATTCATTGTTAAACTTTTGTAACATGACATTTGTAAGAAAATACTTAATTAAAGTAAATTATCTTGGTCGAAAAATTGAAAGAAAGAGTAAAAAACTTGTTTGTACTGCCTATTGCTAGATATTGCTGTTGCTGAAGCATACTGCATTGAAAGTAGGTGGATATATGAATATATATGATGTTTATTACTGTATAACTATATGTATTATTTTAACATCGAGTATCAATTGCATGATCCTTCAAATAATGGACGATATTAATGAATATGATCGGGAGATGTGTCTGGCAAGGGCATGCATAATATCAATGAAGAAAAAGGGGGTGATATACAAGAACTCCGAGTGAGATACCCTAGCTCGTTTCGAATAGATTACTTCGTTCTTTAAAGTGCCAGATGAAGAGCCCCGATACGCACGAGACTACCTCTGTAGAAACAAACACAGAAACAAACAAAGAAATAAAACAAAACACACAAAGAAACACACAAAGAAACAAGCAATAATTACGATATTCTATAATGTTAATCGTATATAATGTTCATCAATATGACCAAACTTAGAACCGCAGCTACATAGTCCTCAGTCATTGGTTAAATTGACACAATAATGTATGCTTATTTGTAATAATAGGTTTCGATGTATAAACGTATTTAATGTTGACCTTTCAGATGCTGTTTCGTGTTATGAATGTACTGATGTCTCGGATGAGAGTGTGTGTACAAGAAATTCGACAGATTGTGGCACTGGGCAAGTAAGTACATGCCTATGATTCAACAATTACACAACGTTTATAATGCGTACCGGAAGTAGGTCGGGAAACGTAAAATTGGTATATCGATAGGTGATTTAGTTGTTATATGACAAAAGTAGATATTCGGATATCGGTTTTAAGATAAGTACAAAATGGCAGTTTGTTTCGTACATAAGTATGACGGCACTAGCGGACGGTTAGGTAGACAATCCGAGCTTCCGGAAATTGTAATGAATAAACTTTTACATATTTAAGTGGTAAGGGGTATGCTTATTTGTAAACTGCGACGACAATCAATCACGGATCCGCCAGGTCTCTTGATCGAATACCGAGTTTCTCGAAATAATACTTCATTAATTAACATTTTACAAATATAATTAGATAATAAATTCATTGTTTGATATTAAGTGATGAAATACGAACACAAGTATACATTGTTATTGAGAATAGTATTTAGAATGAGAAGTTGATGATAATGTATGTGTATGGTGTTTATATTCCAGGTTTGTTACAAAGCTACCCACGTGGTCAATAATGCTGAACTGACAACTCTTGGCTGCAGGAATAACGATGTAAGTTTCTGTATTAAAATTAAATAAATAGAATAATTGTGTGTTCAGACTTATGATATCTCAATAAAGACTTTCTTACTCTATTGTGCCAAAGGTCATCTATAGTAAAATCGCAAGTTGTTACCTCAAGGTTCAAATATGTAATGTGATGAAACAATGTATATGTAATGTGATGAAACAATGTATATGTAATGTGATGAAACAATGTATATGTAATGTGATGAAACAATGAATATGTAATGTGATGAAACAATGTATATGTAATGTGATGAAACAATGTATATGTAATGTGATGAAACAATGTATATCTTATGTTGATCAATCGTGCATTTAACTTTTCACAATAATCATTGCTTCAAATAACATACGTTACAAATAGTTCTTAATATTAGAGTGGCATGCATGTGCGTATATAAAATAATGTTATAATAGTATCTTGCTCCGAAATGGCATTATCATGTCCATGGAACTAATACATGTATACATGCATGCCTCACGGACAAATAAGTACTCAAAATCATTATAAAGTCATTACATCAGGTTGTGCTTCGAAACATCTGGTGAAATAGTCCATTTGACCATATATCAAGTAATACAATTATAAATTAATTATAATTATAGATGATTTTATACACATACATTATTCTCCTTATTGTAGGAATGCTCGATTGGAATAGTTGGAAGGAGTCTATATAAACGAAGAAGTCACGTGTGTATGGAATGTTGTTCAACCGACTATTGTAATGCACAAATGTGTAAACACAGTAAGTCATCAATTGTTTCAACCTCTCCTACATTCGTAACTTTGCTAATTTCATGAAAGATGTTCGTGGTGGTATGATTCAAATGTATGTGCATCCGATTCGAAAAGTTCATCTTGTTGTGTTCTGATTTTAACTAAAAGTTCAGTTTTGAAACTGAAATGTTTTTCCTCTTCTAATTCAATCGAATAATACTTAATATACATATACGTTCCTAATACATTGTATTGTTTTGGTTAAGGGCAAGTGTTAGTTTGACGATTTTTCCCGCCGTGACGTAAAATCTGCACCGGGTAGCCATTACTGACGTTACCATTTCGTACGACAAACCTTCAATATGAACATACGATGAACATTATAGAGCACTTTTCCTGGAACTTTTGAAACGCCCCTCGAATGTTCCTTACTACATTGTATTGTACTGACGGTTCTTCCTTGTTGTTTATATAGTACTTGCTATACTGTTTTTGGTTGGATATTTACCCCACGTAAAACTGAGTTCATTATAATTATCCACATAGTGTTGCAAGCTGTTCAAACAGCAATATATACATATAACAACATTAATCAACATTATTTCAGCCAGCGATTGTGTTGATGATGAAGCGACTGACTGTGCAAGACTAAACAGCCTCTTCAATATTTGTAATGATATCCAACATGCAAAGACAATTTGTCCAAAGTTTTGTAACCTGTGTAATGTAGGTAAGGAAAGTTTGTACTCACCAGATGGGCTTCATTCTAATGGAATAAATTCAGTATTTATATACTCTGATTTAAAAGAATCATTGTTTATTTTATTGGCGAATTTATATTGTTAGTGAGTTTTTAGCATACATTGAACATCACAGCAGTTATTCCTTGTTACTTTGTAAATCCCCTTCTTACTAATATATTAATACAATTAGTATTAAAAGCTATTAGTAAGGTGATTAAATATGTCATTATAAGAATGTTTTTATTGAATATATATATATTTTATTGCCTCCAATTTCTGGAGATATCACATAAATATGCATAACATATCAATATGAAACTAAATACTATACAAATGGAAATCATTATTTACACAAGGAACGCTCTCACAGACACACACACGCCCGCGCTCACAAACTTACATGCACACCTGCACGCACACACAGACACGCACCCACACGCACACACACGCACACGCGCGCTCGCACACACAAGAATACATGTTTCATATCTTAAGTTATTCACACAATCTATCATACACGCGCATGCACACTTATGTACAATGTAAACAATTTTTTTTTTCAAAATACGATTGTCAGCATTTAAAGGATGATTGAAAGCACCAGATAGCACGTGAGGATATGAAACGACCACACCTTAACAAGGAAAGGAGGGGGAAGACGCAAATATGTCCACAAAAAAGTTACATTTATAAATAAGACCCACGATGATACACTGTTACTGCGAAAACGAAAAAGAAACAGTGTAGCAGAGGCATTTTGCTTTGTACTTTTTGATAGGGAGAGCTGCGCCTTTAACCTTAGCAAAAGTACGCTGTCAGGTGCTTGTAATCATATTATAACATACTGTAATCGAAAAGTTAGGTCGTGTAATATCAATCATTGTCCAGTAAAGTTTTTAAACATTGAGCAGAGAATTTACAAACTCGGCACATTGTATCAGAAAATCTGGATATTGTTCAAAAGAGATAATTGCTTGAAATTCAGAATTTACGCCGCCAAGAAGAAAACAGGTAAATACATCGTTACAAACACTGTTTAACAATCGATACAAGTTCTTGTTCAGTTCATAAAGAGTTTGATACATGAAGATGTCTTTTCGTTGTTGTCTGATAACAGATTTACAATGGAATAGTACATGAAACAGTTGGTATCCAGTAAAGTTACTTTGACACACTCCATAACATTGCGAATATAAAAAATTTAAAAGTTAAATAAATGTATAGAATACAACTAAATGGTGAATATATCACAAGATATTTCGGCTCAAGTCAACAAGTACAAAACAGAGTAAAAACAACCACAAGTATATTAGCAACTTATTTTGTTTCGACAGAAGGTCACAGTTTGTGCCCGAAACCAGCATAAGTGGTAAATATGCAGTTGAGTCGGTTTCAGGAACAACTTTTACCAGTTTCACAAAACTATAAAGATGCATGGATAGTTTTCATTCCCAGTTTGTGCGTCGAACATAACTCGTGAAAAACGGCCAAAGAATAGAATATTGATGGCTGTTTTAACTATTTGTTTACAGATATTTACTTGTAAACTTAGTCAATAGGTCATGAGGTATGTCCAATCTGAACACGCTGAGGCCATTATCGTATATATTAAATAGAACATGGCAATTTGTTCAACTTATTCCATGAAACCTAATTATGTGCCTCCTCTGTTGTAAGTGCGCTTGTCGTCTAATCTGGCGACATGGAATCAAACCGGGTGGAGACTCTCATATATGTGCCTAGCATATTTAATCAGAATGCTAACTGGCAAAAACGACCATGGTCGACTTGGCACAAAAATAAACTATGATAAACTCACTTACACACCTTTAATATTCTTTATTGTTATTTAAGTTGACGGTGAATGGAGTACCTGGACAGGATGGTCACATTGTGATGTGTCCTGTAACAATGGTACGGAAACGCGTACTAGATATTGTACGAACCCACAACCAGCACATGGTGGACTTAACTGTAGTGGAGACAAACAAGAAATGCGATCTTGTTACAAGGCAACTGTATGTCCTGGTAAGATCTTCAGTTTGCAGAATTTCACTTTAACTCATACTCATTACGGGATTGTTATTATTTCGAAATTGAATTGTCAAAATGTGAAACCACATTTCCTTAGCATATTATACAAATGTCAGTCACTCTTCTATATGTTATCTTGCAATCCTACGAAACATTTATTTCATCAAAAGAAAAGATTTTACATGTACTTGCTACTGATATATTCTAATATTTAGAATTCGTCAACATGTCAGAAGCAAAACTTTTCTTGGCATAGTCTCTGCATTTAAATTTTTTCAGGATATTTTTTTATTTATGAAAGCGGAGCCCGGTGTTTTAAAACTGTCTGGTTTCGATTATTCCGAGTATTTGTTATTCTATTGTTATACTTACTTTCAAACCACTAATACAATTGCGCAAACTGTACAGTTGTATCCATCAATACCTATTTTTGAGTGTTATACAAAGGTTAACATTTTGCCATTAAAACGAAGAACCATAGAAATACATGCACCCATTGAACGCTTTTAACGCATTGATTGGCGCATTAAAGATATTTTAAGATACAGTTGTCCCGATTGGCCTTTTTACGTGCAAGGAAGATATCGATATAAGCGTGGTAACAGGGAGAAATAGTATTTGACTTTTTGCGCATTGTGTATTGTAGTCAATGGAGGTTGGGCTACATGGACTAATTGGGGTGCGTGTTCAGTGTCATGCGAAACTGGGATACAGAGTAGGCAGAGGGTATGCACAAATCCGAAACCGGCGTATAGCGGCGACAACTGCATCGGGCCCAATGTTGAGTCAAGGCTATGCGCTCAAGTTCCGTGTGCAGGTACGTTTATATTCCTCTCATACGTATATATAATAAATATAGGCGTATACATTTTTGTAAAGTTGAAGTGATCTAATGTTAATTCACGATAATGATAATTCACGATAATGATAATTCACGATAATAATAATTCACGAGTCTGACAGTCGTATCTTCTGATTAAATGTACTGGTTTGTGATGGCTAGCAGTATCCGATATTTGATATTCTTTCGTATTTAGCGTAGCTCTAAAATTACGATATTGGGTATAATTAAAGAACTACACCAAAGCAACTAGTGTGTGTCAAAATTTACAATTCGAGGAAATAAAAAGAAATTATCAAGAAATGCTTTTTTCCCTTGGGGGTCATCTGTTTGCGAAATATACGCATGCGCGATGAAACAAACACGTTCATCTATGAATAGCCACGGGTTTGCTAGAGTCTTTTACAAATATATGTATAGCTCGACAATAGGTATGAGCGGTATCGGCTATCCGTACGAGACTCAGTGAAAGATAAATATTGACAAAAACGTCACCATTGACGTCATTTTAATTGACGTCAGAGATTTTTACAAATTGGAAAATGCACCGATTAATATGCCTTAATTACGATTATGTGAGTATTTAAAAGGTGAGAGACAATTCTAAGAATTGATGTCTACAGCCAACGGGAGATGATTCCCTTTGTGTTCAGATGGTCAAAACGGAGACACTATGGCATTTAATATTAATCCATGTGTGACGTCACGAACGTCATATTGATATCAACCGTTAGCTCAGGATTACGAAAATGAAAGTTATTAAGTTTAAAACCGTCTGGCTTTCGAAAATTACGAAAAAAGCATGCAGTTAATGTCGAAAACTACTCGCCAACCACTAATGGTATTTTTCAAACCAACACCTGGAAGTATTGATGCTCATGTCGTGTCGTGTATTGTACCATACATAGTGCAAATAAATATTCTTTACAGATGGTGGTTGGTCCACGTGGTCCTCGTGGAGCCAATGTAGCAGGACAGCAGGTGTAGGAATACGTTCACAGTCCAGACAATGTAACAACCCTGTACCATCACCACATGGACGTGATTGTATCGGTGAATCAACTCGTGTAGATACTTGTGACCAAAGTAAGTATAATTTGGCTATATTGACCTGAGCCTGACCTTTATGCAAGAATATATTTCAAAGATCTTGCTTTGAATATATCAATTTTCGCAAGCAAATCGTGCGATATCGGTATATCCATTATGTGCTTGTATTATATCTCGAGAGTCTTCGTGATACTCTCCGATTATGAAAACATACAATCGGTGTTATAAACGTAGGCAATATATCAACTGCTAAATTATGCTAATCAAAAGAACAGACTCGTGTCAAATTGGTCAAGCTATATATTGTGGCGATTGGTATATTTCCTTTAGTATAAAACAAGGTGTGAAATAAAATATAAATCAAAGGGGCATGCCGAAGAGTCGTTCATCTGTGAATTTTAGATATACTGAAACACCAACTATCCAGCTCACTGGTCATGTTTGTTGACAAAATCATGACAAAATGTTTAAATATTTATTTTGTAAGGGTATCACCAAATAACTGTTGATGTACAATGGCTGTCCTTGCAAATCGCGCCCTACATTTCTCGGTACCATGCTTTGAAAGTATAATCCTGTAATCAATGCAAACATAATGTTTCATAGCTGCAAAATCACCTTCCCAGATAAAGACAGATAATTTGGTTGAAATTACATTGCACCTACTCCAGCGAATGAGGGATAACGAGGATGCAAAAAAGCAAAGCAATATACATTTTAATATACTCTGAAAACGTAAAAGGTTGAAAAACATCGACTTATGTTCGGTGTGGCAATTGATACCTAATGTTTAGTTGTCAAAGATAGTTTTCAAATTAGTATTTTACGAGACATTTATCTCCGCAACATAATATTTTTGAATTTTAATTTAAATAACACGAACATCTCCCTATGTCCCTTATCATATCCGAAACATGTCCCAAACTAAACTTGTCACTTGTCATTATTTCAGAATATTCTGATTGCTCAGATATCAAAGCTCATGAAATACATGTACCTGATGGTGTTTATGACGTTGTTTTATGGAAATCGAAAAGGGCTATCCAAGTGTACTGTGATATGACAACTGAAGGCGGTGGATGGACGGTGTGTTGATATATTATACCTCACTTTTTCTTATTACTCCGTGAAGCATATACTTTGAACATCAAAAACGGTTTGGTCGTTTTATTACGTGATCGACGTAAAAAGTCAATTCACGTGATCGAATTGACATCTTGAATGTCATACAAGGGCACGAAAATACAACTATGTTTGTTATTTGGCTTTTAAGATATACACTTTTTTGTAAAATTAAAAGGTGACATATACATATTGAAGAATGAATTAAAGTACATTCAACTTTATTTTTTAAAATATCACAAGCATAGCAACTTATAACATTGTTTGGTATAATGAAATAATTATCCCCATAGTTTATTCAATTTCACACATGCGGGAATAGCATTTTCATCGGTAAAAGTTCGTATTGCAATATATAGTTGTTAAGTTATTGTAATTTGTAGAGTCAGTCTCCAGAATAACCAAATTGTTGAGAAAACTATTCGTTTCCAGTTTTACCTATTATATGTAATCTTAAATAAGTGTGACCATGAGTATGTTAATTAAGCGAAATTCAAATGAATTATGCTTCTATCTTCAGGAGCTTTTGAAGATATATTTAAAGAAAATTTTGTTTCAAAAGATGTCAATACTTGACAAAAATATTTCACTAAAGTTATTGATAAAATGTGAATACAAATAAATATTTTTATTTCACTAATATGATTGAACAACTTTTATCATCAGGTAGCATTAAATTAATTCGGATACCATTTTACTATTGTACTGATCTCTTGCAGGTGTTCCAAAATCGATATGACGGTTCTGTTGACTTCTACCGTAGTTATAGTCAGTATGAGAATGGATTTGGAGACCTGAACACCGAATTCTGGTTAGGTAAGTATCAAATCCGTCCCAAAGGACAATCAAGTTCACTGCATGAATTGTGTACCTTATATTTCCTTTCACTTGCTTCATTCTGTACTGGTACCGAGTTTTCTGTTCTCTCATCAACCCTGACGTACATTGAAGTCTAGAGATATTTTTAAACAAAAATGTTACATCAGGAGTGTATACAAACGTTTTGGTACAATAACTGACATCCAGTACAGTCATTTAGAATTCGACTTCGTTTTTTTGGACAAGTTACATTCCTATATGGGTCAGATGATCGACCCATCATGTCTATGACTGCCTTGGAAGACAGTAAGAAGAGATTATTGGTTCGGGTGTAGAAAAGTTAAACATAATTATATCATCAAAGGTTTACAACAACGAACGTTGTATAAAAGTGATATACTATTACGAAATAACAATATGAAACAAGAGCCATGACCACAAGGCCGTTCCCGCCGACTGCAATTGCTTGTGTATGTGAACATTTGTTTTCTAGAGCAGAATTATAACTCTTTCAGTATCTTAAATGGTAACCAAGATACGCTCCGGACAAAATTCGATTCTGTTAATACTAAAGGGGAGATAATTTAAAATTTAAGACAGACACAGAGTTATGGTCCTTGCCCTTCTTCAAGTAGCCATCTATTTATATTTCAAGTTTCAAGTCAACATGTTAAATGGTTTTGAAGATATGGTCCGGACAAAATTTTATTATAAAAAAACTAAAGGGGGGGGGGGGTTCAAAATTTCAGACTGACATAGTTATGGTTCTTCGTTACTGCACTTCTCCAAGTTGCCATCTATTTATATTTCAAGTTTCAAGTCGATATCTTAAACAGTTTTCAAGATATGATCCGGACAAAAGTTGTGATGGACGGACAGACGTACAGACGGACGGACAGAGAATATAACCATATCCCTGCCGAATTTGTTAAAAATATAAACTTGATTTATAGTGTGAACTTGTGACCCTGAATGAATCAATTCAGCTATTGTGCCTGCATTATTTCCAACCAGTCGGTGATTCCAATATTTCCACTAAAGTTTTGTCATAGTATAAGCCGAATACACAGTGTATACTTAAAAGTAGTTTATACCACTAAGGGCCCTATGGGCTTTTTGTCGGGCTATATACACCACTTGGGCTGACTAGCCAGTCTGTATAGGACCTGGTGTCATGTGAACTATATTTTATGTCCTGAATGCGTCTTTAATACCTGGAATATTGCTATTATAATTTGATATTCAAATCAAACACATACATGCCGTGTGTCACAGTTTGGTTTATTAATGTATTTACATCTCGTCAACACAATACAGATAATACATACACATTACATGTAACATTTCAACTCTTTTAACTATTCGTTGTCGTTTTTCAACAGGACTTGACTATATACAAGAGATGACCATACAGTATACCAACGACTTACGGATAGAATTGATGGCGGCCAACCTGACCACGGCGTATGAAACGTTGACTAACTTTTCGATCTCGTTACCGAGCTATGTTATCCATTTAGGTAGCACCATCTCGTCTAATAACAGTAAGTAGAAATAAGTCTTTAATTATATATATAATTATATACGTATATGCATACAGCATAAATAATCCAATTGGTAAACGGTGATTGATGCATTATACAGATAATAGTCTAGTCTAGATACATATTATTTTGGCATTTTCAAAATCATTCTCAAACTATCTTATGTTTATGATACATATCGCTGGCTTAGAATGACAACGTTGTCAATACTTCATCAATATTGTGAGAAAACAAGAAACTACTCCATGTGTCTAAACATTACCCTTCACTTCAAAAGCTTTTTCAACTTCAATTTGTTCAACATGACAAGCTCCGAATTTCATGAAAATAGACTCATAATAAGTGCCTTCTGTTGAAGATTTCATTTTACTCATCAGTAGTATACCGTGTTACTTACGCCCTTCTCATTTTAAGCCAGAGATATAATGTATAAACTTATCACGTCTATAACATAAAGTGCCAGTATTTCAATATTGTTAACAAACAGAAATACATAGTTTGAAATATCCATGAGCATCACATTGTCGTAATCACATAAAAGCTTGCAGTCTAGCATTTATTTGTACTGCATAGAATTATAATGCAAGACATCTATTTGTTCTGTATACATGACGTTACGCACGAAGTTGCGAGAAATGTCGAAATACGTGAGTAGCACACGCAGGAAATGTAGTAGTGCGCTTTTTATTGAGAATACATAAATAAATAAGATATCAAACTATTCAGAAATGAAAATGTAATATCTCTAATGCATTCAAACGAGATAAATTATTAATCACCACTATCCGTAATTATTAAGCTATAGTTGATGAGCGGATGTTTAAACGTAATATGATTTCCCCGCGCAATAAACAAAACATAGTACATCTTTTTTATTCTTCCATTAAATTTGACCATTATACTGACATGAAATGGTGTCATACGTATATGAAGGCAGAAATGACAAGACAATACATTTGTTTGATGATTCATAAAATGTCACAAACGATATTTTCATAAGTAAAATGGTCGACTGGATGTGAAAGAAGTTGTTTCAGAAAGAAATCATGGCAAGAAAATATGATATGTATAATGCATTTAATGTAATCTCATTTGATAACGATTACGTTAGTATCATCTGCCTAAAAATATATAATATAAGCATCGCGAAATATGTGTTTGAAAAAGTCACGGCGACATTTTTAAATAATTTTCATCGATATCGATAAAGTTGTGCATTTTCAAAGCAAAAAAATACAATTCCGTTTTGTGTATGAAAACGGTATCGCGGATATGTACGACTCATTTTCTTTTGCAGTAATGTGTGTTGTAATACATGCAAAACTATAAAAGTTATAGTTATAGAGCTAGGTCTAGTTACGGCGCAAAACTGACAAAACGTGAGAGTTGACGTTATAATTTGCAAATAAGCGTTGCCCATCATTTTATATTTAATTGTTTGCTTTGTTTCGATTGAATTACAACCGACATCGTACTTTAATCATTTTAGACGGAATTTGAAATGTATTTGAAATATTATTGGTTACGGAATAAATATGAAAAATTCACAATTTTACTTCGCATAATTATTGGATGGTGCCCGTGATGAGTTCGTAGCAATATAACCCAATAAAAATAGTAAATCGAATCATTAAAAATATTTTAAAGAGCTATCAAATGCAGACTACCGTGGAAGGTATGTGGGGTAATCGTTTTCCTCGGTGTTCGCATGTGATTGAAGGATTATACTTTAATAGAACTAATCATGCCAATTGAAAACTCATAAAGGATAAAACAGTTCTGTTTCTTGTGATGAATATGGTTTAAATTGTGTCATTACATGAATGTCAAACCAGGATTTAATCAAGTTGCATCTCGACAGCAAACAAACAAATGTTGCGTTATGTAAACACAATATACAATTTTAAACAGATAAAAAGCATGTGTAAAAGTAAAATTATTGCATCTGTTTACATCATTATTGGTATTTTCTTTCATTTAAATGACAATCCAAATAGACGATATATTCGCAAATTTGTCTGCGTAAAGTTAAAAGTATTACATCCATGAACAACCGAATATTCATCATTTAATGATAATGTTTATTATCTACACATCTAATCAATACTCTTGATAACAGCTAAAACTACAACACGTAGCAATATGTGTGGCATATATTTTGAAATAAAATAACGTCAACATCATGTTACAGAAAGGTATCGCAACATCGTGCGTAACGTCAATTGTTTTGTACTGCATGTAATGAATTCGTACTGCATGCAATGTATTAGTACTGCATACATTGTATTTGTACTTCATGCAATGTATTTCATGCAATGTATTTGTACTTCATGCAATGTATTTGTACTTCATGCAATGTATTTGTACTTCATGCAATGTATTTGTACTTCATGCAATGTATGCGTACTGCATGTCATGTATTTGTACTTCATGCAATGTATTTGTACTTCATGCAATGTATTTGTACTTCATGCAATGTATGCGTACTGCATGTCATGTATTTGTACCTCATGCAATGTATTTGTACTTCATGCAATGTATGCGTACTGCATGACATGTATTTGTACTTCATGCAATGTATTTGTACTTCATGCAATGTATTTGTACTTCATGCAATGTATTTGTACTGCATGTAATGTATATGTACTTCATTCAATGTATTTGTACTTCATGCAATGTATTTGTACTTCATGCAATGTATTTGTACTGTATGTAATGTATTTGTACTTCATGCAATGTATTAGTACTTCATGCAATGTATTTGTACTTCATGCAATGTATTTATACTGCATGTAATGTATTTGTACTTCATGCAATGTATTTGTACTTCATGCAATGTATTTATACTGCATGTAATGTATTTGTACTTCATGCAATGTATTTGTACTGCATGCAATGTATTTGTACTGCATGCAATGTATTTGTACTTCATGCAATGTATTTGTACTTCATGCAATGTATTTGTACTGCATGCAATGTATTTGTACTGCATGCAATGTATTTGTACTCATGTAATGTATTTGTACTGCATGCAATGTATTTGTACTTTATGCAATGTATTTGTACTTCATGCAATGTATTTGTACTGCATGCAATGTATTTCTACTGCATGCAATGTATTTGTACTGCATGTAATGTATTCGTACTTCATGCCATGTATGCGTACTGAATGTTTAATGGATCTATATCAATATATTGATCATTGTATATACAACATCTGCTGAATATGCTGTTAACTCCTGGCTAAAAATATGTTAAAGAATATAATTGTACTTGAACATATTGTAATAGCGTACTCGCGACATTATTGTTACCGTTCTATAACAGTTACTCTTAATGTAACATATGTAGATTCTAACAATGTATTTATGGAATTATGTTTCCTATTGATTCACCACAATGTTAATATTATTTTTTTCTTCAGTTGGCAGCTCCTATAGCTTTGGCCCTTACGCCAATGGCCATGGTTTCACCACATACGATCACGATGTTGATTCTTACTCCGGTAATTGTGCCTCAGGGTATCATGGTGCATGGTGGTACAATCATTGCTATATGGCAAACCTGAACGGACGTTACCTCACACCGGGTACCTATGATGCTAATGGTAAAGGGATGTACTATAACAGTTTCATGCTCTACACATCATTGAAGCAATCTAGAATGGCGTTCCGTCGTACCTGAATGTTATAGTAGTTATAGCTATCACATTATTCATGGTGAACAAAACATGTCATCAATCCATTTATTATATATAAACTGCTGTATAAACCGTAGCTATCACATTATTCATGGTGAACTAAACATGTCATCAATCCATTTATTATACATCAACTGTTGTATAAACCGTAGCTATCACATTATTCAAGGTGAACTAAACATGTCATCAATCCATTTATTATATATAAACTGCTGTATAAACCGTAGTAGTATTACCTTGTTCATGTTGTATAAATATGTATATCATGTATTGTAACAGTAAGTGACAAAGTTTTTTTGGAGCTAGTTAACAAACTCTTCAATAAACGCAACATTAATCCTATTGTAAAAATAAATGTATGTACAGTGTAAATTATGTATTATAATATATCACATGAACTCCTTTGTATCCGGGTTAGTATAAAAATTCGTTTAAGTAGCAAAGTCATTATTTTTAATATAAGCGACTTAATGTATATTAGCGACTTAATGTATATTAGCGACTTAATATATACATGTTTGAAGTTATATAGAACATTCATGCTCTCTCAATAGAAAGATGCGTACTTTGCAGTAATAGTGTCATATGATATAATTAATCTAACAATCTATGTCAATTGATATATTTATATAAAACTCGTTCTGGAAATTTTATTATGAGTAAATGCTCATTTTAAATTGTATTTCTATTGTATATGCAGCAATCATAAATGAATATAGAACTTTTAATTATACCATTATCTTACCCTACACTGTTATAAAACCATACGAAAGCATGTCTGTTACATGAAACAAACATACGCATAGTTACGTATTCTTTTATTATCATCAGTAATAATACAATATAAGTATATATGTTATGAATAGTTTGAAATTAAAAATGTCTTCTTGCTCTCACTAGATTTTCTGTAGTTTATTTTATATATTGCCCAAACTAGTTTCGCCTTATTTGCTCATCAGTGTGGCTAAAATATATGATATAAATAGACAGAGACATACATAAGTCCTAGCATGGTACGAATACATTATATCTACATGGCTAGTAAATGTTGGATCGTCCCATGTCAGGATAATGTGAAACTATGTTGTTGTTGTTTTTATGCCCCTATCTTTCATGAGGGGGCACATTACTTTGCTAATGTTTGTCGGTAGATCATTCATCGGCAGACCTAATGGTTGCCGTTAAATAACTCAAGAAAGCTTTGCCATAGGATCTTCAAACTTTACATTGGTGGTTGATCAACAACTGAAGATTTTGATACTTTATTTTTTCGTGAGTACATCGCCGAGGAAAGATGCTGAGTGGGACCTAGGCTTTATACATGTATGATTGGTTTATGTCTTGTTGTACATAATATACCACATACTTGTTACATGATAGAAAGCACATGTTTTATCCAAGGGTCTTGTCAACAGGATCGTGTGGAAAGTAATATCAGTAGCTTGTCCAATCAATCCGAGGACAGAATCCTATTACTGAAATAATAGTCGTAACATAATCATAAATAGAACACTACCTCACCGTCGCCTGAACTTTGATACAAGACTGACATACAACAAACAATAATACACAAACAACAAACACTCGGATATCATGTTACGTTTCTCCCTTATAGTGTCAAGGTACCATACAGTAAACGTGGCAATCCCCACCTCCCCTCAGGTTGATTTTAGCAACCAGACAGATGGATAATACAATAAGATATCGTGTCAAACGTCCCTCATAATTTCAAGGAACCATACATTAGAAACACTCACCTCGTCCCCAGTGGAACTATGCAACCAGACAGATGGGCATCAATATAAGTTTCACAGAAACATAAAGTACAAGAGAAAACACCCACCTCACCCCAGTGGAACTATGCAACCAGACAGATGGGTATCAATATCAGTTTCACAGAAACATAAAGTACAAGAGAAAACACCCACCTCACCCCAGTGGAACTATGCAACCAGACAGATGGGTATCAATATAAGTTTTACAGAAACATAAAGTACAAGAGAAAACGCCCACCTCGCCCCCAGTGGAACTATGCAAGCAGACAGATGGGCATCAATATAAGTTTCACAGAAACATAAAGTACACCAGAAAAGTTGAATTAATGTTGTCAAGGAAAAATGTAAGGTACATTAACATTATATATTGAATTATGCCCTTCATACTATCAATGCAATTGTATTGAAACTTCGCACACACACTTATTATCATTATAAGTTAATATTACTAGATATGGGACATAACTCAATGATGATTTTGTAAAGAGTTAAGTCCTTTTTCAACTTTGTGTTAGTGTTTTTAAAAAATTCTATGTTCTGTTTACTGTCAACGCTATGGTAATGTAACTTGGTAGTCATAATTACCTTCATTAGTCGACATAATTTGACATGGAACATTACTGTATTGCCAATTTTGTAGGGAGTAATCGGCCTTTTAACATAAATAGTTTGGTTAAAGCTTCTTATTAATGTTCAATATTGTATTTACTCTCAATGCTTTCTCACATTGAAATTAGGAATTTTGGATTGTGTCTGTAACTTGAAAAGTAATTTTGATACAGTCATCAAACTTCATTGGAATGATATTCTGCTTGTGTTGTTCAATTATAACCATTATTAGCAGGGCAATGTATATTTGAAATGATAGAAATTAGCCAAAGCTTTCCGTTTCAGTAACAATTTTCAATTTTTGTAGGAATATTTGCCAGTATGACTTTGCAGTTGCTCATCTAAATATTTTAATTTCGGATCTGACCTGTATTTAAAGAGTTGTTTCCCTTGAAATGACTAAGTAATTATTAGTATTTGCAATGCTTCAATCATCAGACTGTTTAGGAATATTAGTCAGTATGTGTATTATGAGTTATGACCCTTGACAGTCAAATTGCAAGTTGGGGCATCTGAGCCTTATTGACAGGTGATATCATTTTAGCAAAAAGTACTTGTGTTAACTATCAATGTCACACACCTGGGACATATGTCCCTTACAGTGATAGCTCTTGTTGTATATACTGGTGTAATGCCTTAATCAACAAATAAATTGAAAATAAAAATTGCACACAAATTTCTTTCCTTTTCCATATCTGATAAGGTAAACATGAATGCCTACTTTGGTCACATTCCCAAGAAAACATTTTCAATATTTAGTACAGATTTCTTCTAATTTTGAAAACAGCATTAGTCATCTAACGTGAGCATGCTTAATTTGATATTAAGCATTTACCAGTTCTCATCTGCCAATGTTTTGAATGAGCATGCAAAAGTTGTTGTCTGGTAGTGAGCATAAAACCAGAGATGCAGAGGTTGAAGATCCGAGGGCAGTGTTTTTTAGCCATTTGGTCTATCGACCAACAGACATGTACAAAGCAATATACCACCTCATCAAAAATAGAGGGGGTACAGCATGTTATCGAACACTGCAGCATTGAGCATGTTATTGTCATCTGTCGTTGAGCATGTAAGTGCTGAAACTGAGCATAACACAGATCCCATCTGTCGCGAGCATGTCACATTGAGCAAGTAATAATTGTAATCATGTGAATGTTTCATCTGACAGTAAGGTTGTTATAGTTTTCATCTGGCAGTGATCATGAACCATGTTTCCAAGCAATAAAAAGCAGTTTTTCAATATTCAGAGCAATGTCTGGAGTGTTAAAATAAAGTGTCACAATTGGCATATAGTATATGTGTTCTCTGTACATTTTACTGACCACCATAGCATTAAAAGGATTAGTTTATACTTATTTATTTAAGGAATTAGGTTGATTATAAAACAAGTTTTTACTACTATTAATATAAATCTACACCTCATTCCTGAGGTTATCCACCGCCATAAGGGTATATAAGGTTTGGTTCCCACCAAAATTTCTTAAAAAGTTATAAGGAGATAAGTGTAGCATTTCGCAACACTATTTTAAGTAAGTATTGAGTTAAAGGCACTAATAACACTGTGGTGGTCCATAACACATGAGACGTCTAACAACAGGAACTCATTTAGATACATAAAAATTATTTATTATGCAAATTCACATCTAAAATTGATCTTTTCAATATCTGATACATCAGTTGGTAATTCATGTCTTCTGTCACGAGTTATTTCTACATCAAAGCATATAAAGAAACATTTCAGACAGCAACTTGAACGTCCACCTTTCTTGTGCATTTAACTGAAAAATAATATGAATACAATTATAGTTACAGAAAAGTACCAACTTTAGGCGATTAATAATAAATATCTAGGAAAACATACGCTATATGCATAAGATTGACCTCAAGCGGGCTATAAAAAGTAAGCAGTTTATAATGAAAATGTCCAGTCTGTTCAAAGTTAAATGAGAATGGTTATAAACATAAGTTTGTCTGTCAGGCTAACTATAGTTTTCTAGGCTGAACTCACTGGGTGTAACTGAGTTAATTGTAGTACTCAATATTCTTTTCAAAGGGATAGTTCACTCAAGTCATTTGTATTACATATTGAATCCATGTATGTAGCCACTATTTAAACCTAAATATTAACTTAATATCTTAATGCATATTCAAAACTGTGTTAGTTCATTATACATGGTAAATATTTAAGGAAGCAGTTGGATCATTGCTACAATTAGCATTTGATCTAGCACAATTTCCTATCGCAAGGGATCTAAGTTTACCAATAACTATTACAATTGTTGTTTTAGGTTCCACTGGTTAACTAGCAATCGGCTACATTGGAGCTTTAAAATTAACATTTCACTACCTAAATTATTTAACTTAAAGTGGATTGCATAAATATTTACGGAATAATGGTTAAAAACTTAACGTCGTCCGAAATCGATTTCCACCTTTACTTTTGCTTTCGTTCAAAGTTGGGGGCTATTTCCAGTGTACGGTGTCAATTAGTGAACTTGGTGAAACTTGTTTTACAATCGTCCTTAAAAATGACTTAGTATAAGCTGTTACATAACTAAACCTAAACAGAATCCTACCTCACTCATTTCGTTGCAGTGATAAAATCCTCCACAATTCTTCAGTAAACTGTACAGTAGATGTATATTCGAGTCAGAACCTGAAAGTGAATACAACTCATTATAAATTTTCCCGTGCACCAGCTGAGACACCCAGCAAAACATGTTGCATCAGACTTGTGTCTATTTTTAACTACAATTTCAGGAATAACGGTTAAGGTGGTCAGGGTGGCCAAAGAAAATGAAGAATAAAATTCTTTGATTTTTCCCTAAACCAAAAGGTAATTTTCCATGACCTTCGTGGTGTTCACAACCATTAGTGTTGGAGGATGTCTTAATGAGAAGGGGATCAGTAAGTTTTTTTTAGAATCTTAAGTCCAAATGGGATATGGTACAAATTTTATCTAAAAATTTATTTCTCCATTGATTATAAGCTATTTCAACAGCTACATGTATGATAACAAGTTTATATACTGATAATAGATTTAAAGTTATTGTATGAACATATTGGTAAACGATATACAGTGCCTACCAAAATAAGTATACAGAGGGTTTTCCCCATTTACTTGCCTGTATAACACTACTTGTGTAATAGTGTCGATACCAGGTGATAATAATACCCTTGTGGTGGTACCACTATGTTTATGTAGGTTCAGGATCCAACAAGACCAAACACCAAGTTCCAGTTCTACTATCTATTTACATACAATCATCAACGTACAAGTCTCAACGAAGCCCTGCAATTCACAATATTATGAATATAAACAATACTAAATACAAGGTCATGACAATAAATACAGGCTATTCAATACATACATTTAATTAATACATATATTACTGCACAGTATAGTCATAACTGGGCTAGTTCAAGGACTCCAATCCAGTGGCAGTTACACATATCATATTACTATTAAAACATTATGATAACAGATACATTACAAATACATCACAGATACATTAACTTTATGATCATGATTAACACAGGTATACCTACCAATCGTGGATTAGGCTCTTCTGACTGTATTCTCAGCCACACATTCTAATTACACTCACATCTTTCCCAGTGTTGGTTACTGCAATATTATGAAACATGGTGAATAGATAGGGTCTAGATAGTGTTTCATATCATTAGCATTAGGGGTAATGGTCCAAGGGAAGTAATCCAACCACAATTAGACACAAATTAGGCATTATGGTGCAATATATGGTCGCTCTGTTTTAGGAAAATACCTGTTATCAAACACACAAAGAGTGGAACATTGGCGGAGTGGTGAGTGCTCAAAAATACCAATCCCTAGTCCACTGGAAAGAATCTCGGATGGGGCACTGGAAATTTGATTTAATACTTTTCATTAATCAATGTTTCTATTCTACTCAATTCCTTGTGTCACACAAACTATTCTATCAATTCAGCAGGCCAGTGGCAAAATACACAGGAATGGGACCAAATTGCTTAACAAAACCTACACACAATGTCTATTTACAATTTATTTTAAGACACAATTTATCATAAAAACAGGATTTCTTTTTTGACCAAGTGAAAACCCTGCAAACGGTTACGAAATAGCCGAAAGTGCAAGGCTACGAATAAGCCTGGTTACGAAATGACCTGTATAACCCCAAAACATAAAACATATGCATAAAAATGGGTGCAGGACTAAGCGTACCACTGCATTAGCGTACCACTACACAAGTGTACCATTTTGGGACTAAGCGTACCACATATGAATTATAGTGTATAATATATTTGTTGGTACACTCGATAATTAGGTGTTAAAAACATCTATTATCAATCTTGGTTTGAGTAAATAGGTGAAAATTGGGTGATTTATAAAGAAATCACATTTTTAAACTGAAATACAGGATGCATATATTTGTATTATTATATGTTAATTATTGCATATTTGTGTGAGTTTTATGTGAAACTAGTTAAATAATCGTCCATATATTTAAATAGATTCCTAGTTGTACATAACTAGCTATATATACTCGGCATTTTTTTTTATATTTCTATGTATCATCGTTCGCATTTGTACAAAACTACAACAATTAATTAATGTAAATGTATGCTATTTCATTCCCGAAACAATAAATATTTATGTCATCAATAACAAACATATAATTTATGTATCCTTTTTATTTGGAAACCTTAGATTATATACTAATTAACAACAATAACAAGCATTGAAAAGCATGGAATACATTTTTATATGTACTGTTACGGAACAAAAGCACAATGAAAGCATCGAAATATAGATCTATCTATAACCGTTACATTTACAAAACACAAGAATATTTGTGACGTGGAACACAATTATATTAAATTTTACAAACACAACAATATTGATGACGGGGAATAAAATGACGGGGAATTGGTTGTCCTGTAAGTTACTGGTCATCATTGTCACCGTGGTCGTTGACAGTAACTGTTGTCTGTATGGTTCCTTCTCACCAGTTTTCCGATACAAGACGGATGGTAATTGTTAACATCAGCAGCCTCCGTCCTTAGTAGCGGTACCAAATACATACATTAACCAACTGTTATGTACCAGTCAGTTGTATCCACGGCCCCCGCCTAGTAGATGGGCTGATTAGTCTATTCTCCGGGACTATGAGGTGGTCAAATGCCTGCCGGTCAGGAAAAGCAATCGGTCTAATTCCACCTACTATATCCCATTGACGGACATAATATTGACTCGTGCATTATGCATGTTAATTGATTCTCGCAGCAATAAGTTCATATCAATTCTATTTTGTTGGCAAACTCTTTCCAGAAATTATCATCGATGGTCCATGGAATATTTCTGTATGTCATAATTATCTCAACTTTCAACCAAAAAAAATTACTTAAAAATGAAAACAAATCATGATTATTTGGCTTTGACATCTCGTATTTTGGGCTTTAAAACGCTTGTATGACATACATTTTAATTAAAATGTATAATTAACATGTATAAATAATTATCATAAATCATTGATTAGTCATGTACCTAGACATGTAATTGAAAACAAATACGCTGGTTGAACGAGAATGGTATAAATAAATCAAATGATAATGCTGAATTTTCTGTGATGTCAGCGATTATTACCGTCGCACTGAAAAGCATGACTTCTTCCAGTGACGTTCAAAGAACATTGCATACAAGGAAACTTATAGAGGAAATATTTCAGGACAACTATGGCATGAAGCAATTAATGATAAATTTAATAGATCTATATATATATGGACTATAGATCGATCTATATAAAAACGGATGTAACAGGATAGAAATAAAAAATAACATCGGTTAAGTGTTTTTAAAATAGTTATTTTATTCAAAATCTATTAACATATTTAGCAATAATATCCAAAATTATAATAAATACAACATTGATTTTACACGCATAATAACTTCAAACAGGAACAGTGCAACTTATAATGTTCCTGCTTTAAAATCTTCCGACATAAGCAACTAAATAATATACTGTCCTTGGTTACCATGGTTAATAATTCATGATGTACACATTTTCTTTTCAATTCTGATATAAAATTAGCAATTACGTGAAAATACTTGAAATTTATTTTATCAATTTTCACTAGATCTATATATTTCATATGTGGTACGCTTAGTCCGATCAAGTGGTACGCTAAGTCCTGGTACGCTTGTGCAGTGGTACGCTTCGTCCGACATTCCATAAAAATCAACAAAACCCGAACATCAACCAACTGTCAAACTACGATCACAACGATGTCCGAATTTACACTAAATGCATTCATATCCGAAACCTATGCAAGTTGGTATATATACCTTTTATTGCCTCCATTTTCTGGAGATATCACATAAATATGCATAACATATCAATACGAAACTAAATACTATACAAATGGAAAACATTATTAACACAAGGAACACTCTCACAGACACACACAAGCCCGCGCTCACAAACATACATGCACACCTGCACGCACACACAGACACGCACCCTCACGCACACACACACGCGCGCTCGCACACACAAGAATACATGTTTTACATCTTAAGTTGTCCACACAATCTATCATACTCGCGAATGCACACTTATGTACAATGTAAACAATTTTTTTTTCAACATACGATTGTCAGCATTTAAAGGATGATTGAAAGCACCAGATAACACGTGAGGATATAAAACGACCACACCTTAACAAGGAAAGGAGGGGGAAGACGCAAATTTGTCCACAAAAAAGTTACATTTATAAATAAGACCCACGATGATACACTGTTACTGCGAAAACGAAAAAGAAACAGTGTAGCAGAGGCAATTTGATTTGTACTTTTTGATAGGGAGAGCTGCGCCTTTAACCTTAGCAAAAGTGCGCTATCAGGTGCTTGTAATCATATTATAACATACTGTAATCGAAAAGTTAGGTCGTATAATATCAATCATTGTCCAGTACATTTTTTAAACATTGAGCAGAGAATTTACAAACTCGGCACATTGTATCAGAAAATCTGGATATTGTTCAAAAGAGATAATTGCTTGAAGTTCAGAATTTACGCCGCCAAGAAGAAAACAGGTAAATACATCGTTACAAACACTGTTTAACAATCGATACAAGTTCTTGTTCAGTTCATAAAGAGTTTGATACATGAATATGTCTTTTCGTTGTTGTCTGATAACAGATTTACAATGGAATAGTACATGAAACAGTTGGTATCCAGTAAAGTTACTTTGACACACCTCACACTGGGTTGCATGGGTTACCGGAACTGAGCAACACCATTTAGCTAAAGTCTTCATAAGCACAAGGCAATGTGGGCGAAGTTTAGCAACCCGCCATATATTGGACACGGTGATTGTATTGTGCACTTTGGAGAACAGTTCAAAGTCCGTGGATGTTTAGACTATTAAGTTCGTGGTCGTTGATGGAATTTTTAACACATTTATTCCACGTGAATTTACTGGGAAAGAAGATGGTCGCAAGCAATTTAAGGTCATACTTACATTCAGCATGTATTTTCACAAGTCCTGGCCCTTTGATTACCGGATGATCAATAATTAAAACAAATCCCATTACTTTGCTAGTCGTTGTTGTTGTTGTTCTATTACGCTATTGACGTAGCGAAATGGTCTCTTTGTGCTTCAGTATTACTCTCTTGTGCTCTCTATATGTGCTTCCGCTCTTGATACTTCGGTTTCGCTTTACAGTCCATCGCAGCCGACATAAAATGGCGTTTGCCTGACCCGGATAGCGTAGCATCAAGGGGAGGGAACTCCAGACAAGTCCATCAGTGTATCTTAAAAGGGGAAAGGTAGAAAACTCATCCACAACGGAACTGGAAACAGCTGGTATAATTTCCCTTAGCCGTACCATTACGTTCTTCTAATATACACTCATGGATTCGCGGTGACTATGATTTTTTTACGCACACTAGAAATCAAAAGCCTACGAACTAGGTCGGTTCTTGTTTTCGTCTTTTGTAGTCACTTGGGATCGACGATTTATTGTATAACTAGCTCAACCTGCTCTTTAACAGCGGGGACTTGGGTTTTTTAACCACTTTATATACTGTCCCTATCGGTAAACGTTTAAGAAAGTTTGCAATACACGTACATTATCACAGTGTATATACGAGTCGGCTGTCGGTTATCGCAATAAGGCATATACGTTGATTTTTTTGTATCATAATAAGACATACAGTGATCAGAAGGCACATGAACTTTCAACCACACCAGACCATACACATTGAATTGTACAGTATCACAATAAGCCATACAGTGATCGGAAGACACATTTACTTTCAATCACACCAGTCAAAGCAAATTTTACAATATCACAATAAGTCATACAGTGAGTGTGAGTCATATCTGTTTCTAATCACAATAACTCACAATAAGCCATACAGTGATCGGAAGACACATTTACTTTCAATCACACTAGTCCAAGCAAATTTTACAATATCACAATAAGTCATACAGTGAGTGTGAGTCATATCTGTTTCTAATCACAATAACTCACAATAAGCCATACAGTGATCGGAAGACACATTTACTTTCAATCACACCAGCCCATACAAATGGAATTGAATAATATCACAATTAGTCATACAGTGATTGGAAGATACATGTGCTTTCAATCGCAATAACACATAAGACGAAATTAATAGTATAACAATAAGTCACTGAGTAGTTGTAAGTTACATGTGATTTCCATCGAAATAGTTCACACTTATTTGTATAGTGTCGCAATCTGTTATACAGTGATCGGAAGTTACGCATTTTTCAATCGCAATTACTCGTACAAATTGAATTGTATGGTACCATAATTAGTCATACTGTGATCGTAAGTCACACGTGTTTTCAATTGCAATTACTCGTACAAATTGAATTGTATAGTATCACAATCAGTCATACAGTGATTGGGTTTATACGTAGTCATTATATGATCCCATATACGTGGAATTTCTCATGATTTAGGTGACTTTCACTGAAAATATAGAACAAAACAAACCAACAGGTCAAAATGAAAGTCTGCCGTTTTACACATATACTAACAGATAAGAAAGTGAAACACAACAGCTTAGTTGAATTTATAGTACATCACACCCATAACAAAACGTTTTTAAAGACAAACACCGATGGTATGGTCGTTATACCGAGGCGGTCTTACTGCAGAGGTTAAACTAATGTTTTAAACTAAAACAAAACAATCAAACACATGACGTACATATCTACATGGTGTAAGCGCAACAAATGCCGATCTATGTTTCTTTATTATGATATGGTGCATGTATATTTTGAACTTTGGTAAATCTGACGATCTGTCTGAAACAAGTGTCGGTGGCAACGCGGTATATACGGGTGTATATAATTATTTAAATCTCTCGGTCAAGGATATCCAATAACATTGGAAGCACTAATTTCCAATGGGGTCATGTACGTGGGGTGATCAAAAAGTAATGAGACAAACGCTCTAAAATGATAATTCATCGTGATATCAATAAAATCAGTTTTTATGTCAGAACAGAAATGTATCCTCTCTCCGTCAGCAGAATTTCATAAATTTTCATCCATTACTCATTGAGATATCCACCGTTTTTCAACCTTGGGTACAGTGACTCGACGCACATTAAAGACGTCAATGACGTCACGTACGTAAACTGTTAACTTTTCGAACGCCTCACTGCTTCGAAAAATCGCTTATGTCTCTAAAACTATTGGATAGATTAACTAAGTATTCAGTTTTTATTTAGAACAATTGTTCATTTGGCTAAAAACAATATAGTTGATATAAAATATCAACGAAATGTTGAGTAATTATTCGATCTTAATCGTTCTAAAGACGGCTTTCATATGCGACGTCCGCCAAACGAGCTACAATCAAAATTGACATCTTATCTTATGCATTCCTGATCTCAGATTGATATTTATAATAGAGTCTCTTTCCAATCATAAACCCTTTTCCACTAGCGATACATAAGTATACGTCTTGCAGACCTCTCTTCCAATGCTCGATTCTGATTTTAAATGTTTGTTTAGGAATTGATCCACGTTAGTGGAAGAACTGTATATTTTTTAGATGTGATTTTTTGCCGAAATATTGCGTAGTTTTCAAGTAACTACTGTTAGTTTTCACGTCATATATTAAAAACGAACAAACCTACACCAGAAATGTTTTAATACACAGTTCTTCTATGTTTTAGCGTCATGTCCAGTTAGTTTGATAAATATTCGAGGAATATTTAATACAATATACGTCAATTGCTTTCCCAAACCATACGGCACAAAAGGGCGACGTTTTGATGTGCGCCGACATAGCGCGACACCTTATATTTGACGTTGCATTAATAAAGAACTATTTATTGTAGAGTATTGTATTTTATACATAAACATTAGCATTAAATGCAGCAAAATTAATATCATACTTTCATGATTCAGATACGTAATCTTTAAAAATGAGAGCATTTATCTCATTACTTTTTTATCATCCCACGTACATTGCTGACAGACGGTAAGTAGATGAGACAGTGGTATGATGCAAGGTATATGTGTATATAATATAATTATTTAAACCTCTCGGTCACGGGTAACCCATAAAATAGCAAACAATTATTTCCAATTGGGTCATGTGCTTTTCTGAAAGAAATGTAAGTTTTTGAGACATTGGTGTGGTACAAGATATCCGGGCGCGCTGTCCTAGCTCTTTCAAAAGAGACACCATGGGTCTTTAACGTGTCCGGTGTATAGCACTGATACACGTTCGAGACTACTAGTATATATGGATTGGCAACCAGTTCATCTCTAGTTGGGTGGAAACACCGAAAAATATTTCAAAAATGACCAAGTGCCCCGACCGAGGATCAAATCATCTCGATCATTAGTCAAGCAGGCTATCTGCTTGGCCAACGTATCACCCGATAGTACCGTATCTATGAGGCTTTGGATTGTACCAAAATGTATATGCGCTACTAGGAAAAGTATAAAAATTAGTTCATCAAGAACCATTTAGATAAGGTTACTACAAATGGGAAGTCGTTCTTGTGAATGTAGGTTGTCATCATAGATAAGAACACGGTTTTGATCTTCTACATGTATATAAACAATATTTGAAACTATGGTCGTTCACAAATTGTGGTACATGTATGTTTCATTCCTAATACATGTAATTGCTTTATTAACTTGTATACAGTAAAACTTCGTTATCTTAAGGGCTAATCGGGACAGGTGAAATACTCGAGATAAACATGGTGCTCAAGAAAACCAAAGAGCATGTATTAATGATACAACGTCCGAAAAGAAGTAATAACTTTATATTTGTTTTCATGAACACATGTGATGCACCTAAGAATCATTTGAATACATCATTATATTGTACAGTTGACACCCGTTGTGTCGACACTCCGGTTTAGTCGACATGCTTTAAAATCCCCGATTTTGGTCACTCTTTGTTCTATATAAAAACTGATGTTTGACTCGACATGCCTATGTCGACACTCCGGTTATATCGACACGACTTTTCTGGCCGAAATGATATTTTCGCACCTTATTGTCATTGTTTGTGTCGACATCAAGTCAAAGTGACTGAAATAGAAAAGTTGTTAATTGGCCGTGAAAATATTTCTGTCTCGACCCATTGTTTGTTAAACAATTAAATTGTTCACACTGAAATTGAATGGTGTTAAATCGAAGTTTGAAAACAACTTGATACCTGTCTCAGCGCATTTAATAATTATTTAATCAACAATTTTGTGTTTTAAATGATATCTGTCACAGCGCAAATTTAACAAATGTTTGCCGTGACACCATGCAAACAAAAATGAGTGATTAAAACTGTCTATAAAATAATCAATTCGATCTTATTGTCATTATGACTACCAAAACTAATCGGCCACGGGACTCAAGGGTATTAAAAGAAAATTAACGTCCAAATCATATACAGAAAAATACGAAGCTATATGTGAAGTTGAGATGGGGTGAAGACAAAACGAGAGATCGCTGATTAGTTTGGAGTTCCACACAATACATTGTTTACGTGGATGAAAAATAAGGATAGCATCAAAGCCAAATTTCTATCTTCTATCTATGGAATGAATAAGGTGTACAATAAACACACAAAGTAAACAATACGACTAGTTAATATTACAACACCGCTATAACAGCGAAACGAAAGTTTAATGTCGAATCAAATTACACGTATATACAATGCTTATACACTTGTATATAAGGCAGGAACACTTGTCAGTATTGTTGGATCCGGATGTGTCGACCTCCGGATATGTCGACACAACTTTGACGGTCCCAAAAATGTCGACATAACGAGTGTCGACTGTAGTTAATATATCATTAACTATAGCCCTATGAAAATGAATATTTGAATTATAATAAATTATTACGTCAATTCATTACGTTGCTGTTATAATTAAGATACAAACAGTTTTTAATACATTGTATCTATATTTGGTAATATCAACGGAGCAGTTTTAGATATACAGTGCCCACCACAAATAAGAACCCAGACGTTATTTACCCATTCACCCGTCTGTATAATACTTTTTTACAGAACAGAGAAGCAACAATGTTTTTGATGATCAGGTATATGTTTTGTTGATCAAATGTAAAGACAATACATTGATTGCTATCCTAGAGGTAAAATGTTAAGTTTTTTGCCGAGCTTAAAGTGCAACTTGTTCATAAAAAGGCGGGAAACGCAGCCCCTTTGACCCCTTGGGTATTTGAATTCAGAACAATTTCTTCTTTATTTCTATCCTATTTTCTCTATCTCATACCCCAACTACTCCATACTCCGTGCTCCAACTTGTACTCCATGGAGTAACGTACTCCAACCGTGATTATAAACCTTCTTGATCACGTATCCGATGGAGTACGGATTCTTAGTCGTAAACTAGCTGTAACCTTTTTATTTATGAACAAAAACATGTTTTAAGGGAGTTTGTTTTCTTAGTTAGACCATTTGCTACAAGTTGTTTTTTTTGTTTTAATGAAAAATTCTGAAAAAAGTTGTGTTTCACTTTTTCAGGTGAATGACCAAAACTGGGGCCGGGGCTAACAAGATAAATATGTAAACTTTATGATCAAATTTAGCATAAATTTACTCTCCCAAAGATATTATTTTACTTACCTACTGAAAAAAACCTTGGTAGTCCATAGTCGGCCTGCTGGCTAGACCTTCCAAAAAAGAAATTTAGAAATTTGCATCAAACCATACACCAACTTGCGGCAAAGCGTTCAACTATGGACGAACAGATATTGAGTAATTAAAAAATATATAATTCTTCCATCTGTCAAAAAGTGTATACTTATGTTTGGTGGGCACTGTATATAAGAACTTCTAACACGATCCGTTTGAAAGTAAACATTAATTTTTATAAATATTTTGATGACATAAATAACAATCGTCTATTGTTTTTAAAAACCAAATGGAGACAAATAATATGCACATATATACCTTTGCGCATTAAGCCTTAATCTATGAATGTGGAAAATGATTGCTTATGTAATCTTAGCATTTATATGTTGTATTAATAGTTTCCTGTTTTTTACTCAATATACGAAACATGTTTTGCTCATTATTGTGATAACCATTGTCTCTCTGAAAATCATTTTACGTTTTGTCGAAGTAGAATCAGATAAAGTACACATTTTTGATAAACATTGTCCTCTTACAAGCGTTATAAGATAGTTTTGCAAAGGCTAAGCCTCGGATTATTTCTTGTATGTTCTTACAAAACTATCCTATAACGCTTGTAAGAGGATACTATTGATCAAAAACTAGCACTGTATCTATTACATATTGTATAAGGTTATTAAAAATAGTTATGCATGAAACGGACCAATATACATGGCTGTTACTATACGATATTGCAAACTGTTTTACGTCTAGCAAGGAAACATCTGGCACCATTTTTTTCGTCGTTGGTATGACACGGCCTGGAATCGAACCCAGGACCTCCTGTACTCGACGCGAACGACCAACTACTAGGCCGTGTTGTAATTATAGTACATAACATCCATATCAAAATGTTTTTAAAAACAAATAATGTGGTCGTTGTTTCGAGGCGGTCTTACTGCAGAGGTTATACTAGTGGATTTTATTCAACAACTATCGAACATATTATGTTCATATTGACTTTGTTGTTAGTGGAGCAAATGCCAATTTTGCTATGTTGCTTTTTTAACAGACGGAGTGTATATAATTGGATCTTTGGTAAATCTGATTATCTGACTGTCTTGGTGTCTGGGCGATATATATTTTTAATACACTTGTTACTATATATAGTAACAAAAATGAGCCAATTTCAGGCTGATTATGACCATCACGTGTTTGATTATCGCCTATCGGCCCGGTCCGCAATCTCATAATCGTAATCGGCCCGTTGAACGGACCCACGTTACGTTATCCAGGTTAACATGACGTCGCGTCGGAGTCATAATGACGTCACATTGGAGCTAAAATGACGTTACGTTGAAATTGCTTTGACAATTTTATGAATGTACAAGATTTTCATCATAAATGACTGTAGATGTCCATGAAATTTACTAAACGTGAGTTGTTGTTACTCCTATTGAGTTTTTGAATTGAACAATTGTATTAAAGACTTTAATACACTTCAGAGCCTGGCCGGAAGTTGATAATCGGCCCGGCATGAATAATCACCCTCGGGCTAAAGCCCTCGCGGTGATTATTAATTTTCCGGGCCGATTATCGCCTTCCGGCCCGGCTATGTCGTGTATTAACCTCTTAATAATATATTATTATGTAAACCTCTCGATCAAGGATATCACATTAAATTTCATGAATTTATTTCCAATGGGGTCATGTGCTTGCTAAGCGTAGGAGAAACACCACGTGGTGTGATACAAGATATCCGGGCACGTGGTCCTAGCTCTACCGAAGAGACAGATTGGGTCTTTAACGTGTACCAATACACGCGAGCCTTCCTATGGGTTGACAATCAGTTCATCTCTAGTCGGATTGGAAACGTTGAACGCGTTTCAGAAATAACCAAGTGCTCCGATCGAGGATCAAACCTGGGACCTCTCGGTCAGTGGCCAAGCTGGCTATCCCCTCGACCATCGTGCTATCCGATGGCGCCGTATCTGTGAGGCATTGGATTGTCAGTACGCTATAGTATTAAAATTAGTTCATTTAGAACCCTGTGATAAGGTTACTTTAAATAGAGAGTCGTCCTTGTAAATGTTGGTTCTCATAGATAAAAACACGATGTAAATATTCTACATGTATACAGACTCAACAATACTTGAACATATTGTCGTTCACCAATAACAGTTTTCATTCTTTATAATTGCTTTATTAACTTGTTACGTATACATTTTGTATTATCTATAAATCAAAATTTTATGAATAATAAATGTTTAAAATTTATGTTGCATGAGGTTAATACAAATAGTAAAAGATAAAACTGGCCAAAATTACCTTTATTATACTATGCATTTTCGACCATAGCTTCACATAACTGAATGTTGAAAACTTGCGTGCATATAAGTCAAGCAAGTGTCATTATGGGAAGCGGTGACCTTGATGTAGGGCGCATGCTTCGGGATCGAGAGGTCCCGAGTTCAACCTTCCTCTGAACCACTGGTTAATTTTTCTAAGCAAGACCCGATTGCTCCACACCATCAGGGTGTAAAATGGTACCTATGAGTGTAGTGTCTATTCCAGGGCGCCGCAGATCGATGTTGGCTGCCACACTCGCAGAAGAGTAATATTCTCCCCAGGTAAAGTGTCCATAGATAGCCCAATGACCACGGGAAGTTAAAATGTCAAAGGCTACATGAGCGGATTAACAGCTAAAAAGAGCCCTTGAAAATTGGTGACTTAATTTGACTTATTATTCATTTAGTGTTGATGGTATAACTTTCATTGTAAAACTGTTGAACATACTTGTATGAGACATACTGGCGGTAATCTTACAATGTGACAATACTATTTTTCGACTTTAAAACACCTTAGGGCACTTAGACTAAAAATTGTATGTTCTAATTAAAATTCAGTTTAATAACACTCAATGTGATGTAAGTGCAGGGCCATTCAGTAGGTATATAATTATAGGCATGTTTGACGTGTTCGTGCTAATACCCTAACACGAAAATGACCTTTCTATCACGACAACATGATATCTTTGTACAATTTAAGTATTAGTAAATCGGTCAAACACTAGCTTACTATGCACAAAACAAGACAGGATGGGATAATCAACATGTGCTGTTTCTATAATAGGAACGTATCTACGAGTACATTATACTGATAAAGCTCAAATTCTGCTATAAAAAGAGACGTCTCGCAATTCCAACAGTCACGGGCTTACAACGTATTTGGTAAGAAGCGAAAATGATGAAACTCTTAAGTAAGTTTGAATACTTTAATGCTATCATTTTAAGTTATATCTATTACAAGTATGTGTTTCTTTTATTTGTAACTCAGTTGATAATCATTAGTGATGACCGACTAACGTAAACATGTATTTTCAATCGTAATAGAATACATTGTATATATCCAATATATACACGTATATTCATATTTTTTATATATTTTTCTGTACGAGTTTTTCTTGATGTGTTAAACTCATTTATAAACTGTATGATTGACTCACTTTTATTGACACTTTCTACGACCGACTCACTCACATTACCATGTTTTCCTGAAACCTTTACCATGATATATGTACTGATGATTTACAGAGGTATATATCGCTGGCTTAGAATGAGAAAGTCGTTACTACTATTTCGTCCTTTTAAACCATCATGGCTTCTTATGAGCCTATTTTCATGAAAATCGGAACTTGTCATGTTCACCAAACTGAAGTTGAAAAAGCTTCGTTTACCATAAGTAATGAATGATTGCCAGACCGTTGTTCTTGATTTCTCAAGTGTACTTACGACCTTCTCATTATAAGACAGCGAAATATAATAACTTTAAATTTATTTCAGTTTTTACATCAGTGTTGTTGATCTTCACAGTTCACTCTGCAGGTAAACATTGTTAAAGAGATACTCACTTACATTATCCCATTAAAGGAAATGGATAAAAGTTTGAATAAATTTATTGAACCCTTTATCAATTCAAAAATGAAAAGAAAATATAGGATCACTATGTTTATTTTTTTTGTAAAAATTGTTTCATAACATGCTAATAATAAAAGGCAGCTATTCAAATCAGTGTCAATTTGTAATCATATTTCACTAACTGTGAAAATTGTACATGATAGAACTTTTCAAATATCAAATCAACAAGACGAAAATAACTAAACAAATAGCAATTAATACAAAGTTAATATACAAAATAAATATAACACATTTTCTTATCAATTTCGGCTAAATGATGTTGTTTTCTTTGCTCTCCGAAATAGATGGATTTCCAAAATACATGTATATGGCATTTAGTGTTAGTCTGAATGTTTGTAAGTAATTATACAGTGATCCTGAAACTATTATCGTACTTAATCTATGCCCAAGCTTTAAAATACTGAAGACATGTATTTTGTGGGGGTTTTTAAGGAACACATTTGTTTTTCTTATTGTATTATTGTATTTTTCTTGTTTGACAAAGTTTGCTATATTGTTAATAGTGAATTTTACAGATGGTGTAACTTGTTATGCATGCACGGATGTCTCAGATGAGAGTTTGTGTACCAGCAATACAACAACATGTGGCATTGGACAAGTAAGATTTGTGATATACCTTTGTTGATATTTATTACGGTTAATCAATATTATAACAAGCGATATACGAGAGGTGTTCAACTTATTTATGAACAAAACATGAACACCGATTTTGCAATATTGAATAAAAGCAATTGAAATATATCTTTTAAACCATGTGAGAAAATGTTTTTAGTTGAACATATGATCATCATACATTGTATATTTCATTTGGTTAAAGCTTAAAACAACAATTTATTAGATGATGTTGTTTTTCCTGTTTTGAAGGCAAAATGGCCCTTTTATAAGCATCAAGCAAGTGTAAGTAAATTTTCATTTTACATTTTTAATGAGAATTTCAGTAATATTTGTCGTAAAAAGTCTTATTAAAGTTCTGTTTCCAGTAATTTTGAATTGGCACCAAAAATTGAAAATTGCCCAACATTGCCAAAACCTATACTTAAACCTAAAATTGGTTTTATGATATATATGATGAATCCATTACCAAAACGTGGAATAGTACCACAGATTGAAGTGTACATAGAAGCTATCAGTGACATTATTTCGAATTAGTTGAATGCATAGTTCTGGGAAAATGCTAAGTTCCTACGCTGAAAATCAAGAAAAACATGCCTCGGAGTCATAAGTCTTGGAATCTAGAAATGCGAAATAATCAACATTATGTGGAAACATTGTTTCATTATGGCGAAGCAATGGTGAAGTCTTAATGAATGTTATGATAGATTATGGTTTGCTATTTTAGAAAAGGTCACAAGGATAGGGAGAAGTTTATGCTTGTCCAGCTTTGGGTGTTCGCGGCCGTTTTCATTGAAAGGCATTGGGTTTGTTATTATGGAAATACGCACATGAAATTGATTTTGTTGAAGGCTGTGGTCTATGAACAAACCGTTTCAAATCAGGATTTCAACAAAAAAGTTTTACATATCGTTCCTAGTGACTGTTCCAAGAACTTAGTGTTTCATCCAGATTCAGCTTCAAGTCTCCATATACAACGCCAAATAATAAACTTAAGAATATAATTTTGATATATATTATAACAAAACAGTGGATGTCGAAGTCTTCTCATGCTTTAACAATTTAATTTTCTATCTGGTTGATACTAGAACAACGATTAAAGAAGGAAAATGTAAACGTAATTATTACGAATTTTGGACCTTCAAAACGCAAATAACAACACCCTCTACCCAAATGCTGATTATGATTTAACCGTAACGTATTGGCAATTTACAATTATTATATATACTTCTTGAAACACTACTTTACACAATATAAAAGGTTTTATTCAATTTGAATTTGAGAGTAACAAAATATCGATGTTCATTTTCTGTTCATAAATAAGTTGAACACCTCTCGTAGTAATAGAGATGTGCACACTTAGACGGATGTGAGGTTCCATATCAGTTAACGGTTAAATGTACAAGGGGTTTAATCAAAGGTATGTATGACTACTACAAATACAATGGATATATTTACCGTCAACCAGTGTGTAGAATCACGTGATCAAATGAATGCAGTTTTACACTCAAAACTATTGCGATTTCGTCTGCTAGAGGTGAGTTTTTTCTTGATTATAACGATCGAGCATTTAATATGGTTATATCATATAGCCTAAAGTACATTCCGTATATGTGAGAATACCCGGCATGTACCGAGTTCGCTCTATCGTTAGCTGTTTTTAATCGATGCTGGACCAAATTATTACACTCGGTTGGAAACTGCATTTGGTCGAGCACTACACATGAACACACAATTGATACTATCGAAGCAGACAAACTACCAATGATGTAAATCAAACGAAACTCTATTTCATGATGTATGTACTTATTTTTTCTTTCTTTATTACAGTCTTGTTTCAAAACAACACGGCTTATGAACAATGCGGAGATAATGACTTTAGGCTGCCTAAACAACGATGTAAGTTTGGCTTGAATTATATTGTATGTGTTCATATCGCTGGCTTAGAATGTGAATGTCGCAAGTGCCACTTGCGACCTTATAGGTCTACTGCATATTTGAAATCTGCATCATTGGGCGATATATACCCATGTACCTTGTCTGGGACAAACAAGGATACATATTGTTGCCGATAGACATAATGTAGACTACTTACCTCGCTACAAATTGGCATCCTTATGTAAGCCTGGTCATTTTGTTTTCCTGGGCATTGAGCATTTCTTCGACGAGTTTAAAAGCATTTGCAAGCCCATATCACAACCCCTAAAACGTCAACGAGACATGTCAGTTCCTAATTCGGGGATGGAGTAATATGTCGTAACACGGCATTACACAAAGTGTTCTTCCAATGTGACTGATGATGAATGCACACACTCTTTCTGGTTGGAATTATCACTTGTGAGTTTCATCTTCAGAGTGTGCCTCTTTGGAACCAGATAATATTGTCACTAATTATTGTTATGCCGTATACTTTTCAGATTTGATTAAGGAAGCATCAATGGATATTGTTGCCAATTTTCATGATAATATACGAAAGTTAACAATCTTTTTCAATATTTAAAAACTGATGCGTTTTTAAAGTCTCTCACTGTTTGCTTGTAAGTACTGTATTCTCAATAAGATAGATATGATGTCATATAAAGCAAGGAAGTGCCATAATACAGGAAGTTACAGAGTACCTCGTATGTATAGTCATGTAGGTTAATAAGCACCATTGTTCTGTAACAGGATTGTTCGAGTGTTTCTGGGGCAAGCAGTATAGTTGGAAGGGATCTATACAAACGTCAAGGTCAAACGTGTAAGGAGTGCTGTTCTACAGATCTATGTAATACACACATATGTCATCACCAGAAACGTAAGTTAAACTGTAGACCACAAAAATGTTCAACATAACACATACTTTAACACAATCATTGTCCCGTTGTTAATCATCATATTTCCAATGGCAAGGAAGCGACATCATCTGTGTTAGTTATACGCAAGTTTTTAGCGCGGTTGTTTATTGAAAGTGTACACATACAAATATACTCGTACTGTGATGTGTACGTTCGTTTAATTATGTTGTAGTTATATTCTCCATCAAAAATAAATATTTTAACAACGTAAATTTCGCATTAACACCCATTTAAAAAGCAAGACACCGTTTATCATCAAATATTTAATTGATTGCTTTTTAATAAAACTCATTTCAGCTACTGCCTGTATTGATGATGAATCAGTTGACTGTGCAAGATTAGATAGCATCTTCAATATATGTAATGATGTGCAACATGCAAAGAACGTATGTCCTAGGTTCTGCAAACTATGTGCTGTTGGTAAGTTAATATACAAGTCCTAAATGAATGTTGTTACTATGTTTTACAATATGGGTAGAAATTTAATTACTTTCGGTTATCTTATTACCAATGTTTCAATATTGCTATATCATTTTCACCACCCCCCCCCCCCCCAAAAAAAGTTTTCGGAAGGTGACACAATAAAGTCCCCGCCCGTCCATCAGTGTGTCCGTCATTACGTCCGTCCGTGTGTACGTCCGTCACTAAATTTTGTTTGGAACATATCTTAAAAACTATTTAATACACTGACGTGAAACTTGAAATTTAAATAGATGACAAGTTGGAGAAGTGAAGTTCAGTGACCAAGAACCATAATTATATATATATTGTTTTTTAAACTATCTACCTTAAAGTTTCTTAATGTCCTGGGCTTTACCTTCGAATTTATGTAAGGGATATACTTGAAACTTTAAATATAAATACACGGCGTCTTTGAGAAGTGCAGTGACCAATAACCACACTTCTATCTATATTTATTATTCTTTATAAGTATTCGAAATGATGTTTTTGAAAATGACATTGAGAAGAACTCAGTTTGACATTGAGGAGAATTCAGTTATCAAAAACAGTAATTGTACCATGCTTTTAGCTACCCTTTGTTACATATATATATATATTTTTAGTAACGATTGAAATTGAAATTATTCGATATAGTTCAGTTTTTTATCATCTCATTTTATATATCTCCTTGTTTTCATTTCACAATACATATTATTTAGAGAAAAACATGTATCGCATGTTTCCGATGCGCAAATAATGGGCCATTTATATTTAAATCCAGGCAAGAACTGACCAAAAGGTTGATACTATCCAAGTAACTGGTCAAATTAATTAACAAAATGTAAACATATGCAATTCAATATCCTCTACAGTCATAAGAAAGCTGACTGGCAAAAAAGTCTGTAGTCGTCTTGTTTAATAATCTTTATTGTTGTTTAAGTTGACGGTGAATGGAGTACCTGGACAGGATGGTCACATTGCGATGTGTCCTGTAACAATGGCACGGAAACGCGTACTAGATCATGTACGAACCCACAACCAGCACATGGTGGACTTAACTGTATTGGAGACAGGCAAGAGATGCGATCTTGTTACAAGGCTACTGTATGTCCTGGTAAGATTATTAGTGTTCAAAACCTGGATTTTTGGTTTTGTTATTCTTTCAAAGTTTTGGCCAATATTACAATTCAATTTTACTTAGCATATTAAACGAAAACCAAAACATGTTCTAGATGGCCGCTTGAAAACCTTTAAACATTCAATATCTTATCAAGGGATGTTATTATTTTGCGAGACAGGAGTATCTTTCAAATATAAAGGAATCGAAGCTATTTGTCGATTAACATAGTGTCCGTATTTGGACTTCAACTTCGATGTGGTCACTCGTCAAAATCCGTAAGTAGACATTGAAGTCCTCACAGATTTCACGGTTTCGATTATCCCGAGTACTCGTGCTTGCATCGTTATACATACTATAAAATAGTAAAGACATTTGTAAAAACTGAGCATTTGCTTGTATTGATAATAAATGTTCCAATCAAGACATTTTCCATTCAAAACAAAGAACCATAAAATACATGAATACTTGGACGTTAAAAAACTGTTGACGTATTGATTGAGTCTATAAAGATACATTGTACTAGGGTATATCCAAAAGTAATGTCACTCCTCCCGTGGTTTAATTGTTTATAGGCCGATATGCATAAATATGATATCAAAATGTTCAGCAATTCAATTCTCATTAATATACAACGTGATGCATTATTCGATTTCCATTACTGGATTATATGAACATTTAAAATATACCTATGACGTCATATCGCCGCACACGAAAATTACGATTATTTTTCATTATTTTAACAATTTTCTTTTATGCGTTTTTATAAAACATAATTCTTGAAAGCAGACAATACTTTTGTGACGTGATGAAACAAATGTTTTGTGTCTGTTGCTAAAAATTCAATAACGTCACTCAATTTTGAAACACGTAATATATCTTCAACGCATTGATTACTTAGCGAAAACAGAGCAAAGTTGTGACAAAAAGACGCTGCGCGTAGAAATGCTCTTTTACTAAATGTTTTGAAAGTCACCTACTTAAACTTTAGTTACAAAAGGCGGCATCATAGGCTCATGTGTATGTAATATAATATTTTAAGGGGGGCATATATCACCAAATCATTATCGATAAAGAGTCATATGAACGGTTTTTAGTAGATCCGAAAAGAACACCCATAGTATTTTTAACCCCGTCAATTCAGTTCGACGTTCAAAACTGCAATCATTATGTGGTGAGTTAAATATTTTGCTGTGGGACTATCTAGGGGACACTTAAAAATAATTTGATTTCGCAGAGAGTAAGTGTCGGGTGGGTTACACATTTTTAAAGGTTTTGGAAATAACTGCATCGTTTATGAGTCGTTAGAAATCACAAGGGATGAACTTCTGCTGGATGAGTAGGTGTCAGCAAGTAACGTCCTTGTGACGTCGTTGACGTCGGACTTGCGGCGATGTTCGTAAGTATGTCTCATGAAAATGTTCATATTTCCAGAACTAGTATGTGCATTGTTGTGAAATTTGGTCATAATATTCAAATCAGACTGAAGTTACGGTGTGAATAATTTCGTGGTTTTACTGACATTATATACGATTTTATAGCATCAGTGACATTACTTTTGTATATACCCACGTATATCTGGACGAAGCTGTTTCCACTGACCTATTTACGTATAATGAATATATCGAACTCATTTAAGTAATACGGAGAAACAATATTTATTGCAGTCAACGGAGGTTGGGCAACATGGACTCTTTGGGGATCATGTTCCGTTTCATGTGAAACAGGGATACAACAACGTCAAAGGACATGTACGAATCCGAAACCGGCATATTATGGAGACCATTGTTTTGGTCCTAATGTTGAGTCAAAGTTATGTACAGAGGTGGCTTGCAACGGTAGGGTTTCATACATTTATCAATTTTTTATGAGTCAGACACTATCGGCTAAATATGGAAGTAGTTTAGGTTGTATAAGTATATCAATCTTTTACAAAAATACGAATCGGTGTTGGCAAATGTGAATGAGTATCCGAAATGTTACCTAGTGACCTAGTTTAAGACCTTGGAAGAACATAAAGTCCACATCAAAAACGTAACCGATAATGACCATACACGTTAATCTATATTACAACCAACAAATGGTGATCTCTGAATGAAGCAACCAAAAGAGAAAATATAAATAATGCCAACACATTGACCTCCGCCCCCACCCCCCCAGCAAACTAGGCATGTTGCAGCAGTAAAACGTGGAAACTAACATATCATATTTCTAGCATTATATTGTTCTAAAAGGCTGAAAAACAGTAACGGATAACTATGCTCATTAAATTCAAACAGAAAAATAGGACCAAATGTATCCCATATATCTTTCATGGCGAAAGGACCATGGTGTTTTCGTCCAAGATTGAAATCTATAGGAAAAAGAAACATTGATTACACACAATGACTGTTTATACTATTTGTTTGATTTTTTGTCCAAAAAAAGGCAAAAATCGCTCCTCCAAAATGTTGATTAAGGATTCTAATTTAATTGCAAAATAGAAACTGTGGATGTATATGTAACTAAACACATTGATATACACCATTGAATAAATACTTTTCGATTATAAAATGCAAAATTAAAAACATCGAATGTTAAAAACTGTTGAAATATAAGTGGGGCAGCTCTCGTAGATCTCCATTTCTTTGAATAAAAGCGTTATAACAAAGTATACTAGTAGCTTTGTTTCTGTTTAATTTACATTTTCTGATTTCATGAATATTGGTAGGTTTATATATATTCCAATAATATTTATCTATATATGCAGTTCTAATATATTTAATTATCGTGCTTATATATTGCAATTTGTCTTCTAAAGTTCGACAGAAATTGAGATTTCTTTCTTTGAACTGTTTGTGTTCAAGTTTTTGCCATCTACCGGGCTCTTTTTGTAATTGATGAGATGTAACGCTTAATTTACAATGATCAATAATGTATCATTTATATTCTCATCAGCAAACTAGGGGTGCAACTAAAAACTATAAGAAAGTGCACTTAAACTAGTGCCTTGCTTTTGCACCGTTTTTTAATAAAAGCACCCAAGCATCATTAATTCAAGATTTTACAAATAATAAAAACTTGTTCTCATTTCCTACAGTCTGATTTATCCATACATAAATAAGGCCATTACATTGTAACAATCTACACACAGATTTGCACCATGATTTACAATTCGGGGTGGTTTCTAGATTTCTACGCATACACATATACATTGATCTACATGTTTATTTTCATCCATTTTTATAACTTTAAGCCAATCTCAAGCAAAGTTTAACGGTCGTATAATAAATAATGAGGTCCTTCCGAGTACTCCATCAATAAAGTTACTTTGAATTTGAATCTTTACTCCAAGTATTTGTTTACAAAAATTTAAGTGTATTCGCTAAAACCATATAGTCATTTAATCCCCAAACGTCACAGCCATTATTTAAAACTGGTACAATTAATTTATTAAATATGTCTAGTTTACACTCTTTATTCTTAGTAGGGAATGTAGTCAGGAAACAATTTAATTTAAAAATTGCCTTTGATGTCTGGCCCGCCAATGTTTCGAACGTTATGGTTGTAAATGAACCGCCAACGGTGAAACAAAATATAATTCTACCTCCATTGTTTAAAACCATAACTTTTGTCTTATTGATATTCATAGTTAATTTTCGATAATCCGATATCACAAAAATCTTCCAAAAACAACAATAAACATCTTGTCAATCCATCTTCTGCTTCCTCCATATTAACAGTATCATCAGTGTGGAATAATAAAAACGACTTCAATTCAAAATACCTACACCACTAAAACTATTCAAAATATAATGTTTCTCAATATCATTCAGATACATAGAAAACTAGAATGTTGATAATAATTATCTTGTCTTACCCATAGAGAACATGAAATAACTTCATTACTCACAGTATTATTTAATGTTTTGCTTGACATTACCTTTTCATATATAAATTTAATTGTATTAAGACTATTTCCCTTATGCCCAATTTAAGAAGATTGTACCAAATAATATCCCTTACCAAAGAGTCAAACGGTTAAAGATATATGTATAGATAGATAGTTTGCTAATCATCGTGATTATGTAATACAGTAAATACACCCCTCTTATTTGCTCTCTTCTGAAAACCCCCTCTCCTCTTAAGACATCACTCAAGTGCATTTTAAAGTAACCGCAAAACTATTGATGGAATTTTTGCAGTGAGTATTTTTAATAATGTCGTTTATATGTTCCTTACAGATGGTGGGTGGTCGTCGTGGTCATCTTGGGGTCAGTGCAGTAAAACTTGTGGGGTCGGCATGCGTTCACAATCAAGAATATGTAACAATCCTCGTCCATCACAAAATGGCCAATATTGTATTGGTGATCCAATACATGTAGACACTTGTGTAATTAAACAGAATTGCAATGAAACAAGTAAGCTATTATCCACTTTATTATATGATTATGGATAAAAGAGATTTATGCAAGTTCCTAGGCTACACACACACACTTTTGAAGCTCACTTTGAGGGCATTGCTTAAAACTCTAATTGATTGCAATATGCCATTTTAAAATGACAGAAGTGTATATATACAACAGCCTTTTTAAACTAAAATTGTGAATCCGCAAAGATGGGGGTTTTTAAGTAAAACAAAACTTTGAATTTTAAAGCTTTATTCCTATGTTGAAGCTCATGGATATTTAGTAGCTACTACTAATCGCCGTAGCCCGTACTGTTCCCGACTGACATAAAACCCGTTATGCTCTCCTGGGTAGAGAATAACGATATGCTTTATAGTATCTTTAGTCTGAAAATATTCACAGTTTTCGAAGCTGGTTTGATTATCGTACAGAACAAGGACTGTTACCACAAAGATCTCGAGTATTTAAATTTTGGTAGCGTATTAAAGGCACTCAACACCAGTTGGTAAATTGCAAAATGTATCAAAAAGTTCTCTTCAAATCGCATTTAGACTGGACCAAAAATACATTATATACTAGTAACTTCTAACGAGTCAAGCTATATTTAATGGCATTGACTAATACCAATTGTCGTATTTATTAAGTTGTACGTTTGAATGTTCTTGGTTGCAAACTATGTAAAAACATAAACATGCAATCCAATATGCTTTAGAATATGCTGATTGTTCCGAGATAAAAGCCCACGACATCCATGTGCAAGATGGTATTTTTGAGGTCACACTATGGAAATCACACCGTACAATAAAAGTATATTGTGATATGACAACAGACGGGGGCGGCTGGACAGTAAGTTGAAACTAAAATATGACATTATAGGCAATTAACTTACTTTATACCATTTTGATAACACACTTCAACTTCTCTCATAATTAACCTTCTCGACAAATAAAGCCCATTTTTGGCAGTGCAACCGAACGATCAGATGTAGAATCAATTTGACCTCAAAAGATGAATTAATTATTATGACCGAATAATATTTAAAATGAAAAATACCATGCCTATTGTAAGGAAAATTCTTCAAGCAACTATTTTTTTTCTAGCCAAGAAATACCAGACAAAAACGAAATATATTCATTAAACATGTGGTATAGCTAGTTTGCGATAGAAAATAATCGTGTTTTTTTTAAACATTTCTCTGTAATTAATAAACCTACATGTCTGAAATCTACCAAATACACACTGAAATTTCAGCTACATCCGAATTCAGTTAAAAAAACGTTTGTTCATAAGTTCTATGTTAAATATTTGTAGTTTTGTTTGAAATATAAAGTTCGAAGACTTGATACATGTACTTGCAACAGCCAATTTTACGTTCATGTGATACGCCTAACGGTATATTTACGTACTTGCATCCTACTTAATATAACACACACGAGGCCCGTCTGGGAATCTGACGAAGTACATGTTATTGTTGTACATTGTTTACAAGCGACACACCTACATGTATAACCTTAATCATACGGACCTCCTAATTCTCGTCTTCAAAACACTAATGTCAATCCCGACGATCATGGGCTGTAACGGTTAAATAATTGATAATAAACCATCAATGGAAAACCAGTTTACCTCCCTTCTTTAAACTGTCCATGTACATGTAATTTTAATATATAATAAAGAATAAATGTCTTTTAATAGGTGACTAAAATTATGGAATTCGGAATGGGGGTAGGAAGGAAGTTATTGTAGTTCTGTGTAATTTGTTACCAAAATATGTTGAATAGATTTTCATAAATGTTACAAAAACAAACAAAAAATTTTCTATCGTAAACTAGCTATAAATAAAACGTGTTTATTTGTGTCTACTAGCTCTCCATAACTATCTATAATCATTTTCAAATTTTCTTTTGCGGACGAACACAAACACCCTTTTATATTTATTACCAAGAATAACATAACATAAATGATATGATACAAATAAATCTTACAATTGTCGTCAAACATGGGCATATATGCGGTGTTTTCTTCAGATTGTGGGGTAATAAATGGCGCTACGGAAAATACGCATGTGTTTGAATGTTTGTCAATCATATGTTATAATGAATCAGACAAGCGTTATCAACTTATCAATTGACATGCACTTATATTAGACTTGGTCATTAAATATGACTAAGTTCGCCAAAGGATCGCTTGATAAATTTTCTAAAACTCGTTTAATATTAGTTTATATCAATTGACAACTCGTGATATATCCTCTATATCCTTATGACATTCATTTGTTACAGGTGTTCCAAAATCGATATGACGGTTCAGTTGACTTCTACCGTAATTTTACCCAGTATGAGAATGGATTTGGAGATCTAAACACCGAATTCTGGTTAGGTAAGTATCAAATCCGTCCCAAAGGACAATCAAGTTCACTGCATGAATTGTGTACCTTATATTTCCTTTCACTTGCTTCATTCTGAACTGGTACCGAGTTTTCTGTTTTCTCATCAACCCTGACGTACATTGAAGTGTATCGATATTTTTTAACAAAAATGTTACATCAGGAGTGTATACAAACGTTTTGGTACGATAACTAACATCCAGTACAGTCGTTTAGAATTCGACTTCGTTTTTTTGGACAAGTTACATTCCTATATGGGTCAGATGATCGACCCATCATGTCTATGACTACCTTGGAAGACAGTAAGAAGAGATTATTGGTTCGGGTGTAGAAAAGTTAAACATAATTATATCATCAAAGGTTCACAACAACGAACGTTGTATAAAAGTGATATACTATTACGAAATAACAATATGAAACAAGAGCCATGACCACAAGGCCGTTCCCGCCGACTGCAATTGCTTTTGTATGTGAACATTTGTTTTCTAGAGCAGAATCATAACTCTATCAGTATCTAAATGGTAATCAAGATACGCTCCGGACAAAATTCGATTCTGTTAATACTAAAGGGGAGATAATTTAAAATTTAAGACAGACACAGAGTAATGGTCCTTGCCCTTCTTCAATTAGCCATCTATTTATATTTCAAGTTTCAAGTCAACATGTTAAATGGTTTTGAAGATATGGTCCGGACAAAATTTTATTATAAAAAAACTAAAGGGGGGGGTTCAAAATTTCAGACTGACATAGTTATGGTTCTTCGTTACTGCACTTCTCCAAGTTGCCATCTATTTATATTCCAAGTTTCAAGTCGATATCTTAAACAGTTTTCAAGATATGATCCGGGCAAAAGTTGTGATGGACGGACAGACGTACAGACGGACGGGCAGAGAATATAACCATATCCCTGCCGAATTTGTTAAAAATATAAAACTTGATTTATAGCGTGAACTTGTGACCCTGAATGAATCAATTCAGCTATTGTGCCTGCATTATTTCCAACCAGTCGGTGATTCAAATATTTCCACTAAAGTTTTGTCATAGTATAAGCCGAATACACAGTGTATACTTAAAAGTAGTTTATACCACTAAGGGCCATATGGGCTTTTTGTCGGTATATATACACCACTTGGGCTGACTAGCCAGTCTGTATAGGACCTGGTGTCATGTGAACTATAATTTATGTCCTGAATGCGTCTTTATTACCTGGAATATTGCTATTATAATTTACTATTCAAATCAAACACATACATGCCGTGTGTTACAGTTTGGTTTATTAATTTATTTACATCTCGTCAACACAATACAGATAATACATACACATTACATGTTACATTTCAACTCTTTTAAATATTCGTTGTCGTTTTTCAACAGGACTTGACTATATACAAGAGATGACCACACAGTATACCAACGACTTACGAATAGAATTGATGGCGGCCAACCTGACCACGGCGTATGAAACGTTGACTAACTTTTCGATCTCGTTACCGAGCTATGTTATCCATTTAGGAAGAACCATCTCTTCAAATAACAGTAAGTAGAAATAAGTCTTTAATTATATACATAATTATATACGTATACGCATACAGCATAAATAATCCAATTGGTAAACGGTGCTTGATGCATTATACAGATAATAGTCTAGTCTAGATATATATTATTTTGGCATTTTCAAAATCATTCCCAAACTATCTTATGTTTATGATACATATTGCTGGCTTAGAATGACAATGTTGTCAATACTTCATCAATATTGTGAGAAAACAAGAAACTACTCCATGTATCTAAACATTACCCTTCACTTTAAAAGCTTTTTCAACTTCAATTTGTTCAACATGACAAGTTCCGAATTTCATGAAAATAGACTCATAATAAGTGCCTTGTGTTGAATATTTCATTTTACTAATCAGTAGTATACCGTGTTACTTACGCCCTTCTCATTTTAAGCCAGAGATATAATGTATAAACTTATCACGTCTATAACATAAAGTGCCAGTATTTCAATATTGTTAACAAACAGAAATACATAGTTTGAAATATCCATGAGCATCACATTGTCGTAATCACATAAAAGCTTGCATTCTAGCATTTATTTGTACTGCATAGAATTATACTGCAAGACATCTATTTGTTCTGTATACATGACGTTACGCACGAAGTTGCGAGAAATGTCGACATACGTGAGTAGCACACGCATGAAATGTAGTAGTGATTGAGAATACTTAAATAGATAAGATATCAAACTATTCAGAAATGAAAATGTAATATCTCTAATGCATTCAAACGAGATAAATTATTAATCACCACTATCCGTAATTATTAAGCTATAGTTGATGCGCGGATGTTTAAACGTAAAATGATTTCCCCGCGCAATAAACAAAACATAGTACATCTTTTTTATTCTTCCATTAAATTTGACCATTATACTGACATGAAATGGTGTTTTACGTATATGAAGGCAGAAATGACAAGACAATTCATTTGTTTGATGATTCATTAAATGTTCCAAATGATAGATTCATAAGTAAAATGGTCGACTGGATGTGAAAGAAGTTGTTTCAGAAAGAAATCAAGAAAATATGATATGTATAATGCATTTAATGAAATCTCATTTGATAACGATTACGTTAGTATCATCTGCCTACAAATATATAATTTAAAGCATCGCGAAATATTTGTTTGAAAAAGTCTAGTCACGGCGACATTTTTAAATACTTTTCATCGATAAAGTTGTGCATTTTCAAAGCAAATAAAATACAATTCCGTTGTATGTATGGAAACCGTATCGCGGATATGTATGACTTATTTAACAGAGTTTCTTTTGCAGTAATGTGTGTTGTAATACATGCAAAACTATAAAAGTTATAGTTATAGAGCTAGGTCTAGTCACGGCGCAAAACTGAGAAAACGTGAGAGTTGACGTTGTAATTTGCAAATAAGCGTTGCCCATCATTTCATATTTAATTGTTTGCTTTGTTTCGATTGAATTACACCCGACATCGTACTGTAATCATTTTTAGACGGAATGTATTTGAAATATTATTGGTTACGGAATAAATATGAAAAATTTACAATTTTTCTTCGCATAATTATTGGATGGTGCCCGTGATGAGTTCGTAGCAATATAACCCAATAAAAATAGTAAATGCAATCATTAAAATATTTTAAAGAGCTATCAAATGCAGACCAAATGAAAGACTACCGTGGAAGGTATGTGGGGTAATCGTTTTCCTCGGTGTTCGCATGTGATTGAAGGATTATACTTTAATAGAACTAATCAGAACTAAACTAGAAGACTCATAAAGGATAAAACAGTTCTGTTTCTTGTGATGAATATGGTTTAAATTGTGTCATTACATGAATGTCAAACCAGGATTTAATCAAGTTGCATCTCGACAGCAAACAAACAAATGTTGGGTTATGTAAACACAATATACAATTTTAAACAGATAAAAAGCATGCGTAAAAGTAAAATTATTGCATCATTATTGGTATTTTCTTTCATTTAAATGACAATCCAAATAGACGATATATTCGCAAATTTGTCTGCGTAATGTTAAAAGTATTACATCCATGAACAACCGAATATTCATCATTTAATGATAATGTTTATTATCTACACATCTAATCAATACTCTTGATAACAGCTAAAACTACAACACGTAGCAATATGTGTGGCATATATTTTGAAATAAAATAACGTTAACATCATGTTACAGAAAGGTATCGCAACATCGTGCGTAACGTCAATTGTTTTGTACTGCATGTAATGAATTCGTACTGCATGCAATGTATTTGTACTTCATGCAATGTATGCGTACTGCGTGTCATGTATGCATACTGCATGCCATGTATTTGTACTTCATGCAATGCATTTGTACTTCATGCAATGTATGCGTACTGCATGTCATGTATTTTTACTTCATGCAATGTATTTGTACTTCATGCAATGTATGCGTACTGCATGACATGTATTTGTACTTCATGCAATGTATTTGTACTTCATGCAATGTATTTGTACTTCATGCAATGTATTTGTACTTCATACAATGTATTTGTACTGTATGTAATGTATTTGTACTTCATGCAATGTATTTGTACTGCATGTAGAGTATTTGTACTGTATGTAATGTATATATACTGCATGACATATTTTTGTTCTGTTTACAATATATTTGTTCTGCATGCAATGTATTTGTACTGCATGCAATGTATTTGTACGGCATGCAATGTATTTCTACTGCATGCAATGTATTTGTACTTCATGTAATGTATTTGTACTGCATGTAATGTATTTGTACTGCATGCAATGTATTTCTACTGCATGTAATGTATTTGTACTTCATGCAATGTATTTGTATTTCATGCAATGTATGCGTACTGCATGACATGTATTTGTACTTCATGCAATGTATTTGTACTTCATGCAATGTATTTGTACTTCATACAATGTATTTGTACTGCATGCAATATATTTCTACTGCATGTAATGTATTTGTACTGCATGCAATGTATTTGTACTTTATGCAATGTATTTGTACTGCATGTAATGTATTTGTACTTCATGCAATGTATTTGTACTTCATGCAATGTATTTGTACTTCATGCAATGTATTTGTACTGTATGTAATGTATATATACTGCATGACATCTTTTTGTTCTGTATACAATATATTTGTTCTGCATGCAATGTATTTGTACTGCATGCAATGTATTTGTACTGCATGCAATGTATTTGTACTGCATGCAATGTATTTGTACTGCATGCAATGTATTTGTACTGCATGCAATGTATTTGTACTGCATGTAATGTATTTGTACTTCATGCCATGTATGCGCACTGCATGCAATGTATTTCTACTGCATGTAATGTATTTGTACTGCATGCAATGTATTTGTACTTCATGCAATGTATTTGTACTGCATGTAATGTATTTGTACTGTTTGTAATGTATATATACTGCATGACATCTTTTTGTTCTGTATACAATATATTTGTTCTGCATGCAATGTATTTGTACTGCATGCAATGTATTTGTACTCATGTAATGTATTTCTACTGCATGCAATGTATTTGTACTTCATGTAATGTATTCGTACTTCATGTAATGTATGCGTACTGCATGTTTAATGCATCTATATCAATATATTGATCATTGTATATACAACATCTGCTGAATATGTTGTTAACTCCTGGCTAAAATATGTTAAAGAATACAAATGTACTTGTACATGTTGTAATAGCGTACTCGCGACATTATTGTTACCGTTCTATAACAGTTACTCTTAATGTAACATATGTAACAAATGTATTTATGGAATTATGTTTCCTATTGATTCACCACAATGTTCATTTTATTTTTTTCTTCAGTTGGCAGCTCCTATAGCTTTGGCCCTTACGCCAATGGCCATGGTTTCACCACATACGATCACGATGTTGATTCTGACTCCGGTAATTGTGCCTCAATGCGTCATGGTGGATGGTGGTACAATAGTTGCTATGAGGCAAACCTAAATGGTCAATACGTCACACCGGGTACCAATGATTATAAAGGGATGAACTATAACAATTTCATCTACTACGCATCACTGAAACAATCTAGAATGGCGTTCCGTCGTACCTGAATGTAGTTATAGCTATCACATCATTCAAGGTGAACTAAACATGTCATCAATTCATTTATTATATATAAACTGCTGTATAAACCGTAGTAGTATTACCTTGTTCATGTTGTATAAATATGTATATCATGTATTGTAACAGTAAGTGACAAAGTTTTTTTGGAGCTAGTTAACAAACTCTTCAATGTGAAATTACAACAAACACATCATTAATCCTATTGTAAAAATAAATGTATGTACAGTGTAAATCATGTATTATAATATATCACATGAACTTCCTTGTATCCGGGTTAGTATAAAAATTCGTTTAAGTAGCAAAGTCATCATTTTTAATATAAGCGACTTAATGTATATTAGCGACTTAATGTATATTAGCGACCTAATGTATATTAGCGACTTAATATATACATGTTTGAAGTTATACAGAACATTCATGCTTCTCAATAGAAAGATGCGTACTTTGCAGTAATAGTGACATATGTCATAACGAATCTAACAATCTATGTCAATTGATATATTTATATGAAACTCGTTCTGGAAATTTTATTATGAGTAAATGCTCATTTTAAATTGTTTTTCTATTGTATATGCAGCAATCATAAATGAATATAGAACTTTTAATTATACCATTATCTTACCCTACACTGTAATAAAACCATACGAAAGCATGTCTGTTACATGAAACAGACATACGCATAGTTACGTATTCTTTTATTATCATCAGTAATAATACAATATAAGTATATATGTTATGAATAGTTTGAAATTAAAAATGTCTTCTTGTTCTCACTAGATTTTCTGTAGTTTATTTTATATATTGCCCAAACTAGTTTCGCCTTATTTGCTCATCAGTGTGGCTAAAATATATGATATAAATAGACAGAGACATACATCAGTCCTAGCATGGTACGAATACATTATATCTACATGGCTAGTAAATGTTGGATCGTCCTATGACAGGATAATGTGAAACTATGTTGTTGTTGTTTTTATGCCCCTATCTTTCATGAGGGGGCACATTACTTTGCTAATGTTTGTCGGTAGATCATCCATCGGCAGACCTAATGGTTACCTTTAAATAACTCAAGAAAGCTTTGCCATAGGATCTTCAAACTTTACATTGGTGGTTGATCAACAACTGAAGATTTTGATACTTTATTTTTTCGTGAGTACATCGCCGAGGAAAGATGCTGAGTGGGACCTAGGCTTTATACATGTATGATTGGTTTATGTCTTGTTGTACATAATATACCACATACTTGTTACATGATAGAAAGCACATGTTTTATCCAAGGGTCTTGTCAACAGGATCGTGTGGAAAGTAATATCGGTAGCTTGTCCAATCAATCCGAGGACAGAATCCTATTACTGAAATAATAGTCGTAACATAATCATAAATAGAACACTACCTCACCGTCGCCTGAACTTTGTAGTAGGGGAAAATATGTCCAATTTTGGCCGATTTTGTTACCGGAATGACAATGACTCAATATTTTGCATACACACACCCAAAACCTTACTTGACCTTCTAAGGATGGGAGCAGCACTGACAAATAGGTATGCTTAGAGAAATCCAAGATGGCGTCCAAGATGGCCACCAAAAAATGAAAATATCACCGTTTGCCTTTATATAGCCCCTGGGACATTAGAAATGACATTGCTTATGGGAATAAGTCATTTTAACAATGTATGGTACGTTGTTCTAGTCATATTAGGTGATTTTAATGGATAATTGTGAACATGGAACGTTATTAAGTTGTTTTTCATCATATTTATCATCAAATTGTGGCAGAAATTAGGAGTAGGGGTAAGATTTTTAACAACCCATGATTATTCTTACCACATTTATAACAATTTTTGTGTTAAGTATATGCTATATAGTTGGGGAATTGCAAATACTAACAAATGTACAAAATAAAAGTACTTAAATATTGACAATACACTATAAATGTGGGGGGGGTACGAATTTCTTAAAATCTACGAAAAGCATTAATATTTTACTTAATATACATAATTGAGACATTATACCGTATGGAAAACAGTTTGCTCCATTTAACTATTAGAAAAGTTGGAGCATGGTGTCATTTATGCACCTTTCAATTAAATATTTGAATACTTTCTCGAGTTTTCCTATTACGTACGGCCCAAAAGTTACAAATTCCTCATGGTCTGGTGACAATTTGGCTAAAAAATCAAAGGGGTCTGCCATGAAAGGCAACAAGAGATGTTATATACCAAAATGTCCGGGCAGTTCTGCTGTTTCAGGACGACGATATAGCGTTTTGCGTAATCCAAAATGGCGTCCAAGATGGCCGCCATAATTTACGAATACAACTTATAGTGTATTATCTAATGTGATTTTTTTTTATTTATGTATTAACTGACAGGTATTAGCCTGGATATTATTCATTTGACGATGTACATTAACTGGACATGCTGTACTGACCACTTAAAGGTCAAGGTCAATGCCATTCCAAGGTTAAATTATGAAAAATAGCTGAAAAACAGATATTTCCTCTCTAACTTTCTTATTTTAGTTAATGTTTTGTATTTAAGTTGGCATTAAATGTGATAAAATAATTTGTACACATATATTCTTTAATTATTAGTTCAGTTTTCAATTCAAAATACTAAATCTGACACTATTATGCATGTACTCGTTGATTGAGAAGGTATTCTGAGGTAATTGCATCCGTAATTTGAAATTTTAAGTTTTCTAATGTAAGTTTTCATCCTAATAGTACATATATAAATAAGTATTTTATCAACATTGCTCATATCTACTCTATTATTTTCTCATCAGGGGTAGGACCGTAGGGGTAAAGTTGATACTAATGAAACATGTTCCAAATATGACATGATTTGAATTAGATTAGTAATCATTTGAAATGATGAAGTTGAATATTAGCAAATATGTACTTGTTACAATATTTGTAAAAATAGGCTCTTCTGTCAACCTTGATGTCAATGTCATACAGGGTGTTTCATAATATCTGTCCCCATTACAAATTAATGCCATGAGAACATGCTTGATCTTTTCTGATATCTTCTTATACCATTGGAAAGCCAACATTTCACTATTTTATTCAGTATATAACATGATAATTTTGCTATCATAGCAACCCAGAAAATAAGATTCTTACAAAATGTCGCTTTTTGATAATTGTTAAAATGAAGTTCAAAATGATTTTTATCCCAAATTGATAGCATAGCTTGTAAAGTATTGGACGATATAACACTGTTTATTACCCACGTAATATATTGATTACAAAGTTTAGATTATATACCACAAGTTAAGTTCAGATAAGTTAGTGGTACAGTTAGCTATCGTTTCTAGTTGCTAGGCAACGAAATAACTTAACCACACAGATAATTCTCACTTGTAGCCAAGTAAAAAGGTGACTGGTTTTCGACGAATATTTTTTCCAAATGGATGTGATAAATTCACAAAGAGTCGTATTGAGTCTACAATACCACCATTAAAAGCAATTGATGACTTTAAAAACATGATTTCGAAAGAGTAACAACCAAAGATCAGCAAGTTGGTTACCGGTACTTTGTATTAATTAAAGCGAGAACGTAGCGTTATGCGTTAGATGCTTGCGTCGCCTAGCCAAAACAACTGTATCACTCATAAGTGGTTAGATTATCACATATGGATGAAACGTTTACATAGGTATAATATTTATTTTTTAAACTGGTTATATCATGCAATTCTTTAGAAAAACATATTATTCAACTTGGGAAACAGATTAAATATGGACGTCATTTTGACTTTTATCGAAAAAATGACTTTTTGGGGAATCTTAATTCCTATCTTAAATTGAAGTAACATTGTCATGTTAGATACTGAATAAATCGGTACAATGCTGCCAGATATATCAGATGAGATCAAGTTTGCTCTCATGCTATAAGTTTGTAATGGGGACAGATATGAAACACCCTGTATAACATGTCAAATTTGGAAGTTCGTAATTTGCATTGTAAGTATGAGCACAATCAAGTAAAAATAATACAGGATAAATAGTATGTTTTATGTTGATTTGATTACTTTAACAAAAACAAAAAAATGTACCTTGATTCTTTGATAGAAAAATACTTATTGTAACCATGGCAACTGAAAATATGGTTTCCAATATTGCTGTCATCATCTTCACTCGTGTATATAAAATAAAATTTATAGTTCAGTCAAATTAGCATTAAGGCAAAAGTAGTTGCTGCAACAGCAACTTTTTTGGTCACCCCTCTTATTCTGTGCATAATGCGGACCTTGGTTTGCTATTTTATACAGTCATTAGTCCTTCCAAGTCTCTACTATGACTACTGCCAACATCATAGCCCTTAGAGCGGTTGGTGACTACTTCGAAAAGTCTTGAGTCATTCTAATGGCCTGGTCACAACCCGACGTGCGTGTTTTTGCAAGGCTGTGGCCACTACGTTTTTTTCGAAAAGGAAGGAAGTACGAAGTAAGTATGTCGATGCTCATTGCATGCAAAGCTTTTCCTGACTGTAATAAAAAAAAACTGTGTGAATCGTGCGTTGCTCACTTGACAAGTACGTTGCACATGACTACAACGTGCGCACATTGTACACTCGCCTGACGATTGTCAAGGTATTGTGTAAGGAGACAGTACTTGCACGTACTGATCATGTGCGTTGTAGTTGACAGTAGAAGGCACACATTTTGCAAGAGCGTCGCATGTGTAGGGGCAAATACGTAAACAGACCCGAATGTTCCAGATACACGAAAAGTACTGCATCTTTTCTGCGTGCTCAGAAAAACTACTGAAATCCATACTGACCGTCCACGTACGTATTTCTGTATCACCTGCGTTTTGCACACAGACACCACATACTTGCGTTTTAGAGATAATGCCTGTGAGACCCCCATAATTCAGGTTGCCTCGTTTTCTCAAATGATAAAATGTAGATCTATGATGACTTTTCCCTCCATGGCATGTCCCAAAATACCACTTAGGATCAAAGTTCCCTACACTGGTGAAAGTACTAGGGATTATAGTTCCCTACGCTGGTGATTATCACAAATTACTAGAGATGAAAGTTCCCTACTCTGGCGAGAATCTCATAGGACTATGGATGACAGCTTCTTACACTGGTGGGTTCCTTCACTTATTATAAATCTAGGATTCATCAGACAGTTGAGATAATAGTGATCGCCGCATATGACCACACAGCAATGAACTTGACAAACAAGTTTATGTGTGCCACTGTAGACTGACCAGTCGTTGTTTAAAAGGGCGTTGAAGTATCTCCAAGTATAGCCATCCCATACCATGTTTGGTACCCATCATCTCCATGTATAGCCGTTTAAGACCATGTTTGGTACCCAATACCTCTATTTCAGCCTTGCTAGACTATGCTTGGTACCAGTCACCTTCAAGTACAGCCATGACAGACCATGTTTGGTATCCACCATTGCCGTGTACAGCCCTTACATGGCATGTTTGGAACCCACAACCTCTAGGTAGAGCCATCCTAGACCCATTTTAGTTCCCGCCATCTCTAATTACATCTATCAATGACCTTGTTTTGAACCCACCACTTCCATTTGCAGCCCCCCCCCCCAGACCCTGTTTGTAACAAACAACCTCTATATCCAGCCAGCCCATTTCATGTTTTGTATCCAATATCCCTATTTACAGCAATACTATACCATATTGGGTAACCATCTCCTATGAGTGCAGTCATCCCGAAACCTAATGGTTACCCTATACCCTTCCAAAACATGTCGTTAAAGACTACAAACACACAAGGCCCATCGTCCTATAACTTCTAATGAAAGAATTCACTCTCTGAACCTAAGATAACACATCTACATCAAAAAACACAGTACAATAAATTACAAAATGATGTTTTGCGCCGAAATTATCAAATATGTGGGTATGTTTTGTAGTTTGACCTTGAAATGACCTTGACCTTGTGTGGCCAATATTTGTCTGTAAAAAGTACAATATAAAAATATTTATAATGTTTATACAAAAATTTATTTATTCCATTAGAATTAAAACTGTCAAACTTGAAAACTAAGAATTATAGATGGACGCATCAACTCAAGAAATTGATCTTGATCAACATACACATAAATGCCATTTGTTGCAAAGTTTTCGAATTAAAAACTGGCCTTGTGGCAGGAAATATGTGTTTTTCCAGACTTTAAACACTTTAAAACCCAACATTAATATACAATATGTTGCAAAATGAAAAGAAGGGAGAAAATATCTCCATTTAATTCAAATTATTTTAGGTAAAATATTGACTTAAGCATTTGATAAAGTTTTGACCTTTAAATGACCTTGACCTCCACCATTTGACCTTGGTAAAAGGTTCATGTCGGAGGTCCGCATATGTTTATTAATTGCAATGCTTATTTAATAAAATATGTATTGTCTACTTATGGGTAACAAACATGAGATTATGACTAGTAATTAGCTTATAAAATGGCTGTAACATAGGCCGCCATCTTGGTTTCCATGGTAATTAACCTTATTTCAGCACTCTCGCCCGGATTTAAACCTTAGACACCCCTTTACACGAATAAACAAAGACATTAATAATAGAAGGAAATTGTACTCACTGAAGCAAAATCAACTAAAGATAGCTTTCTTTTTACAACGTTTAAACGTGACTTGAACCATTTTCCTGAATTTGCACCTTGCAATGACCTTGACCTTCATGACCTTGGTAGACAGATCTATTTGAACGCTGTCCTAGACATCAGTTTGTAATAATGTTGCTCTTACTTGGACATGTATGCGTTATTTACACATATGAACCCGGTGATAGTAAATGCAACGCATACAGTTATTTCATAATAATCAAAACATTATGAAATTTTCAATTGTGGTGGGGTTACAGAATTCCTTCTTATTTTTTTATTTTTCAGCTCATGACCATAAATAAATGTTGTTATGCGACTTAGTGATGCCACATTGTGATGACGTACATCAAACTTATTTTTGCCATAAGTGCACATATAATTACAGATAAACTTTTGGGGATAAAACACAAATTTTACACATTTTTTGCATTTTGACCTTCAAATGACCTTGACCCTGAAATTCAATAACCTTGACACACATATCATTTTGGAGCAATATATATGTTCTTTAACTATTGAACAAATGCATATTGGTATACAAGTGTACATACTTAGTACGAATGATTAGATAAAGATGGGGTGTGTGCTTAAAGTGGCGGAAAATTTGGACGCCATCTTGGTTTCCATGGTAACCTGCATGATGACAGCTGTCCATACTCACTGAAATCAAACTTCAAACACCCCTCTACACAAATAAACCAAAAAACCCTCTGAACCGCTGCACACAAAGAAGTCAGGATACTGGACTACATGAAAAATGTCTAAAATCTCCGGAAAAATGTCAAAAGTTGACCTTTGACCTCTGACTGTGACCTTGACATCAAGCGTTTGCAATTGAAGTATATATTTTCATCATTGCTGGGATATTGTGAGGTATCATTCCAAGTTTCATTAAAATATGTTTATTCGTTAGAAATATATTAGGTATTATCGTATAAATTGATAAATTCAAATATGTAGCCACACGGTTACCATGGAAACGCTGATTTAAGTGCTTTATAAATGACCCTTAGTGCTGCTCCCATCTTTATTAACATCACCAAGACATATGCTTACATATCTGAAAGTATCTTTCCATTGTCACTCAGGTAACAAATTTTCGAAAATTTTCCCCTACTATTGATACAAGACTGACATACAACAAACAATAATACAAAAACAACAAACACTCGGATATCATGTTACGTTTCTCCCTTATAGTTTCAAGGTACCATACAGTAAACGTGGCAATCCCCACCTCCCCTCAGGTTGAACTTAGCAACCAGACAGATGGATAATACAATAAGATATCGTGTCAAACGTCCCTCATAATTTCAAGGAACCATACATTAGAAACACTCACCTCGTCCCAAGTGGAACTATGCAACCAGACAGATGGGCATCAATATAAGTTTCACAGAAACATTAAGTACACCAGAAAACACCCACCTCGCCCAAGTGCACTATGCAACCAGACAAATGGATAATACAATAAGATATCGTGTCACGCGTTTCACTCAAATTTTGAAGGAACCATATACCTCGTCCCAGTGGAACTATGCAACCAGACAGATGGGCATCAATATAAGTTTCACAGAAACATAAAGTACAAGAGAAAACGCCCACCTCACCCTCTGGTTGAACTGCTATACAAACCAGTAACAGAAGCAAACGCTCGCAAGTTTCATCTTGTTACTCTCTTATAATTCAAATGAAAATACAGTACAAATGAGTAACATTGTTGTCGCTAAAAATAATGGTGCAGCAAATAATGACACACTATCCAATAATTTCACAGACACTCATCGGTTCAATAAACGTGCATGAAAAAAAATTATTCGGACTAACCTCTCTTGTGGTAAATATATAAGAGAGATAGAGTCCGAAATATTTTGTTTTATGCATATTTATTAAATCGACGAAACCGTGTACCTGTGAATAAGTTCACCGGTATGCTGACATGATACAAGTGATGTTGTCTATTGTTGATAGACTAACAGTGTGGTATTCTTCCCTAGGTGTATGTATGCTACTTGAGTAATATGAAAGATGTCTCCCTACAGTAATAGTTTGACATTAATGTATATTTTTTATTCACCCAGTTCTAAAGAGCATAAGACATGAGCATTTATATACAACATATATATTGACCTGAGTCTGACCTTTATTCATGAATATATAAAAAAGTTCTTGCTTTGAATATATCAACTTCCGCAAGCAAATCGTCCGATATCGGTATTTCTTATAAACGTAGGCAATATATCAACTGTTAAATTATGCTTATCAAAAGGTCAGGCTCGTGTCAAATTGGCCAAGCTATATACCCATCAGTAACCTTAAACTACCCATATATGTTGTGCGTCAAACAATGGCTACCTGTACCATCTAATGACTATAGGGAACTAGGTCGGGTCTGCGTAACCCTTAACTTCCCATATATTTTGTGCGTCAAACAATGGCTACCTGTACGAGTTTAATGACTTTGGGGAACTAAGTCAGAGGCATGTGTCTCAATTAGTTAGTATTCATAGTCACCGTAAGTCCATCAGTGTATCTTAAAAGGGGAAAGGTAGAAAACTCATCCACAACGGAACTGGAAACAGTTGGAATTATTTCCCTTAGCCGTACCATTACGTTCTTCTAATATACACTCATGGACTCAAAAAGAAATTACGCACACTAGAAATCAAAAGCCTAAGAATTAGGTCGGTTCTTGTTTTCGTCTTTCGATCGTAAGTTACGTGTGATTTCTATCGCAATAAATCATACAGTGATTAGATTTATACGTAGTCTTTATATTATCCCATATACGTGCAATTTCTTATGATTTAGGTGACTTTCACTGAAAATATATCTAACAAAACAAACCAACAGATCAAAATGTCTGCCGTTTTACACACACACACTTACAGATAAGATTGTGAAACACAACAGCTTAGTTGAATTTATAGTACATCACACCCATAACAAAACGTTTTTAAAGACAAATGCTGGTAGTATGGTCGTTATTCCGATGCGGTCTTACTGCAGAGGTTAAACTAATGTTTGAAACAAAAACAAATTAATCAAACACATGACGTACATATCGGCATGTTGTAAGCGCAACAAATGCCAATCTTGCTATGATTCTTTGGTAAATCTAATGATCTGTCTGAAACTTGTGTCGGTGGCTAGGCGATATTTACGGGTGAATACATGTATACTTATGTAAACCTCTTGGTCAAGGATATCCCATAACATTGGAAGCACTTATTTCCAATGGGGTCATGTGCATTGCTGAAAGAAAAGTAGATGAGACAGTGGTATGATGCAAGGTATATGTGTATATAATATAATTATTTAAACCTCTCGGTCACGGGTAACCCATAAAATAGCAAACAATTATTTCCAATTGGGTCATGTGCTTTTCTAAAAGAAATGTAAGTTTAAGAGACATTGGTGTGGTACAAGGTATCTGGGCGCGCTGTCCCAGCTCTTTCAATAGAGACACCTTTGTTCTTTAACGTGTCCGGTGTATAGCACTGATACCCGTTCGAGACTACTAGTATCTATGGATTGGCAACCAGTTCATCTCTAGTTGGGTGGAAACACCGAAAAATGTTTAAAAAATGATCAAGTGCCCCGGCCGAGGATCAAATCATCTCGATCATTAGTCCAGCAGGCTATCTGCTCGGCCAACATATCACCCGATAGTACCGTATCTATGAGGCTTTGGATTGTACCAAAATGTATATGCGCTACTAGGAAAAGTATAAAAATTAGTCCATCAAGAACCATTTAGATAATGTTACTATAAATGGGAAATCGTCCTTGTGAATGTAGGTTGTCATCATAGATAAGAACACGGTTTTGATCTTCTACATGTATACAGACTCAACAATATTTTAAACTATGGTCGTTCACAAATTGTGGTACATGTATGTTTCATTCCTTATACATGTAATTGCTTTATTAACTTGTATACAGTAAAACTTCGTTATCTTAAGGACTAATCGGGACAGCTGAAATACTCGAGATAAACATGGTGCTCAAGAAAACCAAAGAGCATGTATTTATGATACAACGTTCGAAAAGAAGTAATAACTTTATATTTGTTTTCATGAACACATGTGATGCACCTAAGAATCATTTGAATACATCATTATATTGTACAGTTGACACCCGTTTTGTCGACACTCCGGTTTAGTCGACATGCTTTAAAATCCCCGATTTTGGTCACTCTATGTGCTATATAAAAACTGATGTTTGACTCGACATGCCTATGTCGACACTCCGGTTATATCGACACGACTTTCTGGCCGAAATGATATTTTCGCACCTTATTGTCATTGTTTGTGTCGACATCAAGTCAAAGTAATTGAAATAGAAAAGTTATTAATTGGCCGTGAAAATATTTCTGTCTCGACCAATTGTTTGTTAAACAATTAAATTGTTCACACTGAAATTAAATGGTGTTAAATCGAAGTTTGAAAACAACTTGATACCTGTCTCAGCGCATTTAATAATTATTTAATGAACAGTTTTGTGTTTTAAATGATATCTGTCACAGCGCAAATTTGACAAATGTTTGCCGTGACACCATGCAAACAAAAATGAGTGATTAAAATTGTCTATAAAATAATCATGAATCGTCAATTCGATCTTAAGAATATACTTGACCCAAGCAAGGCGACTAGACGCACAGTCTATAAGGCTCTAGAAGTCTATATCAAAGACTGTCAAATGATAGACAAAATCTAGAGACCCCTTACACAGTCTAAGAAGCTCTATATATTCCAATATGGCACAGAATCCTGAAATACCAATGATCTTTATATGATTTTTACATATGAAATCAGTAGAGCTGGTCTTTAGCAATAAGATCTTACTATTTTTACTTAAAATAGTCCAATATACAACTATATATAAGTAATTTACACCAATTGTAACTCTATTATTGTATAAATATATGAAATCAGGAAGAAAATACCTTCAATTTGAATATAATGAAGATATTCCGATTAAAAAGTCTATATTATAGACCAAAAAACTACTTTGAATATACAAAGTGGTCTATAGACCGGCTCTACAAAATGTTCTCCTTTTAAAAAATAAGCAAATTTGGATATATATATCCAAAACAAACCATGAATAAAACTCATGGCACATTCTGTCTACTATAGACTGCCCTCACTGAATGATCCATAGTCTAGATCAAATATTTATACCATCTTAGACAGTAATAGACTGTCCACTCCAACCTATAAGTGCCCATAAGGGACAATTACACTATTCTTATAATGAATATGACCCATAAATAAGTAATAATAGTCTATAGAGACCAGATAAATGGATTTTTTATATAAATCCACAATATTTTACCTAATCCTCACTACTTTATAGTGATAAATACATATAAATATGGGCTAATATCCCATAATAGTTCTGAAACTATATTTTTTATATGGTTTATACACCAACCGATTAATAATGCGGCCTCCTCATTTACATATCACAGCCATAAAATGAACTGTGATGTGTGGTTAGGATCTCTGTGCTGTGTTGGACTTTAAAATTACCCAAATAACAAAAGAAATAATAATTTAAACACCAATATTCTATAATAGAATAATATAAGTAATCCAACCAAATGGAAAAGTATTAAAATTATATTCAATGTAACACATTGGATAATTTAGACAGTATCTATCCTATCACATGATGTAAATTCCCCAAAACTCAACTTAATTTTGATAAAAATGTTGGAATTTGATCAACAAAATAACATGAGCTATTAGACTGTGTAGGGAAAGGGAGACAAAACTGGCTCAGAATACCCCTGGAGTAATACTACATTTGTGTCCCTTGAAATAATCAAGTTAAAATACCCAGAGCTCAGAATGTGGTGCCTATTTTACTATGATTAATGTCATTTTAATTAAAAGCACACCATGATTATAATGTGTGTACATTATTATTAATATTATACACTTACTTATATATAACCGGGTACTTAAACCGGCTATACTGTACACTTCAACATTTAAGTGCCCATAAGGGACACTTCACTAAGTTTATAGTGAACATAATACCTATATGTGCATTATTGCACATACAATTCAACTATTTATATATAGCCGGGTACTTAAACCAGCTATATCTCTTTATATATTGGAGTATACTCCAGAAATAGTCCTTATTCCATCTGGACTTAACTAATGGGCCCTGTGGGTGAGAGCATATTGCCCGGAAGAGACCTAAGTGATGGAACAATTTATTGTCCATATTAGGTCACAGTCTCACCGGGCAATATTATGTAGTGCAAGTCACCAGACACTACCCAATAAGACAAGTTTATAAGACTCTCACCACCGGGGCCCTGCAGTTCATTTAGGGTACCACTTTCTGAGTTCTGTGTGTTGGCCCCAGCAATATTCAAAACATGACATTCCCCCCTCAGACTATGCTGTGGACCTGGGCGGACTGAGATGCTGAATCAATAGCTAAGGCTAAGTCCAGATTCAGCGGTCAGCCCGCCTGGTGCCCACAGAGCTGAGACTGATCCCATTACAAACATGCCTGTAACCTCTGCTGCGGGATCTAAGTGTTAATATATCACAATCCTGCCTGAGGTCCATATTAAAATCCCCTAAACCCCCAAAACCAGTAAATACGAATAGGAAACAACGTCGTCTATTGATGGGTGTGGACCTACACCTAGTGTAAATCTATTACCCACCAAACATCAATAACCAAAAACTCAATGCAATTGCTGGGGCATATAATTGACCAAATGTGCACACTGGTTCCATCCCTACCCCCCCCCCCCCTAAACATCACCGAGCCTACCCCACAAAATTTTTTACTGTATGCATATTCTTTAAACTAGTCCTTCTCTGTGCAGGAGATATTTTACGTAAATATTTACATAAATTTCTTTTAATAAATGTCATATTTTTAGACCCTAGAAAGGATGCCGTAGTTGTAAGGCACCACCCAAATAACTTGTAAATACATGTTTTTTAATAATTTTAATAACGTATTATTTTTAATATACTGCACAGAGAGGACTAACACCATACTATTTATAAATACTGCAGGACAGTATACAAAAGCATACATCTCCGTTGATCGGACTACAAAAACATTACATTATCGACCGCTCACTTCACGGTCCATTTACTGTCTGATTTTGTGGCGATTTTTCGTTTGCAAAATCGGATAGTAAATGGACCAATCAAAATCACCCTTACTGCGGGCAGTTAGGGAAGTGGGCGGCCAACCAAAATGTCCGACACCTGGCCGCCCGTCGTCACGCATCGTTGGCTTCGATTTCGTTTCAAAAAACGGATTGAAATCGAACCAATGAAAATCGCTGTTACGGCGGGTGGTTCGGCTCGGACAAAATACATAGAAATATTTTTAACATATCTACATAGAATATGAAAATTTTTATAATATATATCCATAGAATAAAATTATTTTTAATATAAAGACATACATATATAGATTTAAATTATACAAATAGATACATATATATAAACATAGCGTTCTTTCTAAATAGTATTAGTACACACGCAAACATTCTAAAACAGAAAATTTTAATATAGTTTAAATAAAGAAAGCAAACTATAAAGATAGAGAATGCTCGCCCATATGGGTTATCCCGGTGGCGAGGGTAAATAAATCCAACAAAAAATTCGATCTTATATGATACCTATATGTGCATTATTGCACATACAATACAACTTTTTATATATAGCCGGGTACTTAAACCGGCTATATCTCTTTATATATTGGAGTATACTCCAGAAATAGTCCTTATTCCATCTGGACTTAACTAATGGGCCCTGTGGGTGAGAGCATATTGCCCGGAAGAGACCTGAGTGATGGAACAATTTATTGTCCATATTAGGTCACAGTCTCACCGGGCAATATTATGTAGTGCAAGTCACTAGACACTACCCAATAAGACAAGTTTATAAGACTCTCACCACCGGGGCCCTGCAGTTCATTTAGGGTACCACTTTCTGAGTTCTGTGTGTTGGCCCCAGCAATATTCAAAACATGACATTCCCCCCTCAGACTATGCTGTGGACCTGGGCGGACTGAGATGCTGAATCAATAGCTAAGGCTGAGTCCAGATTCAGCGGTCAGCCCGCCTGGTGCCCACAGAGCTGAGACTGATCCCATTACAAACATGCCTGTAACCTCTGCTGCGGGAATTAAGTGTTAATATATCACAATCCTGCCTAAGGTCCATATTAAAATCCCCTAAACCCCCAAAACTAGTAAATACGAATAGGAAACAACTTTGTCTATTGATGGGTGTGGACCTACACCTAGTGTAGGTCTATTACCCACCAATCATTAATAACCAAAAACTCAATGCCATTGCTGGGGCATATAATTGACCAAATGTGCACACTGGTTCCATCCCTCCCCCCCTAAACATCACCGAGCCTACCCCACAAAATTTTTACTGTATGCGTGTTTTAAAACTAGTCTTTCTCTGTGCAGGAGATATTATACGTAAATATTTACATAAATTTCTTTTAATAAATGTCATATTTTTAGGCCCTAGAAAGGAAGCCGTAGTTGTAAGGCACCACCCAAATAACCTGTAAATACATGTTTTTTAATAATTTTAATAACGTATTATTTTTAATATACTGCACAGAGAGGACTAACACCATACTATTTATAAATACTGCAGGACAGTATACAAAAGCATACATCTCCGTTGATCGGACTACAAAAACATTACATTATCGACCGCTCACTTCACGGTCCATTTACTGTCTGATTTTGTGGCGATTTTCGTTTGCAAAATCGGATAGTAAATGGACCAACCAAAATCACTCTTACTGCGGGCAGTTAGGGAAGTGGGTGGCCAACCAAATTGTCCGACACCTGGCCGCCCGTCGTCACGCATCATTGGCTTCGATTTCGTTTCAAAAAACGGATTGAAATCGAACCAATGAAAATCGCTGTTACGGCGGGTGGTTCGGCTCGGACAAAATACATAGAAATATTTTTAACATATCTTAACATAGAATATGAATTTTTTTTTAATATATATACATAGAATATAATTAGTTTTTAATATAAAGACATACATGTATAGATTTAATTATACAAATAGATACATATATATAAACATAGCGTTCATTCTAAATAGTATTAGTACACACGCAAACATTCTAAAATAGATAATTTTAATATAGTCTAAATAAAGAAAGCAAACTAAAAGACAGAGAATGCTCGCCCATATGGGGTATCCCGGTGGCGAGGGTAAATAAATCCAACAATCGGATTCGATCTTATTGTCATTATGACTACCAAAACTAATCGGCCACGGGACTCAAGGGTATTAAAAGAAAATTAACGTCCAAATCATATACAGAAAAATACGAAGCTATATGTGAAGTTGAGATGGGGTGAAGACAAAACGAGAGATCGCTGATTAGTTTGGAGTTCCACACAATACATTGTTTACGTGGATGAAAAATAAGGATAGCATCAAAGTCAAATTTCTATCTTCTATCTATGGAATGAATAAGGTGTACAATAAACACACAAAGTAAACAATACGACTAGTTAATATTACAACACCGCTATAACAGCGAAACGAAAGTTTAATGTCGAATCAAATTACACGTATATACAATGCTTATACACTTGTATATAAGGCAGGAACACTTGTCAGTATTGTTGGATCCGGATGTGTAGTTAATATATCATTAACTATAGCCCTATGAAAATGAATATTTGAATTATAATAAATTATTACGTCAATTCATTACGTTGCTGTTATAATTAAGATACAAACAATTTTTAATACATTGTATCTATATTTGGTAATATCAACGGAGCAGTTTTAGATATACAGTGCCCACCACAAATAAGAACCCAGACGTTATTTACCCATTCACCCGTCTGTATAATACTTTTTACAGAACAGAGAAGCAACAATGTTTTTGATGATTAGGTATGTGTTTTGTTGATCAAATGTAAAGACAATGCATTGATTGCTATCCTAGATGTAAAATGTTAAGTTTTTTGCCGAGCTTAAAGTGCAACTTGTTCATAAAAAGGCGGGAAACGCAGCCCCTTTGACCCCTTTGGTATTTGAATTCAGAACAATTTCTTCTTTATTTCTATCCTATTTTCTCTACCTCATACCCCAACTACTCCATACTCCGTGCTCTAACTTGTACTCCATGGAGTAACGTACTCCAACCGTGATTATAAACCTTCTTGATCACGAACCCGATGGAGTACGGATTCTTAGTAGTAAAATAGCTGTAACTTTTTTATTTATGAACAAAAACATGTTTTAAGGGAGTTTATTGTCTTAGTTAGATCATTTGCTACAAGTTGTTGTTTGTTTTAATGAAATATTCTGAAAACAGTTGTGTTTCACTTTTTCAAGTGAATGAGCAAAACTGGGGCCGGGGTTAACAAGATAAATATGTAAAATTTATGATCAAATTTAGAATAAATTTACTCTCCCAAATGATATTATTTTACTTAGCTAGTGAAAAAACCTTTGTAGGCCATAGTTGGCCTGCTGGCTAGACCTACCAAAAAAGCGAAAAACATTTTTTAGAAAGCATCAAACCATACACCAACTTGCGACAAAGGGTTCAACTATGAAAAGTGATCCCCATAATACAAGTTTTCGTTCAGTGTTAAAGAAGTTATAGCAGTTTTTGTAACCGAGTATGACTCCGAGACACCTGTGGAGCATTCTCAGACAATCATACTCTATGCTCCAATTGGAGCACGTTCTCCGGCTCAGAAAGTTTTATAATCAAGGTGTTTTGAGAATGTCCTCCAATTGGAGTATGTAGTATGAGTTGGAGCATGGAGTACGCTCTCCAATGTTTATGATCACGGGGCCGGACGAACAGATATTGAGTACATGTAATTAAAAAATATATAATTCTTCCATCTGTCAAAAAGTGTATACTTATGTTTGGTGGGCACTGTATATAAGAACTTCTAACACGATCCGTTTGAAAGTAAACATTATTTTTTATAAATATTTTGATGACATAAATAACAATCGTCTATTGTTTTTAAAAAACAAATGGAGACAAATAATATGCACATATATACCTTTGCGCATTAAGCCTTAATCTATGAATGTGGAAAATGATTGCTTATGTAATCTTAGCATTTATATGTTGTATTAATAGTTTCCTGTTTTTTACTCAATATACGAGACATGTTTTGCTCATGATTGTGATAACCATTGTCTCTGTGAAAATCATTTTACGTTTTGTCGAAGTAGAATCAGATAAAGTACAAATATTTGATAAACATTTGTCCTCTAACAAGCGTTATAAGATAGTTTTGCAAAGGCTAAGCCTCGGATAATTTCTTGTATGTTCTTACAAAACTATCCTATAACGCTTGTAAGAGGATACTATTGATCAAAAACTAGCACTGTATCTATTACATATTGTATAAGGTTATTAAAAATAGTTATGCATGAAACGGACCAATATACATGGCTGTTACTATACAATATTGCAAACTGTTTTACGTCTAGCAAGGAAACATCTGGCACCATTTTTTTCGTCGTTGGTATGACACGGCCTGGAATCGAACCCAGGACCTCCTGTACTCGACGCGAACGACCAACTACTAGGCCGTGTTGAAATTATAGTACATAACATCCATATCAAAATGTTTTTAAAAACAAATAATGTGGTCGTTGTTTCGAGGCGGTCTTACTGCAGAGGTTATACTAGTGGATTTTATTCAACAACTATCGAACATATTATGTTCATATTGACTTTGTTGTTAGTGGAACAAATGCCAATTTTGCTATGTTGCTTTTTTAACAGACGGAGTGTATATAATTGGATCTTTGGTTAATCTGATTATCTGACTGTCTTGGTGTCTGGGCGATATATATTTTTAATACACTTGTTACTATATATAGTAACAAAAATGAGCCAATTTCAGGCTGATTATGACCATCACGTGTTTGATTATCGCCTATCGGCCCGCTCCGCAATCTCATAATCGTAATCGGCCCGTTGAACGGACCCACGTTACGTTATCCAGGTTAACATGACGTCGCGTCGGAGTCATAATGACGTCACATTGGAGCTAAAATGACGTTACGTTGAAATTGCTTTGACAATTTTATGAATGTACAAGATTTTCATCATAAATGACTGTAGATGTCCATGAAATTTACTAAACGTGAGTTGTTGTTACTCCTATTGAGTTTTTGAATTGAACAATTGTATTAAAGACTTTAATACACTTCAGAGCCTGGCCGGAAGTTGATAATCGGCCCGGCATGAATAATCACCCTCGGGCTAAAGCCCTCGCGGTGATTATTAATTTTCCGGGCCGATTATCGCCTTCCGGCCCGGCTATGTCGTGTATTAACCTCTTAATAATATATTATTATGTAAACCTCTCGATCAAGGATATCACATTAAATTTCATGAATTTATTTCCAATAGGGTCATGTGCTTGCTAAGCGTAGGAGAAACACCACGTGGTGTGATACAAGATATCCGGGCACGTGGTCCTAGCTCTACCGAAGAGACAGATTGGGTCTTTAACGTGTACCAATACACGCGAGCCTTCCTATGGGTTGACAATCAGTTCATCTCTAGTCGGATTGGAAACGTTGAACGCGTTTCAGAAATAACCAAGTGCTCCGATCGAGGATCAAACCTGGGACCTCTCGGTCAGTGGCCAAGCTGGCTATCCCCTCGACCATCGTGCTATCCGATGGCGCCGTATCTGTGAGGCATTGGATTGTCTGTACGCTATAGTATTAAAATTAGTTCATTTAGAACCCTGTGATAAGGTTACTTGAAATAGAGAGTCGTCCTTGTAAATGTTGGTTCTCATAGATAAAAACACGATGTAAATATTCTACATGTATACAGACTCAACAATACTTGAACATATTGTCGTTCACCAATAACATTTTTTCATTCTTTATAATTGCTTTATTAACTTGTTACGTATACATTTTGTATAATCTATAAATCAAAATTTTATAAATAATTAATGTTTAAAATTTATGTTGCATCAGGTTAATACAAATAGTTAAAGATGAAACTGGCCATAATTACCTTTACTATACTAAACATTTTTGCCCATAGTTTCACATAATTGAATGTTGAAAACTTGCGTGCATATAAGTCAAGCACGTGTCATTATGGGAAGCGGTGACCTTGATGTAGGCGCATGCTTCGGGATCGAGAGGTCCCGAGTTCAACCTTCCTCTGAACCACCGGTTAATTTTTCTAAGCAAGACCAAATTGCTCCACACCATCATGGTGTAAAAGTGTACCTGTGAGTGCAGTGTCTATTCCAGGGCGCAGTTCGATGTTGGCTGCCACACCCACAGGAGAGTAATATTCTCCCAGCTAAAGTAGCCCAATGACCAGGGGAAGTTAAAATGTCAAAGGGTGCTTGAGCGGACTAACAGCTAAAAAGAGACCTAGAAAGTTGGTAACTTAACTTGACTTATTATTCATTTAGTATTTATGGTATAACTTTCATTATAAAACTGTTGAACATACTTGTATGAGACATACTGGCGGTTATCTTACAATGTGACAATACTATTTTTCTACTTTAAAACTTCTTAGTGCACTTAGACTGAAAATCGTATGTTCTAATTAAAATTCAGTTTAAAAACAAAAGCATTTTTCTCAATGTGATGTTAGTGCAGGGCTATCCAGTAGGTATATAATTATAGGCATGTATGACGTGTTCGTGCTAATACCTTAACACGAAAATGACCTTTCTATCACGACAACATGAAATCCTGGCACAATTTAAGTAAATCGGTCAAACACTAGCACACCATATGTACAAAAACAAGGAATGATGAGATAATCAACATGTGCTGTTTCTATAATAGGAACGTATCTACGAGTACGTTATACTGATAAAGTTCAAATTCTGCTATAAAAGCGAAGTATCTTGATTCTAACAGACATTACCTTACACCGTATGTGGTAACAACCGAAAATGATGAAACACTTAGGTAAGTTATTATTATCACTACTATATACTATTTTATATCGTTTTCTACATCGCTTTTATTTTTCACGCATTTATGAACTATTGTATCAGATACACTGTACGACCGAATCACATAATCCATTTTCCAGGGGTTCATTTGATCACGGACATGATTATATACATTGGATGATGCTGTCTATTCAAGAATCTGGTACAAAGAAATGCAATTGAAATGCATTAAACTTTATTAATGAGAAAAGTGTTAAAACGGTAAATGGAGTTCGATTATGTGTTGCCAGTTGGGCCAATTTGTCAACGTGAATTGTCAATGTTATCTGTCATGCCAGTAAAAATTGCATACTTGTTTAAATTTAGGGTTCAATGTAGCATATGCAATTTTTATAGTGTGTTTATATCCGTTACTGAACTATATCAAATCAGAATTTACGGTAAATAGTACGAGATACTTTGGAACATGTGTCAGTACTTAGATGGTGTTTTGTAGATCTTGTCAACACTGTATTAACATTTGACATTCGTCTTTTTTTCAGTTTATATATCAGTGGCGTTGATTTTCACCATTCATGTTGCGGGTAAATATTTTTGATAATTCATTGTTAAACTTTTGTAACATGACATTTGTAAGAAAATACTTAATTAAAGTAAATTATCTTGGTCGAAAAATTGAAAGAAAGAGTAAAAACTTGTTTGTACTGCCTATTGCTAGATATTGCTGTTGCTGAAGCACACTGCATTGAAAGTAGGTGGATATATGAATATATATGATGTTTATTACTGTATAACTATATGTATTATTTTAACATCGAGTATCAATTGCATGATCCTTCAAATAATGGACGATATTTGCGTTATACTCCCGAGTATTTATTAATTAATATGATCGGGAGATGTGTCTGGCAAGGGCATGCATAATATCAATGAAGAAAAAGGGGGTGATATACAAGAACTCCGAGTGAGATACTCTACCTCGTTTTGAATAGATTACTTCGTTCTTTAACGTGCCAGATGAAGAGCCCCGATACGCACGAGACTACCTCTGTAGAAACAAACACAGAAACAAACAAAGAAATAAAACAAAACACACAAAGAAACACACAAAGAAACACTGCAATAATTACGATATTCTATAATGTTCATCGTATATAATGTTCATCAATATGACCAAACTTAGAACCGCCGCTACATAATCCTCAGTCATTGGTTAAATTGACACAATAATGTATGCTTATTTGTAATAATAGGTTTCGATGTATAAACGTATTTAATGTTGACCTTTCAGATGCTGTTTCGTGTTATGAATGTACAGATGTCTCGGATGAGAGTGTGTGTACAAGAAATTCAACAGATTGTGGCACTGGGCAAGTAAGTACATGCCTATGATTCAACAATTACACAACATTTATAATGCGTACCGGAAGTAGGTCGGGAAACGTAAAATTGGTATATCGATAGGTGATTTAGTTGTTATCTGACAAAAGTAGATATTCAGATATCGGTTTTGAGATAAGTACACAATGGCAGTTTGTTTCGTACATAAGTATGACGGCACTAGCGGACAGTTAGGTAGACAATCCAAGCTTCCGGAAATTGTAATGAATAAACTTTTACATATTTAAGTGGTAAGGGGTATGCTTATTTGTAAACTGCGACGACAATCAATCACGGATCCGCCAGGTCTCTTGATCGAATACCGAGTTTCTCGAAATAATACTTCATTAATTAACATTTAACAAATATAATTAGATAATAAATTCATTGTTTGATATTAAATGATGAAATACGAACACAAGTATACATTGTTATTGAGAATAGTATTTAGAATGAGAAGTTGATGATAATGTATGTGTATGGTGTTTATATTCCAGGTTTGTTACAAAGCTACCCACGTGGTCAATAATGCTGAACTGACAACTCTTGGCTGCAGGAATAACGATGTAAGTTTCTGTATTAAAATTAAATAAATAGAATAATTGTGTGTTGAGACTTATGATATCTCAATAAAGACTTTCTTACTCTATTGTGCCAAAGGTCATCTATAGTAAAATCGCAAGTTGTTACCTCAAGGTTCAGACAAAACTTCGTAATATGTAATGTTATGAAACAATGTATATGTAATGTGATGAAACAATGTATATGTAATGTGATGAAACAATGTATATGTAATGTGATGAAACAATGTACATGTAATGCGATGAAACAATGTATATGTAATGTGATGAAACAATGTACATGTAATGTGATGAAACAATGTACATGTAATGTGATGAAACAATGTATATGTAATGTGATGAAACAATGTATATGTAATGTGATGAAACAATGTACATGTAATGTGATGAAACAATGTATATGTAATGTGATGAAACAATGTATATGTAATGTGATGAAACAATGTACATGTAATGTGATGAAACAATGTATATGTAATGTGATGAAACAATGTATATGTAATGTGATGAAACAATGTACATGTAATGTGATGAAACAATGTACATGTTATGTGATGAAACAATGTACATGTAATGTGATGAAACAATGTATATGTAATGTGATGAAACAATGTTTATGTAATTTTGATCTATCGTGCATTTAACTTTTCACAATAATCATTGCTTCAAATATCATACGTAACAAATAGTTCCTAATATTAGAGTGTCATACATGTGCGTATATAAAATAATGTTATAATAAATCTTGCTCCGAAATGGCATTATCATGTCCATGGAACTAATACATGTATACATGCATGCCTCACGGACAAATAAGTACTCAAAATCATTATAAAGTCATAACATCAGGTTGTGCTTCGAAACATCTGGTGAAATAGTCCATTTGATCATATATCAAGTAATACAATTATAAATTAATTATAATTATAGATGATTTAATACACATACATTATTCTCCTTATTGTAGGAATGCTCGATTAGAATAGTTGGAAGGAGTCTATATAGACGTAGAAGTCATGTGTGTATGGAATGTTGTTCAACCGACTATTGTAATGCACAAATGTGTAAACACAGTAAGTCATCAATTGTTTCAACCTCTCCTACATTCGTAACTTTGCTAATTTCACGAAAGATGTTCGTGGTGGTATGATTCAAATGTATGTGCATCCGATTCGAAAAGTTCATCTTGTTGTGTTCTGATTTTAACTAAAAGTTCAGTTTTGATACCGAAATGTTTTTCCTCTTCTAATTCAATCGAATAATATTTAATATACATATACGTTCCTAATACATTGTATTGTTTTGGTTAAGGGCAAAGTGTTAGTTTGAAGATTTTTCCCGCCGTGACGTAAAATCTGCCCCGGGTAGCCATTACTGACGTTACTATTTCGTACGACAAACCTTCAATATGAACATACGATGAACATTATAGAGCACATTTCCTGGAACTTTTGAAACGCCCCTCGAATGTTCCTACTACATTGTATTGTACTGGCGGTTCTTCCTTGTTGTTTATATAGTACTTGTTTTACTGTTTTTGGTTGAATATTTACCCCACGTAAAACTGAGTTCATTATAATTATCCACATAGTGTTGCAAACTGTTCAAACAGCAATATATTGATATAACAACATTGATCAACATTATTTCAGCCAGCGATTGTGTTGATGATGAAGCGACTGACTGTGCAAGACTAAACAGCCTCTTCAATATTTGTAATGATATCCAACATGCAAAGACAATTTGTCCAAAGTTTTGTAACCTGTGTAATGTAGGTAAGGAAAGTTTGTACTCACCAGATGGGCTTCATTTATATAATCTGATTTAAAAGTATCATTGTGTATTTTATTGGCGAATTTATATTGTTAGTGAGTTTTTAGCACACGTTGTACATCACAGCAGTTATACCTTGTTACTTTGTAAATCCCCTTCTTACTAATATATTAAAACAATAAGTATAAAAGCTATTAGTAAGGTGTTTAAATAGGTCATTATAAGAATGTTTTCATTGAATGAGGAACACACACTAGCCATAACAACAATGTTAAAAGTTAAATAAATGTATAGAATACAATTCAATGGTGAATATACAACTATAGACATTTTGACTTAATCTACAAGTACAAAAAAAGAGTAAAAAACAACCACAAGTATATTATCAACTTACTTTGTTTCGACAGCAGGTCACAGTTGTTACCAGAAACCAGCTCAGTTGGTAAGCATGCAGTCGAGTCGGTTTCGAGATCAACTTTTACCCGTGTCACAAAACTATAAAGATGCGAGGGTAGTTCTCATTCCCAGTTTGTGCGTCGAACATAACTCGTGAAAAACGGCCAAAGAATAAAATCTTGATGGCTGTTTTAACTATTTTTTTACATATATTTACTTGTAAATTTAGTCAATGTGTCATGAGGTTTGTCCAATCTGAACACGCTGAGGCCATTATCGTATATATTAAATAGAACATTCCAATTTATTCAACTTATTCCATGAAACCTAATTATTTGTCTCCTAAGTGGTAAGTGCGCTTGTTGTCTAATCTTGAGACATGGAATCAAACCGGGTGGAGACTCTCATATATATGCCTGGCATTTTTCATCAGAATGCTGACTGGTATAAAAAGACCATGATGGACTTGGCACAAAAATAAACTATGGTAAACTAACTTACACACATTTAATATTCTTTATTGTTATTTAAGTTGACGGTGAATGGAGTACCTGGACAGGATGGTCACATTGTGATGTGTCCTGTAACAATGGTACGGAAACGCGTACTCGATCATGTACGAACCCACAACCAGCACATGGTGGACTTAACTGTAGTGGAGACAAACAAGAGATGCGATCTTGTTACAAGGCTACTGTATGTCCTGGTAAGATCTTCAGTTTGCAGAATTTCACTTTAACTCATAACTCATTACGGGATTGTTATTATTTCGAAATTGAATTGTCAAAAGGTGAAACCACATTTCCTTAGCATATTATACAAATGTCAGTCACTCTTCTATATGTTATCTTGCAATCCTACGAAACATTTATTTCATCAAAAGAAAAGATTTTACATGTACTTGCTACTGATATATTCTAATATTTAGAATTCGTTAACATGTCAGAAGCAATACTTTTCTTGGCATAGTCTCTGCATTTAAATTTTTTCAGGATATTTTTTTATTTATGAACGCGGAGCCCGGTGTTTTAAAACTGTCTGGTTTCGATTATTCCGAGTATATGTTATTCTATTGTTATACTTACTTTCAAACCACTAATACAATTGCGCAAACTGTACAGTTGTATCCATCAATACGTATTTTTGAGTGCTATACAAAGGTTAACATTTTGCCATTAAAACGAAGAACCTTAAAAATACATGCACCCATTGAACGCTTTTAACGCATTGATTGGCGCATTAAAGATATTTCAAGATACAGTTGTCCCGATTGGCCTTTTTACGTGCAAGGAATATATCGATATGAGTGTGGTAACAGGGAGAAATAGTATTTGACTTTTGACGCATTGTGTATTGTAGTCAATGGAGGTTGGGCTGCATGGACTAATTGGGGTGCGTGTTCAGTTTCATGCGAAACTGGGATACAGAGTAGACAGAGGGTATGCAGTAATCCGAAACCGGCGTATAGCGGCGACAACTGCATCGGGCCCAATGTTGAGTCAAGGCTATGCGCTCAAGTTCCGTGTGAAGGTACGTTTATATTCCTCTCATACGTATATATAATAATATAGGCGTATACATTTAGTTGAAGTGATCTAATGTTAATTCACGATAATGATAATTCACGATAATGATAATTCATGAAAATGATAATTCACGATAATAATAATTCACGAGTCTCAAAGTCGTATCTTCTGATTAGATGTACCGGTTTGTGATGGCTAGCAGTATCCGATATTTGATATTCTTTCGTATTTAGCGTAGCTCTAAAATTACGATATTGAGTATAATTAAAGAACTACACCAAAGCAACTAGTGTGTGTCAAAATTTACAATTCGAGGAAATAAAAAGAAAGTATCAAGAAATACTTTTTTTCCCTTGGGGGTCATCTGTTTGCGAAATATACGCATGCGCGATGAAACAAACACGTTCATCTATGAATAGCCACGGGTTTGCTAGAGTCTTTTACAAATATATGTTTAGCTCGACAATAGGTATGAACGGTATCGGCTATCCGTACGAGACTCAGTGAAAGATAAATATTGACAAAAACGTCACCATTGACGTCATTTTAATTGACGTCAGAGATTTTTACAAATTGGAAAATGCACCGATTAATATGCCTTAATTTCGATTATGTGAGTATTTAAAAGGTGAGAGACAATTCTAAGAATTGATGTCTACAGCCATCGGGAGATGATTCCCTTTGTGTTCAGATGGTCAAAACGGAGACACTATGGTATTTAATATTAATCCATGTGTGACGTCACAAACGTCATATTGATATCGACCGTTAGCTCAGGATTACGAAAATGAAAGTTATTAAGTTTAAAACCGTCTGGCTTTCGAAAATTACGAAAAAAAACATGCAGTTAATGTCGAAAACTACTCGCCAACCACTAATAGTATTTTTCAAACCAACACCTGGAAGTATTGATGCTCATGTCGTGTCGTGTATTGTACCATACATAGTGCGAATAAATATTCTTTATAGATGGTGGTTGGTCCACGTGGTCCTCCTGGAGTCAATGTAGCAGGACAGCAGGTGTAGGAATACGTTCACAGTCCAGACAATGTAACAACCCTGTACCATCACCACATGGACGTGATTGTATCGGTGAATCAACTCGTGTAGATACTTGTGACCAAAGTAAGTATAACTTGGCTATATTGACCTGAGCCTGACCTTTATGCAAGAATATATTACAAGGATCTTGCTTTGAATATATCAATTTTCGCAAGCAAATCGTGCGATATCGGTATATCCATTATGTGCTTGTATTATATCTCGAGAGTCTTCGTGATACTCTCCGATTATGAAAACATACAATCGGTGTTATAAACGTAGGCAATATATCAACTGCTAAATTATGCTAATCAAAAGAACAGACTCGTGTCAAATTGGTCAAGCTATATATTGTGGCGATTGGTATATTTCCTTTAGTATAAAACAAGGTGTGAAATAAAATATAAATCAAAGGGGCATGCCGAAGAGTCGTTCATCTGTGAATTTTAGATATACTGAAACACCAACTATCCAGCTCACTGGTCATGTTTGTTGACAAAATCATGACAAAATGTTTAAATATTTATTTTGTAAGGGTATCACCAAATAACTGTTGATGTACAATGGCTGTCCTTGCAAATCGCGCCCTACATTTCTCGGTACCATGCTTTGAAAGTATAATCCTGTAATCAATGCAAACATAATGTTTCATAGCTGCAAAATCACCTTCCCAGATAAAGACAGATAATTTGGTTGAAATTTCATTGCACCTACTCCAGCGAATGAGGGATAACGAGGATGCAAAAAAGCAAAGCAATATACATTTCAATATACTCTGAAAACGTAAATGGTTAAAAAAAACATCCACTTATGTTCGGTGTGGCAATTGATACCTAATGTTTAGTTGTCAAAGATAGTTTTCAAATTAGTATTTTACGAGACATTTATCTCCGCAACATAATATTTTTGAATTTTAATTTAAATAACACGAACATCACCCTATGTCCCTTATCATATCCGAAACATGTCCCAAACTAAATTTGTCACTTGTCATTATTTCAGAATATTCTGATTGCTCAGATATTAAAGCTCATGAAATACATGTACCTGATGGTGTTTATGACGTTGTTTTATGGAAATCGAAAAGGGCTATCCAAGTGTACTGTGATATGACAACTGAAGGCGGTGGATGGACGGTGTGTTGATATATTATACCTCACTTTTTCTTATTACTCCGTGAAGCATATACTTTGAACATCAAAAACGGTTTGGTCGTTTTATTACGTGATCGACGTAAAAAGTCAATTCACGTGATCGAATTGACATCTTGAATGTCATAGATAGATAGATAGATAGATAGTTTATTCATTTAAACTGTACAGTTTCTCATGATAAACAAACATATATATACAACATAAAATAAACGTGATGAAGTAAGAATGAAACATATATATATCGATACTAAACATTGATAAACATCAAACAAAAATACACGAAGAACATGATATATAGTTGATGAAAAGACAAACATACAATTTAATACTTCCTTTAAGGCAAAATTTACTATTGTGGATGGACTAAATATGTTTAATAAAGTTACAAAATATGAAGATGAATTTATCACTATGATTTCAAAAAGTAATCAGTTCAAGCTGTAATGGTTTGTATAAGTATAAGTAATAGTAGTTGCATTCATAATTTACATTTCAAAAATATTTATTTACAGATACATGTTTATCTATATAATGACGATTTGAACGTAACACATTTTTATTTACAATGAAAAACATAACTTAACAAAATATTTAAAAGTTGACATATTCTATCGTAGACATTTATTTACTATTTAACTAGTGTACACTTAATTGTTGGGTTCGTATAGCTAATGATTCTTTGATAAATTTACATAGTGACAAAAGTTCTGCTTTATTTGTAGTGTTCAACAACAGTGTTAATTTATACATGCTTTTTCTAGTTCTGTAGTACGGTTTTATATATTTCGTTCTTAGATTGTTATAAACTGAACATTCGAAAATGAAATGAAATTCGTCCTCGACTACATTCGTACCGCAGATTTGACAAACTCGATTATTTCTATCAACGCGTTCCCTTTCATATCTACCAGTATGTACTCTCAGACAATGAGCCGATATGCGGATTTTAGTTAATTGCGATCTGAGTTTTGCCGATACTATCGCGTCTAGATAACTTGACATTTCAAAAGAATCTTTCAATGAGTTGTATAGTATGAGAACATTATTTGCATTTAAATTTTCCCGCCATTCCTGTAGGTATTCGTCAATAAGACGTTGTTTGAAATTTGATACAAATGCTTTTGAGTCTGTAGCGCGAGGAGGGTCGTTCCATATGTACAAAAACCCATGTCTGGACAATAGTTGTTTCACTTCGGAGAACCAATTGCAAAACCCATTATTAACATCATCTAGCGAAAATTGTTTAACTGTTTGTATGAAGATATTTTCACTGTTAATAACTCTTAACCAATATTTTATTATTTTTGTGTATCTCGTAATGTAAAGTGGATACCTCCCCAGTTCGCCATATATTGCTGCGTTACATGCGTTTTGTCGGACTCCTAAAACGATTTTGCAGAATTTGGTGTGTAGATTTTCTAGTATTTTTGATTTAGAAAACCCCCATACTTCACAACCATATGTGACTGTTGATGTTACTAGGGAATCAAATAACTGCATAGCTGTTTTAGGTTTAGTATTATACTTTTTAAGGTTTGAAATTAAAACGTTTAATGATCTCAATCCCTTTCCATGCAGGGTTTGTGCGTTGAGATTAAAATTACCTGTGTTGTTAAAGGTAACTCCAAGGTAATTAAAATCGTTAACTGATTCCAGTTCCTGCCCTTCAAAATACCAGTGCTCATTTCTTTTTAGTCTTCCTCGTTTTCTAAAAACCACTACCTTTGTCTTAGCAACATTAACTTTTAATCCCCATTTATTGCAATAGTCGGATAGACGGTTTATAGAGTTTTGTAAATCTTCCGGTGTTAATCCTAGAATTACCATATCATCTGCGAACAGTAACAGTATGAGACAAATATCGTTTAACGTTATTCCCGAAGTATGCTTGTCTTGTAAATAAAGTTCCAAGTCTTCTACAAACAACGAAAACATGATAGGTGAAAGAATTTCCCCTTGTCTTAGTCCTACAGATATTTCAAAGAAATCTGAAAAATTACCACACTGTCTTACACATGATTTTACCGATTGATACATATTACGTACAATTCGTAATAATTTTCCTTGCAGTCCCGAATTATAGAGTTTAAACCATAACCCATTCCTATAAATAGTATCGAAGCATTGTTTTAGATCTACAAATGTACTATATAGTCTCTTGTTTTCATTAAGCATTTTCTGTATAATGGAGTTAAGTATAAATACTGCATCAATGGTTGATCTACCCGGTCTGAAGCCGAACTGTGCGTCAGAAATTTTATCATTTTCTTCGCACCATTTAGATACCCTATTATTTAATACTGCTGTAAATAGCTTTGAAAAATTACTCAACAGAGTTATGCCCCTGTAGCTACTAGCTTCGTCTTTACGGCCCTTTTTGAAGATGGGAACGATTATACCCCTAGTCCAATTTTCGGGATAAATACCTGCTGATAAAATGTTATTAAATATATCAGTTATATAACCCGATAATATATCACTAGCTTCGATGAAGTATTCATTTAATAATTTATCTTCCCCAGACGCTTTATTGCGCTTAAGAGATCGAATAGCTTTTTTAACTTCTTCCAGGGTTATGTTTTCATCAAGTTCCGAAAATATTGAATTATCATTAAAATCATTATTTTGGTTAAAAGTTTCAGATTCACCGTGTCCGTTAAACACATTATTTTTAAACATGTTTTCGAAATAAGATTTAAAATCAGACAAAGGTACCTCCTCATTTTTACTCTTATTTGTTTTATTGTTATTAAAATATCGCCAAAAATCTTTCGGCTTCCGCTTTTTAAGTGTTTCGAATTCGTTCGCACGTTTCAAATTATAAGACCTCGATTTCTTGCGTACTAGAACTTTGTAAATCCGTTTTAATCTACATAATTCTTGTCGGTCGATATCTCTTCGTGATTGATTAAACTGATACAAAGCATGCTTATAAGATCGTTTTGCTTCGCGACAATCTTCGTCGAACCACTTTTTGCTATCGTCTGTATAACCGCTTTCAAATTTCTGTCTCACTACTCGATGTTTGACGAACAAGGTATCAGCAACGTTTCGTATTACGTCGGTGAATTCCGTAACTAAACTATTAACACTTTCTGAATCATTGCTATTGTAATTATCTACGATTTGATTTAAACGTGGTAAACATTCAATTAACCCATTACGGTATTTATCTTTTTTATCCTGACTCCATGAAATGTATTCACTTGTTGAATCATCTATATTTACTGGCTTGTTATTGCATACTATATCAAAATAAAATGGTGCATGGTCGCTAAATTCAGTAAAATCACCAATTGAAAAATTGTTTATCAGATTAAAGTTACATTGATTCAGTAAAAGGTAATCTATCACACTTGTACCTTGACTATTATAACAAGTACATTTACCAATACCAAAGTCGGACCCTAATCTGCCGTTAGCTATCGACAGGGATGTACTTTTGCAAATGTCTAGTAATTTATGTCCGTGCGAGTTACTTCCCTTATCTTGTGAATATCTTGGTAACGGTTCATTTATCTTATAATCTTCGTTGTCTATTTCTGGGATATACCTATCACATATAATATAATCAGATTTACACGCTGTTCTAGCATTACAGTCGCCTGCAACAAGCACATTTCCCCTGGCTTCAAAATACAATATATCAGACTGTAAACTATTGAACAAGTCAGTATCAACAATGTTAACAATAGGTGAGTTATCTGCCCATAAATATACAGCTGCGAGGTAAGTATCTTGACATGTATTGAAAAAAGATTTATGTAGCTTAAACCAGACAATAGTATCATGCACATTCTTTACTAATGTTACACCATCATACAAGGGCACGAAAATACAACTATGTTTGTTATTTGGCTTTTAAAATATACACTTTTTTGTAAAATTAAAAGGTGACATATACATATTGAAGAATGAATTAAAGTACATTCAACTTTATTTTTTAAAATATCACAAGCATAGCAACTTATAACATTGTTTGGTATAATGAAATAATTATCCCCATAGTTTATTCAATTTCACACATGCGGGAATAGCATTTTCATCGGTAAAAGTTCGTATTGCAATATATAGTTGTTAAGTTATTGTAATTTGTAGAGTCAGTCTCCAGAATAACCAAATTGTTGAGAAAACTATTCGTTTTCAGTTTTACCTATTATATGTAATCTTGAATAAGTGTGACCATGAGTATGTTAATTATGCGAAATTCAAATGAATTATGCTCCTATCTTCAGGAGCTTTTGAAGATATATTTAAAGAAAATTTCGTTTCAAAAGATGTCAATACTTGACAAAAATATTTCACTAAAGTTATTGATAAAATGTGAATACAAATAAATATTTTTATTTCACTAATATGATTGAACAACTGTTATCATCAGGTAGCATTAAATTAATTCGGATACCATTTTACTATTGTACTGATCTCTTGCAGGTGTTCCAAAATCGATATGACGGTTCTGTTGACTTCTTCCGTAATTTTACCCAGTATGAGAATGGATTTGGAGACCTGAACACCGAATTCTGGTTAGGTAAGTATCAAATCCGTCCCAAAGGACAATCAAGTTCACTGCATGAATTGTGTACCTTATATTTCCTTTCACTTGCTTCATTCTGTACTGGTACCGAGTTTTCTGTTCTCTCATCAACCCTGACGTACATTGAAGTGTATCGATAGTTTTAAACAAAAATGTTACATCAGGAGTGTATACAAACCTTTTGGTACAATAACTGACATCCAGTACAGTCATTTAGAATTCGACTTCGTTTTTCGGACAAGTTACATTCCTATATGGGTCGGATGATCGACCCATCATGTCTATGACTGCATTGGAAGACAGTTAGAAGAGATTATAGGTTCGGGTGTAGAAAAGTTAAACATAATTATATCATCAAAGGTTTACAACAACGAACATTGTATAAAAGTGATATACTATTAAGAAATTACAATATGAAACAAGAGCCATGATCACATTGGCCATTCCCGCCGACTGAACTTGCTTGTGTATGGGAACATTTGTTTTCAATGGCAAGCAAGATACACTCCGGACAAAATTTGATTCTGTAAATACTAAAGGGGAGATATTTTGAAAAAGAAGACAGACAGAGTTATGGTTCTTGGTCAATGCCCCTTCTCCAAGTTGCCATCTATTTATATATCAAGTTTCAAGTCAGGATGTTGAATAGTTTTGAAGATACGCTCCGGACAAAATTTTATTATAACACTACTAAAGGGGAGATAATTCAATATTTAAGAGAGACAGAGTTATAGTTCTTGGTAACCGAACTTCTCCAAGTTGCCATCTATTTATATTCCAAGTTTCAAGTCAATATCAAGAGTTTTCAAGATATGCTTCGGACAAAATGTTATTATAAAAGTACTAAAGGGGAGATAATTTTAGACTGACAGAGTTATGGTTCTTCGTCACTGCACTTCTTGAAGTTGCAATCTATTTATTTTCAAAGTTTCAAGTCAATATCTTAAACAGTTTTCAAGATATGATCCGGACAAAATTTGTGACGGACGGACGTAGTCATGAGACGGTATTTGTGGGGTTTTCTTTTGTTCTTTCTTTTGTTTGGTTGCAACCCACAAGTAGCATTTTGCACCCCACAAGTGACGGAATGAATGGAATCTTAAAATAGCCTATTGTTCCACTACCAACAACTACCGGTGCATTCGTACGGACAGAAGGACGGACGAACAGAGACTATAACCATATCCATGTCGATTTTGTTTTCGGCGGGGATAAAAATATGTTGATCCGACTTGATTTATAGCGTGAACTTGTGACCCTGAATGAATCAATTCAGTTTAATTGTGCCTGCATTATTTCCAACCAGGCGGTGGTCCAAATATTGTCCACTAAAGTTTTGTCATAGTATAAGCCGAATATACAGTGTATACTTAAAAGTAGTTCATATCATTAAGGGCCCTATGTGCTTTTCGTCGGGCCATATACACCACTTCGGCTGCCTTGCCAGTCCGTATAGCACCTGCTGTCATGTGAGTTCCTTATTGTGTCTTGATTGCGTCTTTAATACCTTGAATATTGATATTATCATTTGATATTCAAATCAAACACATACATGCCGTGTGTTACAGGTTTGGTTTATTAATTTATTTACATCTCGTCAACACAATACAGATAGTACATACACATAACATGTTACATTTCAACTATATTAACTATTCGTTGTCGTTTTTCAACAGGACTTGACTATATACAAGAGATGACTGCCCAGTATACCAACGACTTACGAATAGATTTGATGTCGGCCAACATGACCACGGCGTATGAAACATTGAGCGATTTTTCACTCGCATTACCGAATTATGTACTCCGAGTAGGAATTACCACGTCTTCCAATAACAGTAAGCAGAAATAAGTCTTTAGTTATATATAAATAATTATATACGTATATTCACACACAATAAATAATCCGATAGGTAAACGGTCATTGGGGCATTCTACAAATAAAAGTCTAGACTCGATACACATTAGTTTGGCATTTTCAAAACCATTCCCAAACTATCGTATTCATGACACATATCGCTGGCTTCGAATGACAATGTTGTCAATACAACATCAATATTTTGGGAAAACAAGAAACTACTACATGTATCTGAAAATTACTCCTCACTTGAAAAGCTTTTTCAACTTCAATTTGTGCAACATGACAAGTTCCGAATTTCATGAAAATAGACTCATAAGAAGCGCCTTGTGTTGCAGATTTCAAAATATTAATCAGTAGCTATATAGTATACCGTGTTACTTACGCCCTTCTCATTCTAAGCCAGCGATAGAATGTATAAACTTATCACGTCTATAACATGAAAGCGCCAGTATTTCAATACAGATAACAAACAAAATTACATAGTTTAAAATATCCATGAGCATGACATTGTCGTAATCACATAAAAGCTTGCATTCTAGCATTTATTTGTACTGCATAAAATTATACTGCATGACATCTATTTGTTCTGTATACAATGACGTTACGCATGATGTTGCGAGAAATGCATCTCGACAGCAAACAAACAAATGTTGCGTTATGCAATAAGATTACAAATTCAAACAGATAAAAAGCATGTGTAAAAGTAAAATTATTGCATCTGTTTACATAATTATTGGTATTTTCTTTTGTTTAAATGGCAATCCAAATAGACTATATATTCGCAAATTTGTCTGCGAAAAGTTTAAAGTATTACATACATGTACAACCGAATATTTATTATCTACACATCTAATCAATACTGTGCTGCATGTTTAATGCATCTATATCGATATATTTATACGTCAGGGCACTGTTTTATCAAAGCATTTACGCTAGCGTAAACCTAAGATTTCCTAAAATATTGCGTACGTCGGTAATATTTGCGTAAATGCGTTTACAAAGATATTTTAGTTCACATTCTGTCGTAAGTTTTAGCTTATTTCTACGCCAAGGCTGGGCAACCCTAAATGGCAAATATGAACGTAAGTGAAGAGTTTTTAACACACTCTGATGATTTGTGACCGTCGCATGTTATTTCAGACCGTCGTTTGTTGTTTTTGACCGTCACTTGTTGTTTTAGGCGTGATTAATCATCAAATCTTGACGAATATTTATTCATTCTTGCACCCGTTATATTTGTTATATTGTGTCCCGAATTACGTTCAATCTTCAATATTTTTTGCGTAAATGTATGCGAGTACTTGCGATCGTTTAGTAAAACACACTTACGAGTTTGCGTAAGGTAGATATCTATGCGTAAATATACGCGACATTTACGCATTGTTAGTAAAACAGTGCCCTGCTGAATATGATAAAAATATATTTTAGGATTCAAATTGTGCTTGTACATATTGTAATAGCGTAATTGCGACATTATTGTTTCCGTTCTATAACAGTTATTCTTAATGTAACATATGTAACAAATGTATTTATGGAATTATGTTTCCTATTGATTCACCACAATGTTAATTTTATTTTTTTCTTCAGTTGGCAGCTCCGATAGCTTTGGCCCTTACGCCAATGGTCATGGTTTCAGCACATACGATCACGATGTTGATTCTTACATCTCCTATAATTGTGCCTCATCGTGGCATGGTGCATGGTGGTACAATGATTGTTTTCATGCAAACCTAAACGGACATTACCTCGCACCAGGTACCAGGGATGAAAAAGGGATGATCTATCATAGTTTCATCTACTTCAAATCACTGAAACAATCTAGAATGGCGTTCCGTCGTACCTGAATGTTATAGTAGTTATAGCTATCACATTATTCAAGGTGAACTAAAAAAACGACATATTATTAAATCCATTTATTAGATATAAACTGTTGTATAAACCGTAGTAGTATTACCTTGTTCATGTTGTATAAATATGTATATCATGTATTGTAACAGTAAGTGATAAAGTTTTTTTGGAGCTAGTTAACAAACTCTTCAATGTGAAATTACAACAAACACATCATTAATCCATTTATTAATCCTATTGTAAAAATAAATGTATGTACAGTGTATATCATGTATTATAATATATCACATGAACTTCCTTGTATTCGGGTTAGTATAAAAATTCGTTTAAGTAGCAAAGTCATCATTTTTAATATAAGCGACTTAATGTTTATTAGCGACTTAATGTATATTAGCGACTTAATGTATATTAGCGACTTAATGTATATTAGCGACTTAATGTATATTAGCGACTTAATGTATATGAGCGACTTAATGTATATATGTATGTGAAGTTATATAGAACATTTATGTTCTTTTAATAGAAAGGTGCGTACTTTACGGTAATAGTGTCATATGATATAATTAATCTAACACTATATGTCAATTCATATATTTATATAAAACTCGTTCAGGAAATTTAAATAAGAGTAAATGTTTATTTTATATTGTGTCTCTATTGTACATGCAGTAGTCATAAATGAATGTACAATTTTATATCCTTACCATTATGTTACCCTACTTTGTTATCAAAACATATGAAAGCATGACTGTAACATGAAATATACATAGAGGATCTATCACGAGTTGTCAATTGATATAAATTTATATTGAACGAGTTTTGGAAATTTTATTAAGCGAGCCTCTGGCGAGCTTAATAATTATATCCTGAACGAGTTTAATATAAATATATCAATTGACAACGAGTGATAGATTCTTTATATCATATGACACTAAAAACGCAAAATACGCATTGATTTATTGGAAAAAACACACCCGTTTATACAACAGGTGGTACGTATAAAGTTATAAAGTTATACGTACTCGCTATACTAACCTGGATACAAGAAAAGTTATGTGATATATACGCATACGTATTCTTTTATTACAATTATCATTTATAATATATGTATATATGATATGAATAGTGTGAAATTAAAAAATGTCTTCTTACACTCGTTAGATTTTCTTCAGTTTAATTTATATATTGCCCAAACTAGTTTCGCCTTATTGGTTCATCAGTGTTGCTGAAATATATAATATAAATAGTATAGTGTTGCCTCAGACAGAGACAAACCAAAGTCCTTAGCATGGTACTTATACATTTTATCTCCATCGGAAGTGACGGGTAAATGTTGGATCGTCGCGTGACACGATGATAAGAAACAATGTTGTTGTTTCATGAGGGGGCATATTACTTTGCTCATATCTGTCGGTAGGTTGGTTGTTCCATCGTCAGACCTAATGGTGTCCGTTAAATAACTCAATCACGCTTTGCCCTAGGATCTACAAACTTTACATGGTGGCTTATTACTTTTTGTAACAACAGTAGACGATTTTGCTCCTTTATTACTTGAGTACACCGCTGAGGAAAGATGCTAAGGGGACCTACAAGGTTTTATACATGTATGATAGGTTTATGTCATGTTGTACATAATACTGTAAAATCATTAATTTTAGTCGGGGATTATTAAAGTTCGTGGATTTCGTGGTTCACTTCAACCACGAACTTTAATCCCAACGAACATTGATTTTGACCCTTGTTTTCATACCTGAAATGCAAAATCCACGAATTCAAGCGCCAACAAAATCGTCTTTCTTACCAAAACCACGAAATTACGTCCCAACGAAATTAAATGATTTTACAGTATAACACATACTTGTTGCATGAGGTAAAAGACTGGTTTTATCCAAGAGTCATGTCAACAGGATCGAACATGAGGTAAAACCCGCAGCTTGCCCAAACAATCCGACGACAGAATGCTCGTACTGAAATAGAAGTTGTAACATTAATAGAACACTTCGTACCTCGCTCGCTTGAACTTTGATACAAGAGTGGCATACAGCAAACAATACAATATGTAACCCACAAACACTACAATATGTAACGCACAAACAACAAACAATCGGATATCATGTAACATTTATCCCTTACATTGTCATGGTACCATATAGTACAAGCGAAAACCCCCACTTATCCCTTATGTTGAACTATGCAACCAGACAGATGGACAAACGTCCCTAATAATTTCAAGGAACAATACACAAGAAACGCTCACCTCGTCCCCAGTGGAAATATGCAACCAGACAGATGGGCATCAATATAAGTTTCACAGAAACATAAAGTACAAGAGAAAACACCCACCTCGCCCCCAGTGGAACTATGCAACCAGTCAGATGGGCATCAATATAAGTTTCACAGAAACATAAAGTACAAGAGAAAACGCCCACCTCGCCCCCAGTGGAACTATGCAACCAGACAGATGGGCATCAATATAAGTTTCACAGAAACATAAAGTACAAGAGAAAACGCCCACCTCGCCCCCAGTGGAACTATGCAACCAGACAGATGGGTATCAATATAAGTTTCACAGAAACATAAAGTACACCAGAAAACACCCACCTCGCCCCAGTGGAAATATGCAACCAGACAGATGGGCATCAATATAAGTTTCACAGAAACATAAAGTACAAGAGAAAACGCCCTCCTCGTCCCCAGTGGAACTATGCAACCAGAAAGACGGATAATACAATAAGATATCGTGTCACGTGTTTCCCTCAAATTTTGAAGGAACCATATACCTCGCCCCAGTGGAACTATGCAACCAGACATATGGATAATACAATAAGATATCGTGTCACGCGTTTCACTCAAATTTTGAAGGAACCATATACCTCGTCCCAGTGGAACTATGCAACCAGACAGATGGGCATCAATATAAGTTTCACAGAAACATTAAATACAAGAGAAAACTCTCACCTCACCCTCATGTTGAACTGTGATACAAACCAGTAACAGAAACAAACGCTCGCAAGTTTCATCTTGTTGCTCTCTTATAATTCAAATGAAAATAAAGTAAAAACGAGTAACATTAATGTCGCTAATGGTGCAGCAAATATTGACACACTCTCCAATAATTTCCCAGACACTCATCGGTTTAATAAACATGCATGAAACAAAATTATTCGGACTAACCTCTCTTGAGGTAAATATATAAGAGAGGGAGAGTCCGAAATATTTTGTTTTATGCATATTTATTAAATCGACGAAACCGTGTACCTGTGAGTAAGTTCACCGGTATACTGACATGATACAAGTGATTTTGTCTATTGTTGATAGACTAACAGGGTGGTATTCTTCCCTAGGTGTATGTAGGCTACTTTAGTAATAGTTTGAAATAAGCGTATAACTTTTTTCATCCAATCCTAAGAGAAAAATACAAAACCATACACTCGGCGGCACTTCTAACGCTGCCACTTGATTATTCTTGATATCTCGTAAACCGTTTGAGATAATTTTATCAAATTTTCACCAGTTGTAGTTCGAGACATGTGCCTATTGCTGCACGGATTAATTCAGAAATTGATGAGTATGAAAATTCGAGGTAAAAGCGTCATTTACGTCACCCGGAATTACAAAGTCACAAATTAAACAGCGTGTTAATTAGGGGTCAATTGAGTATTTTCAATATTTTATTTATTTACAGCTTCAAGTGTAATGTAATAAGTGTACACAATAAAAATATTCATAAAATTCATCTACGTTACAATTTCCTAGGTAACGAAATAGCCGTTGGTAAGCTTAGACCGCCACAAAATCAGTTCATAATCTGAGTATAAAATCGATGCGTTTAAAATAAACGTTTTACCTCAAAAAAGGCTACTTGAATTGTAAAATTCACATTTCTTCTGAATAACGAATGTTAATGGTACGCAGTAGAGTTGAATTTATTCAGTTTGATATAATAATTGGTCATGCTGAATTTAAATTTCAAGTTGAGCTCAACCCGCGTTACTCGCAGAAATCGTATTTTCTCAACAGACAGGCTATGTGTACCGAAAACACTATATTTTGCAGCAAAACAAACAATTTTCATTTTCTAGCATTTTGGTAAATATTGTTAATGACTATCAAAACCCATGAGCGAATAAAATGTTGATATGCACAACCATTATTATGAAAAAGGGACATCTACACGCATGCATAACAATCAGATGACCGGTATTGCGTGATAAAAATGCGACTTTCAATAGAAGTTTTCAGTAAGATGAAGACGTGTTGTGTGATAGTCTATTGTCAGATCGAGCGGAAAATTTGCCAGAACTTGTGTCAAATGTTGCTGTGTACGTGTGCTAAAATTCATAAAAAATCATCAAGAAGTTTTAAAGAAAACAGAAATATAGATAGATAGATAGATAATTTATTTCAAACATAAGGCTTGAAGCCCAACAGTTTACAAGTATGTACAAATATAAATGATAGAATGCAGTATATACAGTAAATGTGACTTAACGCATATTCAAATAGATTATGACGGTAATGGCAGTAAATGATCATTCAGCAAAATATTACACAGTAATAACAAAACAATATTACAGTATAACAGAGAAAAGCATATATATGGTTACACAAATACAGTACAGTCACGTAATTCAAAACTTTTGAATACAAAAACTGACAGTTGCTTGATAGTACGATGATTTTCTGATGTTAAAAGTTCAATAAATTTTGGTATATTTGGTCTTTTATATAAACGGTAGCGTTAGAAGTTCCGCTAAGTGTATACATTTATGTACAACAATACAATATAAATTACAAACTCAACATATTTATGCTATATCGGATTAATATGTAATAGTATTTAATATGTAAACGATACGTCACAATGGTCATCGAAATTCAGTCATATGAGGAGTAACTGCATACATTGTGATTACCAGGTATACTCATCAGTAAACTTGAAGTACCTACACTCATTAAATGTTATAAGTACACCAACACAGTACATAGCGTTACGTGCAAAAGGTCGATCGGTCAACATGCCGATTGGTTTTCCAACAATAATTCCAAAACCAGTTGACCTAGGATTCTAAAATTTTAAGTGGATATTATTTATCTTCCACAGACGGCCCGACTCAATTGCAAGGTCATTTGGATCAAAGGTCAAACACATCGTGTAGCACTCAACCTAACCAGCCGAGCACAGAAATCAGAAACCCCACACCAAAAATACCCTGAGCAATGCCCACACATAAGTCAAAGAAACAATAAAAAATCCAAGTCCCCGCCGAAAATTTGCAGGATCTATCACGCCTGTATATTTACCTGTATCAGAAACACTACATTAAACCCATGTAAAGGTAAAAATATGTTGTACTTAGCGTAAAAGGGTTGCGTCAAATTCTACCTCACTTTATTTGACACCTCATAATTTTCGTATCTTTTGGCCGATGTAAATAATTTAAAGCTTGTAAAGAGGCAGAGAGATAGGTCTGTCTTTAGATGTAACAATTAACAAGAAAATCTTAATACTTAAACTTCAGCGACGAGTAAGAAACCGTTGGATATAAAACTAAAAATGAAGTCACCCGTTTTTTTACCAAATTAAAATACTATCACCGTTAGAAAACCATTAATTTCTTATTAAATCTTCGATCGATTTTCTTCATTAAAAATTGTTTTAAAACCTATATCTTTCTGGTTTTTCTATCTATTTTTTTCATAAAATACATTTCGAACAGGCGACCCGCTAACGAATTCAAAATCCTTCGGACGTACTAAAATAGTATTAACGATAATGCGCAATCGCGTTGTTAATGGGTATATTTGCAGAAAAGTTGCCGATATTTAAGTAAAAATAGAGTTAAATGAAATAAACATTCGTAATAATGAATTAGTAAGTGTCTTTTACGTAAATAGGAATCTTCAATACTTTTCCTTCACTCTTTATTTAATGTGTGTTTCACTAGTGGAAATGTGCCTTCTATCTGGTCAAAATGTATAATTAACACTATACCTAAGTCAGCATCTTTAGATCCTAGAGATCCACTGTCATATAGAGGAATAGCATTGGCTTCGGTTGTCTATAAAATATATTGTTCAATTTTAAATGATAGATTAAGTAAATGGGTTGAAAGCAATGATATATTGGAAGACGAACAAGGTGGTTTCCGAAAGAAGCGTAGTACGATTGATCAAAATTCAACACTGAACCAATCTAATAGACACAAGGAAAAAACTTAACTGTCCACTATGGCGTGTAAAGTGTTGCAATATTGTATGTTTAAAAAATATGGTCTATTTTTATATATTCATTGTATACGGTAAAATTTTATTCTAAAACAAAAAATAATTGTTGTAAAAAGTAAAATATTTATTCAATGTGAAAAATATTTATTTGATAGTTTCAAAAATTTTATTCTATCCTTTAAAATATTTGTTCTATGTGATAAAAATATTTATTCTATACGTTTAATATTTTTGTGCAATCCTGCAAAATATTTGTTCCATGTTAAAAATATTTATTCCATACTTTAAATATTTATTGGATGTTGTACAAAATATTTATTCGATAATTTGAATGCTGGGAAGGAAGACCAATTGTAACGCGTCATCTGATTGGATCAATGCAAACAAAGGAAGATGGCTGCGCCCTGCTAACGCCAACTACTGAAAGTTTTTGTTGTTTTGATTCGGTAATCTGAATCTGATTTAATACGTTCAAGTCACCAATACTGGCTTTCATACAACGGGAGGTGTGCGCGGAAATTTACACTGATAATGTTAGTTTGAGTTCACTTTTGAAACTATTGATCGTCTCTTGATTCACAGTATTTTCACTGAGTTTGTTCCAATCAATTACTGTTCTTGGGAAGAAGGAGTTTTTATAGTTTTCACTTGTAGTCTGGATTAATTGAAAACACTTGGAATTATTGTTCACTTGATTTGCAACTATGTTTTTGTGTATATAGTCTTCGTACTTTTTAGCTCTGATTGTTCGTTTAGGTCTAAGTGGTTTTAAGTAGTGTTCGATATTGATAGCTGGTACGTGTCCTTCCACCACCTTGTACAGGAACGTCAGCCGCAAGTGGCGTCGTCTCTCCTGAAGTGGTGCCAGTTCCAGGTCCTTCAGCATAGCGGTCACACATCCATCTTGTCGGGATCTATAGTCCTTTTTGATGAAGCGTGCCGATGATCGCTGTATGCGTTCAAGCTTGTCAATCTCGCCTTGCTGATAGGGGTCCCATATAACACATCCGTATTCCAGTTTGGAGCGGATCAGGCCTAGGTAGGCGTTCTTCCGGCAGTTTGAAGGACAGTGTTTGAGGTTTCTTCTCATGAATCCGAGGGTAGAGTTTGCTTGTTTGGTGATTTTCGATATGTGAGTGGTCCATTTCAGGTCATCAGAGAATGTAATTCCAAGGTAGGGGTTTTCTTGAACTTGTTTTAGGATTTCGCCGTCGATGGTGTAAAAATAGCTGGACTTCTGTTTGGTGCTGAGTAGATAGCATTTCTTGGCATTGAACTTCATGCCCCAGTCTTTCGCCCATTGTTGGAGATTCGTGAGATATTGTTGAAGCAGCTCGTGGTCCTTAATCGAGTTGATAGTTCTGTATAATAGACAGTCATCAGCGAACAGACGTATGTGGGATTTAACCCTCTCGGGCAGGTCGTTGATGTGGCAGAGAAACAGTAGAGGCCCTAACACCGTGCCTTGTGGTACACCGGATCCTACTGGAACATGTCGGGACTTCTCACCTTCCACCACCACGCACATTTCACGCTGTTGGAGGAAGTTGGCAATCCAGTCTAGTAGGGGGCCCCGGATACCATAGTTCTCAAGCTTTAGGAGTAGTCGTTGGTGTGGGACGGTGTCGAATGCCTTACTGAAGTCCAGTATCATTGTGTCGACCTGTTTGTTCTTGTCGTAGTAGCCTAGAAGGTCGTGAGCAGTGACGACTAGTTGTGTTTCGCAGGAGTAGCCTGATCGGAAACCATGATTAAGGTGCGTAAGCACCTTATGTTTATCTAGGTGATCTAGCATATGGTGGCAGATGATATGTTCCAGGAGTTTGGACAGGACACAGGTGAGAGATACCGGGCGGTAATTCTCTGGAGTATGGCGATCTCCTTTTTTGAAGACCGGTGCAATGTTGGCGCTTCTCCAGTCCTTAGGTAACTCGCCGGTGTCGACTGACTTTTGGAAGATGGCAGTGATAGCTGGTGTGGCTTCTGCTGCACATGCCTGGAGGACTCGATTCGGGATCTCGTCTGGACCTGTTGCCTTCCTAATGTTGATGTTCTTTAGCAGTTTCAGTACCCCTGCTTCCCCGATATGTAGTGGGGGTATGCCCTCGTCAACGTGGTTGGAGAGTGGGGGGTCGGTTGGTTGTTGTCGTCCTTCGTGAATACTGACTCAAACTGGTCGACTAAGATCTCCGCCTTGCCTTTACAGTCGCTGACTAAGTGGCCTTGTTTTCGCAGAGGGGCGATACCAATATTGTCTTCCTTCTTAGACTTTATGTAGTTGTAGAAGGGTTTTGTGTTGTTGCTCTCCAGGCCTTCATTGATGACTTTGTTGATGTGGTCCCATTCAGCTTTGCGGATGAGGCGTTTGGTTTCCTTCTGGCATTTTCTGTAGCTAGTCCATATGTTGGTTTTCTTCGCCTTTTTGAAGATTCTAGCTTTCCGCTTCAGCTGTTTCTTTACTTCTTTGGTGATCCATGGTGTTGCGTTTCTAGAGGTCTTCATTTTAGATGGGATATTTTCTTGAATTGCTGTGTTGAGTTTTTCTTTGAATGTGTCCCAGAGTTGGTGTACATCGATGTTGTTTCGGTATAGGTGTAGAATTTCAGTTGAGATGGTTGATATGTCTTTCTTTAATGATTCCCAGTTGGCCTTGGAGAACGTATGACATTTTCTAGGTTTCTGTTTGGCATAGTATGGCTTGGTGACAGAGTCAGCAACTACAATGTCATGATCGGAGATCCCAGGCGCATTTGAAGTAGATTTGATGAGGGATGGATTTGTGGTGAATATAAGGTCCAGGATGTTGTTTTCTCTGGTTGGCTTGTCGTGCACTTGGGTAAGGTTGAAGTCAATGGACAGGTCAAGTAGAGCCTGTTGGACATCCTTGTCTTGAGCATCTCGTCGCACTGAGAGGTTCCGCCAATCTATGTCGGGGCAGTTGAAATCGCCGGCTATAATGGTGAGGCGTTCTTTGTCTTTCATCGCAAGATTGATCGACTTCCGTAGATTATTCACATCAGCCATGTTTCGGTGGGGCATGTAGAATGAGGAGACTAGTAGGCTCTTCATACCCTTCAGTTTCACTTGGACCCATTCCACTTCGCATTCCGTGACCAGTTCAGGTTGCTCCTCAGCTATCAGGTCCTCGTGTACTAGGACGAAGACTCCCCCTCCGAGTGTTCCCCTATCATTTCTGTAGGCCCTGTAGTGGCTTGGGAATACTTCGCATGACTGAATGGCGTCGGTAAGATATTCTAAAAATGAAAATGAGGTCGTTATGGGTTGTTTAAAGTTATTATGAAGAATATTCCAAACATCATCGTGTTTAGTTGTTGTTGGTGTGGTTCTCAAAGGGAAAGTAAATATACCTCCCTTGTCAAAGTTTCATCATCAGAATTCGGCATTTTTACGCCCAGAATTCCTTTCAACATTAATTGAAAATGATAAATAGATGATTATTCTTTCAAATGAGCGATGAAAATATACCCAAGTATCAAGATTCAGGTCATTAGTTCAAAGGTCAAGGTCACACTTACACTTTAAAGGTCATATTTCAAGATAGTGCATAGATGGGGTCATGTCCCGTCTATATCTTTGTCATTTATGGATGGATTTTAAAACAACTTGGCATAAATGTGAAGCACAGTTATGCAGTGTGTCTCGCCCAAGATTCAGTTCCGTAGCTCTAAGGTCAAGGTCACACTTACAACTTAAAGGTCATATTTCAAGACAGTGCATAGATGCAGTTGAGTCTAGTCCATGTCTCTCTCATTTATGGATGGATTTTAAAATAACTAGGTATAAATGTGAAGCAAAGAAATACAAATTGTTACACCCAAGGTTCAGTTGATATTTTGTGTGCAAAACTTCGGTATTTAGCTGAAAGGTACGCAGATTTTCGGTTTTTATCTGATTTTGTGTGCAAAACTTCGGTATTTAGCTGAAAGGTACACAAATTTTCGGACAGATTCTACACATTTATGCCTTATTATATCAAGTTCCATTAATAAATGACAAAGATATCCAGAGTGACCTTAACCTTGATGATCAATGATGATCAATTTGTCTTGCGTTATAAAAAGGCCATAAATATTCCATATATCATTCAAAGCACCATTGGGGGGCATATGTCATCCTTTGGAGACAGCTCTTGTTTAACTTGGAATGTCAGGTTAAAGTTTTGGTGCACTCACTATATCCTAGTCCAAATAATTGTACTTTCATCTTTTTGTTGTGTCGCCTGCTACAGAGTATCTGCGACATAGGGATCACTTCTCCGTTGTCTGTCCGTCCATCCGTCTGTTGGTCCGTCCGTCTGTCTGTCCATCCGTCACACATTTTGTCCGGAGCATAACTCTTTAAGTATTGATGATATCAAATTGAAACTTAATACAATGACAGAGCTCAATTAATGAGAGGAAGTGCAGTGACAAGGAACCATAACTGTAGATGGTCCCATTTTTTAATTACTTCCCTTTGTTTCAAATACTTGTCCAGAGTATAACTCTTTTAAGTATTGGTGATATCACCTTAAACTTTATCCAATGACAGAGCTCAATGAGAGGAAGTGCAGTGACAATGAACCATAACTCTGGGTTTCCCATTTTTAATTATCTCCCCTTGTTAAAAAAGGCTCCCATCAGACTACACATGATTACTGATCGCCCTTGTTGTAACTTGATAATGTGTATGGAGTTGATTCAAACTTAAAATAGTTGTTTCACTTCATCACCCACATCATATGACACAAGGTCCATAACTCTTGCACCAATATGTCATGAAATTATATAAAAAAGGGCCATTTTTACTTAGAATTTCAGGTTCAAGTGTTGGTGCTCTTTCACCATGTTAACTAGTGTATGTTTAAATATTAATTTATGGGAGTTGATTCAAGGCTATGCTCAGCTAAGTATACCTTTATGTGTCTCTATTTCTTTAATTTTTCTAATGCATGACTTATTCATGGCTGAACAATTTGAGATTTTGAGTTTTGTGAACTGATACTTATTTGTTTTGTCTATTCTACCAATTTAGGCACTTCATTTACGTGAACTGAAAAAGTTGAAAAAGTTGAATGAAAAATCTTCCTCATCTTTCTTTCATTTTATGCAGAAAAAGTAAGTTAAATTTTTCTATTATCTGCCTTAACTTTAAGGTTAAATCCAGCTTATGGTAACGTTTACCGGAGTCCACCAGACTTGTACTGTTTGTAGAGGACTACTCTGTCACCTCAGTCCTGGAACTCATTGCCTGGTTTACCGAAACACTACCAAATAACAAAGCACTATCGAGAGCTACACTACATCTATACACCGATAGGCTACCACAGGGCTCGACACTAACACTAGTCCCCTGGTCCGAGGCCAGTGAAAATCAAGAAGGACAAGTGAAAATCTTGAAGGACCAGTAACTGTTTTATTTACAAATTTTACGTTTCTTTGCAGGGGGACCAGTGACCGAAAATAGTTAGTGTCAAGCCCTGTACCAGTAATCAGTGCTTGCCAATAACATAGCATTTCTCAGCTTTTTGCTGGGCGGACACTACCTAGTGCTGTTTTGAAATTAAAATTATTTTACGTTCTATTAAAGTGGCTTGTTCAGCAAATGTTCACAAATACTGACTCTGTAGTATCTTGTGCTTATGTTATTTTTTCAGAGAAACATTTTGTCAGACAGCACAACCAGGCAAAATTAGAGATATTGGTAGACTTCTAGAATCACTCACAGATATGGTATGGTACTCTAGGATTTTATTGTATACTTCCTCAGCACACTCTAGAATTTATAACAACAGAATACTGTAAAATCATTTAATTTCGGTGGGACAAATTTCGGGTTTGGATGAAAAAGACCATTTTGATGGGACGTAAGTTCGTGGATTTTGCATTTCAGGGGTTATAAATACAGGGTTAAGAATTATTGTTTGATTGGAATTGATTTCGTAGTTGAAAATGAACCACAAAATCCACTAAATAAGTGTTTCAGTGCTATATACTGGATGTTTAAAAAAACATCTCAGATAATTAGACATAATTTAAAAATTTGGCAATTACTATCAGGGACGTTTTTAACTTAGTTATACTGATATTGTTTTTTTTTGAGTGAATTGGTTTCGTAAGGATGAAAAATTGTTGCCAAATTAAATGTCTAGTAATTTATATCTGCTGTTTATGACATTATATAATTTGTTTACATCAGGTCAGTGTAGAACAGTTTAAAGCAACAGAATTATTGGTAGATATATATGTACGGTTAACATGGAGAGATTGGAAGTATATATTCAGACTGAGTACTTCCAAAACAGTAAGTAAAGTTTGATCTTTGTATGAGGGTATTTTAGCTTGCATGTTTCAAAGAACAGATTAGGTAGAAATAGATTTGCCTTACCCATTTTTCCATTATCCACAGATAATTGTGTTCTGTATCAGGAGTCCCACAATTTCATTATTTTCCTGAAATCTGAATTTGCTGATCTACAAAGAACAAGCATTTCTGCACAAAATAAAAGTTAAATGGTCAATTCGAAGTTTCATAGGCTGAATTTTAATAATTGAATTCTTTTGGTGTAGGGACGTGCACTAAAGGCCCCCGAAATAGACTTGCATCTTATTTTCAGGATTGGGAATTATGTCTCAGTTTGACCCCCAGTTACCAATTTATTGACTTAACACCTTTATTTAAAGAAAAAGTGTCAATCAGAATAATAAGGAAATTGAAGGTGCCAAATGCAACCCCTTGTGCACATTATCAAATACTAAATGAAAACAATTACAATGTTGTTTATATTCCAGTCGTGGGCAATATGCAAAGCTTTAAGTAATAAGAAGACAATACAACCATTGATAAAACAAGCGTGTGGCATGGTAAATAAAGATCAGTTTACTGCATCTATTACCTCCCTTGGTATCCTAGAAACAGACACCCAACCATCAGATACCGACAGTCATTCATCAACTAACGCCTGGTGTGCCACTTCTAAACCAACCAGAAAAACTAAATACATCCAGGTAGGATTATTAATCTTATTGTTTGGAAAGTTAAATATGTCTCAATATGCAAAGACTTTATTACAATGCATACCAAGGTGAATGTTAGGAGTTATTCTTTACATGAATATCTGGATATTTGGTCCGATGTCCGTCCAAGTATCTGGTTGGATTACTTATTTTCATAGCTAAGTGGTTAGCACACGTTTCATCTAATCTTTCAATACATACTTTCGATATTCATTCAGATAGTCATCCAAGTATCGGGATAAAAATTTTGATATTCATGGAAAACCTTATTTTTACATTGGTTTATTTGTATTTGTTTGGGCCTTTTTAGAATTTTAGTGAAACTTTAATTATAAACTACCAGGTTATGAACAAAACTCATTATTAAAATGTAATCTAATATCTTACTTTTTGGTGTGATATTATAGATGCCTTAATGATGCCTTAATCATTTGTGTGTCTGTGTAGCTCAGTGATTATCGTGCATGCCATCTATTTCTGAGTTGGAATATAAGTGGAGACACTCGTATGCCTGCCATATTTCAGCAGAAAGATGACTGGTAAATAAAGGCTATGCTTGCCAGTAAGATTGTATAAATGATATCATGCTGATTTGTTGATTGTAGCTGAGTTCAGTAGAATCATTGTGTAAACCACCAGAAGCACGAGACTGTAGAATGGCCAAACAAGCACTCAAACTGTTCCAGACGCAGAACCATACAGATCTCACATTTGAAATAATAGTTACGCAAGGTTAGTTCTGTTTCCACAGCGTAAAAACATAATCACTGTATGACTTATTGGGGTATGGGAGCTAAAAATATTAGCCATTATTTAGAGCTTGTTGCTGAACAAATGTTATATTTATTGGAAATGTCTTCTTGGGGTAATTATAAAGGTGTTGATATAGATACATACTTATTACATAGGGCCTCTCTGCAGAGGTTGTACTGTATTGAAATATTGAAGTGCAATCATGATTTCTTAAAATAATGCTCAAAGTGAAATTGAATTTCATGGTTTCGCAATTTGAAATTGTGAAAAGTTACTGCGAGTTTTTCATGGATAATGATAATGACTAGTGAGGGACATCCCTTCAGAGTTTGTTCTGTAGTGAAATATTGACATGCAACTTTGATGTCTTGAAATAAGTTCAATCGTTTTTACTGATTTTGCTATTTCAAATTTTGAAATAGTAATGTCTCTGCTGGTATTTGTGGATAATGGCTGATATTATTGCTTAATGTTACAGATACGGGCGATACTGTGATAGACCACACTGGAGAGGAACCAGTGGAGAGTACAGAGTCTAGCAAAGATGTAGAAGTATTTGAGGTACCAGCACACAGAGTTGTTATAGCAGCAAGATGTGACTGGTTCCGTTGTGCTCTACTTAGTGGTATGAAAGAATCTATAGACAGGTATGTTGATACGGGTACCAGCACATAGAGTTGTTATAGCAGCCAGATGTGACTGGTTCTGTGTGCACTACTTAGTGGTATGAAAGAATCTATAGATAGGTACGATAATTCGGGTACCAGGCTAATATATAGACAGCTATGGCTACCTTGAATATTAAGTTTGTCTGATTGAAAATGTAAACCAGACTTTTTCAAGCTTTTGAAAATCAAATATGTTCAAAGTCCTTCAAGGCATTGCTTTCACACCTGGCCTTCTTATAACAGTCATAAACACCTTACATCGTCAATGCCATGTTACAATTACCATAATTTCAACAGAGTTATGGCCCCCTGATTGACTTATCTAGTTGTTTTGGAGAAGGCTACCACCAGGGCATAAGCGTTAATTGATCATATTCTTGTTCTTCACCATATCTGGCAGGGTAGGTTATGTATTAATCACATCTTATTGTTTGTTATTTCAGAAAAATCACTGTTCATGATACCAACCCAAAGCTGTTCAAATCTTTCTTGGAATAATTATTTTGTGGTCAATTAGAGATGACAGAGTTCACGACGGAACAAGTAGCTGACATGATGATGCTGGCCGATAGATATGATGTAAGTCTACTCTGTATATATGTGATCTAATATAACATCATGCACAATTGTCAGCAGTTGTTTAGTTTGGCTTTTCCTTTTGTGTGGTATCATAATTGTAATGTGTGCCATCAGATATGAGGTGTAACAGTGTTAGAGTAACCAACTAAAGTTGCTGGACTATTCGTTACGGATGCAAAATAAATTTTGTACAAATTACAATTATTGATTTTAACAAAAACTTGTTATAAAAGGTTTGATAATTTGTCTATTAGTGTCTATATATAGAGCCGAGGTGAGTGCCAATGGTTTGTGCACAGGGTATGCTAACCAACAACCTGGGTTTTATTCCTTGCTGCCACAGGTCCTACCCTTTCATGCAAATATGGCATCCTTGTTGAGTTTTTTCACATGTGGTTCAGTTGCTAGTTCCTTATGAAAGAGAAAGTTTTAGTACTGATTAGGATTCAGTTCAGGAAAACTGGTAAGGTAAATCAGTATACAAATGAAAAGTTTTGAGAAGGAACTTTAAATAAACGAAATATGTAAATGATTTAATTTCAGACTGTAAGCCTACGATCTAAGTGTGACTATACATTGAAACACCGTGTTGATGATGATAATGTATTCTATCTACTTAGTTTTGCTGATCAAATTAATGCTAAAACATTGAAAGTAAGTATATATTTGAGACTTATTATATCTCCTCCCATGTGTGAATAAGACCTATCATGACAGTCTTATTTGTTAAACCAATGCTTGAATTATTTCATTCAAGACTACAAATACGTTACATAGAACTTATGAACAAAACTTTTTTAATTCATTTCTGATGTTGCTGAAATTTCAGTGTGTATTAGGTAGATATATTTCATTTATTCATGCAAAATTTCATACTTGTTGGTGTGGTAATGACAGAGAAATATGTAAAAAAGCATGATTAATTATTTTTATATTAGGATTGCTGTAAAACGTACATTGGTGAACATCCGGTGTTGATCAGTTGTGATGTGTTCCAAGATTTACCCGAACCCTTACAGATGGAAGTAGAAGCTTTAACATTAACCAGGTACATAATACATTGAATACCAAGCTTTGTATAAACTGTCCATTTATCCTGCTCTTCCATTTACACTTCCTACATTTCTTAAATAAATTTTAGCCAACCTAGTGCATTTTGAAGGTTTTTGTGTGTTGACCATTATTGAAGGACTTATTCCCCTTTGTTTGTTTATCTTGTATATTATGTAAGATAAAGAGAAACAATCTTCCATGTCAGTCATATTTTGAAATATTCACACTCCTTTTGCTTGGTCACTAGGTTGAAGGTTGCAGTGGGTTGATGGACTGCAGAACAGTTTCCAAACAACACAAGAATTTGACAAGGATATTTTATCTAGCTGCCATGAGATTAACAAACATATTTTACAAACCTATGTTATATATTACAGTGGGTTACATTCCAGTGATGATTCACCAAGTTCTGTATCAAGTACATCTGAGATGGAGGAAATGTTAGATAGAATGAATGTATGTATATCTGTTGTTTTGTATAACATCTGTTGCTTCTAGTACTTGTTCTTATTGTGTGTCCCACATATTGACTCAGTGCGGGGACATGTTGATTTCGTGCTGATGTCACACATTTGGTCAGCACTTGTTCTCCTTATTATATCACCAGTTGTCAGATTTTAATGAAGTTTCATATGAATTCTAATCAGTTTGCTTTTTTCAGCTTTTGTTTACCAGAGTTATTTAATGGCCCATTCAAGTTTTCAAATAACCTAAATGAAGATGTAGTGCACGTTACTTGTCTCTAATTGTGGATTGATTTGTCTATGGTGTAGAAGGTTAAACATTCTAACTGAAATGAGCTGTTCTTTGACTTCAGATTGACTCTGTTGGAGTGATATCTAGTTCATCAGAAGAGATGTTTCCCGGTCCAGAGTCAGGTCGGTTACAGGAATGTATCGATTCAATGCAGGACATTGTTGGTGATACTATACCACATGAGGAACTGTTACGTGCCGCACTAGCCGCTGATTGTGATGCTAACAGAGCCATGAACTTCTTATTTGCATGACACTTTCGGTACATGTAATTTTAAAACTGTGTAGCTCTACTGTGCACGAAGATGCACTTACAAAGTGCATGTAAGTGCTTTCTGCTAGACAGCTTGTATAGCTGATTGAGGTCTAATATCTGCCATTTGATCAGACGCCATTGTAGTGAACTTGCCGCAGATCTATTGGATTATGCAAACTTGTGCAATATATCCAGTGTTTTAACAACCAAAAAATCTTCTATGACTTTCTGTCTTTTTGTATATACCAGTATGTTTAGTGCAAAATGTCGCTAACAAACTGCAACCCTGGACAGTTGCAAAGAGGTGCTTGAAAAGTCCTTCATGTCTGAAACATTTTTTTTTTATTGACCAAGTTTGATGGTGTAGTTTGTAGAGTGCTGACTATCCTACACTGGTTTGGATACGCAATTTGTGTGCAGGTTTGTTTTCTTCATTGACATTGGTCACATTCTTCGTATGTGGAGAATTTGTTTGTAAAAAGAGCAAGACATTACTCCTTTAGTAATCACAATTGGCCTTGAGTAGAAAACATAAAACGTTCTTATAATTTAAAGTTTTTTGAAGCACATCAACAGAACAAGATAATGAATGTTTGCATAGTTAACAAGGAGTCAAGCACAATGTAAAGAGCTACTATAATCGTTTAGAAAATGGGGGTTATTCTTCAATTTGCAAGGCATAATGTGAGGGACAAAAGTTTGTCTCTTTAGTCTTAAGATTTTCGATACACTTTGTGTATACCAGCCTTGGTTGATAAATGCATTCAGGATTGATATGTACAGACCATACATCTTGTTAATATTTGATTATTTATTGTTGTTTCCTGTTACTTCTTGTGATATTTTCAATACTATTTTTAATATCATCAGTTACTGTTTAATTTTATGACTGCCCTTAAAAGGCCAGATATACTTATTACAGTATTGCTTTGCACATGTCAGTTGGATAGTCTTTGTAAAGATCAAGCTTTATCCTGAAATCTACATTTTAATGCCGAGCATAACTTTTATTTGCCAGTCAGCTTTCTGCTGAATATGGCAGGCATATATGTGCCTCCACCCGGATTTGAACCCGGGTCCCTGGATTAGGCAGCAAGCGTGCTAAACACTGAACTACGGAGGATTTGAACCCGGGACCCTGGATTAGGCAGCAAGCGTGCTAAATACTGAACTACGGAGGCCACACAGTTCTTATACTTGGTATCAAGGAATAGCTTATGACTTCTCAAATATATGATAATTCTTTTGAGGTCATTATTAGAACTATTATTTGTGTGCCTCAAACTGCCTTAAGACCAGGATAGTGCGGCCATCTTTATGGTTTGAGGCATGTATTGTACAACTTAATTTTGCTGGGACCAAAGAATCTATTTGAGGTCCCAAGCTTTACTGTCTGCCATAAATTAATTTTGAAGTCTGTAATGTTCTGGGAGGCTAAGTGATCAAAAGTGTTTGCAAGTATTTACTTGGAACTGATTTATCTTGGGACTCAATTATCTTGGGGCTCATTATCTTGGGACATATTTATCTTGGGACACATTATCTTGGGACACATTTATGTTCGGATTCAATTATCTTTGGACTCGATTATCTTGGGACTTATTTATCTTGGGACACATTATATTAGTACTCGATTATCTTGGGACACATTATCTTGGGACTCGATTATTTTGGGACACATTTATCTTGGGATTCCATTATCTTGGGACACATTTATCTTAGGACATATTATCTTGGGACTTGATTATCTTGTGCAAGCTCCAGGTCAATACTTTGTTGGCTTTGAATGAGAAGGTCGTAAGTACAAAATCGATATTTAGAGAAAACAAAACAAATGTCAAATTACTCTTCATTTATGGAAAAACAAGCTGTTTCAACTTCAGTGTGGTTAACAAGATATGTTCCGATTTTTACGAAAATAGGCTACAAACAACCTTCTCAAAATTTCACAGGGGCCTTATTCACCAACATTGTAAGACTGAAACTCAGACTTAGACTTGAAATTGACAACACTGCCATTACTTTGCAATTAGATTGAACAATGTGACAATATCTGATTACATGATGTAACAACATGAGAGTAAATAAAACATTTGACAATGTAAAGTCTAAGTCTTAGTTTTAGACTTAAATTTTTTTTTGTGAATAAGGCTTCTGATTTCTTTGCTTGTTGTTCACAAAATGTGATATATTGATAAAGACAAAAACACAAATATCATGTTGTATGTTTTTATTTATTTATTATTTAGTAAAATACATTTTATACTAAATGTGTCAATGTTTTAATTAATGCATAGAAATTAAATTTTGTAATGATATGTAAAACATGGAAATTACTGACCAATTGATTTTGTTTTGTCTCTAAATACATCCCATGGAGAAAGCAGAGGAGAATTTGTCGTGGATATGCCAACTGCTCCTTACTAGGACTGATCCCCTATCACAATGCAGCTCATAAGGATTGGTCCCCAAATATTTTCATAACAAATGATGCTGAACAGTAGTAACAACAGAAATTTGATTTGCATGGCAGAATTGAGACATAGTCTGTTCAAAGCTAATTGATAATGGTTGTTAACCGTAGCTCGTCCATGGCAGAATTGAGACATACTCAATGTTACTACAGAGAGTTGACCAATAATAAATTAATATAATTTGGCATAATAATTGATCCTTGTTATTTATAAGAGACTTGAAGTAGAATGTAGTCAATGATATTATCTATGAACAATACACAACTAGAATTTAAAGCTATTACACTTATACATTAGCCAATGTCGAACATGGCAAATATTTTATTGAAATTTAATTGTTTCGAGTGTAACACATCTTGACATAGCTTAGCTATGAAATGTACAATATAAACAATCCTAGGATAACAAAATGCATATAATAATGTCAACTAACTTAACCCCAAACATTTATAGAATGTACTAAAATTTAACAATATTTACAAAATTGTAGATCGTTGTTTTAAATGACATTGTTAAAGCTGTAGGGTAATGCCTGTATGGTTATATTGTGTGTATAGCTTGGCTATTTTGACCTGAACCTGACCTTTATGCAAGAATATATTATAGGTTTTTGTTTTGAATATATCAATTTCCGCCAGCAAATCATGCAATATCGGTATTTCAGATTTGTGTTTGTATTATATCTTTGTTAGTCTTTGTGATACTCCCCGATTATGAAAACATACAATTGGTGTTGTAAACGTAGGCAAGATATTGACTGTTAAATTATGCAGATCAAAGGTCAGGCTCATGTAAAATTCACCAAGCTTTACAATATTGAGACAGGAGACAAGGCAAGGTCGTATCAATGTCACTTGATTATTATGCTGGACAAAAGCATGAGAAGAATTAAATAAAATATTTAAATGTTAGCTACACATGCATCCATTTAAAATTTAAATACAAATGGGGAAAATTATTATTACAACAGTTGCTTGGCAATTTTACCCTAGTAATAAAGTACTGAATTGTCGAACAAATCAACTTGGTCCTTGAATAAACTTATAAAAGTCAACAATAGACAATTAAAATTCAATTATGGTAAACTATTTAGGTTGCAATTTCTCACTGGCTGAACTAATTCTACAATTACTCCTATTGAACTAATTTCATAGCAAGGGCTCAATGCAGAACTATGGTAACTACATCAATTATATAGGCACATACCATAGTTTTGCACTGAGCCCTTAATATACAATCACCACCATCAGTCACATGTGATTTCTACTGAAAATAACTCTTTTAGGTACTGTTTTATCAAACCACTAGTGGAAACCTTCGAGTTACACATTTCTATATTCTTTATACTTCTTTAAAACTACAAATTGGGGACAAAATGGTTTGTAGAATTGAATTTAACTGAAACAGTATCAATATTGCACAATCATCCCTTTACAACAATTTGCAGTTATTAAAGAAGTATAAAGAATTCAAATTAGTGATTTACCTGATATAAGATTTCTGTAAGTGTTTTGATACAACACTACCTTGATATCCAAGTTTTTAAAAAAACTATCAATTACATCCCTCAATCAAAGACAAAGAACATGTATTTTAGATCTTTGCCTCAATTTAAATATCCTAGCTTTCATATTAAACATTATCCTTGACAACTTAATTAATAAACAGTGTTAAATGGATCATGAGGAAATATTATGTTATACTATAGCAACATTTGGTATCATAGCTCAAATCAACTGAGCATATTTTCTTCATGATATAGGAGTATTCTACAATTAACAGAGGAAACAATGAGGTTATATAAAGTGTGAAATCTATGAATATAAAATATTTTGTGGCATGCATAATTTACAAAAAAATCTCAATTCATTAAAATGACTCAACACTGATGTGTTTAACAATCATACATCTGTCTAACATATATAATAGTAATAATATAAAATCATATCTGTTTACCTGTACAAGTATTTACATGGATATACAAACGTGAACACCAATGTATCAAGTCAGTATTAAGCACTATGGCAATACATGTATAGAATTCAAGAAATTATGACTGCACATTTTTCCCTTTACTCCATATAAATCAGATATACCAATATGTCCACCCCATGTCATGTCAATTACCAAATGATTTCCATTGTCAATAAGATATTCATTTCAAATATCAAATACTAATTAATTTCCAATGTCAATTACCAATTCATTTCCAATAATTAGGATGGAGGGAGACAATCAAAGTACGGAAATGGATTTATTGAATTATCAGATGAGATCATTCTCGATGTTTGTTTCACAAAGCAGTACATTAGATGTGCATGTACACATTCAACCTAAACTTTCATCAGCATAGTGTTGGGTGTTTGGAGCAAAGGTTGAATTTAAGCATTGGAAATGTTTGCAGTCAAATATAAATAATACATGCATTAACAATTTAACAATTAATTTAATCAATCAACTCAATAATATTCATCCTTGATATGCTTTCTTTCTATGCTGGAATGTACCGGAATAATGTTGAAAAATGTCGTAAAATTTACGAAAATATCATTAATTTTCGATGCCTGTGAATTTTTTACTTAACAACAACAGTTGGTATTCAAATGTATAACATGCATACAACTAATTCTGGTATATTACAAGGGATCAGTTATGTCTCCAAATATTGATCAATACTATACATAGATTCTTCTTTGAGTGACCTTCAGATGATGATCTGACTATAAAGTGATATGTAATGAATGTATGTTATCTATGTAATAACTATGCTAATATAGTTGAGCATAAGTTGTATTAAAGGACATTCTCACAAACCAAAAAACATCAATTAAAAAAACTACATTTTAGTGTGATGTCTTCATGCGTTGATGTTGCCAGACCTATCCACTATTTTTAGCTCACCTGTCACAAAGTGACAGAGTGAGCTTTTGTGATCACTCTTCGTCCGTCGTCCGTCCGTCCGTCCGTCAACAATTGGGTTGTGTCCTCTCTAGCGGTCACAATTTTGGCCTAATCTTTATGAAACTTGGTCACAATGATCATCTTAACAAAGTCTAGGTCAAGTTCGATATTGGGTCATCTGTGGTCAAAAACTAGGTCACTAGGTCAAATCAAAGGAAAACCTTGTGAACACATTAGAGGTCACAATTTGAGCCTAATCTTTATGAAACTTGATCACAATGATCATCTCTGTACAATCTAGGTCAAGTTCGATATTGGGTCATCTGGGGTCAAAAACTAGGTCACTAGGCCAAATCATTGAAAAACCTTGTGAACACATTAGAGGTCACAATTTGTGACTTATCTTTATGAAAATTGATCACAGTGATCATCTCTATAAAATCTAGGTCAAGTTCGATATTGGGTCATCTGGGGTCAAAAACTAGGTCACTAGGTCAAATCAAAGGAAAACCTTGTGAACACACTAGAGGTCACAATTTGAGACTAATCTTTATGAAACTTGATCACAATGATCATCTCTGAAAAAAAATCTAGGTCAAGTTCGAGATTGGGTCATCTGGGGTCAAAAACTAGGTAACTAGGCCAAATCATTGAAAAACCTTGTGAACACATTAGAGGTCACAATTTGTGACTTATCTTTATGAAAATTGATCACAGTGATCATCTCTATAAAATCTAGGTCAAGTTCGATATTGGGTCATCTGGGGTCAAAAACTAGGTCACTAGGTCAAATCAAAGGAAAACCTTGTGAACACACTAGAGGTCACAATTTGAGACTAATCTTTATGAAACTTGATCACAATGATCATCTCTGAAAAAAAATCTAGGTCAAGTTCGAGATTGGGTCATCTGGGGTCAAAAACTAGGTCACTAGGCCAAATCATTGAAAAACCTTGTGAACACATTAGAGGTCACAATTTGTGACTTATCTTTATGAAAATTGATCACAATGATCATCTCTATAAAATCTAGGTCAAGTTCGATATTGGGTCATCTGGGGTCAAAAACTAGGTCACAAGGCCAAATCATTGAAAAAGCTTGTGAACACACTAAAGGTCACAATTTGAGACTAATCTTTATGAAAATTGATCACAATGATCATCTCTATAAAATCTACGTCAAGTTCGATATTGGGTCATCCGGGGTCAAAAACTAGGTCACAAGCCTTTGAAGGCCAAATCATTGAAAAAGCTTGTGAACACACTAGAGGTCACAATTTGAGCCTAATCTTTATGAAACTTGATCACAATGATCATCACTATAAAATTTTGGTCAACTTCGATATTGGGTCATCCGGAGTCAAAACTAGGTCACTAGGCCAAATCATTGAAAAAGCTTGTGAACACACTAGAGGTCACAATTTTGACCTTATCTTTATGAAACTTGATCACAATGATCATCATTATAAAATTTAGGTCAAGTTCGATATTGGGTCATCTGGGGTCAAAAACTAGGTCACGAGGCCAAATCATTGAAAAATCTTTTGAACACACTAGAGGTCACAATTTTGACTCTATCTTTATGAAACTTGGTCACAATGTTTATCTCTATAAAATCTAGGTCAAGTTAGATACTGTGTCATTTGGGCCAAAATCTAGGTCACTAGGCCAAACAGGTGAGCGACCCAGGGCCCTTTGGACCCTCTTGTTATAGTTAGTGGTAATGTTGCAAACTTCCATTCCAAAGTCTAAAATCAAATTGCCAGATTTCATGCTAAAACAATAAAAATCTTATTTTTGGTATGCACAAATGCACTTAAGCTAACACTTACAAAATCCAAAGAAGAAAAACAATATAATTATGTATGTAACTCTTATCTTTTTAATGCGATGTCAATTACTAATTATTATCCAATAACATTTATCAATAATTATCACTTCTTTGTAGGAAAATCAGCATGTATAACACTACAGCACATCCATTAGTAGCTTAAAGCAAACTGTTTCTCGAAATAAAACCAACTCTCATCACCAAGGCAACTATATACTGTAAAATAATAAATTTTCGTGGGAGAATTAAATTTTGTGGATTTCTTTGTTCACCTTAAACCACAGAATCAAATTTCATCAAACAAAAACTTTGACCCTCGTATTTATTACCAGAAATGCAAAATCCACAAATTTACAGCCCATCAAAATGGTCTTTTTTCCAAAACCACGAAATTTAGTCCCATAGAAATTAATCATTTTACAGTAGTAAACACACAGTCACAAGGCACTGTCCTATACTATCCCTGCGTATAAGATCCAAGAATCGTAGCAGCACAACGCTGACAAGACACAATACATCTCTATGTTGTTTAACAACCTTGAGTTAATGTATTTTCACAACCACAATTATTTTGGTTAAAATAATGAAAATATCACAATGAACACGTCCAGTGTAAATTTCTCCAACACTGCATACTTTCAAAGTACACGTCATGTATTCACCACTGCCTACTGTCGGTCGTCATACAAAGGAGGAGAATCCAGGAAGGGGCGCCCGCGACCCAGCAGTATTATTTAAAACCACTTGTCCTCCGTTAAGACTGTATGCATAGTGACAACTCTCCGCTTCAGAGTCTGTATATTGATATGCATTAAATGAAGCGTTATTTTGGTTCTGCCACGAGTTATTGATCACCCCTCGATCAGGAAGTGGTGGGGGATCATGGGTAGGTCCTTGTGGCGTGTAAAAATTATTAATACTACGATCTGGTCGATCAGGTGCCGCAGTAGCACCGTCCATACCGTATGGATTTCTGAAAACTTGTGAGAATGGTGGAGGTGGTGGTGATGCTGGTGGGGGTGGTAGGGGAAGATCTAAACTGTCATCATCACTTGATTCCTCATCACTAGCCTGTAATATATACACAACAATCAGTCAGTATTATACAATATAATGTACAAGATGCCTGTATTAATATGGGCAACCAGGGATATTTAGCCAAACTTCTTAACCTATTAAATAAATTACTTTTTAAGGAAACACAATAATCATTGGCTGCTTTGAAACATTTATTTACAACCTGCTTTGAATAACCACAGTTGGAAAATTCAAAGACTTAAAGTTAAGACTAAGCTGTAAAAAAGACTTAATTATAAAACACGAATTTCAAGTTCATGTACATTGAACTGCTCTTTATCAAACCTAGACATTCAAGATCGACTTAATATTAAAGGACGACCAGTCATGAAAAGACCAAGATCGCATTACTTTACACAAAAATTATAGGAGGGATGTGATGCGTCTCATTTTTTAAGAAAATTTGCATAACATGTGTACACTAATGAATGTATTTACCTCTGAAGATTCTCCAAGTTCTGATAGTTTCTCTGTACATGTGCTAGCAATATCATCATCCTCCGGTAGTGGTGGTTTAACTGCTGATGCTGCATCATCATCACTATATGCTACACTAGCTGGACTAGGTCGTTGTGGTGACCTGTATAATATATAAACATTACATCATCACTATATGCTACACTAGCTGGACTCTGACTGTGTATACATATCTTTGAGTAAAATGAGCCTAGTAAAACCTCAGGTCTCACTATTTGTTACGATAAATCTAGGTTGCACCATAAGTATTTGGTATCAATGAATAAAGCTTTGCCGCTGATTAGGCTTTGCCTATTTTCATATTTAAACCTATACATTGATAAGGTGGGCTTCAGAAGGCCCAGGGGCACATCCCTATTACCCGGCCCCCCACCCAACCGGGTAGTGCTAATGATCAGACCCTGCGATTGCTTCACGGTATGCTACACTATGTTTCACAGTATAGGAGCATATTCATACCGCGAGTATCTGAGTTTTACTAGTAGAACTACCAACCGGGTTCTTCTACGGCTGGTTTACTTCTTAAAATATCAAGAACTGTCAGCTGAAAAATCGGATTCGTCTGAAGGCTATTAAATGCCCGACTTACATCCTGATATCTACATTTTCACGCGACATCTATGATCTACTTTCCAAAAAGTTTTCTAAGAAAATGAGCTCAGCGTGCCTTACCTGGAGGCTGCCATATTCTTTTTGAGTCGCGACCAATGAAGTCCGTCGTAACAAAACAGCAAATTTCCCAGCATTCAAATTATTGAACAATTATTTGTAACCGATACAATAAATATTTTCGATTTATCGAATAAATATATTTCACATTGAACAAATATTTTACAGGATTGCACAAAAATATTTGACGTATTGAATAAATATTTTATCACATAGAACAAATATTTTATAGGATACAATAAAAATTTTGAAACTATCAAATAAATATTTTTCACATTGAATAAATATTTTACTTTTTACAACAATTATTTTTTGTTTTAGAATAAAATTTTACCGTATACAATGAATATATAAAAATAGACCATAATTTTTAAACATACAATAATGCAACACTTTACACGCCATAGTCCACCTTTGTTGCATTTATAGCTTTCAAAAAGGCGTATGATTTTAATTATAGAGAAAAGCTATGGGAGAGACTAATGAAAACTGGAATTTCTGGTAATATGTTAAATGCCATCAAATCACTATATTCATCGGTAAGTTCCTGTGTAAAAATTAATTCATTTAAGACGAATAGGTTTAACGTCACTTTCGGTTTAAGACAAGGCTGTATTTTGTCACCATTATTGTTTAATCTCTATATCAACGACTTAGTACTATATATTAAAAATCTAAATGTTGGTATTGATTTGGATAATGAAAAGATTAGTACATTATTATATGCTGATGATATTGTTTTGTTGGCAGAAAATGCCCATGATTTACAATTATTGTTGAATGCTTTAAATGATTGGTGTTGTCAAAATGATATGACCGTAAATGCAACCAAGAGTAACGTTATGCATTGCCGTCCATCTTCTATGCAATGTACTGATTATAATTTTACATGTGGTACTAGCTCTCTGGAAATTGTTAGAAAATATACATATCTTTGGCTGGTACTTGATGAACATCTTGATTTTAATTTAACTGCAAAGGCTGTTGCCCAGAGTGCTAGTCGCGCCCTCGTAAATTAGTCGGAGGTATGCCTTACGACGTATTTTGGGGGACAAAGTCCTTCTCATGTATAAATAGTGTACACAATCGTGCTATGAGTTATTTCTTGGGAATTGGACGTTATGCTCCAAACGCAGCTCTGGCAGGGGAATTGGGTTGGATACCCCCATCCGTCCGCCAATGGAAGTCCGTCGCAAGTTTCTGGGCCAGAATATGCAATACTCCAGAAACTAGAGTAAATAAGCGTGCAGCACTCTGGGCTAACAGCAAAGTAGGTAACGGCTGTAAAATTGGATGTTTGTTGTTAAAAAGCAATTACATACGTGCCAACTTTCTGCATTTACATATTTAGTCAATAATGTGCCAAAAACATTATTTCTGATGCCATTGCTGAAAGATTATTGTCTGAGTATATTGATGTTTGGAAAGCATCGTTATTTAGAGCTGATAGTAAATCTGGAAGGGGCCAAAATAAGCTCAGGAATTATTGTACATATAAATCTGTTTTTGAAGTCGAACCTAATTGTAAAATAATTCTTCCTCCAAGTCATAGATCGGCCTTCAGTAAGTTTAGATGTGGTGTTGCACCAATCAGAATTGAAAATGGTAGATATGAAAACTTAAATATATCTGATCGCAAATGTCCATTTTGCAACAAAGTTGAATCGGAGACACATGTTCTGTTTGATTGTAATGTTTATGCTTGGGAACGTACACAGCTAATTCAGAAAGCAGTGTCTATTAACTCAGATTTTAATTTATTTTCTGATCAAGAAAAACTTAAGTTCGTTTTTACGAATCAGGCAGTTACTATAGAATTTGTGCCAAAACCTGTCATGATATTTTGAATAGTAGAAATATTTACCTGTGTAAATAATGACTATATAATTTATGATAAAAGTGTGTATGATTTTATCTCCATGCAAGAAACAGCTGTTAATTCACTTGTTACTAAATATAGTAACAAAAATGAGCCAATTTCAGGCTGATTATGACCATCACGTGACTGATTATCGCCTATCGGCCCGGTCTGCAATCTCATAATCGTAATCGGCCCGTTGAACGGACGCAGGTTACGTTATCCAGGTTAACATGACGTCACGTCGGAGTCATAATGACGTCACGTTGGAGCTAAAATGCCGTTACGTTAAAATTGCTCTGACAATTTTATGAATGTACAAGATTTTCATCATAAATGACTGTAGATTTTCATGAACTTTACCAAACGTGAGTTGTTGTTACTCCCATTGAGTTTTTGAATTGAACAATTGTATTAAAGACTTTAATACACTTCAGAGCCTGGCCGGAAGTTGATAATCGGCCCGGCATGAATAATCACCCTCGGGCTAAAGCCCTCGCGGTGATTATTAATTTTCCGGGCCGATTATCGCCTTCCGGCCCGGCTATGTCGTGTATTAACCTCTTATTAATCAGTTCATCCACGGTCTGACCGGGGTGATAATCGTTTTTATAAGCCATTTTTTAGAGGTTAATACACGACATAGCCGGGCCGGAAGGCGATAATCGGCCCTTAAAATTAATAATCACCGCGAGGGCTTTAGCCCGAGGGTGATTATTCATGCCGGGCCGATTATCAACTTCCGGCCAGGCTCTGAAGTGTATTAAAGTCTTTAATACAATTGTTCAATTTAAAAATTCAATGGGAGTAACAACAACTCACGTTTGGTAAAGTTCATGGAGATCTACAGTCATTTATGGTGAAACTCTTGTACATTCATAAAATTGTCAAAGCAATTTCAACGTAACGTCATTTTAGCTCCAACGTGACGTCATTATGACTCCGACGTGACGTCATGTTAACCTGGATAACGTAACGTGCATCCGTTCAACGGGCCGATTACGATTATGAGATTGCGGACCGGGCCGATAGTCGATAATCAGTCACGTGATGGTCATAATCAGTCTGAAATTGACTCATTTTTGTTACTATATTTAGTAACAAGTGTATTAATGTGCATTAGTACTCATTTTCTTTTCAGTTTTTATATAATCCCACTTTTTATTCGGTTTTACTTTAAGGATTAACAGCTGCTCCTTGGTCTTACATATGTAAATATGTCTTTGTAATAATGTCTTATATGTGTATCTTCTTTTTGATAGAGAAGCGTAATAGTATGTTTTTATATAGTATATTAGTATGTTTTTTAAGGTAATTTAGAACCTTTTATAAATATATTTTCTAAATATCGCCTGTAACTCGAATTTTGATGATTTTTTGCATAAATATAGTATCTAGTATTGGCTTTCTGATTTTGATGGTTTTATGGAGAAATATCACGTGACGTACGATAAATAGCGCCACCTAACGGGGCGTAATTTTTGCGTGCTTTTCGACGTATTTCACCATTTTTTCGAGTTAATACTTACGTCATTGAAAATCGAAAAATATAATTTTGTAGGGAAATAAATGCTGCGTCATATGGTGCAAAATATAGAAAGAAATTTTAATTATTTTTAACGTAATGCTGAAATAACCGCGACACGGCCTCGATAATAACGGCGTTTTAATCGCGGCATTTCTTTTATTCACACGCATATAGCAAGAACACAGGGCGTTCAAATTTTATTTTATTTATTGCATTAGTTTATTTGAATTGTCTTTGAAGTGCATGGTGGTACAATAATTGTTATACTACAAACCTAAACGGACAGTACCTCACACCGGGTACTGTTGATGATGAAGGGGTGGTCTATCGCAGGTTCATCTTCGGTATATCTCTGAAACAATCTAGAATGGCATTCCGCCGTTACTGATTGTAGTGAAAAACAAATGACGTTAATCAATATGACTGTTTCCCTTATTGATTACAAACCTTCAAAATATCGATTTGTTCTTCTTATGGAATGGACTTGCATACACTGTATAAGGTATCCCTATAGCATAAAATCGTTGATTTTGTCCATACATAAATGGGACGAGATACATGCGTAAACATACAGATTAACGCGATGTTTGCGTCCAGTTTAATGTATGCTCATTTCACGTCCAAGTTGACGATAGTTAACGATTTTACAGCGTCTTACGAATTCTAATTTACATTTTATTTGTAACTACTGATCAATTTTCTATAAGATTACAAAAATAAACTGAAAAACTTCCTAATGTCCATGTTATCCAGGTATTTACGGATCTCGGAAGTCGACTCTCATAATCAAACCTTGTATGACGTTTAGTTTGCTTAACGACGTCGCGATTGATTTCGGGACGTCACACACAATTTCCTGCCAAAGTTACATAATTTTGAAAAACATACAATCTTCTCATATGTTAAACATGTACAACAGTATCCACATATTAAAGTGTATAGAGCTATATCTGACGATATATTTTTTATTTAAAATCAAAAACTGAAAAAACAATTACCGGGTATGCTTTCATATCCATTAGATCACTTTTCCCTTCAGCTTTAACGGAAACGCTCTCTGTGATTTATTGGACATGCGAATTGTCCGTTTTCATACAAATTATAAGAATCGTCTATTTTTTCGATGATTGAATCAAAGTACACGGAACCCATCCAATGTTTTAATTTGCAATAGGTAGTCTAGTATCATACTAAAGACGATGCAAGTAATCATTTTGACATTAAATGACCCTCAGATATAGCTCTATACACTTTAAATAAAGCATACGTGCATGGCAATTTTAACACTATTTCATATAATCAAATATCATACACAGTTATTTCCAACAATATATGAACAATTATAAAATAGGAATTGAAACAATGGTCATTAAATTCTTTTGAGGATTATATACCATCATAATTTGAAACAAAGAACTACCTATAGCTTGGCTATTTTGACCTGAGCCTGACCTTTATGCAAGAATATATTACAAGGTTATTGTGTTGAATATATCAATTTCCGCTAACAAATCGTGCAATATCGGTATTTCGGTGTTATAAACGTAGACAATATATCGATGGCTTAGAATTAGAAGGTCGTAAGTGCCACTTACGACCTTTTAAGATTCATACATATTTAGAGTATTATTATCATAAATTGTCATGTTGACCAAAATGAAGTTTTAAAAACGTGTTTTCCCATAGGTAAAGAGTAAATTACAGACAGTTTTCTCTTGTTTTCTCAATATATCGATTTGGTAGTTACGACCTTCTTGTTCTAAGCCATCGATATCGACTGTTAAATTATGCTAATCAATAGGTCAGGCTCATGTCAATGTGGGCAAGCTATAGTATCAAACGATAAACACATGAATTCTCAAAGGTTTCATCACCGTTTAAGGTAAGTGATTTGGCAAAGAAATCCGCACCACTTTTCTAAAGAAAAATCGATGGGCTGCCCCGTATGTTCAATTTTATGTTGCTATAACTACCATACTTTAGAATATAGCATAGATTTTTTTTGATAAACATATGCAGGGCATAGCCTTTATTTGCTTTATTTCTACGGAAACATGACTGGCATATATATGTACCCCACCCGGATTTGAACCCGGGTCGCCATATTAGACGACAAGCACACTAACCACTGAGCTACGGAGGCACATATTATACTGAATTCATTACTGGTAGAACCTGATTTCTACCAATTTTGATGAAATTCGGATGTTAGATTGTTTAACAATCGATGTTGTTTACGTATTTTTCGAATGGTCCTCGTACATGTATATGGGTCAGGACAAAGATAATGTCACATAGACTCATTGACAAGAACTATTCACTAAGCGTGTGTCACAAAGACTAGCCTGACCAAATCCATGAAGGCGGGTTCCATTTAACAGAGGTCACACAGATTTTTTATCAAATTTCGAAAGCTTCTATTATTGTTTAATACATTTGTTTGACGGTATGGCCCGCCTTTAGTATCATCGATTTAATAAATTTGCATGAAAAAAATCTTTAAGAACTAATAATAATAAGAAGACCGCTCAGCTGCCATAACCAAACCAACGGAAGTGATGCAATCCTAATATCGATTCACCTGTACCCCGACTGCGCGCTGCAATACGCTTACGCACTGGGAACCAAATACGTTGAATGATATTTAAATCGAGAACGGTTTACTTGGAGCCATATTTAAATCTAGAAAGGTTCCCAGCGCGGTAGCGTATTGGTGCGCGCAGTCGGCGTACTAGGATTGCATCACTTCCGTTGATTGAGATTATCGCAGCTGAGTGGCCTTCTTCCTATTATTATTAGTTCTAAAAGGAAACTAGTTTTTTTCATGCAAGTTTATCAAAGATAATCGATGAAACCATGTGCCTGTGGTTTTAATGTTGGCTCTGCAGCAAATGAAACGTGTAATTAACGCCTTCATTTCTTAATTGAGCGCCAAAATGATCAAAGCGCAAGTAAATAAACAGAATTATCGGGACCCCCAAAACGGCAGATTTTGCACTGTTATAAATATTCGAGGTTGTTGCGTTGTACATTTCAGAGAACATTGTGGGAGATCGTAATATACAGTGGCTAATTAAAGAGCTCTATCACACACTTTTTTATTGTAAGACCTCTATGTGTACTAGGGATCGTATATTCAAGTTACCACTTAATTAAGCGCTGCTTCAGAAATGCAAGTATAGTGCGCCCAGGATGAGGTGATGTCTACAATCATTGACCGGATTGGTCTACTGTTGAAAAATTGGTTTCTTTAAAAAACACATACGATCAATAATAGACTAAAACTAGAACCATCACTGTCGTGAGCAGGGCCCTGTCGTTATCATTGTCAATAAGTATTGCAAGTTTCATTTGAATATCTTGAAAAGTTTTTGAACTATGGCCAATGTTAAAGTTTTGAAGTCGAAAAAGGGGAACAAGCCAAACTTTATTAAAGCTAGAGTTTTTGCCCTTTGCTACACATGTGCGTATTGTCACTGTCAATATGTATAGCAAGTTTGATTTGAATATCAGTTACGGTTTTGAAGTTATGTAGAAAAAAGATGAAAAATGAGGAAAATTGTAATTTTACAAAGGGCCATAATTCTTACAATATTGTAGCTGGAGTAACATAACTTGGCATACAATAGTGAATTGTTGCTGTGACCTTATGTTTAAAGTTTGAAGTCGATACCTTTAACGGTTTGCAAGTTATTAAGAAAAAAACATGAAAAATGTGGACGGACAGACAGACTTACGGACAGGGTGATTACTATAGGGCACCTGCAAAAAAATTGCAGGGCCTTAATAACACTGAGAAATCTTGCATGCTTGATTTTTCCACCTATATAGCTAATTCCAAATTTTCCCGCATTTATTGTCATCCTGGGCGCAATATATCACAAATTTCTAGAGAAATACAAAGATACGCGCTTGACCTCCTTCTACATTTTGTTTGTTTTTGCAAAAATGGAAGTAACGTTATACATTACTTAGTGTAGGCAACATTCCCACATTTTGTATTCATTAGTTTATTCATTTCCATGACATCAATTCGTATCGATTCCGCCGTAGTTCACGTATTTGGTGCTTGAATTACCAACGTCACGTGAACCATGTGCAAAATGAGGATTTTTGAAAATTCGTGGTTGGTTTTGACGTCATTCGTAAATTCTACACGTTGTTCACGTATCTTGATTTTTACGCATAGAGTTCTAGTTTGAAGTTGGAAATTTGCACGCACTATGTATGCCTTAAGAGAATCGAACTTGCGGCAAATTCACCTGTCTTCCTGTAATGTCTGCACTATGTTATCCAACATTTGAGCATAATTATAGACCCTGGTAGACTTAGCAAGTTATTTATATATATTAGCGATCCATTGAATTAAAACCTCTTGGCGGAGATTTTGACGGGAAATGTTGGAATATTTTCTCCGAGCCAATACCCCGGGGACAATATTAAGCTGTCAGGGGGTCGAGTAAATACCGGAGATCTTACCATCAGCTGTCTCCGGCAGGGCAGCGGAGGGCGGGTTTTTTTACAACACAAAAGTAAAAATCCCGGCCCATCCCCGTGGGTGGGGCCGGCGTTGATGCAAATTACTGATGCTTTTCGTTTACGTGCCCATGAAATACACGCTTGGACAATATGGCATAACTTTTTCAAGATCTATTTTTTAATGTTACTTACTACATTGTTACAAATGTAAAAGGCTATAACATTTTATCTATTGAATATTGATAAACGTGTAGGCTTAGAGTGGTTTACACAAAAATACAGTAGGCCTACGGACCGTACTATTCCGACTTTAACACATACTACAAACTGAAAGTGGGATTGACAGCCGCTGTTTATCGAGGTAATTTACTTTTTATTATTATGCATTTCTGACTATTGACAATGTTCGTGCATAACTAGTATATGCGTAGGTTAAGATGCACACATCCCAAAGAGCAGAAACAATTCGTTGAGAGGTAAAAAATGTCCATAAAAATTGTGTTCATCTGTTCATAATGTGACTACTGAGTAAACAGATTTGCTTGTACATGTTTGTGTTATGTAATGTTGCACTAATGCACCAGTCAGTTGCATACAGGGCCCCACCACAGGGGATGGGTTGGGGTTGTAACGTTTGTGTTGTAAAAATCCACGGTACCACGGCCCTGCAGGGAACAGCTGATGGTAAAATCTTCGGTACCCCCCCCCCCTGACAACTAAATATTGAGAGAAAACAGTTTGTTGAGAGAGATAAACGTTTTCTATTAAAATTGTGTTCATGGTGACCAAACACTTACAGAAATGCTTATACATTTTTGTTTAATGCATTTTTAAGATTCCGTATAGATCTATATGCGGGGGTATATTGCTTTTTGTCAGGCAACTGTGGTCTAGCTGTTTGTTCGTTTGCCGGTCTGTCCAAAATGTTTAACATTGCTTATAAAATGAAAATGCTTCGGCCTAGGGTCTTCAAACTTCATGTGTGTACGCACCTCATTGACTACATATTCAACCTGTTTTGAGGTCAAATGTCCAGGTCACCAAAAGTGTTCTATTCAAAAGTTGACCTTACCCATTACATGAAAATGCTTCGGCCTAGGGTCTTCAAACTTCATGTGTGTACGCACCTCATTGACTACATATTCAACCTGTTTTGAGGTCAAATGTCCAGGTCACCAAAATTGTTCTATTCAAAAGTTGACCTTACCCATTACACGAAAACGCTTTGGCCTAAGTTCTTCAAACTTCATGTGTGTACGCACCTCATTGACTACATATTCAACCTGTTTTGAGGTCAAATGTCAAGGTCACCAAAATTGTTCTATTCAAAAGTTGACCTTACCCATTACACGAAAACGCTTTGGCCTAAGTTCTTCAAACTTCATGTGTGTACGCACCTCATTGACTACATCTTCAACCTGTTTTGAGGTCAAATGTCAAGGTCACCAAGAGTGTTCTATTCAAAAGTTGACCTTACCCATTACATGAAAACGCTTTGGCCTAGGTTCTTCAAACTTCATGTGTGTACGCACCTCATTGACTACATCTTCAACCTGTTTTGAGGTCAAATGTCAAGGTCACCAAAAGTGTTCTATTCAAAAGTTGACCTTACCCATTACATGAAAACGCTTTGGCCTAGGTTCTTCAAACTGCATGTGTGTACGCACCTCATTGACTACATCTTCAACCTGTTTTGAGGTCAAATGTCAAGGTCACCAAATTTGTTCTATTCAAAAGTTGACCTTACCCATAACATGAAAACGCTTTGGCCTAGGTTCTTCAAACTGCATGTGTGTACGCACCTCATTGACTACATCTTCAACCTGTTTTGAGGTCAAATGTCAAGGTCACCAAATTTGTTCTATTCAAAAGTTGACCTTACCCATTACATGAAAACGCTTTGGCTTAGGTTCTTCAAACTGCATGTGTGCACGCCTCGCATGGATACCTATAACCTACATCTGCTTTGAGTTCAAGGGTCAAGGTCACATAAGTGTTTCTGGAAGACATCTTGTTATATCATATTTCACTAACAAATACATATAGTATCTCTTAACAGTCAGTAATATTTATTTAATGGAATATATTGAGTGTCGGTTCATTGCAAGGCTGATACAGTAGACATCGCGAAACATCGCCGGACCGACTCATCTACGAGACATTTTGAGTTCAGTGTGATGGACAAAAACATGCAGCTGGACCGAATGTCTGATGACAGAAAAACTGGTTTTTTATAGGGAAATTGTACCATTTCACGTGATGGTTTAGTTTTAAATGTGGTGTTGTCATTTGGAGTGATGTTTGTTTTGAATTTTGACATAAAAAGAACTATTATATTGGGTTTGTCAGAGCTAAAACATGGAAATAAGATTCATCAAAGTTTCGGTCTGATAATTCTTTTTCCGGTCCAGTATTTTTCCAATCTGTGCAGAAGCGAATGTGCGGTACATGTTTGGCAAGTTCGGCGATGTCTGTACAGTATGTGCATTTGAAAATTAGTCCGGACAACCGGGGGTTCCCTCGACGCTGCTGTCTTGCAGGTTCCACGTTAAAGTGTATATAGCTATAACTGACCGGTCATTTAATGTCAAAATAATTACTTGCATCGTTTTTAGTATGATACTAGACTACCTTAATTGCAAATTATAACTTTGGATGGGTTCTGTGTACTTTGATTCAGTCGTCGAATAAATAGACGATTCTTATCATTTCATAGGGTGTTCTAGAAAACTTTAGTAAGACAACGAACACTTCGCATGTCCAATAAATCACACAGAGAGATTCTGTTAAATCTGAAGCAAAAAATGATCTAATGGATATGACAGTATAATTGTTTTTCAGTTTTTGAATTTTTAAAAAAAATATCGTCAGATATAGCTCTATACATTTAAAGACCCTTCAACTTCGTCTTCCATTCCAGTTTGTAAGGAAAATGTCCACTGGGACGAAATTCGTCAACGTCATTGATGAGGTTGTACTCCTGAGCTAAAGTGAATGCATCCAGAATAACCCCTGTGTTTTTCTATCAATGTTCACAACTCACATGAATATCTGTGTCACTAAGTACCTACACGGGAGTCTACACAGTTGACCGAAAAATATCAGTTTCTTATAGTGAATCATTGTTTTGATGGAGTATATGTTCAGAGACGCGAGTGAAAATCTGAATGACTGAATTGTTTTCTCACAGAATCTATGTGCCGTATCTATATGAGCAATATTACGTTCTGCATATTAAATGGTTAAGCCTATGAGGATGTAGTCCGATGTAGACCGCAATTGATCAAACTTAACAATGTTCCGCGCAGTTTGACAAATGCGTCTTGGATAGGTTTCTTCGTAGATAGTGGACTGTCACAATTCATTCCAAGATGTGGGTAAGTTTGTTTTTCCACAGTTTCTTCAGCTCCAAGATTCCATTTACGGTCGTTGTTTACATGATTGGTTTCGTTGAATACTACGATTCCAAATTTACCAGGGTTGTTCTTATATTTCTATTTGTTCGCAAAGTTGTAACAGATAGACATAATCAATGGGGGAAGCGTATTGGGGCGGAAGTGGATACACCGACTATTTCAATGGCCGATTTACGTCGATTCGGTAAGTAAATCTTGACTTTTCGTTGCTTTGTAAGGCGTTTGAAATAAAAACAAGCTGACCAAAGTACCCGGCCAGGTTTCTAGTTTGCGACCCATGGTTGTTTTCCCTCTAAGCACCTATAATTAAGCAGAACACTCGCGAAAAGTGCCGTTTTGGTTACAGATACCCAGATTTGTGAATATTTTATCTGTAATATTTCCTATTTCTCCCGATTTTCATGGTTTATGGATTGTTTATGGGCCTAGTTTCATTATTTATATGATTATAAGTATGCATGTGCAAAAAACATTGCGATTCCATAATATGTTGAGGCAAAACTAACGAAAGATCCGCTATGATACCCCTGATTAATGCCGTTTGGGGCAAACACCCCTGACACGTAAGAAATGTGGTATAATAAAAACAACATTCGACTTGATCATTAACTGAATATTATGCGCAAATGATAAAAAATGTACCTTGTGAATACTAGATAAGTTTATATAATGCCAAAACAGGAATATGTTTTCAAGCTATACACATATATCTACTTGCCATACACATTTAATCTGCCACTGTGTTAAATTTTAAATTATATATTCACAATGTTTATGGTCATTCTAAGAGTGTTTTCTATTTGCAGAACAGCCCATAGACTGATCACGTGATGTAGTTGATGCTGCCTGCTAAGACCTGACAAAGAACACATGCCTACAACAGTGGATTCAATGATAGGACCAAGCATTTCAACGATTAAACAGTTGACAATGACATGGATGATGGAGTTCGATAGAAAGTTTGAAATTCTTTACTAACATGAGAAATATCAAATAAAACCCTTAAAAATCCACTTTGTTTTGATAATAGCATGTACATGCTTGTGTGTGAGAACAGTTCACGGTGTCTACCCGTATTGGCACCCTCTCGACAGGAGAGGTACGAAAACCGACGGTTTTGCCAAAGATACAGAAAGTCCAATCAGGCCTCTAAATGCTTTAAATATTGCAACTTTCAAGAAATAACATTACAAAGAGCCTACTTTCCGATTCATTGTAGCACCGGAACCCTCTCTGTTCTGGCACCGGCACCCTATCTGTGCTATAGTTATTGTGAGCACACCGAGGATTCCCGTGCCAATCAGCTGAACCACACAGAGAGGATGCCGGTGCCACAACAAAACCGAACGTAGGTATTTTACGTAATTTGATACGATACAGCGTTTTGCAGACAGGGTGTCAATACGGGTAGGGGACACCGGGGCAAATCAGAACGGTCATTTGTTTTTAACGAGGGCTTCTCACAAATTCTGCAATTGTACAAACTAAATACGTATTTTTATCAAGCATGGCATCTACTCATATAATATAGAGGCACTTCATAGACTGGACGATTGGTTATCAAAATATGAGCATACATATGGACGGGGCAAATCCGAACATGGTCGGGGTTATGATGGAATATACTTTAATCATACTCTGTCCTATACGTATCGATCAACTTCCACCGGACAAGAACCTATTCATTGTAGTAATAGGTACAAATCAGATCAAAATACAGCAATCCCTGACGTATTCGGATACTCACCACCAAATATAACTACTCACGCAACCACTTAATACATACATATCATATCTCATTTTGGTACTTAGCACATTAAAATAAAGCCACAATATGTCCTACGAATATTAACAACCACTGGATACAGTCGAACAATGTCGTTGCCACCCTAGAGATCAGTTTTATTAGTCCCTATTTTAGTTGTTCGTACTTGCCACTGTCACATACACACTCACATGCTAGCTATAAAAATATACAACTAATTTACTCACCACCAACAAATACAGCCATGTTAGGTCCAATGCGGTGCTCAAACCTACATAGAACAGTCACCCCGAGGCTGGGTACTCGCAAACATCAACTGCAACCATACCAGACTCGAAGGGGTCTCACAACAACCATATAATACCCATGTTTTCAAATCAACTCATGCTATAGCTACACTAGGTCGTCATTGCCACCGGGAACAACCATACCCGGGTTTATGTGGTGATTGTTCGACACACTTAACCCATTCTAGGTAAGAAAGGTGGTACGGTGGTTGAGCGGATAGCCTGCTTGACTGCTGATCGAGAGGTCCCGGGTTCGATCCTCGGCCGGGGCACTTGATCATTTCTGAAACGCTTTTCTGTGTTTCCCACCTAACTAGAGATGAACTGGTTAGCAACCCAGAGGTAGTCTCGCGTGTATCGGTGCTATACACCGGGCACGTTAAAGAACCAAGGTGTCTCTTCCGAAAGAGCTAGGGCATCTCGCCCGGATACCTTGTATCACACCACTATCTCTTCCACCTGCTGTCCCTTCAGCAAAAACACAGGACCCCATTGGAAATAAGTGCTTGCACTTTCATGGGTTATCCTTGACCGAGAGGTTTAAATAATTACTACTACTACTACTACAAAGGGTTCTCAATCTCGAACAACCACCGACTATAGCCAACCTATTCTCTTATATATACCCGACTATATGGACTAGCTACAAACCATGTATGCAAATCTGTAGAAAGAGGAAGTACCGCACGCATGGTTGGTAGCTATTCGATATACGTGTAGTCGGGTATTGCTATTCTTGTGTGGGTAAATATGCATAAGGTGTGGTTGTAATGATTTTAAAACATGGGTAGTATATGGTTGTTGTGAGACCCCTTCGAGTCTGATATGGTTGAAGTTGATGTTTGCGAGTACCCAGTCTCGGGAGTGAATGTCCTATGTTGGTTTGAGCACCGCATTGGACCGGATATGGCTGTAATTGATGGTGGTGAGTACCAATTAGTTGTATATTTTTATAGCATGTGTATGTGGTAGTGGCAAGTACGAACAGCTAAAATAGGGACTAATAAAACTTATCTCTAGGGTGGCAACCTACCGTAAACGACCTTGTTTGGTTGTATCCAGTGGTTGTAAATATTCGTAGTAATAGTGTGACTTGAGTTTGATGTGTTAAGTACCAAAATGGGATATGCTATGTATGTATTAAGTGGTTGTGTGAGTATTTGTTTCAAATAATAGGATGTATTTACTTGAGTTATGTGGTGGTGAGTATCCGAATACGTCAGGGATTGCTCTTTTTTTTGTTCTGATGAGTACCTATTACTACAATGAATAGGTACTTGTCCGGTGGGAGTAGATACACGATAGGACAGAGTATGATTTAAGTATTTTTCCATCTTAACCCCAACCGTGTTCCGATTTGCCCCGTCAAATTGGATGCTCATATTTTGATAACCAATCGTCCAGTCTATGAAGTGCCTCTATATTATGTGAGTAGATGCCATGCTTGATAAAAAATACGTATTTAATTTGCACAATTGCAGAATTTGTGAGAAGCACTCGTTAAAAAACAAATGGCCGTTCTCACTTGCCCCGGTGTCCCCTACCCGTATTGACACACTGTCGGCAAAACGCTGTATCGTATCAAATTACGTAAAATACCTACGCTCGGTTTTGTTGTGGCATCGGCATCCTCTCTGTGTGGTTTAGCTGATTGGCATGGGAATCCTCGATGTGCTCACAGTAACTATGGCACAGAAAGGGTGTCGGTGCCAGAACAGAGAGGGTTCCGGTGCTACAATGAATCGGAAAGTAGGCTCTTTGTAATGTTATTTCTTGAAAGTTGCAATATTTAAAGCATTTTGAGGCCTGATTGGACTTTCTGTATCTTTGGCAAAATCGTCGGTTTTCGTACCTCTCCTGTCGAGAGGGTGCCAATACGGGTAGACACCGTGAACTGTTCTCACACACAAGCATGTACATGCTATTATCAAAACAAAGTGGATTTTTAAGGGTTTATTTGATATTTCTCATGTTAGTAAAGAATTTCACACTTTCTATCGAACTCCATCATCCATGTCATTGTCAACTGTTTAATCGTTGAAATGCTTGGTCCTATCATTGAATCCACTGTTGAAGGCATGTGTTCTTTGTCAGGTCTTAGCAGGCAGCATCAACTACATCACGTGATCAGTCTACGGGCTGTTCTGCAAATAGAAAACACTCTTAGAATGACTATAAACATTGTGAATATATAATTTAAAATTTTACACAGTGGCAGATTAAATGTGTATGGCAAGTAGATATATGTGTATAGCTTGAAAACATACTCCTGTTTTGGCATTATATAAACTTATCTAGTATTCACAAGGTACATTTTTTATCATTTGCGCGTAATATTCAGTTAATGATCAAGTCGAATGTTGTTTTTATTATACCACATTTCTTACGTGTCAGGGGTGTTTGCCCCAAACGGCATTAATCAGGGGTATCATAGCGGATCTTTCGTTAGTTTTGCCTCAATATATTATGGAATCGCAATGTTTTTTGCACATGCATACTTATAATCATATAAATAATGAAACTAGGCCCATAAACAATCCATAAACCATGAAAATCGGGAGAAATAGGAAATATTACAGATAAAATATTCACAAATCTGGGTATCTGTAACCAAAACGGCACTTTTCGCGAGTGTTCTGCTTAATTATAGGTGCTTGGAGGGAAAACAACCATGGGTCGCAAACTAGAAACCTGGCCGGGTACTTTGGTCAGCTTGTTTTTATTTCAAACGCCTTACTAAGCAACGAAAAGTCAAGATTTACTTACCGAATCGACGTTAATCGGCCATTAAAAAAGTCGGTGTATCCACTTCCGCCCCAATACGTTTCCCCCATTGTAATACCAAACAGTCCATGGTAAGAGAATGACACCAAATCACATCGTCCGCGATAGTCAAAGCACATGTAGACTAACCCGTTCGTAGTAAATATACAAACCAAGCTGGCTTGCTTCAAGCTCTTTTATCAGTCCATTTATGAAACACATGTTTATCAAATGAGAACTTTTACTCCCTTGACCATAGGCAGATCCAGAATTTCCAGTTGGGGGGTGGGGGCGTACGAAATTTATAGCTGGGGGTCCAGGGCAAAGCTTTGGTAGGGCCCCTGGCGGAAGCTCCTGAAAAAAGCAATTATATAACAGGTACATGATAATTATAGAATTATACATGGCTGATCAGTGCCTTTGAGTGATAATCGCCCCGGTAGGCTGATAATTACCCGAGGGCTTTCGGGCAATTATCACTGACCTACCGGGGCGATTATCACTCAAAGGCACTGCTAAGCCATCTATTGTTCTGTATTATATTTGTGTTGCAGCTTTTGCATTAAAACAACACGTTAAAAAAACGTAACGTGTTCAGTAATTGGTAGATCATTTGCTATTGTAAAGAGTTATTGTTGTCAAACTTGAATCTAGGCGCACAATGCACATCTACAAGAGCTGTAGATCTAACACTAAATTGTTCGTAACTTTTTTATTATTGAACGGACAGTATAGCATAAAACAACACTTTATGAGTGTGTTTATCAAACTTATGACACATTGGTGGGAAATTTTGGGCGACGTCGGGAAAACAAACTCGACGTCGCTTAGCAAACGTTACGTCACATACAAGTTTTTGTTATGAGCGTCGACTTCCGGTATAGGCAAATACCACGAAAACAGTGACTTTGGGAGTTTGTTTATGTTTATTATTTTACTTTTATAGAAAATTGAATAGCAGTTACAATTAGAATGTGAATTATAGTTCATATAGCGCTGTCAATCATTTATTTTCGTCGGCTTGGTCATGAAATGAGCATACTTAAAACTGAACACCAGTTAAATATTTCATCGAAGGTTGATACAAAATATATTTTAAATGTGCTATTCTGCTTCTCGAAAGCCATCAACCCTGTTTGCAAGTGATTCTGGTAGAAATAGACCTACGCTCAGCGGCCGACGCAAATGACGTAACGTTGCGCGTGAACGTTTTTCAAGGGCCATTATCAGTGATAATCGTCCCGATGGGCGCGAGGCGGGCCGAAAAGCTGATAATACTTTTGAAAGGCCGATTATGCTATTTTTAGAAGGCCAATTTGTTACTATATATAGTAACAAAAGTATTGCCATACTTTATAGAAGTTTGTTTTGCGAACGTAGCGAGCACGAAATATTCTTTTTTACCAAGATTTAACGGAAAATTGCACATAACGAGACTATTTCAGACATACAAACCTTTACTTTTGGCGTTTTTAGTGGGGCGTAAGCCGGGTCCGCCTATGTTGTTTTGTACCTTGGCGTATATCGAAGGATTTGCGACAAAAACCCATGATGTCTGATCCGACTGGTTGCGTCAATTTATCCAGTCACTTCCGGCAATATAGGCCCGATAACGGGGTGCCGGATAATATATTTTATATGCCGTCAAGTGATCATATGACTTGCAATACGCCGTCAAGTGACCACGTAAAGCCTTTATTTTGCGAGTCTAACATATTTACAATAATGCAATCTTCCATATGGGCCTCAACATTAAATGGAAGATTGCATTATTGTAAATATGTTAGAATATAAAGAGTACATTACATGAAAAATAAGTATACAAATATAATCAACAAAGTAATAGTTACAAAGGTAAGATATATTAACAGGATGAGTCGTGTTTTATGTCAATGTTTGTTTATGGGTATTGCCATTTAATGTATGCATTTTGGAATTTATTTCTTTTGTCTGATTTTTGTACTGCTTCTGGTATTTCATTCCATATTGTTGGTCCTGAGTAGGCAAGTGATTTTCTGGAGAATTCAAAATTTGGTGATGGTACATATAGTTCTTCATTGGTTATGGATCTGAGATTACATGAATGAACTTGGTTTAGTTTTGTGAATTTGTGTTGCATGTATCTTGGAAAGTGATTGTCATTGAGTGATTTGTTTACTAGAATTGATTTTTTATATTCAACTCTTTTGTCAAATTTCATCCACTGAAGTTTATTGAACAAAACGTCAGAGGGAGTGTCAAACTCTTGTACATCAAGAATAACACGTGCTGCCCGTTTTTGAAATTTAATGATTTTGTTTATTATCTTTTTGTCTGTATTACCCCAGATTGAACAGCAATAATCTATGTGTGGGAGGATGTAAGCATTAAAAAATAATTTTCTTGTTGGAACATCTATGTATTGTTTGATTCGCATGAGTAGGAAGAGTTGTGTATTGCATTTTTTTATGGTTTTGTCGATATGAGTTTTTCATTTTAGTGTATTATCTATATTGATTCCAAGAAGTCTTTCATTTTCTGAAAGTTCAATATCATGGTTCTGTAATTTCAATTTGATGTCTGGGATGTTCGGTTTGTTTGTTTGTCTTGTTATATACATATGTTTTGTTTTTTGTGCATTGATTATCATGGAGTTTCGTGCGCACCATGAATCTACAATGTCAAGATCAGATTGAAGGATCTGATGGATGTCTTGAATTGTAACACCTGATGCTGTTAGTGTTGTGTCGTCAGCAAAGATGTCTGTTGTAGAAGACTTAATATGATATGGTAAGTCATTTATATAAATGAGAAATAACAGGGGTCCCAAAACTGAGCCTTGTGGAACACCTGAAACTATATCTGCGGGGTCTGAAGGTTTTGCAGAAACACATACTTTCTGTGTTCTGTTTGATATCCAAGCTATGCCGTCTGATGACAAATGGAAAAATTTGAGCTTGTCTATAAGAATCTTGTGATTGACAAGGTCAAATACTTTGGAAAAATCCAGAAGCAATGTACCAACAAATTTGTCCGTCATTGATAGCACTAATCCAGTTATGAACTTTATTTGTAAGTGCAGTCTCGCAGGAGTGTTTGGCTCTAAAGCCTGACTGTGATGTGTACAGCAGGGAGTGCCTTTCAAGAAAATTTGAGTTCATCAAAGACGTGTTTCTCAAACAGTTTTGAGATGACTGGCAGAATTGAGATAGGACGATAATTACTTTTATCTGATTTTTTGCCCTTTTTGAATATTGGAATCACTTTTGATTGCTTTTGTGATGTTGGAAATTTTTTAGCAATAATGCTCATGTTAGTGATACAGGCCAGAGGTTTTGCTATTATTGGAGATGCTGTTTTCAGGAATTTTGCGCTTACATTATCCAGTCCAGCTGATTTTGTAATGTCTAATTTGTCTAATTGCTCTTTTACATATTTTTCTGTAACATGGTGTATAACAAATGTTGGAGTGTCACTGGGTATTTTGTCTAGTGTCATCTTCTTAAGGATAGATGAGGTTGTATCATTGAAATCCTGTGGGTAGTGATTGTCTGGAAAATATTGGTGAAGTATGTATTGAATGCTTCTGCTGATTCGCTAGGGTCTGTGATTGGTATACCGTTATCATCATTTATGTAATGTATTTGGTGGCTTTCAATTTTGCCAGATATATCTTTTAGATTTTTCCATAGCTTCTTTGGTTGTTTGCTGTTATTTTGAATTTCATAATGAAAGAAATCTTTTTTGGCATTGTGTGAGAGTGATTTTACTGTTGATCTCCATTTTTTGAAGTTAGGTACATTGTTAGTTCTTTTTGCATAGTCTCTGTTGTGTATTGCTTCTAAAATTTCATCATTGAACCAATGTTTTTGATTTTTAAGTTTTATACGTCTTTGCTTGTTTGGTGCATGAGAGTTTAGAGATTGTAGAAATAAAGTATTGAAGGTGTCAAGCCCATCATCAGGGTCAGTAAACATGTCTATCAGTGACCACGGTTTTTGTGATAAATCTTCAAGAAATGTTTTAGCATTGAAGTTGTTCATTGAACGGTAATTTATAGTTATATGCATTGGACCTTTATTGATTTTTGTGCTTGTTTTCCTTGTAAAGCAGACTGGATAATGGTCACTGATTGATAAGTGTGGTACAGCTGTGTGTGAGATATTATTTGGCTTGTTTGAGTACAAATGGTCAATTATTGTGAGGTTGAATGTATTCATAAATGTGTTCCATTTTGTATTTGATCTGACAGAGTCAATAAAATTGTAATTGAAATCACCAAATAAAATGATTTCTATTTTCAATTTGAAGTTTTTCTGGAATGGTTTCTAATTTATCTATCCACCCTACAGGGCATGATGGTGGTCTGTAGATATAGCCAATGATAAATGGCTTTTGATGTTTAAGTTTCACTTCTAGCCAAATTGCTTCAATATTCAGGTCAGATCTTTCCTCACATGGAATGGTCGATTTGATATATAAAACAATGCCACCACCCCTGTCAGTTTCTCTGTCCTTTCGAAACATATGTAAATTGTGCAAGTTGAATGTAGCGTTAGTGTGAGAGTCATTTAAAAGTGTTTCACAGATTCCAATTATGTCCAAATTGGGAAGTTCATCTACAAGATTTGCCAGTTCATAAAACTTAGAGTTTAGAGAGTGGATATTTAAATGTAGAAAGTCCATGTTTATCAAGATTTGTATCATTAATGAATTTGACATTTTCAGTCTGCACGTTCACATCTTAAAAGTCTATGTTGTTCTGCGTTTGAGCGTCTGTTGTGTGTGTCTGTGTTGTTGGTTGAATAGGAAAGGTGGTGGATGGCCAATGTAGAAGAAAGGTGTTTGTGGCATCATTGGATGTTGAGGAGCATTGGGATACATCATCAGATGTGGGTATGGTGGTGCGGGTCCTGGTGGATGAAAGTTTGCTCTCCCAGTGGGATGGCGTTGATTGTGCTGCTTGTGTTGTTTCTTTTGGCCGTGACGAAAAGGAGTTTCTGAGTTGTTGTGCAATGTTTGGTCGTCAGAAGGCATGCTGATATTACATATCTTTCGCAGATTTGAAGTGAGTGTTTGAGCTCCTTTGTAGTTCAAATGCACTTCATCATAGAACATGGAAGGATTGTTTTTGAATGATTGAGTGTAATTCATAAATCCATGGCCACATTCAGTCGTGAGTTCATGTAGTGCATTGTTTGCAGTATCTATTTTTGGCATGTTATCGTCTCTGGATTTCATTGGGAGAATTGACGACATAGTTATTTTAGCCCCAGGGTAGTTATCCGCGAGAGTTTTTTGAAGAGTTTTGTAGTCTTTGATCATACAATTTAGTGGGTGAGATTTTGAAATGTCGTTTATTCCGATGTGTACTATGACCTCATTGTAACAGAACGATTGATTTCTTTGTGCTGCTTGCTTCAGTATGCTTGTATTTAAATCAGCTATTGTGTGTCCTCTGTGTGAAACAATGTTTGTTTTTATTTGTTGTGAGTTGAAGTTGCTCAGTCTTAAGCATTTTGTAACTGAGTCTCCTAACATAAGATTTTTTCTTGTCTGTGCGTTGTCTGGTTTCTTCGAATGTTCCTTGGTCGGTGATGCTGTGTAGTCTGTGTTTTGTCTTGAAAGTGATGTGTCGCAGGCAATTGACGTGTCGCAGACTGGATTTGTTTGATTCTTTTTTAGCACTTCTGTTCTGAGTAAGCTAAGCTCGTGATTTGTACTGACTGATAATTTTTCTGTTTTATTGTTCATTTGTGTAATTGAATATTCAAGTTGTTCGTATCTTTCTAATAAATTTGATAGCTGTTCTTGTAAGAGTTCATTTGATTCATGGATTGTTTTTTGGGATGATTGTTTGTCTCTTAATAGTTTGTTCTTTGTTGCCGTTCTTTAAGTTCTTAATTTCTTCCTCTAACATTAGTATTGTGGCATTCAATTCGCTAGTGTTGGCTTTGCATGTGCATGGTTTTGTAGTGTTTTCTTTGCATTTGTGTAATTTTTTAACTAGCAGATTTTATGTGTGACTCCTGATCCTGGTTTTGTCATGTTAATTTATTAATTTTAGATTGTAGAATATCAATTTGTTCACATGAGGTTTGATTTGTAGTTTGAATGTTCAATAATTGATTTTGTGAACAGTTACTTTGAACTTCTTTCAATAATGTTAGACTGTCGTCATTTTAAGCACCTTTTCTGACTCCTGACAATCGGTGTCGTCAAAGAATAGTGTTCTAAAAGATGGGTCATCAAATGACACACTGTCATAACTGTGATCCCATTATAGTTCATTGTCACAGTCATCATGGGGTATTGGTGACGATGTTGAAACGGCATGATCAAGTGTGATGATTGGCTTTGATGGATTTCTACGAAGGTTCCAAGGTGGATTTGGTGTCATTCTCTTCTTGTATTTATATGTCGGGTCATTTCTGATTTTATGGTTTCATTTTTGTAATAGGTTTCATCAAGAGGTAGACCGCCTCTCTTGGCTTGCCTTTTTGCCTTCTGCTTTTCAAGATGAAGTCTGTGGAGATTTTCAATTAGAGGAGGGGATGACAGCAAATTCTTCACACCATTTATAATGCTTTTAAGAGCATTTGTTACTGTTTTACTTGAAGCATTTGTGATTTCCTTTGGTGTAGATTCATCAGTATTGTCATGTATGGTAATTTGTGTTATTACTGACGAAAACACACTATCCTTCCACAATTTGCACCCTGCTCTTTGAATTAGCAGTGTTGTTGTATTGTAGCCTGTTATTACTACCTTTTTACTGTCAATTGATTGAATTGTTGTTATTCCAGTCCTTTCAGGCTTTTGCATGAAAGTGTACCTTTGTTTGAGCAAGTCCATGACCGTATCAAATATACTAGGTTCGTCAAATTTGATGGAAAAATTGTGTTCTTGGTTAACAGTCACAGTGTATAGATTGTTAGGAATAACATCATTGCCCATTGTTGTAGCCATAATTTTAATTTTGTAGTACTCTTGTCGTTTAAGATTGACACTTTGTAGTACACTTGTCAATAATTTGTCACTTTAAGGATTTCAATCACCTCTGGCCTATTGAGTAAATTGTTTTGAACAAGTGTCCACTGTTTAATAATTGACCCTCAGGGTTTGTTGGTGAGTATAACATCAATCCGGAATCGGCTTTGACATCTTGAAAGATCTGTTTATACTACACTATTACCTTCAGGGCAAATTGATATGATGGTATACTTAAGAAATCCAGTAGAATTTATATTTTTTCCGAATAATAATCCTTTTTTAAGTCCAAAAGTTACTATATTTTTTAAATTCCAACACACTTGTTTGATAACATATATTCCAAGAATCACATAAGTGTTATTATTTATAATGTAGTCCAAGTATTTTTTAAGTTATTAATGCATTTTAAGAGAGCAGCAAAAACACGTCTGCACTGCTTGACTTATATCTACCCATGGGCGTAGGAGCGTCTTCAACATTGGGAGGGGGGGCCAAACATTTCGCAACTTAGGGTAAAAATTTTTTTTTGCTCGCTCCGCTGCCAAAGTAACTGCATTATGTCAAAATATGACAATACCCATTGTTTGTACAATAATACACTCCTCGTACAGAAATTGTACTCTTAAACGTCCACAATCCTCCTATATCTATATAATAACTGTGAAATTGTGAATTTATGGTTCTGTGGTAATTTGGTTTAGTAATTATAGGTAACTGAAAGTTAATTAGTTGAAGTATAAGGGGGTCGGGTGGTATTCCCCCGGGAAAATTATCTAAACAATGGATCAATCTAGAGTATTCTAAGTGTTCCGAGATACCTTATTTGGTATTAAAAAAGGACCTAAATACAGGGAATTTTAAAAGTTCTTACATTTAAGTGTTTGCACAAAATTTCAATTTCTCGATTTTGAGATTGAAGCTTAATGTAAAAATTTTTCTTTCAAAGGCTTTATATATAATGGACAACCTCTCAAAGTCGTAAACGAGGGTTGGAGGACGTTTACAGTATAATTTATGTCACGAGTGTATTTTTTGCAAACAATGGGTGTTGAAATATTTTTATATAAGGAAGTTATTTTGCAAGCGAAGCGAGCAAAACATTTTTTGAAACGTTTTCACCAATAACTGAAGGCAAATTGCCTATAACGATATATATTAGGTCGTAAATGATACTTTTCGTCTAAATTATTGGGGGGGGGGCAAAATATATGTTGCCCCCCCCCCCTGTCCAGACATTGGGGGGCCTGGTCCCCCTGCTCCTACGCCCATGCTACCACGTGATCTGACGGACTCCTTCTTAAAGCGGAGGCTGTACCCGATGATGAGGTTTTCCTATTCAAAATGAGCTTGGGTCGATCAATAATTGAGCTCTGCAGTGCGATTTCAAACCTGATGTCAAAATTCCCGATAAATTCCTCCGCCTTGCCAGATAAACTTACTCATCCATGGCACTAACCTATTATTCTCTATGTAGATGTCATTAAAAGCTAAAAGCGATGTATGGTGTTTTGACGTTTATCAATGTAGTAACACGAGTTTACAAATATTATTTCAGTGTCTGACTGTCTGATGAAATGGACGGGGAATCTTGTAAGGCACAGCTGGTCGATCATCAGAAGAAAAATATGATACTGCAGTCAGGTGATAAGCCTTATATATGTGGTATATGTGGCCATCCATTTAAACAGTGTAATCTACTTAAATTTCATATGAGAATACATACTGGTGAAAAACCATATAAATGTGATGTCTGCGGAGCCTCTTTTACACAAAAAAGTAACTTAAGAAGTCACATAAGAACACATACCGGTGCAAAACCCTACAAGTGTGATGTTTGTGGTTCTAGCTTTACAACAAGTAGCGACATGAAGCGACATCAGAGAGTTCATGACAGAAAACCTTATAAGTGTGAAGTTTGTGGATTAGTGTTTCCACTGAAAGGTCTTTTGTCAACACATAGAAGGATTCACGTAGAAGCAACACATAAGTGTGACATTTGTGGATCTGCTTTTAAACTAAAGAGTGCTCTGACGAGTCACAAGAGAACACATACGGTCGAACAACCTTATAAATGTGATGTTTGTGGATCTGGCTTTGCATGGATTCAGTCTTTGAAGCGACACTTAAGAACACACACTGGCAAACATAACTGTGAACAATCTTACAAGTGTGATTTTTGTGGAAAACCCTTTGAACAAAAGGATGATCTGGCATGCCATATAAGAACGCATATGGGTGAAAACCCCTATAAATGTGGTGTTTGTGGGTTTGCCTTCACCCACAGGAATAGTTTAACATGTCACATGAGAATACATACTGGAGAAAAACCATTTAAGTGTGATATCTGTGGATCTGCCTTTAGACAAAAGGGTGATCTGAATAGTCACATGAAAATACATACTGGTGAAAAACCTTATAAATGTGATGTTTGTGGATCTGCCTTTACTCGAATTAATACTTTACAACGACACGGCAGAGTACATAAATCATAGAAAAAAAATTCTTGAGTTTGTAGTCCAAAGTCACGTGGTATTGCTACACTGTAAATGTGATGTTAGCGGATGATATGAGTTGCTTTGTTTAAACCAATAATAACATGTAGTATTATTTGCATGCCAACATTGTTTGTGTGTGAGTACGTATGATTAAATGCAAGTCCATGTACATGTGTATGTGGCTGTGCTACATGAGTCATGGGCGTAGGAGAAGGGGGAGGGGGCCAGCCCTCCCCAATGTCTGGACAATAATTCAGACGAAAAGTATAATTTACGACCTAATATATCTCGTTATTAGCAATTTGGCTTCCGTTCTTGGTGAAAACGAATATAATTATTTTTTGGCTCGCTGCGCTCGCAAAATAACATCCTTATATAGAATATGACAACATCCATTGTTTGCAAAAAATACACTCGTGACATATATTGTACTCTAAACGTCCATCAAACCTCCTATACGACTTTGAGAGGTTGTCAAATATATATAAAGCATTTGAAACAAACGATTTCACATTATGCCTCAATCTCAAAATCAAGCAATTTAATTTTTTTGCAAGCAATTTAATGTAAGGTCTGTATTTAGGTCCTTTCTTAATACCAAATAAGGAATAAGGTACTTTTTTAACCCGGAACGCCTCGAATGCACCAGATTGATTCATTGTTTATAAAATTTCCCCAGGGGAATACCCCCTGACCACCGTATACTTGAACTGATTAACTTCCAGTAACCACGTAATGACTAAACCAAATTACCACAGAACCATAAACTCACAGTTATAATATAGATATAGGAGGATTGTGGACGTGTAAGAATACAAATTATGTGCAAACAATGGGTATTGACATATTTGGACAGAATGCAGTCACATTGAAGACACTCCTACGCCCATGTTAGTGCATGATATTCTGAGGGCATGACTGTTTTAGCGAGGTATTAACGAATTAATTGTGTGAGTTCTTTTTGGAACATGTGTAAATAATGTGGGTTTATTGTCAAATATTAGTATAGGTTATTGGTGTTTTTGTATTATAGCTAGCTGTCTAAATTATTGAAATAAAAATATCGTTATTTATAATATTAAGTTTTATTTACGCATTATTTGGGAATTATCTTTCGTATGTTGCAATTACTAATATAAATACATACCATCTACAACCACGAATATGTCCCTGTCTGCTCTAGCTTGACGTGAATACTGGCCAAATTGATAGTAAATCTCAAAGTCGATCATAGTATTGCTGACAGCAGATTCAATAACACCATTAAATCCCGCTTTGCCTTGTTGGAATCTTCGCAAGGCATTACGTGGGGAGCGGTGGCCTAGAGGTAGGGCGCGCGCTTCGGGGTCGAGAGGTCCCGGGTTCGATCCTCCTCTGGACCACTGGTCAAAAACTTTGAGCAAGACCCACAACTCCACTCCACCATGGTGTAAAATGGTACCTGTGAGGGCAGTGTCTATTCCTGGGCGCCGCAGATCGATGTTGGCTGCCACACCACAGGAGAGAAATAGTCTCCCCAGGGAGACACGAGTGTAGGTTTCCATTTGTAGCCCAATGACCAGGGGAAGTTAAATGTCAAAGGGTGCTTGAGCGGCCTAACAGCTGAAAAGAGCCCTAGAAAATTAGTAACTAACTAACTATTATCTGTCGATACTTTATGCCTCTAAATAGCTGATTATTGGTTGTTTGTACATTGAAGCAGATATTTCCAACCTAAAATGGGACTAAAAATAATGCTATTGCTACTTGGCGGCAACGGGACACCGTACACTACCTATGTACTGGGCAGGTATTTATAATATAAAGCATCTTAAGTGAAAAGTTAGAAATTTCCTAATATTTCTAATTTTCCTTAAGTGTATCAGCTTAACAGGAAACCCAAAATTTACAATTATTTACATTGTTTTGAAGCATTATGTAAAGAGCTACAGTAATTACATAATTATATTAGAAAACATTGGTCATTCTTCGTTTCTTTGGAAATATGTTCTGCTCAATATTTCAACTTACGTCAAAATATTTAAGTTTTCATTTAAGATGCTTTGTTCTAACTAAGAAAATGAATACCCATATGACATGCTTCCGTTCATTAATAAAACAGTTATATATATTTTAGTGAGTAAAAACCGATTCTCCATAATTTCAGCTAAAAATCTAAATCACTTTTTGGCCCTGTCTATTAGCCAATCAGATTGCTTAAAAGGAGGGCCCATATTAATATCACTTTTCGGCCCTGTCTATAAGCCAATCAGATTTTATAACACTTTTTCGGCCCGGGGCCGATAACTGATATAGATAGTTTGGCCCTGATACAGTGGAAGCATGCATATTATTAGACTAGGTCAATGCTGTGTTATAGTGCTAATAATTGATAGTCATTTAATAAATGTATATATGCACTGCATGTTGCAGTCATGCGTTAGATCCATAGTAATGTCATGTTCAATAAAGAACCAAAAAGGACAGAGATGGTATGCATATACCACAGGAACCTGATATTTTCATATAAATGGCCCAAAAACACTATCACATACCCCGTTACTGACAAGCACCCTGATAGATAACAAGCAGGAACGAAATGGAAAATAGGCCTACAACCTCCGCCAGGATAGAACCTCGGTACCAACAAAGTGACAACTAGAAACACCGGTAAAGACAGTTACCGGGGATTGATATCAAACATATACAATGCCTACCATTCACATCTTACAGCATAAGCACACGATAATCCACATATTTCAACAGATTTCAAAATTATGTGGAGCGATTGTGTGACGTCATTTTCCAAAGTGTTGATACTAGGTGTAAAAACCGTATAACCTTATTTATTTTTGAATTTCAGATGCTTTGTTTAACATCTTTTATGTATAAATAGTAATATTAGAAAGATCAGTAGCGTTTAATAAACAATTTAATATAAATTACACAAAACTTTCTAGATCTATCATGTTATATAAAGCGTTCCGTATGGAACAGAACGGTTTTACGAATTTTACATCTTACATGTCATTGCATCAAATACATATAAAATGAACTTTAAAGTAGGGTTAAGGCAATTACATATGCAGAGTCCCGAGGGACGGTTGGTGTCCAAGCCCGTCAGTTTTTTAAGGTGAAAATTAAGGTTCACTAGTGTTTTTACTCACAATATTAATATAACGTTTGATCCAAAAGGCTTGGTGATAGAATAAGCAACTATAATTTCGCGATCGTGAAAACTCCGAAAAATGTACTCAATATATAAAGGCTGAGGTGGTCAAAGTGTTGCAACTTCGCGATCGGGGACCACACGTAAATTATATATAGCTTAATTTGATGGCTGAAGGTAGGCATTTTAGGATTCTGTCACCTTAATTCCACAATAGTATAGATTTTAACTCATTATTTTTCGTTTTTAGAAAAACGCGTTTAAAGTTCCGTTGGAATCGTATAAATTTTGCCCTGTCCTGCGCACAACCCTCCTCTCTTTTTTCATGCGCGTTGACTGAGTTGGAAGACGTAGTATAGTATAGTACATAAACAATCTTTTAACTGGACACTTTAACGACTACGCACGTTACACAGGTAGGCGTAAACTTAGTAATTAATAGAATACATGAATCCCGATGTAGAGGCCGCTTATTCGTTGTTGATGAAAAGAACGACAACTCGTCTTGAATTGAGAAAATACGGAACGGTCCGTACTATACGGACGTTAAACCGTACTACAAACTGAAAGTGGACGCCATTTTCGCTGTTACAGTATAGTGTACAAGGTAAGTTTTCTTGTCTATTTAGGTAGAGCCAAAGACGTTCATACACTGGATATGAAAGTAAAGTATTTCTTAGAGCATTTCTGATTAGCTGACCCGAGATTATCAGTCACGTGATCCACCTACGTCACACGTTTGAAGAAGACGCTATCCGCCATCTTGGATTTTTCGGATGAAAGAAGATTTTTGTTCGTTTTAGATAAGAGGTTTTAATGTTTAATCCTCCGTCGAATTGATCAAATGTGAGCATTTACTGACTCCAAAATATGTATTCTATGTTTAAGTTACAATATTTTGTATGATACGTCCACTATATTAAAATAAACCTCAGATTTGTGCGAGTTATCGAAACGGAGTTTTCGAACCGACAAATCGGCCCGCAACAAATTATGCGGTTTGTTTTTATTCTTTTAGAGCTATTCGTACTCGCTATTTTTATGGAATATTAATTTTTGTAATCTTTGGAATGTCTTGAAAATACTTGTGGTAATGAAACAACTTCGTTTTTCTATTTGATGGGGGTAAAATTGATTCTTACTCGAACGTCCAAATCCAAATTTCGTTCGTATTTCTGCTCGCGATCAATGTGTGAAAAACATAATAATTTCCTATTTTAATCGAAGTTTCGGTGTATAAAACATTCCAAATGACAATAAACATGTTAATACTCTATCAAATAGCCAATTTGTCTCAATAAAAGTCGATTATTAGACATTTAAACCACCTGTCCACTCCATTAAAGATGGCCGTTTTCGTAAACAATATCGGCGGAAATTAACGGAGTTAACCGAACGCGGTAAAATCAAGGTTAAGCGGAAACGGTCGATAATTACCGAAGCGTGCGCAGTGCATTGTGGATCATCCACGATTTTCGGTTAAATCGATGACTTTCAAATCCAGTGTATGTACGTCTTTGGTAGAGCTGTACATTTAACTGCATCGTTAATTAGTTTAAAGGTACCCAAATGTTTAAAATGTCAAACACAACCAAAATTTTAGTGATATAAACCTTTGAATGTTCAGGAAAACGGGTTTTAAACTAAAATATCGATATCGAATAATTGAAGTGACTAGTAATACGGACCCGTACTACCACTAATAATAGGCTAGTGTTACGGCTTAGTATGTCATTAACCCCAGTCACTTTAAATTAAAATGCATGCTTTAAAGTGGATAGAGCTGTATTCTGACAGTCATTTAATGTCACAATAATTAGTTGCATCATTTTTAGTATGATACTAGACTACTTTAATTGTAAATTAAAATTTTGAATGGGTTCCGTGTACTTTGATTCAATCGTCGAAAAATATACGATTCTTATAATTTCATAGGGTGTTCTAGGAACACTTTCGTATGAAAATGGACAAATGTACGTCTTTGGCATGTCCAATAAATTACAGAGAGAGTTTCTGTTAAAAACTGAAGCGAAAAATGATCTGATGGATATGAAAGCATAATTGTTTTTCAGTTATTGAATTTTTTTTTAAAATATCGTTCGATATAGCTCTATACACTCTAAAGTTGTAGGGTTGTAGCCCTAGTTAAGTCACATACAGGTTATATCAATCAAGTACCACATAATATGTTACAGTCAATGTGAACATGTAATCTCATCTCATCTTGATGTACATAATAAGCGGTGGGGAGCGGTGGCCTAGAGGTAGGGCGCGCGCTTCGGAATCGAGAGGTCCCGGGTTCGATCCTCCTCTGGACCACTGGTTAAAATCTCTGAGCAAGACCCACAGGTCCACTCCACCTTGGTGTAAAATGGTAACTGTAAGGGCAGTGTCTATTCCTGGGCGCCGCAGATCGATGTTGGCTGCCACACCACAGGAGAGAAATAGTCTCCCCAGGGAGACACGAGTGTAGGTTTCCATATGTAGCCCAATGACCAGGGGAGTTATAATGTCAGAGGGTGCTTGAGCGGCCTAACAGCTGAAAAGAGCCCTAGAAAATTGGTAACTTAATTTTTTTTTTTTAAAGTGCTGCAAAATATTACTAGACTAAGTATTTGGTATTGATGAACTTGACAATTTAAAAGGTATAAATAAAACCCAAAACTTCATACAATGAAATTCTCAAATGAAATATCACCGTGTTGGCATCTCTAGCTCTTGTATTTAAACTATTTCCGGCCAGGTAAAAAGTTGAAAGGTATCATCGTAGTTGAATAATGTTTAATGTTGCGTACTACTGAAAAAAGTATTCCCTACATGTATATCATAATTTGACTAATGCTTTTAAATTGTTTTTATACGCCCGCATGTTCTGGAGGGTCGTTTTAAGGTCAAGGTCACACTAAGGGGTTAAAGGTCATATGACTTTGTTTCCCTTCCGCTCTGTCACTCTTGAACCTCTTGAAGGATTTTAAAGAAACCTGACACAAATGTTCACCACATCAAGATGACGTGCAGAGCGCATGTTCTGGAGGGGTTGCTTTAAGGTCAAGGTCACACTTAGGGGTTAAAGGTCATATGACTTTGTTCTCTTCCGCTCTGTCACTCTTGAACTCCTTAAAGGATTTTTTTAAAAACCTGACACAAATGTTCACCACATCAAGACGACGTGTAGAGCGCATGTTCTGGAGGGGTCGCTTTAAGGTCAAGGTCACACTTAGGGATTGTCCTTTTGCCTTCAACTGTCAAAAGTTTGCTACCAATACCTGAAACAAAACCCTTCGGGCGTATATTGCCCCGTATGGCGGTGCTCTTGTTTTAATTTCAAATTAAACGTTTATACTATTATAAGTTTTTTTTATTTTAGTACACTACAGGCCTAAGAAAAAATACAACAATCTACAGTTTTTACTTCGCAAGTTTTTCATCCATTCAATATAGTACATACTTATTTTCTTTTATCTAATGAATAGTTGAAATATTGTGGGCGTCAAACTCTGTTTTTGTGATATAATTTCTTAGGCCTGTGAGTACAATTTGGTCTTGTAGAAACGAAATCAATCACATGACCATTTATTTTGAAATGTATGCCACTAAGGGATTCAACCGATTTCGTTATCTTATAAATGCATTAGTACTATGTGAAAAACACATCTTGACCGTATGCATCCGTGGTCTAATATTAGACTGTTCCTGCGTGGTCATAGCCAGGAAATTAATGTGATTTGTTTAATTTAATGTTCATGTTGCCGTAACCGACTACACTTGTTTACCATCACGACCTGAGCAAGACATCCATTTTGAAGAATTCACATGTGAACTATTTATACACATATCATTTCAGCGTCTGACAAAATGGACGATGAATCTGGGAATGTTCTGGGCGATCGTCGAAAGAAAAGTATGGTTATGAAATCGGGTGATAACCCTTTCATTTGTGGAATATGTGGCTGCCCATTCACACAAGCAGATTATCTGAAACGTCACATGAGACTACATTCTAGTTATAAACCATTCAAGTGTGATGTTTGCGGATCTTCATTCCCAGAGGAAGGTGACCTTGAGTGTCATATGAGAATACATAATTACGAAAGACCATTTGAGTGTGGTGTTTGTGGATCAACATTCGAAGTCAAAGCTTCTCTGAATAAACACATGAGAACACATACTGGTGAAAAACCTTTCCAGTGCAATTTATGTGACTCCTGGTTCTCATGCAAAACTAATCTAACTACTCATATGCGAAGACATACCGGTGAAAAACCATATAAATGTGATGTTTGTCAATATACATGCGCTATCAAAGCTAATCTGACAAGTCACATGAGAACACATACTGGTCATAAACCATTCAAGTGTGATATTTGTGGATCTGCTTTTACGCGTAGTTGTACATTGGCTATCCACAGTAGAGTACATACGGGTGAAAAGCCATATAAGTGTGATATTTGTGGGTCTGTCTTTAGTCAGACAGGTGGTTTGGCTGCTCATTTGAGAATACATAGCGGTGAAAAACCATATAAGTGTGATGTTTGTGGGTCTGCATTTACTCAGAAAAGTGGTCTGACTTCTCATAATAGGATGCATACTGGTAAAAAATGTGATTTTTGCAGATCTGCATTTGCGGAAAGAGCTACAGTAAAGTCCCACATGAGCACACATACTGGTGAACTGGCAAATTAAAACTGCCCATTTTCAAGTCAAATTTGTGTTTCTTATCTATTTTGCTTTATACCTGTTTCACATACAAAGTCACATGTTACAGTTAATCTTTGGTAAAACAGATGCACATAAAAGAAAATTACTAACATTCTTTGGAAACTTTGTTTGAGCCTGTCACTTAAGTGTGTGAATTTTTTTACAACACTGTATTTAATACAGTGTAATAGTCATCTATGTAAAGTTGTTGGGTTACAAAAACAAAATCATGCATATGAGTGCCCCCTCCCATATAAATATAAAATATATCTATATTACATCGAACTGTATGATTGTCATATAATATTCCTACATCACTTCGTGATTCAGTGTTGCGTGCATAATATTACGTTACCGGCGGAATCCGAATGTGCCCTGTAACATATTCAGTATGAAACAGAAATAGAAAGAAAGAAATGTATAAGGCGCCAATTAGAACCTGCTACCTTAGAAATCAAATAACTTTAAAAAAAAAAAAAAAGATCTGCTATCACAAAATATGAAACTTAAAAAGCAGAAGAAACTGCTCACTGAAACAAAATCAAAGAAGCGAAAGAACAACAATTCACAAGAAACAAGCTTTCGATCTACACACCTAAAAAAGTCATTAAGAAACAACAACAAAACGCGAACTCTCATAGAAGATTATAAGTAGCTGAAAAAGACTAATCAGGCTATGCAAAAATGAAAGTCGATTTGCAGAACGAACATTATATTAATCAATCTCGACACCTCGGCACTGTTTTACTAACAATGCGTAAATGTCGCGTATATTTACGCATAGATATCCACCTTACGCAAACTCGTAAGTGTGTTTTACTAAACGATCGCAAGTACTCGCATACATTTACGCAAATAATATTGAAGATTGAACGTAATTCGGGACACAATATAACAAATATAACGGGTACCAGAATGAATAAATATACGTCAAGATTTGATTATTAATCACGCCTAAAACAACAAGTGACGGTCTAGAACAACAAACGACGGTCAAAATCAACATGCGACGGTCAAAAATCATCAGTGCGTGTTAAAAACTCTTCACTTACGTTCATATTTGCCATTTAGGGTTGCCCAGCCTTGGCGTAGAAATAAGCTAAAACTTACGACAGAATGTGAACTAAAATATCTTTGTAAAACGCATTTACGCAAATATTATCGACGTACGCAATATTTTAGGAAATCTTAGGCTTACGCTAGCGTAAATGCTTTGATAAAACAGTGCCCTCATAACTAAGGTTATACATCGTCACGATGGTATGAGAGACACAAATACATAATTTATAATTGAACAATGCTGAACCAACTATTAAAACTACTATTCAACCTCCACATATATACCAGTGTCAGGAAACAAAAATAAACAACCAGTTCGATCAGCGAGCCACATGCAGAACCTTTGGATGAGACAATACGGACTATATGCTGATTCCACATGCGCAACACTGGGACTCAAATCAGCGATACAAGGTACTGAATTCATACTATACACCACCCCAGAGGTAATGGTCAGAAAAGAATGGATGAATGTTATGCGACCACGACCGTGATACTAATCAAGACTATTCAGAATCAGGACAGACTACATCTCAACTTCTAAGGCGGATACTCTAACCACTTAGGTCGGCCGCGGTTTATATAGTTGACTGTGTATGGGAAAACTAGAAAATTGAACGGCTACGTCACACAGGTAGACGTAAGTATCGCGATTTAACACATAAACCACGGCTCGAGAGTTTAATAAAGTCATGTTATAAAAACCTTATTACACTACTCATTGGTGTAAAAACTATGCAAATGAGGCGGCTAATCACTTTTTTATGTATTCATACGCGCTGTCAAAAATATGCATAGATAGACAGGATGCATAGAAAGAAACTAGGTCTGAGACGTAATTACGATTAAAATATACCCTTCTTGCTCCAATAATTATGCAACACTGTAACGGTAATTGAAATACAAAGTGCTGCGATATATTTATTAGCTCATTTATTTTAAGCGCACTGAATTTATTCTCTTCTAATTCCCCTGTCTACTTTTAGCACATTTACAGGATTTATTTTGTTTACGTGATAAAAAGAATCTTACATGGGTGTCGTTCCATATATAATTTATTAAACTCGTTGGATAATCACTTTTACCCAACTTGTTTAATAAATTCAATATGAACAGGCACTCATGTAAGATTCCGTCGTTGTTAGTACAAACAACGACAACTCGTCTATGATTCATGAGAAAATACGGTACGGTCCGTACTATACGGACGTTAAACCGTACTACGAAAGTGGACGCCATTTTCGCTGTTACAGTTTATCAAGGTAATTTTTGTATTTTTATGTAGTGCTGTACATTTGACTGCACCGCTAATAAAGTCACATGCACCCAAATGTTTAACATGTCATTAATAACCAACACTTTAATGATATAAACTTCAGAATGTTCCGGAAAACTGGTTTTAAACTGTAATACATTATACATGTCAATATCGAGAAAATGAAGTGTCTAGTAATACGGAACCGTACTACCACTATAATAGCCTAGTGTTACGGCTTACTTGAAATACTATGTCAATACGGTACACTTATCGGAAAAATTTAAATATAAAAGGTCGAGATATCAAACAATTATATTTAATGTGAGAATTCCATTGTATGAAGTTCAATATTGGTTATTGAAATATTATTATTTATTGTTCATGAAACCGGTTTTTAACTTTTAGACATCCTATTTTAATGGACAATGTATCATGTTGAATAAATAAGTGTCTCCTACTGCACGAAGTAACTCGATTTGTCCACCCCTTATCAATTGGGAATATTAGTATATGAATGCGGCAAATTGGGTGTATTCTGATGAAGTTTCATAAACTTGGATTTTTTATTAAAACGAGAGTAGACCTGGCTCTTCGGTGTCAACTGTTTTATTCCCTGACTGATTTCAAACTGAAGTATCGTTTGATGCTGAGTAATAAATCTATTTCATAGACGTATATGCTTGTTTTCCTTTGTATATTAAAACAGGAGAAATGATGTATTAAAAGAATTTCAGAAGACCTGCTATGAAATTATTGATATCGTGAGATTTGGTACACGTTTCCAATTTGTGTATTTTAGGTATTTGGTCATTCAATTTTTGCTTTTATTTTTATGTTCAAGTTAACCGTTAAAACTTTGTACTTCTAAATTCCATGTTGATTTATAGTTTTTATACACATATCATTTCAGCGTCTGATAAAATGGACGATGGATCTTGCAACGTTCTTGGCGATCGTCGAAAGAAAAGAATGATAATGCAATCTGGTGATAACCCTTTCATTTGTGGAATATGTGGATGTCCATTTACACAGTCCGATAATCTGATACGTCACATGAGACAACATTCTAGTGAAACACCATTCAAGTGTGATGTTTGTGGATCTTCATTCCCGGAGGAAGGTGACCTTGAGTGTCATATGAGAATACATAAACGATTTGGGTGCGGTGTTTGTGGATCCACATTCGAACTCAAAGCTAATCTGACTGCACACATGAGAACACATACTGGTGAAAAAACATTCGTGTGCAATTTCTGTGAATCTTCATTCTCGTGCGAAACTAATCTGACTGCTCATATGAGAAGGCATGCCTGTGACAAACCATATAAATGTGATGTTTGTGAATATGCTTTTATTTGTAGTAGTGCATTAATTATTCATAGTAGAATACATACCGGTGAAAAGCCATACAAGTGTGATGTTTGTGGGTCTGCTTTTAGTCGGAAATCGGTGTTGGCTATTCATTTTAGAAAACATACCGATGAAAAGCCATATAAGTGTGATGTTTGTGGGTTTGCTTTTAGACGGAAATGTGGTTTGGCTGTTCATTTTAGTGAACATACCGGTAAAAAGCCATATAAGTGTGATGTTTGTGGGTCTGTCTTTAGTGTGAAAGGTGCTTTGGCTGTTCATTTTAGAAAACATACCGGTGAAAAGCCATTTAAGTGTGATGTTTGTGGGTCTGCCTTTAGTCAGAAAAGTGGTTTGGATGTTCATTTTAGAAAACATACCGGTGAAAAGCCATATAAGTGTGATACTTGCGGATCTGCATTCCCACACATGTCTGGTTTGAACTTTCATAGTAGAATTCATATTGGTAAAAAGGTTGATAAGCCTTCACACTAATAAAAGCGCCGATGTCACTGGAAGAACAGACATTGTTCCTGTCGTCAGAAAAATAGTTTTCCAGTCACAAAGCATATGAGGGCATATGCCACCCCATTGCCTGATGTATGTTCCAGCATCTAGTTAATACATTATTACCACTACTGCCTATACTACTCGCAGTATTTAAACGTTGAGCGTTTATCGACCTAGCTTACATAACATAATACAATCGGTGTCTCGATATATTTATCAAGCTTTCTGCGATAAAGTGCTAAGTCATCACGCAACATTATAAACACTGTCTCGACTAAAGATTAGGCAATAAAGTCCGAAGTCATCCCGCGGAATACGCAAATTCATCTATTTTTAGCTTGCAGTCTTAAACGCGAATTTTTATCGCCTGCACTGAACGACTCGCTAACGCTCCCTGTTCAAAACGGTAGTAGAAGAGCTATTAAGAGTAACTGTAGCAGATTGTTTCGGACGTTTTTATAAAGCGAGCCTTTGTCGAGCTCAATCATATTTCATGAACAAGTTTAACATAAGTTCATACATGTATCAAATGAAAGCGATAATTAACGATAATTTGATTATTTATATCACATGACACCAATAACGAATATTATCATTTTTGACGTATTTTAACTTTGCCTTAATCATCATTTAAGAGATAAAATGGCGTTACTTAGATAACATTTGATGAATACACTTACTCGTTATACTCGTTGTATAGCTTGCCCACATTGACATGAGCTTGACCTATTGATTAGCATAATTTAACAGTCGATATATTGTCTACGTTTTAAACACCGAGTGTATGCTTTCATAATCGGGGAGTATCACGAAGACGCTCGACTTGTAATAAAAACACAATCTGAAATACCGATATTGCACGATTTGCTTGCGGAAATTGATATATTCAACGCAAGAACCTTGTAATATATTCTTGCATTAAGGTCAGGCTCAGGTCAAAATAGCCAAGCTATACTAACCCTGGTATAAGGCAAAGGATGCGATTTAGAAAATTCATAATCATTTTCATTCTCTATCTAGTTTATAAATAAGTGGTATGATTTTTTCGTCTGTATGTCATGATAAGAAATAGTGAATATAACACTAATATTGTTTATACTTTTTTATTAACGTTTCGGCATTTTTCAAAACATATTTCATAAGATATTCTTTCACAATCAGATGTAGAGTTTTTAGTCTTTGAAAGAAATATTGAAAAAGGCGTATGCGAAATGACGAAACGTTAATAAAAGAGTATAAACGATATTAATATGCATAAATAGTAATTGGATTAAATTAACGTTCTTGTGTACAGTGATCCCTACATTATATAAGTTATGTCAGGGTGTGTTCGTAAGATCTGTGCAGAACACTGTCCAAACTGTTCTTGTTCCAAGTACTTACGAACAGAATAAAACTGTTGCGAACAGTGTTCCACTCCAAACAACTTACGAACAAAACGGAACAGGTGCAGAACAGGAAGTAACAAGAATAAAAATATGTTAAAGAAATAATATTACGAAATAAAACTTTAAAGGTGGCCAATAGTTAGTTTCATCCGTTATATGCGTGGAACAAAAATGCCACTATAAAATTTCCCATTGTAAAAGTTCGGTCATTTCCGTTTTATCCCGTTGACGTCCTATTGCCAAGGTGATCAGAATAACACATTTCGAGAAGTTTCCGGTTGTCTTGTTGTTGTTGTAATTCTGCCTGCACCACCTCGTTCACGGGAACAGGCGGAACATTTCCTGCACACTGTTCCTGAGTGTTCGTAACGCTGTTCTGTGTTCTGGAACACAGAGAACAGCGTTACGAACACACTCTCAGTCTATGTTCAGTCTGATTGATTGATACTGTTAGATGTTTCAAATAATTGATTGATATATATTTGATACTGTCAGATGTTTCAAATAATTGATTGATATATATTTGATACTGTCAGATGTTTCAAATAATTGATTGATATATATTCAATACTGTCAGATGTTTCAAATAATTGATTGATATATATTTGATACTGTCAGATGTTTCAAATAATTGATTGATATATATTTGATACTGTCAGATGTTCCTAATAATAATAAGCTATGTTTTTGGAATTTGGTATGTGGATAGGGACCAATGAGGAAATTATGCACGTCTAATTTTGTTATTGTGACAAAAAAATCTGTTTGCTATGGATACGGAAATAGTGAAAATATTGATAATACTTCAAAATCTGGATCCTGCCATTGAACACTGAATACCAGACAGGGGACTTCTGTATTGCTTACAATTCCTAAGTACTTGTTTATATAGTAATACCCCCCAAATTGATCTCATTGAGGTCCAAAATTGTAATGAACTTATACAATACACATGTAAGCTATGCATGGAAACTTGTAGAATATATAGATCTAGTCAACAACACTACTTCATATCAATATGTATTGACCTGATGAAGTCTTATAAAATGTGTTAAAACAAATAAAGTGATATAGTGCAGTCAGTTTCTGTTTTATTATGCGCCTGAAGAGTCCGTCATTTCATCCGCACTAGAGCCAGCCCGTTTGCACAGGCTTCTGATTAGACATATACAGGACCTAGGGTTTTAAAGTCTCATCTGAAAGATTGTTCGTCTTTCGTAACAGTCTTTTGTTATTAGGTCGGGAGTCTATTCCGACTGTGCATAAATAGTGACATAAGAGAGCAACTTAAAATGAGGCGTATAGTGGTGTACAGGTTAACTTCTTGTTAAAACTGTTATATATACATGTCCTGACCCAATCTAGTAAACGAATGCGACGGTCGAAGATATGACGGCAAAGCCCTCTACTATGTTATCTTTATCGATATTTAAGGTACATGTAGTTAGTGTGTTTCACTCCTGGATGGTGTAGGGGTAGTGTACTGGTGTACAGTACTCGCCGTCGTGTCTTGGTAGATGCCGTTTAAAACTACGAGTCTTCGATTACTGGTCGTGATTGGTGAATTGACGCGGGATCGTGTACAGAACCGTTGGCCTAGTCTATCCCGGAGTGATATCCACTGGAGCAGATCTCAGCATTGATGTTCCACAGTCAGTAATAATTGTTGTTGACGAACCATGCTCCTCTACGATGAAATGTCTCCAGGTTTACCATTGTTTTCAACATCATGGGTAGCTCTTGCTGTTGTGTGCTTTCTTATTTTCGGACAACAAGGACGATGTGTGTTATTTGCATGGCTTTCTTGGCGTCGCGTCACAAGACACCCAGGGCACTGGCCGCTAAACTGTATTGCAATCTACATGCTTCGTCCAAGACAAGTCGCTGTTGAGCGTCCTTCCCAGATAGGTTCAACCCGACCTTCTCCAGTACTTGACCCTGTCACAGACATAATCAGTATGTACCTCTGTGACCCTGTACTGTATGTAGATATGCTGAGTACTTGGTACTCCGGGGATGAAATTGCATCTTCCATTTGGACTACCGTTCACAGAGTACATCCGTCTTCAGGAGCTTTATTTGGTAAAGTTGATATTCGGTAAGTCTATGTGTACAATAAACAGTATAATAAGCGAATGATTGTGACTCTGGTGATATAGATTCTGGCAGATTATTTAAGTAGGCCAATAAAGCAGAGGGCCTGGCACACTAAAAATCAAGTCTGCTTTTGATGAATGTTCGTCTTCAATGACAGCCTGTTGTGAGTGGTATCTCATGGATAACTCGCTGTACCCATCCGAGGTTGTGACCCCTGATCCAATTGTGACATAAATTTTGACAAAAGCATCTGTTTGGGACTTTGTTAAATGCCGTCTACTTGATTATTTCATGTGTGCAGCTTGCTGGAGATTCCTTCAAGGGTTGCCACTAGCTGTGTTTTAGATATGACCACTTCTTACGAAATTCATGTTGGCTATTGAAAGGATGTACGTTGCATTTAACATAAGCTATTGATGTGAGTGATACTGGTCTGTAATTAAACGTAATGGTGGCCCAGAGATAGGGCGTGCACTAGCTTCGGGATCGAGAGGTCCTCGGTTCAACCCTCGTCTGGAACACTGGATAATTTCTCTGAGCAAGAATAACCCTTATGTTCCACTCCACCAAGGTGTAAATTTGTACCTGTGAGGACAATGTCTATTCATGGGCGCTGCAGATCGATGTTGCCTGCCACACCAACAGAAGAGAAATATTCTCCCAATGCAGACACGAGTGTTGGTTTCCATATGTAGTCCAATGAACAGGGGAAGATAAACTGTCAAAGGGTGCTTGAGCGGCTTAACAGCTGAAAAGAGCCCTAGAAAATTGGTAACCTAACTTTTTAATATGTGCATCATACTTTTTGAATATTGGTGGCTTCTTTCCAGACTGGTTTGACTTCTTTAATATCAATGTGAAGCGTGTTAATGTACGAAGCTCTAGAAAGCATTTTTGTTTGAATCCGACTGTGTGCGGGATCTAACCTACAACTCCGAATCGACAGTCAGTAGCTCTTAGCACTTCAAACTTTAAGTGCAAAGAACGACAACTCGTCTTGGATTGATAAGAAAATACGGAACGGTCCGTATTGTGTTTACGTTAAGGCAGTGGCTAGGATTACGGTACCGTAATCCTAGACCCACAGGCTAGGATTACGGAAGTTCCGTAATCCTAGCGAGTCCTAGCTAGGGCTGTCTAGAATTACGGAAGTTTTTATATCGAGTGCAATTAAGCGTGCAGATCGCCTTATATCGCATGTTGACATTTATATTTGATGAATTTATACAAGTATTGGTATATTGACCATCGAGTAATCAGTTTTGGTTATGGTAAAGATATAAAGTATAGTAAAGATATTAAACGGCGGAAAATATCTAAATTGCAAATACGTTTGATACTGTATTATAGAGAATGTACTTTTATCTACGTATAAATTTATAAAGTTATTAAAATACGAAAAACATATTGAGATAACAGATAATAGCAGGGTTGAAAAAGAATACGTCAACATTTATCACGAATGCCGCTCGTGTGATCAGAGCAGGCATGAATGTATATACACGAAGGCATATACGTTAGTTGAGCAAATAAAACCTTGCATGACCTTTGAATTATATTTTAAAAACGCATACAAGATCAATTGTTTAAATAATTCTAATTTTATAATATTCCTGATGACATGCAAAGCGTAATCAGTTACAAATTAAAATAAATAATTAAGAAACTAAATATGACCATATTTGGAATTCGTATCACTACGCGCTGTCACAACGTAGATCCAGTAGTAGGCTATGTAAATTGTGAATGAACAAACGATTTAGCTACTTAATGTTTAATTCGAGGACCGAATGACGAACAAACATATCAGATCTACTACCAAAATTAGCAACACAATTGGTTTCGATCATGACAATCAATTTCAATGGAACTACATTTGTGTATTCGACCACGAACGTAAATTTATTAATTTATAAACATTCGGACCGCCTCCATTTTCTTCCCCTGCAAAGACAAAATATTAGCGAAGTAAAATTCGAAGCATGATATTCTGATATTTCTATTAATTTGTATATAAATATACCAATATTTGTATAATTTAACGCTTAATTGCGCTCGGTATAAAAACTACCGTAATTCTAGACCGCCCTAGCTAGGACTCGCTAGGATTACGGGACTACCGTAATCCTAGCCTGTGGGTCTAGGATTACGGTACCGTAATCCTAGCCACTGCCTTACGTTAAATCGTACTACAAACTGAAAGTGGACTGGTCGCCATTCTCGCTGTTACATTTTATCTGGGATAGAACAGCTCCTGACTTTATCATTCAAGGTATTTATACTTGTATATGTAGTGTTGTAGATTTAAAAAAAAGAAACTAACATTTAGGTATAGAAGCCATTGCATAAAAGTGTACGAAACGGTGCAAACAAACTTACAAACTTGGTATAGATCTACAACTGGCGTCGAGGCGTGACTAGTAAACACTCAGTATTCTATCTATAGAGGATTGTTGTAGATCTATATTTTTAAATGAGAAGAGTCTAGTAATACGGCACCGTACTACCACTAGTCGAATAATGTACTAGCCTAGTGTTACGGCACTGGTATACTCGATATCGACATTTGAGTATAATACACTTTTTACGGAATTAAACGGTCAGTGGGCCTCGGTTAATAGCGGGAGTGTATTTTAACTGTTTAAATTATTCTTTTTAGATCACTATATAGATTGTGACCACTCTTCGTCCGTCAACGATTTCTCTGTGTGCACTCTAGAAGCAAAAGTTTTGATCCAAGTTTCATGAAACTAAGTCAGAATGTTGTTCTAAATGAATCAAATGTACCTTTGTTCAATGTTAGGTGACTTAGAAAACCAGAATTTATCAACGAAAATAGGAATAACTCGATCCACTTTAATAGGAGTTCTTGGCAAGCATGCTACTACTTACATGTGTTACAAACATCTCTTGTTCATAATATGTTTATATCAATTCAGGGTCTGGCTGTCTGGTAAAATGGACGATGAATCTGGTTCCTGTCATAATGTGCGTCTCAACATTAACCATAGTGATGACATAGGAATCAATTAAGGGCATGGAACTCCAGGCTAAAATGGATGATGAATCTGGTAATGCACAAAGGACAAGTATGGTACTAAAATCCAGTGATAAACCATTTATATGTGGTGTATGTGGTCGCTCATTTGTACAGTGCGATCATTTAAGAGTTCATATGAAAGTACATACTGGTGAAAAACCTTATAAATGTGATGTTTGCGGATATTGTTGTAGGGAAAAAAGTGCACTGAAGAGCCACAGTAGAATACATACCGGTGAAAAACCATACAAGTGTGATCTTTGTGGATCTCCTTTTGGACAAAATGCTTCATTAAAAAACCACATGAGAATTCATACTGGTGAAAAACCTTATAAATGTGATGTTTGCGGATATTGCTGTAGGGAAAAAAGTGCATTGAAGACCCACAGTAGAATACATACCGGTGAAAAACCATACAAGTGTCAATTTTGTGATTCAGCGTTCAGACAGTATTCTGGTTTAACAGTTCACATGAGGACACACACGGGTGAACGACCATATAAATGTGGGGATTGTGGCGCTGCCTTTAGGAGTAGTTCTATATTGAAGAACCATAGTAGAATACATACTGGTGAAAAACCATAGAAGTCGTGTCAATTTTGTGATTCAGCGTTCAGACAGTATTCTGGTTTAACTGTTCACATGAGGACACACACGGGTGAACGACCATATAAATGTGGGGATTGTGGCGCTGCCTTTAGGAGTAGTTCTATATTGAAGAACCATAGTAGAATACATACTGGTGAAAAACCATAGAAGTCGTGTCAATTTTGTGATTCAGCGTTCAGACAGTATTCTGGTTTAACTGTTCACATGAGGACACACACGGGTGAACGACCATATAAATGTGGGGATTGTGGCGCTGCCTTTAGGGGTAGTTCTATATTGAAGAACCATAATAGAATACATACTGGTGAAATACAATACCAAGTGTGACATTTGTGCATCTGTATTTTCACAATTCTGTAGTTTGAAAGTTCACACAAAAACTCATTCATCGTAAAAAGGAAAAAGCCAAACAGAAGAAAGTGTGATATTTGTGTATCTACATTGAAGCTGAATTCAATATCAAAGTGCCAAAGTAGAATACATTCTCGAGAGTGTCGCCAACTAGATCAAATATTTCATCAATCAAATAGCATAACTTTTTTCAATTTCTTAATTAATTTTAGCTAAGTTTTATTCTAGGCTTGATTATCTATGTTTGAGGGTGGAAAGGGAAATAATTTCATGAGAAAATAGTAGCTTGACGAGTTGTCTTTATAAACATAGGGTATGTAAGACAGACTAGTACCGGTATGTAGGATTCAGGGGCAATTTATACTGTACTTAAAGCACGCAGGAGTGAAACAAATGAAATGGCACAAAAATATGGTACTGTAAAATCGTTAAATTTCGATGGGGCGAAATTTCGTGGTTTTGGTAAAAGGCCGTTTTGATGGGACGTTAGTTTGTTGATTTTTCATTTCAGGTAATAAATTCTATAACAAGGGACAAATTAATGTTCAATGGGAATCGATTTTGTGGTTGAAGGTAAACCACGAATTTAAATCCCCCACAAAAATTAATTATTTTACAGTATTACATGGTATTGCACTTCAAACTTCTTTTAATTTATGATTCTTGCAGCTTACGAAAACATAAAACTTGGGATATGAACCAAATATCAGTGTGTATCTGCCTACCCATGAACATACTGTATATATACAACTTTTCTAATTTTAGATTGATATTTACAATAATATTTTGTACACAATTCATAAATTTGTGGAATGAACAACTCAACAACATGATTGTTTTTCTTATTTCATTTAGCCAACGTTTCGGCTCTAAATTGAGCCTTCTTCAGGGCATATATATAAAATTATGAACCAATAATAATAGTTTGTGTATAAACAGAATATGATCGCTCAGCTGTGAACTTTGGGTATAAACTGCATTCTGTTCAAAGTTAATTGATAACGGTTGTAAACATTAGTTTGTCCATCAGGTAAACTGTGTTATCTAGGTTATTTGGGTATACCTGAGTTAATGGTATTCCCCGCTATTCTTATGAGTGGGATAGTTCCCTAATTAGTATTACTTATTGAATCAACTGTATATTTGCAAATAAAAAACAGAGCTAAAAGTTTTGACATGGCTCATTTACTCCTTTTAATCAATACATTTATGTGAACTGATTTGTAGATGGGAGTATTGAGCCGTGACTTCACTTTAACAGTAGACTTTATATCAATGGCTTAGAATTAGAAGGTTGTAAGACCTTTTAAGATTAATATATATTTGAAATCTGCTTCACAAGACGCTTCTTATGAGCCTATTTTCATGAAAATCTGAAATTGTCATGTTGACCAAAATGAAGTTTTAAATACGTATTTTCCTATAGGTAAAGAGTAAATTACAGACAGTTTTCTCTTGTTTTCTCAATATATCGATTTGGTAGTTACGACCTTCTTGTTCTAAGCCATCTATATATACAATGTAGAGCGCCCAGGATAATGTATGTATAGGATAGAAAACGAGTGGGGTCGTCTTAATACAATACATGTATAATAGCCACATGATTAACAACATGAATCGGTTTGGTATAGTGCGCCCATGATAATGTGATGTTTATAAACATTGACCGGTTTAGCCTACTGTTGTAAAATTGGTAGCTTAAATAAACACATATGGTCAATTTCGTACTAAAATAACACTGATAAATCGTGCTCACTGAGTAATTCTCCTTTATGGATCATTCCATTTTTTACCACCTTTCACATTATCCTGGACGCACTAGTTTTGCAAAATTGGCTTTACAAATTACTGAAGTAAACATGAGATCTATGGTCAGTAGGCTATTGTACTTAAAAACATCACAGATAATGCATTCACACCTCTGTAGAATATAAATGTTCCTGCCTGTCTTATTATCATGGGCACACTATTACTGTATAAAGTTAGATGGATAGCATCCTTTTTGTTTAATATATATTTTATGTCAAAGAAATATACATTTAATTAACTGAATCACAACCCATATTTTTGAATTTTTATTTTCACTAATATATCAGCTTTTTGCCTTCTTCAGAGTACCGTAATAATATGTTAATGTCTTTGAATATATTTTTTTTATTTCAAAGAAATGGGATTGATCAGCAGCTAGTATAGTGTAACATTATGCCGAGGGTACAGCATTTGGCATATTAACTAACACCAAGTTATGAATACACACTGGTCAAAATATGTGTACAAATGTTCACAAACCTTCAGATATTATATGTCAAGATCCATCAATATTACCTGACTAAGTTCATGTACATGTAATATACTGTCTGGGTGGTTAATGATACAGGAAATGTACTTAATTAATAATGTCTGGGATGTTAATGATATGGAAGGCTATCTGGTCAAGAGATCAGTTACTTACTGGACACGAAAGGGGTACGTAGTTGGCCTATGAGAGCCACAATGATGTGGACTAACTGAGCGAGGACTCTATGGTCTGAATAAGACCATAAGCTCAAGTGTATATGTCCATAAGACTCAAGTGTATGTCCAGTTAAATTACAATTAAATAACAACAATAATATGTGGAATATGTTGAACTATTGAACTATTAAACTACTATACGATCAGCGACAGTGTTCTGTTGTTTTAATGACTACGTAACAATAGCATCTTTGAATTGTATATTGTTGTTTCAACACAAGTCTATTTGAATGTATGTAATTTACACAGGTATATAGGAACTTATTGAATACAAAATGCTGATACAATGTATCATACTGCCTTTACTGGACAAATTAATTAAAGAATAATATTAATTAAATACTTTCCAATTCAAATGTTTTATTTCAGTTTTCACCTCAGTATTAACAACAACCAAAGCCTTATGCAAATTCAAGAAGTAGTTATAGACAGCCATATCCCTCACCGAAGAAAAGATAATTATATGTAAAATATCAACAAAGGGCCATAACTCGGGCCAAAAAAGTCAAATCACAAAATCCTGACAATAGTAGTTATCCTGCGCAAGTTTCGTCACAGGAGATGGGACGGACGGAATGGCGCCTTCCATTACCATATCCCCTTCGAGGGGGGATGACAAAGACTGATTACATGAGAATACATACTGGTAAAAACTAATTTTTGTGCACCATGGCAGCCTTCAGAGTCAGAAATAATTAAAAGAGATCAATAGAAAAGATATACAGGTGAAACAAAACGCTTATGCCCCAAAGTTGGCTTTCAAACTTGGCATATTGTTTACCATATCATATACACAATACACTATTAAAGCTATGCAACACTTTCAAACATTTAAACAGAATTACAGCTCTTGAATGACTTGGCTATTTGTTATGGACAAGGCTTGCACCGGGGCATAAGCGTTTACTGAACACAGTCGAGTATCTGAATCAAATAACTTGCAGAAATGTATTTATTTAAAAGTTAATGTATTGATAAAATGCGTAACAGCTTAAGAAAGGTATGAGGAAATCAGACAGGGAAGGTAGCACTCAACCTAACTAGCCGAGCAAAGAAATCAGTAACACCACAACACAACCACACCGAGAAATGCCCACACATAAACCAAAGAAACAATTAAAAGTCCCAAGTCCCCGCTGAAAAAAATTATAGAATAGCCGTTATTGCTTAAGATGATCGACCGAATGAAAGTACATGAAGTCTGCAAGAGTTGATTCATTGAGAAATAGCCAGCCGAGGGCAACTATCCCAATGTGTATGTTATAGAGTATCGTCTCCATCAGGTACATATATCTACAGTTAAATTTGATTTATGCAAGCTCATTTTTGCAAAGATTAGTGCATCATAAGACCAAAATAATAATAATGACTTTATATAGTGAATAACATATTTGGTTCAAGACCAATTTCCACATAAACATGAAATATATACAGAAATTTACAAGAATACATACATGTATTCACACTTTTTTAATTTACAATTATGATATTTACATCCACACAGAATTTAGGAGTTCTTATTAGTTTTCATATTGACATCTAAATCTAGTCCGGTGATTATAAACATTGGAGAGCGTACTCCACGCTCCAACGTACTCCACGCTCCAACGTACTCCACGCTCCAACTCATTGTCCACCTTTTGCTGTTGTTTCCATGTGTAGTTTTTAGATGTATTTTTTAAGAAAAACATGACAGGATCCTCAGCAACTGTGTTGGTTAAGTTTATTGTTAGTCATTTTCTCAAAGGTATCCACTTGAAACTTAGATAATTTGCATACCCAGTAATTATTCGCAATCACAAGGAGAGTCCTAATTGACATGGCTGATTACCCTGTGACCAATATTTATTAGAGTTATCTGCCCATTGTTACTATAAACATTTTCGAAAGCGAGAAAATCGAGCATCAAGCACTATTGTTACAATCAGGTCAGATTATACATTGTTCACAGTGTCATGATTACAGTTCTGACTCAACTGTGATAATCATTGTGGTTTTTTCTGGTAAACTTTAAATTCAAATTTCACGTTTTTCTCTTCATAAATTTTTCCAGCTTCGTCATGGTCCCTGCAACATAAATTATTCATAAGTAATGTAAAATAAAATTTTGTCCAACATCACAATTTTAAAAGGTAAAATGTTCACGATTGTAAAATTCAGAAAATAAAAAATGCCAAGCATAGCCTTTATCTGCCAGTAAGCTTTGTGCTGAAATATTGCAGGCATATTATGAGTACCTAAACACAGATTTAACCCGGGCGTGACTAGATTAGGCACAAAGGGCACTAACCACTACGGCTACGGAGGCACACTACTTTCTGTTGATTTTCTGCCATTGTTTAATTTCAAGATCATAATAGTTATATCTTTACAAACTTACTGATTTAGTGAATGAAGAAAAAATTAATCCCCCATAAAAGATGTCTACCTTTGCAGCACCATTTTATTTTTAAAATTAAATAATCCATGTACCGGATGATAAGCGTCCACAGCGTTACCATTCCGCTTGGATCTCGTTTTCATGCACAGTGTAACCTCCATAGAGTTACATCCCCGTAGACGGAAATAGGAGTCGATCAGCAGAGGACAGTGTCTATGGAGGTTGTACTGTACAATACAATTTTTTCATATCGGTAGTAACAAAGAACAGAGTTTAGCCGAGCATTTATACAGCCTTTTTCGCCAGTCAGCTCTCTGCTGAAATATGGCTGGCATAATATGCCCTTCAAGTCGTATTTGAACCAGGTTAGACAGATTTGAGAGCCAGTGTGCTTACCACTAGACTCTAAATCATGTTAGTTTTTCCAAAGATGGATAATTAAGCTGGAGGGGTTGAGGCAAATTACCTAATATATAGGCCAATATAGCTGGCTTAGAATGAGAAGGTCGTAATTACTAATTACGACCTTATAAGACTTATACATATTTGAAATCTGCATCATAATGCGCTTCTAATGAGCCTATTTTCATGAAGATCAGAACTTGTCATGTTGACCAAAATGAAGTTGTAAAGTTTGTTCTTTCATAAGTAAAGAATAAATTTCAGACCGTTATAACTTGTTTCTCAAAATATCGATTTTGTACTTACGACCTTCTAATTCTAAGCCAGCGATATGTAAGCATGCTTTCTTACAAACTAAACTAAACATTACTTGATTTCTTCAAAATTGTCTTCAAACTCCGGAAAGAATGTATCTACTTGGAAGTCTGTATACACATGTGTGAGGTACACCCTGTTACATCTTCTGTGCTCCATGGCCATCTGTAACAATAATAACATCAAGAAAATGACTAGACAGATGTTTGACACAAAGGGCAATAACTCTGCCAAAAATCATCTGATCTAAAATTCTTGAATATTTACTACTAGGCTTGGTACTATGTTTCCACATGTAGTTTCAGTGAAATTTGATTAATTGTTAAGGAAAACAAGTTTGTGCTGACCCTACCTGGTTTTCACATTCCAAGTTTCATAAATGTAGCTTGAAAACACTTTGAGTTATGGCAGGATCCAGATTTCTTGAAGGACAGACAGACTGACTGACGAACAGAGGGCAAACCTGTTGACCCCTCCGGTTGAAAACCAGCAGGGGACTATCAACTTCAAAAGCAGTGTTATCAAAATGGCTTTGTAATGGTTTCAAAGTGGCATGCTATGCAAACACTATGATCACAATAGAGCTCTTGATACATATATTTGTAAAGCAGCAGTATCATTTAAGCCCTCATTTTTCATAGACCATGAAATACAAAATTTTCAAATTATCAGAGAGTACCCTCTGTAAAGAGAAGGTAGTGCAGCGGACATGTTTATCTGCAACGGATATGATGTTTTGCAAGATGGTTCCCTGGTTTTCATCAGTTGGCACTGCAAATAAGATACCATTTCCTGTTACGTCATATCCATTGAAACATGGTAGCTGTGCTAACTTCTATTTATATAAGGTACACTCGTTATGTATAGGGCACTCAAGACAATTTGAAACAATGTGCCTATGATAGTAAGGGGAGCTAACTCACTAATGCCTCTCTCAATGTTCTCTTACCTTATATATTCTGTTACCTCCCATCATCCATACACTGTCCACCTTGTCATGTATACTATCTATGTATTCTATAGCAGCATCAAAACTTGGCACAACTTTGATCACTGTTGGGTGATTCAGGGTGCTGCAATATATGTAAGATACAGGAAATTGTCATGGTAAGTTTTCACCCTTTTATATAGAAAATAATAGGTTAGTGTCACTCTAGTGTACAGAGTTTCAACCGGTGACTCTGCTATAAGAAGAAGAAGAAATACAGTATGTTAGATCACCTGGTGAGGTGAACTGATAAAGCAAGTCACATGGAAGGTGACCTTATATAGCAAAGTTTATCAGACATCCTGTTATCAGGCCGATTTTGGGGGAATTATATGACTGGATAAAATGCTTTATCCAGTCACTTCCGGCCAAATCGGCCCGATAACAGGGTGCCAGATAACATTTTCAATAAACCGTCAAGTGGTCATGTGACTTGCAATAAACCGTCACCTCATCACGTGATCTGACGGACTTCTTCTTAAAGCGGAGTCGCCGGCTGAAACTCTGTACCCGAGGATGAGGTTTTCCTATTTAAAATGAGCTTGGGTCGATCAATAATTGTTCTACGACTTACCTGCGTGTACATGACGTTATCAAGATGTCCGACGTTGTTGTTTTGTCGTGACGTCAGTGAACGAACGTGACGTTACGCACAAATAATGAAAAGGCAAAGAAATAGTCCGACTTTTATTTCCTTTTTAAAGCACATGTAATGACCGGATAAATAGAATAATAGGTTAGTGCCGTGGAGTGAGTAAAAGTTTATCCGGCTCGGCTGCGGAAATTATCGGATTCGCCTACGGCTCACCCGATAAATTCTTCCGCCTTGCCAGATAAACTTACTCATCCACGCACTAACCTATTATTCTCTATGTACACTAACAAGTAAGGGTAGGAAAGTGGTGATTACAACCTCTGTAGAGCAGCATCCTGTGTGGGCTACAAATATTGGTCATTGTTTGTTCAGATTCAACTCACCGTGTCATGAGTCAACTTCAAGTTATAGCAAGAAGTCATACACATTCAAATGTACAGGGTGTCCCAATGAGTACTACAGTGACTGGAAGTTACAGGTACTTTTGCTTGCAATAAGTCATAAACAAGTGGATTGATATAGTTTTGCAAGTAATGTTTCAGCGATTAGGTTTACCGGTATGTTAATTTCGATGGGACAAAATATTGTGGTTTTGGCCAAAAAGACCATTTCAATGGGATCTTAATTCGTGGATTTTGTTTTTCTGGTAATAAATACACAAGGGTCAAAATTATTGTTTGATGGGATTTGAATTCATGGATGAAGGTTAACCATGAAATACATGAAATTTAATCCCCCACTAAAAATAATGATCTTACAATGTACCTTTCATTTTCTGTTTGACTGATAATGACACGGTATACATTGGGTGAACATCTCTCTTCCTCAGGACAACATGACCAGGATACCCGACCAGATATATGGATGATCATCTTACCTGGAACATACAATATGTATCAAATAATTAGTTTAAACAATATTTATTTCCATAGTTATGCATTATTATGTGTAACATAGACAGAATTCAAGTACATGCAGGTAGTTTTAAATTTTATTTTTGAAACCGATTTGTTGAAAATATTAAAAAAATTAACAAAGTTATGGTCATTTGAAGTACTATAATCTTAATGTTAACAATAAAACACTGTTAACAAAGCATTAAGGTGTTGGTATGTGTGCCTATGGCACCCCAAAACACACTTGCAATTCGAATATCCTTATCAGGGTTTGACATTATGCCTCAGTGGAACCCCTGAATAATATACTGTTACTTACTAACATTTCCTGTAAAATATGAAGATATACACTACACTTAAGAATAATTAAGAGTTATTGACTAAAACTGTTTGGTACTGAGTCACAGACACATACGCTTACCAACATAGCAATGTTCATCTTCATAAAAGATGTGGGGGGGTAATAATTGGAAACAAAACAGACTATGTGTTTTATTTTTTTTATGTACCCAAGTTGCATTAGAACTTACCTGCTAGTTCATCCCTTCGTGTTTTAGTTTTACTTCTGTAGTATTCATAATCCCTCCTTGAAAGAACAAAACATTTGTCCTTTAACATGCGACATAAGCATCTACTTTTTAGTACTTAGGGAAGCATAGTGTGTATTCCTTTTCATTTTTTTTTCATTTTAAACCCTGACAAAGGCTTAATTGTAAAGCTGAAATGTTGGTTTTAAAACATAGATAAACTCATCCCTTGTTATAGATATTAGATCCATATTTTCTATTTCTTGTACCCTTTGAAAATCAGGGGAAGGAACCCTTGTTCAACTGGTGAATCTTAGGTGGCTTCCCCTTAAAATCAAGTGACACAACTTGTGTAAAAATGAATTGTTTAATTATCATTGAACTTATTGCGTAACCATTTTCCCACCTTAAAGAAGTCTAAACATTTGCCTAGACCATGAAGGTCAAACTCAGATTCACTACAAGAGAGCTTCCCCTTGAAATCAACTAACTCCTATGCAGTGATTTTCAACAAGAGACTGTAACTCAAAAATCATCCAATCTTAAATCCCTGACAACTTGGCTTTTCCTCAAATACCGTAAACCAAAGAAATTATTTCACGTGATTTAATTTCGTAGAGTTTGTGAGTGGTAGAAATTCTTGAAATTAAGTAGCTACAGAAGTGTTCGAAACATTAATATGGACATTTTGTCAAACTTGAAAACGTCAAAATTTGTAGTCCCAAATATACTGACAATTTGCAAAACATGAAAGTTTGTATTTGAGAAAGTACATTGGTTTACAGTATTTGATATTATATCAAGATTATTGCGCTTAATATATAAATTTCCACAAACAAATTGTGCTATTATCAGTCTTTATACAGTTTGTGTTTGTTATGCCAATGGTCAATTTTCTCGTTTTTGATAGTAACAAGGGAAGATAACTCCACAAATATTGGTCACAGGGTTGAGAATAACTATGCTTATTTTCAAGTGGATACCTTTGATAGTCTTTGAGAATATGGCTCTGACAAAAAAAACTTAACCAACACACACGCAGATGATCGCGTCACAACCATTCTTGTTCAACCAGTGTGTTTTTAGGCTGGCGATTTGCGCCAGACTATTACAATCCTAAAAAATGAAATCCACTAAGATGAATTTACTCCCGAAACTGACAACACAGAATCTATACACCCAATGCAAATAGTTCCTCCTCGTTAATCAGTTTTGCAAGGTAAGAACATTCAACTTTCCTTGTTTCATTTATTCTGTTCGATTGTAATGTTGAAATGGAAGGAAATTGTATGAAATTAAAAGAAAAGGTGTTTAAAGGCGTTGATAATTATTAATCACGGCGGCTCCAAAAAAATTTTTTTAATTTTTTTTTGTTGAGTCCAGCACTTACCTCTCTTTCGACTTAGAAAACCACTTGATGTTATATTACTTGAAAAGCTATTGTTCCTTAGCAGTTCGCCAGCCTGTCAGTACTTTCAGTACTTTGATTAATACTTGGCTATACACTGATTCATAAGAATGGTCACAACAATTGCTCAACTTTTTTTCTTTGAAAAGCCAAGCTAAAAATTCAACCAGGATTATGAATACAGGCACTAGGATTGGGTAAAAATTCCTGTGCTATATGATTGATGGATGTATGGCTGTGTACAGGGTGGCCACAGAAAATGAAGAATGAAATTCCCTGATTATTCCCTGATTTTTCCCTGACCAAAAGGTTATTTTCCATGAATTATGCAGCGTCTGCGACCATGGTTTAGTAAAGGCTGTTTTATTATTTAACATAAAACCTAAAGGCAATATAGGATATGGTGCAAACTTTATCTTACTATTTCTATTTGAAACTTCATGATAAGGTGTTTATATAGATTAAAGTAATTTTGCGAGCAAAACGACAAATTAACAATTACAAGACTATTCGTTTTCTCAAATTTTGTAAAATTCCCTGAGAATTCCCTGATTTTTGTCCAATTTTGAAATTCCCTGATTTTTCCCTGCAGGGAATTTATTTTGGGCAGTTTTCCCTGTTTTCCAGAGTCTGTGGCCACCCTGTGTGTATATAAGACCAAGTTTTGTTACTTAGTTGACTTACTTTAAGGATGGCCATGGCAGACCCATCTTGAACCCTATTCCTCTGTTTCCATGACACATGGCCGCCATTACATCAAATTTGATTGGTTCTATCTGGGAATATGAAATTTGAATTGTTAATTTGTAAACCAGTCTATTATATATTGAGACATTTGTTTAATTTATCACAAGGTTAGAACAAGACTGCGTTCAGTAAACGCTTACTGTAAAATCAATTTATTTCGATGGGATCTTTGTGGATTGTGGTGTTGGTATAAAAAAGACCATTTCCATTTGTGGATCATACATTTCAGGTAATAAATACACAGGTCAAAATTATTGTTTGTTGGGATTTGATTTCGAGGTGAACCATGAAATCCATGAAATTTAATTATTTCACAGTATGCCCTTGTCCATAAGAAATAGCTAGGTCATTCAGGGGCCATAATTCAGTAGAAATGTTTGATAGTGTTACAAGGCTTTGACAATATATTATGTATACGATGGTAAACAAGTATGCCAAGTTCGAAAAGCAATGCCTTGATGGACTTCAAAATATTTGAATTTCAGCATGTTGTAACAAATGCATGGACAGGTGCATCACTATATAATTATGCCTCTGCATCACTGGACACTCAACTTTCTCATTCTTGATAGTACCCTTACTCATCTGTGAGTGAAAATTCTAAGAGTAACAAGGGCAGATAACTCATTATAATACAAGGTCACAGGGTTACTGACACACAATCTTGTCACAAGCTTGACACTTTTCTTTGACAAGTCATAGAGCTGAAAATGACCAAACTAATGTTTTTGAAAAAAGTACACCCTAGGAAGTATTTGCTTCTAAAGATGCTTTTTGCCTCTATATAATATGGCCCAAAAATAACATATTCAAGGATCTTTGTGAATAATTTATTAAAGATATATATTTAAATAACAATAAGGTTCACATTTAATTTCATGCATTAAGACTAATGCTTACATTATTCTACATGTATTTGTCATCAAAATAGACAGAATGATATTTGGTGTCAAATTTGTCAAATGGCACTACACTGGAAACAGTCAATCACATCTAAGAATAAGGCCACAATTTGACCTGTTTATCCGAATGCAATAATATTGCAACATAACCCAACATCAAATTGAGATCACAAGGTCAATAGATAACCAACATATCTGAACACATTTATATTAGACTATTACCTACACACAATAATTTGAGGGTTGCCTGCAATACAGTAGTAAATCCTTTTTGAATTATTATAAAGTAGTTACGACAGTCTTGCAGGCAACACTCAAATTACAGTAATATCAAGTTTACAAGGTCAACAGTTTCAAGGTCAAATATTACAAGGTCAAATGTCACACCTTTTCGTAAACTTCAAATCTGAATTTCGTGTCATTCTCCTCTAGCAGGTCTGTCGAGACATAATCAGGACTGAAAAAGAAAATTAAAGAGAATAAGATGATGTCTCAGTATTTTAACAAATATTATAAAATAAATTGTTATTTGCTTCAATGTTTTTTTGGCGCATAACATTAGATTTATATAATAATGTTGTAACTAACTAGTATTTGCAATTTTTTTGTTTTGTTTAAAGCATTTGGTATCAATCTAGCTGGCTAACTTCCTTGTTTGAGATCATTCAGTTATTGAAAGGAAACCATTAATTTTTGGTCTACCAGCCGACAGACATGAGCAAAGCAATATATCCCCTCTTTAAAGATGGATGTGCCCACTATTAAGTTTTTTTCCAACTGTCCTCAGCAGAATGACAGAGTTTCTGCGTTGGCAATAGAAGGTTTGATCCCCCATGTCACACCATACAGCAATTGAACTTAAAAGTGGGTATTTAGGCCTATCAAAAGGTATGCAGTTGTACAAACAATTTTTAAAATTACGTAATCCAGTTGTTGTCTAAAAATTAGGCAAGATGAAATATTTAGTAAATAAATTCACTTAATTTGAAATACTGTAAAATCATTAATTTTCGTGGGTGATTAAAATTCGTTCACTTCAACCACGAACTTTAATCCCAACGAACATTGATTTTGACCCTTGTTTTGTTACCTGAAATTCAAATCCACGAATTCAAGTGCCAACGAAATTGTCTTTTTTACCAAAACCACGAAATTTTGTCCCAACGAAATTAAATGATTTTACAGTATATTCATTTTACTACTAACTTAACCACAATTTACGCAGGTGATTATTATACTTACTTTGGTATTTTCTGGAAAGTGTTATCATCTATGGAAGGTAGGTATGTATCACATGTAAAATCTTTGAGAACCTTCGTGAGGTATATCCTACATGGATATGGTCCTGTCATCGCTTCCTGCAATATCAGACAGAAAGTTCCATTACAAGTTTCATAAACAGGGACCTTATATATTCACCAATGTTGTAAGTCACAAAGTCAAACTCAGACTAAGACTTTATATTGCCAAATGTTCTATTCGCTCTCATGTTGTTAATAAATGTACTGATTTTGATATAAATGGGTATACTAGTCTTCACAAAAACTTTTGGAAGTACTAGCCAGTCAGGCTACCAACAAGGCAGAACTTACTAGCCCGAGAAGAAATTGACTAGTCCGAACATTAAATGATCAAAAGTAGATTTTAATAACTGTTAACGTTTTTATACTGTTTGTTTACTACAATGCAAAATTGTCATAGGCTAGACTCAAAATTGTTGGTACAAAAGTTGCACTTTGGACTTTTCTTGTCTTTCGATTTGTGTTCTCAGGATTTTTCCACTAGCCTTTCGGACTAGTCACCTAGAGACAATAACTAGCCCGAGCCAGATTTTACTAGCCTCGGGCTTCGGGCTAGTGGCCAAATTCGAAGACTGGTATACTGTATGATGATGATGCTCAGTGGGTACCAACAAATAATCATATAAATTTCACATGGTTAAATTTAATTGCAAAGAAATGGCTTTGTCAGATAAATAATTTTAAAAAGTTAAGTTACCAATTTGCTAGAGCTGTTTTCAGCTGATAAGCTGCTCAAGCACCCTTTGACATTTTAACTTCCCCTTGTCTATGGAAACCTACCCTTGTGCCACCCAGGAGTGACTTTTTCTCTCCTGTGAATATGGCAGCCAACATTGATGTGCAGTGCCCAGGAATAGACACTGCCCTCAGAGGTACCCATTAACACCTTGGTGGAGTAGATCATGTGGGGTATTCTTGCTCAGAGAAATTAACCAGTGGTCCAGACGGGTTTGGACCCAGGAACTCTCAATCCAGAAGTGCACAGAAGAACATGGGAGGTAACAAAGAAGAAACAAGAAGTAAAACACTCCACAGGTAGGGTAACAAACCTTGTACACAGAGCTGCCTCCAATTATGTGAATATTTTCTATTTTGTTCTTTAAATCATCGGATTGTATAAGTGACAAGGCTGCTGGAAGACTTCTAGCTACATGAACACCTTCAGGAACCTCCCTGAAACATTACAATTCACTTTATCAACAAATAGCGTTTCTATGTCTATAGTATGTATTTTTGAAGGTAGAGCTTCAAAAGGAAGGTACAATCACAGACTCACGGTTACATGGGGTGATTAACAAGTAATAAGGAATTGCAAGCAATACAGAAGTCCCCTACCGGGTTTTCAGGTTGTCAATGTTTCGGTTGTCATGGTAACCACAATTTTTGTCCAAATAAACAAATAATTAAATGTACATTATCTACTTATTAATCCCTATCCACATACCAAGTTTCATAAACCTAACTTGAAAACTGTATGAGTTATAAGGAACGGGTATGGTGGTGACGGTGTACAGTCGTGTTTTATCTGAGAAGGAAAATTTTTAGATTTTTAACCTTTTAAGAACATTTTTACTGTAATATAGTGCATTATTTTACTGTGTTTTAAAGTGAACTAACAGTTTGCGTGCGTTACTGTACGTGTAAGAGTGAAATGGTGTAGTTGTGAACAAAATTTCCAATTTTGCCCGGGCCGGCCTCATGGGAATAAGGCGGCCATCTTGAAAACGTGAAAATAAAATAAGGTTTTCGGGTATCTGAGGCACACTGGAGGCTTGGGTAGTACGGAGTACTGGAGCAAATGAACCATTGCAGTTACTGCACGGCAATTTCGGTACTAACACTTGGTCAAACCGTCAGTAAGGAGACTGGAGACCTGGCGGAGGTCGTGACGTCACGCAGGAGAAATACTAAAAGGTTTAGTGTCGAAAAGCCTGCCTATTGTTGTGAGGCGTGAAGGCACAGAGGGCACTATCATATTATATTATTTCCTGCTGTGCATTATATGCTGACTTAACTATTGTGTGATAAACAATTGCAGTTCTGCAGATTGGGAACAGGGTCGTGAAGTACAGAGGATCAGGACAGAGGATCGAATCGGGAACTCATTGATTCAACCGAGGCAGTCTGGTCTGGTATCTGGTTTGGTATCCTGCCCCTACTGTTCTACACTGTGAGTAACCTGCTGAACACAAGTAACTGTGAAAGTGGAAAACATACTGAACGTGTCAACCTGTGAGTATTGAGCTTTATTATCCTGTATTCTGTCTTGAGTGGAAGAGGAAATGGAAATACAGACACTCCTAAGATCAATTCCAAGGTCTGTGAGTGGCCGTGGCTGTTAATGAGTGTGCATGAGACAAAAGGTAGAGGCCAGGATTAACTGACTAAAGTGGGAATCCTGACAATATTCTATCATCCTGTGTAGGCATTTTATTGTATGCTAATGCTATTCACCTCATTCTCGTCTAAATATTTGCAGTGTTGTGCTATTCATATCAATCGTGTGACTTCAATAGACGGAGCTCCAGAGTGTCACCTGTGGTGGACAGTGGAGCAGTATATATGGTACCGAATACTATGTGAGTATTGACATTTACATAACTACTGGCACATACGATAACAACCAGATAGCCGAATAACATTGTGTCTGCATATACATGCCCTGATGCGCATTATTAAGCTTCATAGAGCGTTCTGCCATCACCGTGGTTCGTGCCCGTGGCTCATAGTAACCAGTTCCGAAATTGTAGTAACCAGAGGGCGAAAAGAGGGCTGTGGTTAACATCGATTCCTTGTTTGATGCCACAAGCTGATATGTAGAGGCGTGAATTCCAGAGAACAATACATAGAATTATTGTCCTATAGGGTGTCTGTGATGTGACCCTGCGTCTTAGCTAGAGCTGGAGGAAGCTGAATATAATATATATACTCATGTGTCCCTGATGGGTCGAACCTTGCTGTCGCCTGTGTTGTGATAAGCCTGTCTGACGACGTGGTGGTTTTAACTTTTATTCGATTTTTAGCCTTTTATGTGCATCTTAAACCTATGAGCTGTATACCATAGATGTTGCGTTGATAATTCTACAGTGGTTCTCCCAGATATAAACAAGCAGTCCAGTAATAGTGAAGTGTCATTGTATAAGCCGGTCTGATGTCATGGTGATGTGAGACTTTTATTCGGTTTTAGACTTTTATTTGTTTTATAAACCTGTGGACTGTATACCATATATGTTGAGTTGATAATCCTACAGTGATTCTCCAGCTCAGAGACGAGCAATCCAGAGGATAGCGCATTACCATTATATAAAGCTGTCAGATGCCGGTTTCAGGTTTTTATACTTTTACTCGTGTATAAACCATAGAAGTGTATTATCTCATAAACCCGTGGTCTATAAAGCTCATATACGTGCATTGTGTCATAAACCCGTGGATTATAAACCATATGGGCGCATGATGTCTTAAAAATATGGAATGTAAACCATAAATGTGTATTGTATCATCAAACTGTGGACTATAAACCATATACGTGCATTGTGTCATAAACCCGTGGACTATAAACCATAAATCTGCATTGAGTCATAAACCAGAAGATTATATACCATACACGTGCATTGTATCATAAACCTGTGGACTATAAACCATACATGTGCATTGTGTCATAAACCTGTGAACTATAAACCATATATGCGCTTCATGTCATAAACCGTGGACTATAAATCATTTATGTGCACCGTGTCATAAACCTGTGGACTATAAACCATATAAGTGCATTGATAACTCTACAAACTGATTTTCACGTCAGCGTATGTGTATGTTTGGCGTTTGTGCAGCTATGATACTGGTGTATGACGAATGTAAAAGCAACTCTACACTTATAGCTCCATCTACAATCTGTGAATGAAATGCCGTATAGATTGTGGTGCTAACTCAACATTGGTTCACAGTGCTTAAATCACATATCTGCATTGAATCATAAACCCGTGGACTATAAACCATAGATCTACATAAACCCGTGATGGCTACTAGTGTGAATACCAGGAAGATGTCGTCTGCTGTAGCAAGAATAGGGTTAAGGAGTGCAAACATCCGGATGCCGTGTGTGGACAAAGTTATCGTCAACCCATACACGCTTAATATTGACAAGCTTCTCATAAAGAAGCTTAATGCGGCGCAGAGAGCGGCCAGCTTCCAATACGAATACACAGACGGCCGAATAACAGTCAAAGCCGATGTGGCCACATTTGAATTATACAAGAATGCAGTACTGGCGTACTACAGCGAGTTCCCGGATTATCGTGGCAGGGCTACAATATCTGTTACTACGGACGACACAGGGCGAGTGCAGGTGCAATACACAATCCGAGTCGAGGATGGGCGGAGCAGATACACGTTTAATATCTATACAACTAGGAGCAGTGGGTTGATGAACGGGAGGGGGATGGATATATTTATGAACAAGGATGCGCTGGAGATTCAGACTGTAGTGGAGAGCGCTAAGTCTAACTGTCAATTTGATCTAGGTAATATTAATGAGATGATGAAGCAAGCTCTACTACAAATGATCAGACAACGATCCAGCACTAAAGAGGCTGTGACTGATATACCAGCATTACCTCCTGCAAACGGTGGCGGTCTACCTATACAGATGAGGCCTGAAGGCGAGACAGGGGACGACGAATCCAGTAAGACTCCATCCTGTGAGACATGTCCCAAATGTCTGGAACACTGTGCCAGCGAGAGTGTGCTATGTACGGAAGGTAATCACTGGATCCACTACAGATGTGACCTCCTATCCAGAGCTGCGATACGTAAACATGAGAGTGACAAATCTACGTCATACACTTGTAAACTATGCCGAAGCCCGAAAGGGAAGAAGCAGAAGTCAATTAAAATCCCACCTATTAGCAAACGGACCACAACATCAGCTATGGCCGTGTTGCGGGAGGAGGTAAATGACGGAGATGAGCTATGTTTCCATTGTAACGAGGCATTCGAGGAAGAGCAAGACTCATGTGAGGTGTGCAACAACCTGATACATACCAAGTGCGGCCATACAGTGGATTCTAGAACTCTGTGTCCAGGGTTTGCGGCAAGCCAAGAGCAACTAGACGCCACGACGACACAACAACATAACACATCAACTGATAATATAGTGGGGGTAGGGCTGACATGGCGGCTTTGAGGGCCAGAGAAATGAAACTTTAGAAATGGGAAGAGCAACTTAAGCAAAGAGAGCGGCAACTCAATGAAAGTTCCAAAGATCGCTCAAAGATGGAGAACTACGTAAAGAAACTCGAACATAGAAACATAGAAATGGACAAAACCATCATAACGCTGTCACAAAGGGTCAAGGGTCTTGAAGAGCAGGGCAACATGCTACACCACAAACCTCAAAGCAGTGAGTCACCCATTATTGAAACAGAATATGCCTCGCGGCCCAGTAGCATCCCACTACAGACGGATAAAATCTCTAGTTATATCCAAAGTGTTCATGATAGAATTACAAATATTGTATTTAAACAGATCGATCAGCAACTTATTAATGTAGAGCAATTATTGTCAACAACTACCCTGGGAGAACAGCATAATGCTAACGCAGGCTCAACACAGAACATGGCTGCGAGGGGCAACCTGCTAAATGTGCCCGAGAAGTCCCCTTACCAAGGGAACAGTGGCCCAAACCATGCTACTGGTGATGCCAAGTGGAATGACTTGATACCCCAAGATCTAAAGGACTCCTATACTACCTCAGATAGTCGAACAAGACATCCTGCTCTCACCTAAGTAGACCACTTATCTACTATGGGGACCTTATGACGGAAGACGTAACTCCCCATCATCGAAGGGAACAACATGGCAACCAATCCAGCCAGCCAGTTCACCCCCCTATTCTGCACCTAATGGGACAACCAGTCTTCTACCAAATGGCAGATGCTCCCCGTAGGTATCAGTCACAGAACCTTAGCCAGTCAGTAGAGTGCCCTGGTGTCATCGTAGCTGAAGCCAATATCCTGCCACCACCTCGCAGTTACCCAGTGAGTCAGAGGACACAAACAATATCCCAGGAGAATCAGGCCTGCCCACGCAGAGAAGGGACCCAGCTGCCACAAGGGAACACATATTGGAACCAGGATTTTCGGCTCACCAGCCCTCGTCGAAGGCTGCTGTAGCAGTAACCGATGTCCCCTCATCAAGTTTACGCTTATCATCATATAACTGCAAAAATATTAAGACCTCCACTCATACAATCTGCGATTTATTCGAAAGTCATGATATCATATTGTTACAAGAACACTGGTTGTTCCAGGTCCAGCTGGTTATGCTTTCACAGATCTCTTCTGAACTTAATTATGTAGGAAAGGGTGTTGACATACACGATCCGCTACAACCGATACAAATGCCACGTGGATATGGGGGCACAGCCATCATGTGGAAGAGTTCTCTAGACCGGTTTATCAAAGCCGTAGATTATGGCTCTGACAGGATACAGTGTGTTGAGGTTGAACTTAACAAGGGTGGTGGAAGAATTCTCTTAACATCGGTTTACATGCCCTGTCGTGGTTATGCAACCAGCAATACTGACTTTGACGCTGTTATAGATGAATTATGGGTACTAATGGAGAAGTATGCTGGGACTCATCACGTGATAATAGGGGGAGACCTTAATGCTGATCTGAATAATAACTCGGGCGATTCGAGAAATCTATCGCTTAGAAACTTTATTGAGGAATTTGGCCTCGCGTATAACTGTGTTGCCCCAACCTTTATTCATCCCAATGGTAGCTGCTCATCTGAGATCGACTATTTCCTGCTTAAGGCCGATAATGGATTAAGAGCAAGTGTTAAACAAGTGCTGGAACCCGAGAGTAATGTATCAGACCATCTCCCAATCTCCATAGCCATTACCCTCAAGGGTGAAGAAGTATGCACCGAATCAGCACACATAAACTCGGAAAAACGCAAACCTACTATCAGGTGGGACAAGGTGGACGTGGTTGAATATTGTACCATGGTGACACAAAGGCTTACTGAGATAACAGACATGATCTCAACTCAGGCAACCCCAGGGGAATTCTCTGACGAACTCATCTTACACTTGATGACCATCATGAGAGAAAGGGCAGAACAATGCACCACACAACGCCTCCATAACAAGCCGAGGCATACACGACCCAAGGCGATTGCGTGGAACGAGGAATCTGCATCTTCTTTGCGCATACTCCGGAAAGCTCACAGAAAATGGGTGGAGAATGGTAGGAGTTATGACCCGGACGACCTGCTATTCATTGCAAGAAAACAAGCGAGGCATAACTTCAGGAAAACACGCAGAATCGCAGTGGCTCTTAAGCTGAAAGAAGAGAGAAATGAGGTTATCACAGCCAGATCAGGCGACATAAAGTTATTCTATAAACTCATCAATCGGCAAAGATGCAAGGCTTCAAACACCATCAGCGATCTTTACGTGGGTGATGCCTTGCACTCTGGGACCGACAATGTTAGGGATGGTTTTAAAACACACTTCGAGGGGTTAGCTCGATGTACTGAGAGTGAGCTATATGACGAGGTGTACCATAGACAGGTAAAGGAGGAGATATATAGTATTGAACAGCTGGCTAAGCAACAACGCATACGCATGGTTTCAACCGATGAGCTGCAGAAAGCAATCAAGTCCATTCATAGCGGGAAGGCAGCGGATATCTACGGAATTAATATTGAACACATTTTCAACGGTGGAGAGCTTCTTCATACACTCGTCTTAGACATCATCAACTTTATATTTACAAGTTCAACCGTTCCTGATATTCTTAAAGTGGGGGTCATCTCACCGGTTTTCAAAAATAAGGGATCAGCCAATGAAGTTAAGAACTATAGGGGAATTACCATCTTGCCAATCCTAAGGAAACTAATTGAAGCAGTTATACGAAACAGGATCCAATCTCACGTCCTCAATGTACAGAACATTTCGCAGAGGGGATTTACTGCGGGCTCCTCACCGTTGAATGCAGCCTTCATACTTGAAGAATTTTACCGCGAGATTCCTACCAACAAACAGGGTTATGTGGTCATGCTGGATGCCAAGTCAGCATTTGACGTGGTAGACCATAATCATATGCTCCGCCCACTGTACCATGCGGGTGTTACGGACAATATGTGGTCCCTGGTGCAGTCGCTGCACACAGGAGCGAGCAGCGTAGTCAAGTATGCTGGACAGAGCACGGACGCATTTCCCGTGGAGCAGGGTGTTCAGCAGGGAGGAATCCTCAGCACCGACCTGTACAAGCTGTATGTGAACCCACTCCTAGATAGGCTCGCCAACACAGGGAAGGGTGGACGTATAGGAACTGTGGTCTGTGGTAACTCTGCTTGCACCGATGATGTGTGCCTGATGAGTACAGATCCGGATGAGCTTCAAGACCTGGTTGATATTGCTTACACATTTTCCACTGAAGAACGGTACCAACTACAGCCAACCAAAAGTGTGGTTATACACCTCAATAGCACACAGTGTGAAAACATACCATTTCATCTAGGTGATGCGACCATGCCCAGAGTCCAACAGACACCACACCTTGGCTTACAAAGGGCTGAATCTATCAGAGCGAACAGTCAGGTGATAATGGAATTTAACATCACAAAGGCTAGAAGGGCAACCTACAGTCTACTCAATGCTGGTTTTCATGGTCAGAATGGCCTGGACCATACTACCTCCTTAAAGCTATACAGAGAGTTTGTCCTGCCGGTTCTTACATATGGTATGGAGATTATTCAGCCGAATATAACTGTGATACAACAATTTGAGCTCTTTCAAAAAAAGACTCTGAAGCAGATCCTATCTCTGCCGAATACTACTGCTGATGCTGCTGTTTATATACTTACTGGGATTCTCCCTGTTGAGGCTCAGATACATATCAAGGTGCTAAACTTCTTCTCTGGAATATGTCGTCAAGACGAGGGCAGCTTAGAGAGACAAATCGTACATAGACAACTAACGGTTAAATCTGCGCGCTCATCCAGCTGGACCACCACTTTGAAAACAATTCTATGTAGATACGACCTAGCCACCCCGGAGCACTACCTGGATAATAAATATACCAAATCAGAATGGAAGACAAGGGTGGAAGCCATGGTGATCCGTTACTGGAAAGCGCGGATTGAGAGGATCGCATCTACCTATCCCACACTCAACAACATGACTACTGTTTTCCGGTATGGCAAGCTGCACCCTGTCCTCCAGATAGAGTGCTCATCCAACAGAGAGGTCCCCAGGATGCCCCCACGTCTGCGACTACTGACTGGTACCTACATACTGCAATCAACCAGAGCGAGATTTAACCAAAACCAGGTGGACCCCACATGTCAACTGTGTCGTGACGAGATGGAGACCCTGGAACACTTCCTCCTTCGGTGTCCTGTGCTTGATAACGTAAGATGCCCCGTTCTGTCTGAGATAATGGATACCCTCAACTTGGCGTTGACTGCATGCGAAATCAACACCCTTGACTTAACCAAAGTTATACTGGACTACAGCAGCCTGAACCTTAACGGAAGAGCCAAAGAGCTTGACGTGACATATCTGGAACATGCTTGCAGAAGACTGATGTTTAACTTACACAAGGGACGTTATGATTACCTAGTGCTCTTGGCTGGTACGACCCTCCGTGGTGCCTCAGGTGTCTGAAATTGTTCTCAGGCTATCCTAGCGTAAATAAATAAACAATCTTACTGTGTGATCTGATCTGTAAATATCAACGTGACAATAACATTGAGAAATAATACTTGTGTTAAGTGGTGAAGGACTTGCGTAAATAGTTTGCGTGATTAGCGCTGTTCTCCTAGAGAGGAGGTGAAGATAAATACCAATACCAATATGGCAGGATCCAGATTTTGAAGTATTTTCCCCATTTTTTAGCATTTCAGTATCCAATTTTTGTCTGAATCAACTAGATATTGGATGTGCATAATCTCCTTTTTGGTTCCTATCCAAATACAAAGTTTCATAAACCTAGCTTGAAAATTGTTTGAGTTATGGCAAGATCCAGATTTCCTTGACAGGCTGACTGACGGATTGAGGGCAAACCTATAGTCCCTTCTGGTTGAAAACCGGTAGGGGCCTAATAAGACTTCTTCTGTGTTTTACTAGTTCATCTCTAGTTGGGTAGTAAATTCTGGAGAATAGTTGTCTATTGACATAAACTTCAACTTAACAAGTTTCGGAAATATTATTTTCCAAACCTTATTTCCGAGTTTAATATAAGATGATATCAATTGACAAGGCATTTAAGATTCTTACTAATGCACGGCATTTATATAATAAACATGAAAATACACATTTTCCGTTGAAAAAGCACTCCTCATAAAATCAATGCCAAAATAATGTCAATTAGATGACAATTATTTCATGCTTACTAGTGGTTTACGGCGGAATAACGGTGGATTATTCCCCGATAATTTCACAGTTCATAATTTCACAGTTCATAATTACACAGTTCATAATTTCACGGCAAATGGACTATTTTTTAAAATCAAATTTCCTCGCCGTCAAAAATAAAATAATAAGCATTTTCACTTGCTCTCTTAATCTTTAACAAATAACACGGTATTATATATACATATTATGTAAAACAAATGGACGAAATTGAAGCCATTGCAGAAGAACTATTTGATTGCAACTCGACGCGTGCATGGCGGGAAAACGACGTCACGCAAAACATTCGAGGTATATAGTGGAGTATTTCCACCATTTAAGCAATTTTAAGCATGAAATAAATAGAATATTAGTATTTTACTGTGTATGATCGTTTGATAATTCACCTCGTGAGCAGCTGACTTATATTTTCACTCGTGGCTACGCCACTCGTGAAAATATTACATCAGCTGCTCACTCGGTGAATTATCAGCCGATCATACATGGCAAAATACAAATATCCTCTATGTAATTTATATGCTAAACTACAGATTGAAATATACTACACATGTGTAGCATAAAAATAAACATTTTCTTAAAATACTTACTTTAATTCTCTGCTTAAAACAATGTTCACACGGCCTTTCAGTGGTCGAAACTTCTCAGGTATAGAGAACCAAGTTTTTCTTCCCATAATCACTGCATTCTGTTTGTCTATAGATATAGATAGAAGATTGGCACATGATTAATAACTAGTCAATAAAATAATATCTAAGCTATACACTGGTGAGAAGCGTTTTGAAACTGGTTAGAAGCCTTTTGAAAGTAAATAAAATGATCTGATCTCATTTGAGTTGTGTTATAGATACATATAATTATACAAATTGACCACTTTTTTATTTTTATTCAATGTCACAGATTTGTTTTAATTCCCTGATAATTTCATGAAGGTTTTCATGATTTCATCATCATTCAAGGTTTTTACTTACCAGAATTTTCAACCCTTGAGGTCATCATCTTGAAGAAATCCATATCTTTTCTGAATAAGAATGAAACAATATATTTTGCAAGGACTATATGATGAACAGTCTTGATATAATATGTGACAAAAGACTCCTCCTACCACAGGTGGGGGACAGGGCTACATGTAGGGGAATTTGACAAACTTATTGACTCCCAGTTCAGCCGAATAGACTCTTCTTGGTTCCAAGATCCAGAACATACTATGTATTTGGATCCCGGGATTTAGATCCAGGGTCGAGGGTGGAGATTTATAATTATAGACATCAATAAAATGAAAACGTCTAATTCCTATCTATCTTTTACACACTGCTTATGCCCCTTTTGGGTAGACTAGCAGGTGCGCGTCAGGTGCAAGATAAAAGTAATTAATAGTAATGAAAGAAGACTTCAAGGTGAACAAGATGCCAAAATGTCACAAAATACGCCCGTCTTGGTTGTGCTAGTGAAAAAAATATTGATTATGAAATAAAAGCCCATATTATGTCAAAACATTTTTGAACAATCATCTTGAAACTTATATTGGCGTAGATATTACACCCATGAGCATCGTCAGCAAGTTTGAAGACGATCGGATGAAAATTGTTTGAGCTAGAGTACAGACAAGGCCAATTTCACATTTATTTTGGTAAAAGAAGGACCATAACCCAAGAAGGCCTGCACCTATTTGGCCTATAATCGAACTTGACCTAGATAATACACCCATAAGCATTGTCAGCAAGTTTGAAGATGATCGGACGAAAACTGTTTGAGTACAGACAAGGCCAATTTCACATTTTTTGGGTAAAAAAAGGACCATAACCCAAGAAGGCCTGCACCGATTTGGCCTATAATCGAACTTGGCCTAGATATTACACCCATTAGCATCGTCAGCAAGTTTGAAGACGATCGGATGAAAATTGTTTGAGCTTGAGTACAGACAAGGCCAATTTCACATTTTTTTGGTAAAAGAAGGACCATTACCAAAGAATGCCTGCACCGATTTGGCCTATAATCGAACTTGGCCTAGATATTACACCCATAAGCATTGTCAGCAAGTTTGAAGACGATCGGATGAAAACTGAATGAGCTAGAGTACAGACAAGGCCAATTTCACATTTTTTTGGTAAAAAAAGGACCATAATCCATAAAGGCCTGCACCGATTTGGCCTATAATCGAACTTGGCCTAGATATTACACCCATAAGCATTGTCAGCAAATTTGAAGACAATCGGACAAAAACTGTTTGAGTTAGAGTACAGACAAATATTGGACGCCACCGCCCGCACGCCCGCCCGCCCACCCGCCAAGGGTGTTCACATAATACATCCCGTTTTTCAACGGGCGTATAACACCGATTTGGCCTATAATCGAACTTGGCCTAGATATTACACCCATAAGCATTGTCAGCAAGTTTGAAGACAATCGGACAAAACTGTTTGAGTTAGAGTACAGAAAAATATTGGACGCTGCCTGCACGCCCGCCCGCCCGCCCTCCAAGGGTGTTCACATAATACGTCCCGTTTTTCAACGGGCCAAGGGTGTTCACATAATACGTCCCGTTTTTCAACGGGCGTATAAAAAGTGAGAAGAAATAAAGTGTGATAGTGTTAGATAAAAGGTGAAATATTTAAAGTTTAAAAGCTGATAAAAACACTGTTCTGGTACAGTCGTTTCGGGTAATTCTGCGCATCGGGTAATTCTGCGCACGTTAACTTTCTAGTTCTTACAGACTTTGCTGGATCGTTTTTCTTCGGTCCTCCATTGTTTTTGTAGATGTGTGTTACCTACGTAAAGTTTAATAATCATTTCAACAAAATCGGAAAAGTATTTCTACGAAAATTTAACCAAAATAAGTGTCAACAGAAATTTTCGTTAATTTGACATACCATGTGACATATAAAATGAATAAAAGCACTTTTGTAATGGATGATGACTTTTCCTTTTTTGTCAACATTGTCTTAATGACTCATTCTTTCGATACTTTGATATATTTCTTGTGAAACAAATCTTTGAAACTGACAATACAAAAAAACAACTCCACCTGGGCAGAAATAGCCGAAAGAATTTACGTCATGAAAACCGGAAGTCATCTTGTTTTGTGACGACATTTGACCTAGTTTAGCGAAGGTATGATGTTTTGAATTGATTACATTTGTCAATGAAGGTTGTTTCTATCCAAACAGCACCATAATTTATTCTTAAAATGAAATAATATCAAATGTAGAAAGCCAATACCCGATAGGTGCGCAGAATTACCCGACAGCACTATACTCAGGGGCGATTTATAATGACAGAGGGGCTAAGATTCCGCATGGGTCGCCCACCGCATTTCGATATACGGAAAAATACATCTACTCCAAACTAAAGTCAGTAATGTAGTGGAATATGTATGCAACATATATTTGACACAAAACTGTACAAACTCTGAAACTTTACTCAAACTACAGTACTGTAACAAAATGTCTAAAATGATGATAGCGCGAAAACATATGACAATACGATTTTTAGCGATACAGGGCGAGTGTCAATGAATACAATACATATTTAAAACAAATACAAGTTTACCTCAGCCTCCATGGCAAGTTTCCATTTATCCCTATTCCGTTATTATTGCATACAGCGACAACAAGGTTTAATTTTGGATTTGCCATTGCCGGTAGGTTGGGTTTAAAATCAGTTCAATTCCGGACCTTCAGCATCACGGAATACTGACTCAAACCACTTATTTGCCAGGTAGATGATAAGTTAACAAGAATACATCAGTAATTTGTAGCCTAAAACACACCATTATAAATATCTTCGATAATTTTATCAATCGATTACACGGCTTTACAAACGTTTCGAATTCTGCTGTAATGTATGCAAATTTTTGACAGTTCTGTCCGGAAAATTCCGGATTGGGCTGAGATTTAACAAATTCTGAATTTTGACAGCTGGCGTCTGTCAAAATCAAAATGCATGTTTTTGGACAACAAATCGTTAGAGATCAGTTGTTTTTATGTGTTGAACACCTAGATACATAATACTTAATTCATTTCCCTGCAAGTTTCATTGATGACATTTCGTTTATTCTGCAAAATCTAAGCATTTGCCGAAGTGGAATAGATTTTTCTCCGTGTTGCAAGCGGCACACTTTCACTGGAAACCAATACACAAACTAATTAGAAATTACGTTAATTGGATTATCTGTGTGAAACGTTGTGATTGTGAATTTAGAAATGAAATAAACTGGATTATGAATTATTGTTATAAGTAACTGTGAACGTATTAAACGGAATACAAACGTAGTCGCAATTTATATGTTAATTAGGCTGAGAAAAATGTAAAGGCTTAATATCTTAAACGATTTTATTATTCTATTCAATTGAACACGTTTCTTTACGGATCTATTGTTTTACGGTAATCAATAAGTGTTTATTGTTTGTCATGTCTTCTCCTTAGATTCGTTTATTGTGTGGAGTAAATAAGGTTTGTTTAATTGGTGAAAATTCACCATATTAAAATGGTTAACAAATGTTTAAATTAGTATATATATTACTATACTGTATATGTATATTATTTATAATATATCATTATATGATACATTTGTCATGTATATATTTACTATATACCGATATATAATAACAAAGAAAGGATTATTTTGTGTTTTGTGTATACATTACATATAGATATCTGTAAGTAATACAGTGTAAAAATATTGGTAAATTGAATTTGACAATAATATGTACATTGTGTGTAGAATTTTACTACATTTTCACTGTTCACTGAAATTTAATTTTATAATTTTATAGTCAATTCAATAAGCAACACTAATGAGCGAACGATCCCATTCTAAAAAGTAGGGGGGGGGGGTTAATATGATAGTTTATTTAGTTACCCCCAGTTAAACCTAGATAAACATAGTTTACCAGATGGACAAGATCATATTCACAACCGTTATCATATAACTTTGAACAGACTGTAGTCAATGGCTTTGCCATTTACAATCAAACCTGTCAGTATATACCAAAACATTTTTTTTTGACAGTAAGTCAGTCTTAATCCACACGGTTATAAATATTATTTAACCATATTTGGGACCGAACTTGCCCCTTTTTCTTCAAAATGACTCAAATTTCCCCACTTGAGGGCCCTAGCTGACCTCTTAGTTTCATAAGTCTAGTTATAGCCCTGTAATGATGGGGAGGGGAGATAAAACAGAAATTAGGGACGTCTACAGATACATAAAAGCACTGAGGCAAATATTTTCTTGGGTGTATGGAAGGCAAACGGTAAAAAAAATCTTAGTTTGGTAATTTCTAAAAAAAAAAAAGCATGGCTTAAATGCCTGAAAGTCTTAATTTTCAGACACTTTGTAAATATTGATTTTTATCTGCAGGTTGTCTTTACAGTGTTCAGTATGTTGCATTTTATCAGAAATGTGACTATCTGACTAATACCTAAAATTTAAAGTTGCATTACAAATTAAAATGCATGTTTGAAGTTACTTATTCCTGATTTTGTTTTATAATTAAACATCAGCCCAGTGTTGGTTTGGTCATTGAGTATGATACACAGTTCGTTCCATAATAATTATAAATACGGTATGTATAATAAATATTTTCAGTAAACAAGAGGGAATGAAAAAAGGACAATAAGAGGATACTGTCTTTGGACATGGATATAAACTGATGGGTAAGTTACATATAATTATATGAATACTGAGCTACAAATAAGATATACTGTAAACATAGAAATTATTTCGCGCGATTTAAGTTTGCGGTGTTCGCGGATCGTAAAAATCTGCGAAAGTAAATAGCCGCGAACATGTACAGGACAAGAAAAACATGAAAGTTTCTCGTTTTTTTCAAGGAAATTCAATTCGTTTACAAGACAGTATTAGAAGTCTTTTTTTGTCAAAATATGAAATGTTAGGTTATTAGCCTTTTTCTGAATAAAAGCCATTTATGATTACATAACAATAATGAAAACACTTTAATTTGTTTCTTGAAAAAGTGTATAAAAAGCGTTGTTCATTATGTTATAATGCTGAAGGACTGATAGTGTCAATAAAACTGTGAAAACATGACCAGCGTAGTTTGCAATTTTTGTAAAAATTGTCAATACAATACGTAACTATCTACATTAAAAAGAGTTTGAGAGGGTTTAACAAAGGTGAGAACTATAATTAAGAAGCAATTATATACGAAACGAGTAATGTATGTGACAGGTTATAATATCAATAATTTTGTCACTGTGCGACTTAGTTTTCGCGGAGTTCGCAGGAGACTTAAAAACGCGAAAGTTTGTAGTCGCAAATATGACGACGATCGTCAAAACGCGAAAGTTTGTATCCACGAAAGTTTCTAGGTTTACAGTAGTCCATAGACACATTTCATTCCGGGGCATTCGTATGCAAATTGATATACAACGAGTTACTGGTCAGTGACTTATAGTTTGTATTGTTTATTCAGCCAATAGATTTCAGGTGGAACATGGATGGCTATTAACATATGAATGGTTTCGTCATACTGAAATGTGTACCTTTTGGGTATTTTACCGAAATTTTGATTAGGTTTTGACCAATTTTATTATGGTATTTAATCAAACTCATAGGATAAAGGATCTTCTATGTTCTGTTGTTTATTGTCGATTCAAAGATGTCTGTCAAAACCGCCATAATGTTCCATTTCTGAATAGCTAATTGCAGCAAGTATAACCACTACGCTATATGACCATCAGCTATTTAATCATTTAAGTGTATTATTGATGGTAGATTTTAATCCTGACACACCTTTAATAATCGACCGGGGTGAATGTTTGTTTACGCGGTTGTGACAGAGATATTTGAATCAACTATACTATATCATTCTTTTCTTTTTTGGTATTTCAGATTGTCATTGCTTTTTCTTACTTCCTCGTCTCAAAATCTATTGGGTTTAAAAAAAGGGTAATTACCCCAATACGCAGATTATCTGTAGCTCTGTTAAAATAGTGCCAACTCTGTAGAGCAACACCCTTAGGGAGTTTCAAATATTGACTGTTATTTAGAGGTAAAACTTGTTGTATTAAAATAACTGCTTGGGGCAATTTTGAATACTTTAATTGATACAGAGAGGTAAAAAGTTGCTCTACAAAGGGCCGCTCTGTGGAGGCTTTACTATACTTGTCAACACTTTTTATTCTCGAACGTATCTTTATAAAATTGATGTACATACTTACGTACAGTATATACTATCTTGCTCAGGTGTTCACTCTACAGGTCCATTCCAGTATCTGCGATGAAGGATGTTGTCCTTCGCAGATCATCAACATCATTTATGTACATGAGATTTAATGCAAACCTTAAAATTTAAATATATGTTGAAACACTGCTCATGTAGGTTGCCATATATCAAAATCATTGTTTTGCAAAGAGATAGGTCTGTTACCATGGTTACCTCTCATCACAGAGAGGGGTCTGATATCAATAACAAAACCAGTGTGCAAATACCACCCTCAATAATTATTGCATCTCTAAGCAGACCACATTATCCAGTCTGGTTCATTTTGATTGCTGATCAGTCTTCGCCTGGATTTGACCAGACCACTTTCGGACATGTTGATTAAAAACCACTTTTTCTTTAAAGTCCCAATAAGGTTTAAAATGATGGTATTTTCTATCTACAAAGAATATTGAAGTATTGAGATATTAAATTATACTAAAAATGGTGCAGAAGGGACCCATATCTGACCTCTGATCGCTGTTCCTTCTATGAGAAATAATCAACTGAAAACGCTATTTAGTATTTTGTCCTCCGTACAAAATACTAAATAGTGTTTACGTTTAAATTTTACGAACGATTCCGAAAATTTTGTCAATGATCGGAAGGATACGCACAAAACCCGGTACACCGGTATCTGCCGGTACCCTGTTGTAGGCCTACTATTATTGTTTTGTATATTGCGTGGCATATTGTAGACTAATCACGACTGACACCTAATTGAATGGCTAGGTATAATCCAATTAAAGGATAAGTGTAGAAGTGTGAATGAATGTATATCACTTAATATAATCATGGAATTATATAGACAAGCACATTAACTCCATGATATATAACATATCGCTGGCTTAGAATGAAAAGATCGTATCAACAAAATAATATTTTGAGAAAATAAGAAAATCTGTCTGACAAATTACTCTGTACTTATGGTTAACAAGCTTTCATGAAAATAGACTCATAAGAAGCGCCTTGTGATAAATATTTCAAATATGGCACTTACGACCTTCTTATTCTAAGCCAGCGATATAAAATTATAAGGACAAACAAAAACATCTAGCTTTTATATTTTATTACAGATTATGTTGTATCAGACAATAAACAAAATGTAGCTAGCTACAATTAAATACATATGCATAGAAAAAAATTGAGGGCATGTGGATATTACATATATTTTAATTTTCCATTCATATGATCATGTTTGTGCGTTTTATATTGATATTAAAAGAAAAGGCCGCCTCTTTGATCTTCATAATGATTGACACGTGCTTATGAAAATTAAATAACTCACAACATTCGTGTATATTGAACATGCAGATTTATATACTTACAAGTAAACAATTATTTTTTTATTGTAGATTCTACTGTACATGAAAATATAAATCTAATAATTATCGGAGAAATAAATACAACTGCACACAGCCATTCGCACCATCTGTATTGCATACGCATAGTAAATCCCCCGCCTCTGGCATGTTTCAATTATACATTCAACATTAATATTGTCAATACACAAGGCAATATACAAGGCAATATACAACATGATTAGGTGTCAATAGCGGGCTACTATATACGATACCGGAAGGTACTTGTATATACCGGGTTATAGTGTGCTCCCTACGTTATCAATATGTGTGCCATCCATCCATTGGTTATCAGAAACTGGCAAAAATTTATCGGTAGTCTCCTGAAAGTGACGGAGATGCTGTTAAACGCCGTATTTGTAAACAAACCGGGCTCTTTATGTCAATCTTCAAGGGCAGATTATTTCACATATATGACAGTAAGAGTGTGTTTTAATAGCTTGATGTGGTAATTATTTATCAGTCTTCAAATCAGTAACAAAGATTTGTGTTTTCTATCTATGGAAAATATGTCCTTCCGGAACCTTATTGTGGCTTTAACCCACCAAAATTTCTTTTCTTCAAGCAATGCTCTTCCGTGTAAGCATTTAGTTTCCATGGTTTTGGTAAATATAACCATTTAGATTTGTTGATTTTGCATTTTAAGTGATAAATACAAGGGTCAAAATTACTGTTTGATGGGATTTGATTTCGTGGTTAAAGGCGAACAACAAAATCCAGGAATTTGAATCCCCCCGAGAAAACTAAGGATTTTACTGAGTTTTTTTTCTCAGTAAATCACTGTCTTGACATAGAACCATAACTAATGTAAAAGAGAAATAATTGTTCCCATAAGTTTCATTTTTATTACTTTACAATTTTTGATTTATCAGTATATATTTAATATACGGTACCAAATACTGAATATTTCACTTACCCGATTGGGCATGCAATCTTCTGTCAAATGTTACTTGCGCAAGTGAACATTTGCTTGCCACAGCCAAAGGGATACCTTAATTGTTTGTTCTTGTTGGTTTTAAAAATTGAAGACTATTCTTGCTTTTCCCTGAATTTTCCGCTTCCTGGAATGTCAGCAAAATTGTGCTTGGAAATTATGTCGGGGAAAGTCGGCCCATAAATACCGAATCTATGTACAAGGTTCCATTGGTATCCTATGTTATTATTTAGAAAGCTAGATCATCGGTAAACTGCAATTTTATGACATTTTAAAGCGTAATATCATGTCCTGTTCAAAGGCTTATCTGGGCTAATATTGAAAGGAGTATGCAATTTACATGCAAATTCAGTGTAATTACAATATTTTAGACCTTTCAACTAACAAGTCGATCAATCAGTAAGCAATTGATCCTTAATTAAGCATGTGTTTTATCGTTTCCTGCTTGATATATGCACTTCTTTCATGAAATTGTCATCTCTATCTGATGAAAGCTTGATTTTTATCATATGGGTAGTCTGTTTCTCGTGGAAGCTTATTGAATACTACTAGCTTTCATGAAATTTTCATCTCAATCAGACTGATGCTTGATTTTTATTATATTGTCAATCTGTGTTTTCTGGAAGCTTTTTGGATTATAGTGCAGTTGTCATAATGATTGTATACCAGTCTGTTTAATGTAGTACATTGCATTAAACCAGTTTACATGTTGTTCATGATCTGAAACTGGTGATCGGGTAACCCAGGGTCCAGTCTATTTCATCTGAAACCCAAGTTCATTTTCAACATGCCTTTGGATTCCTAGAAAATGTAACTTGTCTGTTGGTACCTGTTAGTTACCGTAAATAATCAACTATAAGTCACATGCAGTCATAAGTCGCAGGGGAATTTTGAAAAGGTAAAATGACTGATATTTTGACATTTGTACCTTTCTTCCGTAAATTGAAATATTCGGCACAATAACCTAGCCTGTAATATGTATATATACTCACGACTTTAATATGCCAAACAATCAAATCCTCTTTAATAGTTTCTGGCAATACGAATTGTTCTACGTATACATAACAAAGGGCAATGACCATATTTTATGGTTGGATTGAACAGTATGATTGAGTATGTCCTGAGTTTGCGTCCGCTTAATTATATAGAATTGTCATTACTTGGGGAATAAATGCTTGTTTTATGGAATATGACTATACCTCTTTGTCATTAGCCATGTGTCTGGATATATGAATATAAAAGTACAAAAATAAAGTACTTGCTGAGCTATTACATACATGCATTGTTTTGTGCATTATAAGACTTAATAGTTGAGGTTGAAAAGGAGTTAGATTGATTTTATACTGAGGGAACCGAATATTGCAATACGCCTCTTGACTTCAAATCAAAGATTTGGATTTGTAGCAATCCAGTTTTTACCCATCAATGAAGGGAACCTGCCTAACAGAAACAGGAGGCCATTCCATAAGCAAGGCGCTTTCGAGCGCTTGGTAGTAGCGCTACTCCAAGAAATGGACAAAAGCGAAAAATGTGTATGCTATACCGGCGAGCGCTCGCAGCTATCAGACTGTTGCGCAGCACAGCGCTACCAAGCGAAACAGAAACACTGCTCGCTGCATGGTAGCATGTTGTTGCATAGACATAGAAAAGCACTTGCAAAAAGCGCTCAATAGGGCCTTGGCTATGCAACAGGCTCTTGCACTTGTTCTACGATCTAGACAAGCATTTGTTACATAACCAGCCCCCACCCTCGAGACAACCAGTCCTTACACTTCATTGCAGAAGTCATTTATTGTGTATCATTTTAATGGAATTGCTGGAGTGTTTATTACGCATATAATACCCCATACAAAACAACATTGGTAGGAGATCATCCCAGGCATACCATGTATATTGTTATGAATGGCATGACATGTGCTTGTATTACACGGCGTTTACAGAAAAAGTAATAAGTTTAATTAACATGTTTGTGAATAATGTATGAGCTATAGTCATACACGCCTGCCATCTCTCGGCATTTGGGTATGAAAAATAATTGAGATTAACACATGGTTATGTGATATTTCTGATGGGATTCGTGTTCTACGGTGTTTTAATTTCACGAAAAGGGTGTATATATTGACAACTGCAGTAACTGGGTTGTTGATTAGGCTGAGAAACGACTGAGTTTCGTGTGTTCATGTTTGCCAGGGTTAACTTGATTTAGAACAATGATTATAGATCTTTATAATTGGTTAACTTGCATGACATTCTGATTGCAAATTGCTGTGTTTAATTGGTTTGATTTTATCTGATTCAGCTTTTGGATGGATGTGATTTTAAATAATTAACAAGTTTAAGACCTAGTGCTCGTTTAAATTTTGGAACATATCTTTAAATCATATAAATTTATGGATGTGCTTGATGCATTGGATGCAATGGATAAAATTCAATTATATTGGCGTAACATGTAAAGATTGCACATGAGTAATTGACAGGCTCGACATAGTGTTAATCATATAGGTCATTTCAAAGTGATTTATGATTTAAGAAGTCTTGGGGTTAGTTGTGTGAGAATTTCTAAGTTCGAAAAATATTTTCGGATCAAAATTGGCTTCAAGGAATTTACACTGATGATTGAACTGTTCTAGTAACTATGATAATACTAAATTATATTTGAACCCAAATCTTACTGTAGGACAGATTTTGAAGAAGTGTTTATGATTTTAAAGTACTTGTCATGGTGATCGACCATCTTGCTTGATTGGTAGTATATGCATAAGAACATGTTCTTAATATTAATGCAATCAGCAGCATCTGTATAAAGGGATTTATTCAAGAAAATTAACTTAAAGTATCAATAAAACACTTTGTATGACAAAACAGTGCTTCATAATGAGCTCTTAGACTATATATATGCCTAGGTCTTGTGAACGTTTAAGACTCAAATGTCTGCTTTAGACAGATGTTATGACATACCGGTACATGTAGTATTCTGTATTGATACATACCGAATAGTTATAAAGTATTTTAAGCTGTCTAGTACTATCTATTCATTGATTGCATTGTTGCATTTGAAATTAATTCAAGTCCAGACAGTCGAAGGAAAAAACATTATTTTTGAAATTAACCTGAAGGAAAATAAAAACATGAATTCTGTTTGAACAAGTCTGCCTGTCTGTTATCTGGCGAAGGATTTGTCATATGAGATGCATGCTGGTTTTTCTTTGTAGTTTATGAGGATGGTTCCTGGGGCCAAAATGCACTTTGTTCTTTATCTGTGTTGTTATTTAATGGTGTTTTTAAAGTGAATTCATGAACACTTGCGGACATATCATGCGAACAGTGTAGACTTTAGCAGAATTATGGAGATTTTTGTCTGAAATCTTGAGCAAACCTGTGTTAAACTGTTAAACTGAACAAAGTTTAGACCAACGTTGGTGCAATTTGTTGAATAGTGTGGCTGGATGAAAAGGAACTTGTTTGGTACCTTATCTTCATTGCTGGGCAGCTGCACAAAACTATAGAAATTTTAGTTCAATGGTTGCCTAAAAAAATTGTGCTTTAATTTTTTTGGAACATCTTTTAAACATGACTACAGAACTTACTTAAAGAATTTTTTTACTGTTTGAAGCTTTATAACTTGAATAGAATGGAACAGATGCAATAATTTCTAGTGCAACAGAATTTTTAAGCCAGATACTTGCATTGATGATCGTTTGAAAACGTGTTTAATCATAATCAAGGAAACTGTTTATTTATGAACCAATATATCAAATCTATAATTTGATTAATTGAAAGTGTAGAACAATCTATTGAAAATAATTAGAATAAATTGAAAATGTTGTGATTGAGGATTGGCATTTTATATTAGTGGAACTGTGGATGTCATATGGGTGGGTGTATGATTTGAAATAATAATACTGCACGTCACTTGGGACTAAGTACAGTGTTGGTGCTTCAATTGTAAAACGAACAAAACTAATCTGAATCAGTTTTATTAAACTCTAGTATAATCTAGTATGAGATTTAACCATATCAGTGATAGCAAGATGGAATTTGATGGAAGAACGGAATTTGACGGAAGATCGGAATTTGACGGAAGACCGTTGAATGGTGCCGATGGAGATGCTATGCATCACTATGGCAATGGCATTGAAAGGCGATCAGAGTTTGTTAGTAAGGAACAACACATTGAACACGTCGGTAGAGAGGTTGATGGGAATTATGTAAATGCTGAAATGATGGACGAGAGAGGTGACTTTGTTGATAAACATGTCAGAGCATTGGAATATTACGGTGGTCCGGATGTTATTGTGACTGAAGCGGACGTTCATTTGTCTGCGGACGAACTTGAGGACTCGGGTCAAGGTCATCGTAGGCATGATAATGAAGGAAATGGGCGGAGTCAAAGTTGGGACAGACAGCTGGATGAGGAGGAGTTTGTAGAAAATTCTATAAATAGAAAATTTCAATCGGATCAGAATCTTAGAATTTCTGAAGGTCAACAAAGGTCACCTAGGTCACATGGGAAGCAATACACACCAAATTTGGTGAGGAAAGGTAATGATTATAACTATAGCTTACCAAATGATGGTAGTTACAATGATGAAATTAACGATGAAATTGACGCGGAAAATTATTACCACGGAAACCAGCCAAGGTCAAAGTCAAGGTCATTGGAGAGTAAGACGGCCAGCCTTGGAAATGTAGCAGGTATGAATGAAACAATGCCACAGAGTAAGATGGGAAGCTTTCAAGATTTCCGACCTATAGTTCATTCTCCCAGTACTACAAGAGTGTCAACTTCTATAGGTAAATTTTTATACTAGATATTGTCAAACATGTGAAGTGATTCTTCAACACTTTAAAAGACTTCTTTGACACCTGAAATTCATACTTTGTAGAAGTTTAGTATCATTCATGCTTGGCTCTTTCTTTTGTGCTTTTCCCTCCAACTATTTATTTTCATTTTCCTGTACATTTATTATATATTACCGGCATAAATTCCAATAATTATACCTGACAAAAATATTTCTTGGTTGCAGAACTTACCAACCAAAGATAATAATTATATTTTTTGTATCTGTGTCAAAATTCCCTTTTCAAGTTTCCATATTGTCTGACATTTTGATGGCAATTTTGATGGCAATTTTGATGGTAATTTAATATTTGATTTTCTGTCGGAAATAATCTGTTTTAAAACTCTGCAGATGATAGAAAGTATATGCCAGACATGTGAACTAACATAATATTGATATATATACATGTCATCAACTGTAGCCATTTATTTTTGTGGTGCATGATTTGGTTTAAAGGCTTCAGAAGCGAACTTGTTCATCTTCTATGTCATGTATAGTTCAACATTTCAGGAATGTGTTTATTAATACTACTGCCAGATAGTTTAAACTTCAGAAAGAAACACTTTAAATTTCTATGCTTTAACTGTTCTGAACTTGATGTTGTTTTTAAGTTTATATTAAACCATAACTTTTCTCAAATTAAATGAATGTGCGAAATTAATCCATTGCAAAAAAATCTTATTTACAGAACTATAAAATATAGTCATCTAAAGTTGCTTGTGAAAGAGCATTTTTTTATACTACTTGGTAAATCCAGGGCCCGAAATTACAACCAATACTTACACTGTGCACTCAGCACTCAGCACTCAAAAATCGAAAATGTTATATTATGAGCTATTGTTTGTTCTAGATTGCAAATATAATTAAGGTAGAATTATTATTTGAATGTTTACAATAGCATTTGATACATTATCTATGCTGCAATTAGATACTATTCATGCAATAAATATGTAATTGTTGAATCTGAGTACCACACTCTGCACTCAGGCTGATAAATTACACTTATAGCTTACAAATACACTAAATGTCAATAGGAAACAAGCAAATTATAATCTGTAGCGCCCATTCAACATAACTTCAACTTCTCGTTGTAAAAAAATGCCACTTTGAACTTCAAAGAAGGAATTTCAATATTTGAGTGCTGAGTGCAGAGTGTAAGTATTGGTTGTAATTTCGGGCCCTGGATAACTCTCAAATCTGCTTCAGAATTTTCCCCAATATATCACTCGAAAACGATTGGGGTAAAAAAGCTACACATGGTGACAAAAAGCTTCAATTCAACTAATTACATGTATTTCATTTTGTTAAGTGCATGTATGCCCTGATCATCATCTTGTCCCTTTATGAGATTCCCCAGCTAGACTTTTTATATTCTCTGTGGTACAGTTTATTTTATCTGTAAATTTGTCGGAGTGATCTCCCTTTGAGTAGAAACTGTTTTAACTTTAAATGTCGTCAATTCAATAAGTAATACTAATGAGAAAACTATCCCATTCGAATAGATAGTGGGAACTTTCCCATTCGAATGAATAGTGGGAACTATCCCATTCGAATGAATAGTGGGGACTACAGTTAACTCAGTTACCCATAGTTAACCTGATGGACAAGCTTATATTTACAACCATTATCATTTAACTTTGAATAGACTGTAACCGTTGAAACAAATTATTGTTCAAAACAAATCTATCTGTTCTCCAATGGGTATTTACTTGTGATAACATGTTCATCTTGCCAGTTTTTGTCCACCCAATATATAAATGGCCTTGATCAAAAGTGCTATGAAAAAAAACAACAAAAGCTGCTAAAACCACAGCCTGCAAAAAGATCTCAGATCTTGGAAATGCAATTTATCAAATTGCTGCAACAATGTGTTATGATGGCATCCCAGTAGTTCATATTTTATTGCTTAGTTTTTGTTTGTTTACTATTTTGGCTTCACCATTTATCTTAAATATCAGTGCAATAAATTTTTTATTGGTCCTGTTCAAACTCTAATTACTAAAATTGGATTGTCTCCCATCATACTAATTATAGGAAAATATGGAAATGGAATACCTAAGAGCTGACTTATATATATGGAGTAAATAGTTGAATCCTTATGATAAAATATTATATAATACCAAATAGTATATACTGAACAGAACAGATTTTTTGGAATCAGTTACCCACGTCACCATTTAAAGTTTTATGGGATACAATTATATTGTGATAGGTGTGTTGTTACTTGTAGTTTACAATATTAAAAATAATTTTTCATACCGTTGCATAAAGTCCGAAATTTTGGGGCAAAACCGGTCAAAATCTAAACAAAAGCGAGAATTTTGGGAATTGGTTGATACAATGTCATAAAAAAATATATTTGGATTTTTTTTATTGTGGTAGGTACAAAGTGCCTTGCAATTTAAGATATCAAAACTATAGTGCCAGAATATTTTGCCAAATGATAGTATTTTTGGGACAAAATAGTGTAAAACATAAACGAAAAGTGAGAATTTTGAGAATTGGTTAATCATTTTATTGAGTTTACTCAAAATATCAAGTATCAAATTAGTTTACAATACATCCTTGATGTATAATGATCCAACAATGAAATATGTGTATTTTATTTCCTTTTTCTTATTGGGCGTTTAAAATAGGACCTGTACTAAGTATATGACGTTACCATATTTGTTTATTTTTTGTGACGTCATTTTAAACGTTATTGTCGATTCAAAGATTTCTGTCAAAACCGTCATAATGTTTCATTTCTGAATAGCTAATTGCAGCAAGTATAACCACTACGCTATGGGACTATAAGCTTTTAATCATTTAAGTGTATTATTGATGGTAAAATTTTATCCTGACATACATTTAATAATCGCCCGGGGTGAATGTTTGTTTACGCGGTTGTGACAGCGATCTTTGAATCAACTATAGTTGTAATATCATGCCTCTAGTTTTCATTTTGTCATAGCATGTCACATGTTTGGACGATTTGGAAAAGGTATACCTTTTTGGAATCCTTAAACATTACTCTACACAATCCTGCCAAAATGTGAAGATATGAAATTTTGACATCAGGTTGGAAATCGCACAACAGAGCTCAAATTTTGTATACTATTATGATATTGTAGTACAAATGTATATTGTACAATACATCTACCATATAGCAAAACAAATCTTTACAAATAGTCTGGGAATATATTCCTAATTTCTTGGAAACCCTAGATTTTGAATTCATCATTTTGTGTTAAGAGAAATTGTTCCCAAGTGATCCGTATTTGTCACAAGCCATGTTGTGCTTTATAAATAAGTCTGGGTTTAAAGCCTTTTAAATGTATACCAATAATATTTCATATTTTGATGTAATTTTACTACTGGTTCAATATTCTGTATTGAATGGTCTCTATAAATGATAAGCTTGCAGGGTTGCCCGCAATCAATAATATGTCATTAAATGATACTTAACCAAAATCCTCTTGTATAAGCGATCCCGAGGTTTCTCTCCCGTATTTTTCTCCCAAGTTCCCGAGTTTCTCGTGCATTTTGCTGTAACTTGATCGGTATCGTTTACGGCCGATGTCTGATTTTGCCTGCCTAACAGCGTACTTATTACTATGTTTGATATTTTGGCAGTAAGGTTGTTCATGTCTATGAGAATGTTTGTTTGGCAGCATAAAGCACATTGTATCATATTATTTGGATGGTGTTTAATATGATTTTTGAATGTATGTGTTTGTTTTAAACTTGATATGACATTAATTGTGTGAACCATTACTTGGAATATATCTGCGGAAATATTTGACATATTTTGAATACGGTAGACTGAACATTATCAATTTGTTATGTGCATGAATTCTATTTAATAGTTTGAAATTGGGACTAAAACATTCTAAATATAAACACTGGGTACACCCTCTATTTTTAGAGCTGGAAAAACCGGTACTTGGGACGGGTGACTTTCGTTTTGGACAAGGTAAATATTTAATTTTCTATCTAACAACTAATGATCCATAAACCTCAACTAGCGCACTGTATGCCTTAAGAGTTGTAATTTACAAGTTGCCATTCTTTTCTTTGAAACGATTCTCCAATAACACAAAATAGCGGGTACCATTTTTTTATTTGAAAATTAAAATTTTGTAGCGGCTATTTTGTTTTATAGGAGAATCGTTTCAAAGAAAATGATGACAACATGGCAACTCTTCTGGCATACGGTGCGCTAGTTGAGGTCTATTGGTCATAAGTTGTTGGATAGAAAATCAGACATTTACATCTTCCAAACCGAAAGTCACCCGTCCCAAGTAACGGTTTTTCCAGTTCTAAAAATAGAGGGTGTACCCAGTGATATACAGTGATACTGTTACATATATTATTAAGGTGTTTAACTGTAAGCAGAAACAATTCTTGGAAATGACAGCGTTCCTGCAAAATATTATAAAAGTGCTCAAAGGACTGTTACTTGTGAACTGGTTCAAACTTTTGATGGATCTAAGTATTGTAAATCTTGTTAATAATTAAGAATTATTTAAGAGTATTTTCCAAATAAAAAGTAGTTTTTCGAATACATTTTGTATTAATTTAAATTTCTTTTACTTTTCTAAAACTCTTTTATTACTTATTTCTTAAAAAAAGCAGTTTCAATAAAACTGCCTCCCTTGGAACAGTTTAGATGTGCATTAACACATCTTACAGGCAAATGGAACCCAAATTTACCTGAGAATTGTGCCTCTAGAGCACAAAAATCGCGAGAATTTATTGTTTTTTTTTCGTTTTTTTAAAAAACCATTTGGTAGGGCCTAACTTTAAAAAAAAATCCTGTAAACGAAAAAATACAAAAACTTTGGCCTTGAGTTGATCACGTCAGGTGTAGGCTAAATTGCACTTCGGACGATACTGTCTGTTGGAGTTATGCTCTCATGGGTCATCGTGGAAAGTAACTGCGATTCCAAAGTAGTGATTTTCAATTCTGATGCTAATAATGGAATATTTGTTTTTAAAAGTGCTTAAGCTTGATGGTGCATTTGATTGATATAGGATATTTCTGAGACCTTATTAATAATGTTTGTTTATTCGCATTTGACTGAGACAGTTGTAAGAGCATGGTGTACCTTTTTGCCTCCCAAATTTAAGGGAGACCTTCGACTTGAAGGGAGAACTTAAACTTTGATATACAATAAACCAAAAGTATAACATTTTATAGACAAATTTTACATCATATGGAAAAGCATAGAAACGTAAATGTGACCATTACCAGCTTTGATATAAGTATAGTTGACGTTTTATAGACAAATTTTACATCATATGGAAAAGCATAGAAACGTAAATGTGACCATTACCAGCTTTGATATAAGTATAGTTGACGTTAGGTAATTTTAATATAGACAAATTTTGTGTCACATGGAAACGTAAATTTGACCGGCGTCGGAGTACAATCTTCCTGTTGCCTGAATTCAAAAATATAAATCCTGCTGTGGGTAACTGTTTAGTGCAGCAAACTCTTTAATTTGACAATATGTGTGATTATCCTGATTTCGGAACCTCTTGGAACCTTAGACAAATCCTGGTTAATTAATCTAGCGCAACAGTTTCTGTTTTCTACAACAAGTTTACAGACTGGTCTAGCATACAAACTTGTAGATTCGACCTCGGAATGAGTAGCTTCATGTCTTAGACAAATCATAGAACCGGTGTTGGTTTACATGTAATATTGACATTTGTTTGTTTTACTTCATTTTCGTCTGACTTGACCGAGGTTATTAGGATTTCTTGGAAAAAACTGTATCATAATGTTACATTATTAGTAGGAACTGTGGGTTATGATGAATATTATAGAGCTTTGATCGTACAAACAACAACTAGCTCTGTGATTTCTTAGAACCATTCATAAGTACCAGTTTACGGATTTAATTAACTTAATTAAAACATTATATTCTATTGTATCTTTATAGACTAAACCAACTGAGCAAGCATAGAATATAAGGGAAAGATGCAAAATACAGAAAATATGCCTTGACCATGTTAAAATGGCTTACTGTGTGATTTCTTGGATAAAAAGTATGATCCTGTGAAATTCTGGATTATTCTTATTTATAGACTAATAGATCTTAGAAAATTCTGTATATCATGAGTATGTAGTTACATGTATAAGTATCTAGAACTGAATTTGATCATTGAATCACTTGGACTGCATGATTTTTTAGATAAGTTTTATCTTGTGAAAATTCTAGATTTTTATAATTTGGTAGACCGATGGAGTTCAAACTTTGACCAACATCATGACCATGGCGATGATGCTTTAATATTTATATACATCTGATTGACAGATCAACATATTCATAATCTTTGAGATATCAATCATAACGTAGAGATCTATCACTTTTCTCCTGAGAACATTTATCACTCGTCTACATGTAGTTCCTCCCTTTGGCCCACTAAAGGGCGGACAGTTGATGTTGGCAAAAACATTTTTCATAAGGAAATATTTTTTCCCAAGTTGGAAATCAGTCTGTGCACTTGTCCTGTTTTCTGGGACATTTTTTAGGAATTGTTGATTTTGGCAAGTAACTTCTGCCGAAAATATATTATAGGAAAACTATTTTGTTTTGCTGATTTGAGCAAGTTGTTTAAAACCCTGAAATGTTCACAAACTTTAATCTTAGGTATTTTTATTACTAATTGGAGTACATCCTCTGTGGTGACGATTTGATATTTTCCTATTTAAACATTAATTTTTGCTATCTATAATTTATACGATGGTGAATTATAAATTCTTCACTTACTTTGTAAACTAAAAGATGTGATTTATTATCAAATGATGGAATTATAGGTTCTACACGTACTTCGTAAATTAAAAGGCATGAATGAAACAAACTGCGTTAATTAAAAGATATGATTTATTATTAAATTATAAATCAAAGGACATAAGTGATTGTGAACTAGATTTTGCAAATTATAAGAAGTGATTCACAGCGACAGGAAGTAGCAGTAACTGTTGTGACACTAATTGCTCACTGTGACAGGAAGTACCAATTAGGTGCTCATAAGAATAACACTGTTGTGACAATTACTCACAACCATTGTGATAATTATATTTAATGTGTGAAAATGTGTTTGAATGCTAACTTTGGTGCTTGTCTTCAAAGGAACCTGCAGCCAGAGGGTAGGTACAAGATTTTTTAAAAATGCTTTTATTTACCAGTAATTTTTCTGATAAAATATGGCAGGCATATGAGTGCCGGCCACCACCCTGAGTTTCATTCAATGCCATAGCTAGACAACATTATTATCTTAATATTGCTAATAATTGTTCAGATTATTTTCCTTCATTACCCATGCACAAGGTTTCCATAATTGAATAATTGATATTTTCCAAAACTCCACAAAATTTTGGTTTAAATGGTCATTTTCAATGCAAATCATTGGTATTTTTTCCTATAAAATGGTTAAATTTACAAAAGTATTACAATGACCTTTATTCAGATTAGGAAACTAATGGCATCCCTGATTTATATTACCCTTTCCTTAATGCATTATTATTTAACAAAAAACTTTTTTTGGTTTGCAAAATTTTCCATTTGGCTCAACAAGACTGTACCACTCTATATTTTGTAAGCCGAGATAAACCTTGTTGCAACAAATTTAATGGACACTTTTTGTGAAAAGAGCTGTATGGAAATGTAAGCCTACTGCTGGACGGAGCAGAATGTATGCTGTCAGGTATCAATGTTCAAATTGAAAGTAAAAACAACTCAAAGAGATACTGCAAAGGTTTCCCTTATGATTATTAGTCCCCTACTGGTTTTCAACCAGAGGGGACTATAGGTTTCCCCTCCGTCCGTCTGTCAAGAAATCTGGATCATGCATGCCTTAACTCAATTTTCAAGCTAGGTTTAAGAAACTTGGTATGTGATTAGGGACCAATACAGAGATTATGCATGTCTAATTTTATTGATTCAGATAAAAATTGTGGTTGCCATGGCAACAGAAACATTGACAACCAGAAAGACCCCAACATGAAAACCAGGTAGGGGACTTCTGTATTTAAATGCTTGCAATTCCTAATTACTTGTTTGACTTGTTTGTCATTGAATTCTATAATAGGACATATACTGTAAAATCATTTAATTTCGATGGGAAAATTTTTTGTGGTTTTGGTAAAAAGGACCATTTAGATCAGGGATGTTAATTTGTGTATTTTGCATTTCAAGTTATAAATACTTTAGGGTCAAAATTATTGCTTGACAGGAATAAATTTTGTGGATGAGGTGAATTACAAAATCCAAGAAATTTTATCCCCCACAAAAATAAATTATTTTACTGCACATATAATACAACACGTACATGACAATTTCGGCTTTTGCGTCTCAATGTCAGACATCTTTTGATACAGTATGATTACTTGTACAATTGTATGCATTCAGACGAAATTACATAATATGCAGTAATATATTTGCCTGCACGTTTAACTAAGCGCAATATGATATCATCTTGGCAGTATACATTCATTGCAGAATTATTACAAATTGATGTTGGCTGCCATGGCCACAATTTGATATATTAGATATTTGATTGGTTCACTCTCCCAAACTCGTGTTGTATTACAAATAGACGTATTAGCCATATTTATATATGTATATATACCCTGTGACCTTCGATTCGGAGTCTGCTAACCTTGAGATGAATTTGTATGTACCGTGCAACCTTCTCAAGTGAGGCCCTTGGTAGATGACTCCAAAATAGGAGTGATAAAGCAAAACATATCGCAAGATGCACTTAAATGTGATTTAAAAGGGATTTAGATTCATTAACATGGAATGGATTAATTATAGTGGCTATATATGGGACAGTGGTCATACATTGAATCAAATGTACCTTTGTTCAAAGTTAGGTAAACTTGGGAAACCAGACATTAACAATGAAAATAGGAGTAACTCCACTTTAATAGGAGTGCTTCGCTTAGTATGATCTTAGGTAACATAAATAATTTTGTTCTGAAAGTAAACCTTGTCAAAATCCATATTTTATGTCATATTAAATTTTGCATTATTATTAAGGATGGCAACGAATATCCGTATATTCGGATATTCGCATGGAGTTTCGATTATCCGGATAGCAAATTGGTATCCGAATATTCGTTATATAATTGAAAAAATCATGTAATGTCTAAGCGTTACGAGGGAAATAATCAATTAACACCTATAACAATAGAATACATTTGTTGTCGGTGACAACACAAAGGTTAATTTGTCAACTTTATTCTGTGGTGACACATTGCTAATTGTGGGGTCTGTTTACTTCTTTGACACGGGTCTCCATTAGATTCATGATCCCAGTTAGGTTAATTCATGTACTGTTTTTGACTGACGTAGATTCTATAATTAATAATTTAATTATGTTAAGTAACAATCCCTGGATTTAACAAGTTATTAGTATAAAGTATAGATATATTGAGCTCCTAATCAACAAATGTCACACAGTGTTCACACTGAGTACTAATATACACATTAGCTTTTTGTTTATTTTTGCTTAATGAGGAAAACATGAAAATAAAATCAAAATGCATCAGAACACAGTAAGTCTCACGTGTAGAACGACAAAGGAGATCACGTTGTACATAGCAGTTGACCTAAACGAAGGTTAAAATAGTTCAAATGGAGTTACGTACGTTTGCTTATATCAATCATCACACACTCACGCACAACAAGAAACTAGCTGAAATCCCGCATTGAGACGTGAAATGTTAGTCTGTCTGGTACAGAAAGACGATGTGGTCGTGAAATTACGTTATATTGTAACATAGCATTAGCTTTATTCAACCCCGATTTTAACAACATTCAATTTGATACGGATATCCGGATATTCGTTCAGATACCATGCAGAATATTCGGATACCAATTTTGGAATTCGTTGCCATCCTTAATTATTATATTTACATTACAGCGAAATTTCCTATTAAAAAAATTAATGCCATTGGTCCATTGGAGTCCACTGGAAACCCACTGTCAAAGCACAGAATCCCTGTGTAAATAACACTTGAATACCAGTGGAATAATTACAAAAAAAAACTTTCCAGCGTAATGTCACTGGAAATCACTTGTATTCAACTGATCACAATGTACATCCAAACACCGTAACTCAAAAGCTACTTACAAACCATATTTGTTGGTTTTCAACCATTATGTTATACTTCAATCTTAGTATAACGTCAAACTTCGCTAAAAAATGAGGTTGCAAATTTCTGTCATTTGACTGGGTAGTAATCTTCGTATGACTGAAATACCCTGGCACTCTTGTACATACGTGGATCTTAAAATCAACACCAAAACACCAGCTAATCATGTGCTTGGTGTGGGATATATTAATACAAGTGGTATGTACTATTGTGATTTCTTTTGTTCTTTTGTAATGCAGGTCATTCTTGTTTAACCATCACAGTTTGATGTGATATCTAAGCCATTATTTGGTACTCTAACTTCCTATGGTAAACACTTTTCTACCATATCTTCATTTCTCTTAAAATTGAATGAGTATTTCCCTGAGGTAATTCTGAAAAATCTGATAATAACAGTTTGTAATCCACAGACAGCATGTGACACTAATCTATAGTACATCAAAATGTTGGTTTATCAGACTCTCTTGTATGGAAGTGAGAAATTCAAGATGTTTTAGTAGATAGGGGTATTTGGTGGTGGGGGTGTGCATGTGGTTGGGTTTTCATGCATAAGGACAGTTCATTATGGAATTGTTTGCACATATTTCTGAAGGTATACTGCTGGAGCTGATTGTCAACACTCAATCCACCTTTAAATTATTGTTCAAATTATTCTTTTAACATTTCAATGTCTTGAGGATGATTTTTTTTATCGAAAACCGGGTATGTTTAAAATTGACATCACACCATTTGTTGACCAGTTACCTTTATAGACAAAACATCAAAACAGTAAAGTTGTTGCTTCCAACTTTTAAACTTAATTTCTTTTGTAGAATAATTTCCGTATTTCTTTGTCTAAGATGAAGTCCTGAATATGAAGGACTGCTCTTTTTAATTTGTTCTTGTCTGTAACCTGTGACTCTTGCTGAGACTGAGGCTGTCAAAGTGGGATTTCTTGTTTTTTGTAGCTGTTCAGCCTTTCAATTCCTCTGCTGTTTCTGCTGGGTGCTGCTTTCCCAGTCTGGTTAGTTTATATCCCTCTGGAGCTCAAATTTCAAAGAATTGAGGAATGTGAATTTTATTGAGAATTTAATGGTGCATTAATTTACATAGTTACAATAAGCAGTGTGTAGAATCACGTGATCAAATGAATGCAGTTTTACACTCAAAACTATTGCGACCAAATTATTACACTCGGTTGGAAACTGCATTTGGTCGAGCATCAATTAAAAGCAGCTAAAGATAGAGCAAACTCGGTACTTGCCGGGTATTCTTACATATACGGAATGTACTTTAGGCTATATAATATATCCATATTAAATTCACGATCGTTATAATCAAGAAAAACTCACAGTTAGCAGACGAAATTGCAATAGTTTTGAGCATAAAAACTGCATTCATTTGATCACATGATTCTACACACTGAATAAGAAAAGTGTCAGTGGAATACCAGTAGACTTTCTTATGGTTGTGGCATGATCTTGGAATACCACTGGTAAACTTAATCACTCAAAATTCCAGTGAAAGTTGACTGAAGGTAATGTGTGGTGACTGGTGTACCACTTACATCATATTTTTTACGGGTGTAACAAGCCGTTTATCTGGATGTTGTTCTTTGCTCTGGGTCTCATAAACTGAATTAGGGACCTATTGAGTAAATGTTCAGATCAGATAAGTGAGCTTAATTAGAACTGTGAAAAAAACATCAAAGCTATTATATTTATATGTACATATGTTATGTCCTCATGGGTCTTTGACCTTCTGGAATTGGTAATAAACTATCTATCTATGGCATTGTAACTTTTCTGCTGGTTTTGGCTGTTTGTAAATTTCGGTTCAAAAACATCAAAGCTAATATTATCAATAGCATTGAATTTTACTGCTGTTTTGGCTGTCGGTGACTTTTGCTTCAATGCTTATAATGTAATTGTATTTTCGTCTCCTTGGGATTACTTTCTTGATATTATGATTGTTCATTTATATGGAAGTAAGTCTACGACTAGACATGTCATGATGCAACGGTGTTGGTAACTTTACGTGCAAGTAATGTGCTGTATTAAGGAGCATAAAACTGTCATTTTCTGGATTTTAACTACCAGTTACACAAGTGCTTGGTGCTTGGTGCTTGGTTTGCCAGTGTTAGGATTATGTATACGACTGGGGTCAGTGGTCTCCAAAAGACTAACATTAGGCCTACTGTTGGCCCAAGTGGAACATTGAACAATTTAAAAAATCTATAGTGCTGAGTTTAGTTTATACAAATTCATATAAGGTTGATTGTGAAACAAGTTATTCCAACTTATATTAATCACTCTTGACACCTCTTTCCTGATTTAATCCATCGCCACAAGGGTATGAGAAACTAGTGTTTGGTACATTGTTCACAGCGTGTCAGACTTATTTGACTGGGTAGTAATCTTCGTATAACTGAAATACCCTGGCACTCTTGTACATACGTGGATCTTAAAATCAACACCAAAACACCAGCTAATCATGTGCTTGGTGTGGGATATATTAATACAAGTGGTATGTACTATTGTGATTTCTTTTGTTTTTTTGTAATGCAGGTCGTTCTTGTTTAACCATCATATTTTTTTTCGTCGGAAACAAACAATCCTATTTGAGAACTTGACTTACCGGATGGATGCAGGTGAACAACCTTAGAGGGGCGATCTTTATCAATTTTACTTCCATTTGGTTTGGTGTATATAATTATGATTACCCATTAATGTGTTTTAGTTATGGTGATTATTAATTATGAATGTTATAAAAACTTAGTTCCCCACAGTCTGACAGAAAATAGTCAGTGGATACCAATTATTGAATTGTGTTTACATCTGATGTTCAGCTTTTTCGGGCAAGTATCAAGAATTATCTCCCTTGGTTGATGAGTTAATTTCTGTAAAATTAATTGTCTCCCTTTGACTACTCATTATTGTAGGCATATTTTGTGCAGCTTTTTGTGACAAATATCAAGAAATGATCTCCCTTGATGAGGTTCCTAAATCACTGGAAGTGCCGAAAATTCAGAACTTGTCATGTTGACCAAACTTTAGATGTAAAAGCTTGTTTTACCATTAATAAAGAGTGATTGTTTAAGACAGGTGTTTCTTGTTTTCTCAAAATGTCGATTTTGTAGTTTACGACCTTCTCATTCTAAGCCAATGAAATGTTGAATAAATGTTAAAGTCTCACTCAAGCTGTTAGCAACATGTGTACCAGAGTGGACATGCTTCATTTCAGTTGGTTAAAACAGAAAGTTAAGTCTGTCAACAAAAAATTAAAAACAGCTGTTAGTATTTTACTCTTTGACCGATTCTAACGAGTCGTATAAAATGTTCTAGTTAAGAATGAGCACTATCAATGCAACTTGTCATTGATATATGTTGCTACAGATTTTCACAGTTTTTGCGATCCTTGAAGTTGAGTCAGTTTCTAGAAAAATGTGTCCTGTTAAAACAAAATATGAAGTTGCCTTGGTTGCAGGTATCATTCTCGGCTTGCACATTTAACTTGCAGTCTTAGCCAAAAAGTAACATGTTAGATCCAAATTGTTTACAGATTTTTTCCTTTAAATCTAAAAACATGCCACCCTATGGATCCCAAACAAACTTATTAGGCCATATTGTAATTTACACTCACAATGCTACATGCAGTAAATAAAAAAGAAACCTGCAGCCCAATGGTTCACAAATAGACTATAGGCCATATTCTAATTTACGCTCACTATACTAATGCAAGCGCATTAAGAAACATACGGCCCGATAGATCACAAACAGACTATACTATAATACTGCAACATGCGTATCGCCCTCCGTATATATATATATACTAATTAATAGCATTGTTACCGGTTTACGACCCTTAGTGTTCAAACTTCTGGTCTCTGTCATAACCAGGAGATAATTAATTTACTAAAAAGCTAAAAAATCTAGAAATGTCAGAAACTGTTCATCGTTATGGAAACCATTTGGGAATATTGAGAGCAGTTTATGAGAAGTTTCAGGATACGCTTATAATATAGGTATACACCATGCAACTGGGGCCAAGTTACCAGTTTTTTCTGTGATCGCGAAACCTTCTCTTCATTAATAATTAAAACATGTGATTATTAATAATATGATCTTGCCATGTGGTTTCTGCTGTGGAAGAATTTTGATGATATATACTATTCATAACTTTCAACTAGGTTAACAGTGGCCGAGTTTATATAGCTCTTGATTTCCTTTCTGCCGGGGCATTGGACAATTAAGAAATCTTTTTTCATTGTTTCCCCGTTGCATAGCGCATGTTCGCTGACAGCATACTGTTTTTCAACACTTTGCAACGGACCCATTCGGTTCTTTGGTTCTGGGTGTCCTTCTGGCTAATGCTGAGATATCTAATATGCATTTCTTGTATAAAAAAGTTGACTTCTTCACCTGTTTTAAACATAGGTGACAAATTTAATTATATGAACATCCTGCAGTCCCAGGTAAAACTTTTACACCTAATTTCAGTGACAGTTACCCTTCCAATTCAACATTAAATTCATTATTGATAGTAAAATGTAATACTTTAAGTGCATTTACAGATATAATGCATTTCGATGGGCGTCATTTCTCATTTATTTACCTATAACCATAGATTATAGAATATTACATTTACCAGACGTCCCAATGACACTCTGAATAAATAATAAGGTCCTAGACTATAAAATTGAATCTGCAGACTCTGTTAAACATCCTCGGATCTGTCATGTGACCTGTGTCATGTGACCAGACCAATGCTTAGTAGTGTTCAGTACCAGATGTGCTCTCGTTTTTTGGCTAATGATGCTTTTGCTTTTTCGGGACATTATACATACAAGTTCGGATTTTGTACGGGATCTATAAATTGGGAAACATGTAGGATGATTGACTAAATTGTATTGGATGATTTCTTGGGACACTATATACTAGCTGAGGATCAGTACACCGGATTGCTGGATTGTTGACTATACAGTAACTCTAGGCATTGATGATATCAATATTTGGTTATTTTTCACGGCAATGTGTTCTAGCAATGTCCTATATTAGATGATAATTGCCGAGTATCGTACGATGTTCTATGATTTTTATCGGTGCCATATAATGACATTGTGAGAAAACCTATAACTCGTGGGTGAGGTGACTACTTATCTCGCGCCTCGTGACGCTTTATGGTGTGTGCTTGTATGAACTACCAGTAGTCATTTCTAGGTTGAGAATGATTAACGAGCATGTTCAAGGAAAAAACGCTGTCATGCAAATAGACACAATTAAAGAGCGAACTTGTTACCAATAATGGTCGAGCGTTTAAGGCTGATACAGTGATACTGGACTGATAGTTGAAGTGAATACGATATAACCAATGTTATGTATCAGAGTGTTTATAAATATGATCTTAATATCGGTATTTTGATGGAGAGATACTCTAACTGCTTGGATGACTTCCGATGGAACCGATTTTGATGAATGAAGAAATAGACAACATTCTTAGATATCATTTTGTTACACCATAACACTGAATATAATTTCGCGATATTTTTTCTTTGATACTTTGATAATTTTATGTGTTGTTGTCGAAATTGACTACATTTATACTTTGATCAAGAAATTGTTGATGGATTTGGTCACTGGTTACTTGATCATCCAACAGAGAAAATAAAAAAATAACACTTGTAGTATGCATGAAAGGCTGCTCATTATTTACATAAAGTCAATGACTAACAGCATATTCACAATTGATTGGAAAACTCTCTCTGACTGTACGACTATGTACAATATACACATCTAGGCAAGATTCAGATAATTACATTAGGGATTAGTGATTAAAAGCGCAAGTTTACCACATGTGTCGATGAAATTAGATGGATGTTTAAAAACGCTTTAATCCAATGCTGCTGTTGATGTTGTTGTTGAATTTTGATGACTGTTATAATTAACTTATTGTAAGCTGAGAACAATTGGCAACAATATCGGGTAAATGCTGATAGAGGATAATGTCTATCTATATGTTTTCGTGATCTGGTATACATGTGGTCTTGTTTCAACAGACAGTGATCAGCCAGAAGTATTGGATTGTACTACTATTACGATTGTTTCAAAACAAACAATGGAAAAAGTTTGGAATTCTGTAGTAACCAACTTATAAGTTAAATTTGGAGGTGACTTTGACTTATAAGTTGATGTATGTAATGACTTTGAAGACATTGTATTCTATGGAAGTACCTACGCTATTGCATGACTTAGTTCTGTAGTGACCTATAAGTTAAATTTGGTGGGTGATTTATAAGTTAATATTTGTAATGACATTGAAGACATTGTGTTCCAATGGAAGGACCTATATTGTTGCTTGACTTATAAGTTAAATTTGGTGGACTTTGAAGACATTGTGTTTCAATGGAAAGACTTAAGTTGCTTCTTGACTTATAAGTTAAATTCTGTAATACCTTATAAGGACAAATATGTGATGACTTATAAGTTAAATTCTATAATGCTTGACTTCTAAGATATTGTGTTACAAGAAAGGACAAAAGTCATTATAGACTGCAGTTGTCGCTTCCAGAGCATCTTCAAAGGACAATTCAAGTTTTTGTTGCCATTTTGGGCTTATACCTCTCTTCAACGCCTTCAACAAGGACAAAATTGCTTCCAGGTGTTTAAAGCAAGGACTATATGTGTGTCATAGTTTACTTGCAGATGCCAAAGAATGGTTGTAGTTACAGAAATAATTAAAACAAATTTGAAAAAATCTGTATTGAAATGACATATACGACATGTACAGTAATGTATATCCCGTGGAAGCCGAATGTTTGTTATGATATTAATTTTAAGAGCAGTGGTACTTGAAGGACACTGTCTTCTTGAATCTAAACCTTGAAATATCTACCTGACTTGATTCTCATAGTATTCATGATTTAACACTGTCAGATATAAGTTGGCTTAGATAAAGTGCATCAGCTAAATCAGATAGGAGTGTTAGCATACTATAGAAAGACAGAAAAAAGTGTGCCAAAGCAGTGTGCCAACTATATATGGAAAAACCTAAGCTATTAGAAACATGAATGTTTGTTATTAATGGACAGTAGACAGATCATTTTTGTATACCCTAGACTTGTGTGAATTTCACTGGTTTTGACTTCATATCATGTTTGTGTAAGATGGCGCTAAGTTATGTTGAATTGGGTTATCTGACTTATCAGATGGAGTTAACATTGTGTACTAATCACTTATACACAACCAATGGCGTACTGCAAGAACATCCGAAGGAACATCCTTATGTGATGCACTGAACCATTCTGGTGCATTAAATTACCCTGACAATTTCATTTATAAAAATAAGTTAAACTTCGCGTGATACTTGAACATTAAAAGGATTATTATATTGGAAACAAGACCTTTGAAATAAGTAATTCATGTACAATATTGGAAACAAGACCTTTGAAATAAGTAATTCATGTACATGGCACAAGGGAAGCAAAACCTAAGTAATGGAGTAGACAGAATGATGTTGACATACACAATGTGCTAGCTAGACGATGGATTTATTTACATTGGCTATAACTATATGGTTGGATATGACATTCTAATACGCCTGTATATGATAGACAAAGGATCATTTCGATAGCTTTGTTACATATAATAGAAGACAATCTATGTCTACTTTAAAGGTTATCTGTGCCTCGCGGATCATCAGGGACCTGTGTACGTAACTAAAAGACTTCTTGGTATATAGCAGTTATTATCAAACACCGAAACGTTTTTTCAAATATTTATGCGTAACGGAAGATGATATGACCTTTTAGTTAATGTCATATGTAATTTGTACATGAAGGGGTATTGCATTATGGTATTCAATTAACCATGCATTTGATTAGCAGTTAATGACATTGAATTATATTGCTGAAGGTTCAATTGGATGCCAATACATCACAATATAATAAAACGGGCGGAATAAGATAGCCTTGAGCATTTTGGCAAACTCTAAATGTGTTGTAACGTGTTGTAAAGCCTCAGGAAGAAGTTTTCACATCGTTAGAAAATTGATGCATAATTTTGATGAAAGTCCATTTGATCACGGTGTGAATATTTGTGAATATTTGTATGTACACGTTATTCAAACCTGGAACTCAATGCTAACCTATAAATCAAACTGGCTAAAAAACATTTCAAGGAGATTTTCCCATTTTTCAAAATTCATGGCGAAATGATTATTTTGGGAGGTGATTTTTTAAAATACGAGATGGACTACTACAAATGAAGTTGATATAAATAACGATCTCTCTGTTGCGTGGAAATATTTGTGTGTGATATATTTAAACAATACATGTTGCAATGATCCATGGATTTATGAATAGGATCTCGCCAGCTGATCGAGACAACTTCAGATTATTCAAATCTGTTTCACATGCTCGTTGTATGTGTTATGTGTTTATGAAACTTCAAGCACTGATATGGTATAGACATACTGGCTAGTTTTATTCTGAACGATGAGATTTTCTGTGTTCGATAAAATAAATGCAATGTGTGTTTACTGTAAGGAGATGCAGTGAAAAGTACACTAGACATTCGTGAAATGGAAATATGTACATGCAACATATTGATGCATTGTAGCAGAACTGCCAAATTTTGACACGTCACTTCAAATATTAGTAGATTAGTTTTAGATGAACATGTGTATATATGTATTCTTTGATAGTGAAAAGTACAGTAAACTTTTGCAAACGGAAATTGTACCCTGTATATATAGAACTATTCAGTACATGGTTCTACCACATTTTGACCAGTTACATTGAATAGTTGTTAACCGATGTACGTACTGGAAAGTGTAATTAGACTAGACTTTGTGCAATAAGCAGTGGACTTTGTGCAATAAGCAGTGGACTTGTGCAATAAGCAGTGGACTTTGTGCAATAAGCAGTGGAATTTGTGCAATAAGTATGGAAGTACATGCTGAACCTATAATCACGGCAGACTTGCCAACATTTGACAGTTACTGTGTTCTAGGGGTTGGTCCTATACTGATCTGCATAGACCCGCCTCCACCAGTGCATCCAGTACTGTCTATAAACACAGCACACAAGAACAGATGGAATCTTGGACATCTAGGACAGCCTACAAAGACACCTGAGAATGAATTCGGTGAAGAACTTAAAGGACGTAAAACACCTACTGAGATAGTAGTTGAAGAAATTGTTGATGGTGTGGTGATAATTAAGAAGTATATTGAGATTAATGTAAGACACTATACTACAGAGACAGACCAGAGCTTTGACTTGGACTCATTAAGTCCGCGTTCTGTAGGAGAACAATCTGGCTATGATAGTGGTACTGAAGACAACTATAAGGCGCTCATCAATGAGATGAAATATCGACTGGAAGAGGTACTTTGTGTTCCATGTGAGCCAGCGGGTTCGAATCTTCTCACACCGGATGAAGCTAGGTCAGTGGTCGGGTTAGACACTTTGTCAGTGCTCAATGGTGATTCCAAATCAAACACAAGTAACTCAAATGGTCTTCCAAGTGCAGTCAATGACAGCCTGTCTGACGATGTATTTGAAACTGATCCAGATATATCAGGAAGCTTTAAAGATGTGTCTATGAATTGTCATCTTCATAAATCACCAGCTGATGCTAATAAAAGTTCTGGCAATGTTAGGAAATTTTCAATACCTAGTATAAAAAGCTTTGAATCTGACATGACAAATTTGACAATATCCTCAGAAGGCAGTAGCTTTGCATTATGGGCTTTGTTTGGGTCGGAAAATAGCCTTGACAGAATGGAACAGTTTATCCATATCAGTAAAAGTGATAGTTTTGATTACAAAAATGGACAAAGAAAACTTTCTGATGTAGAAAATAATGACAATGGCAGTTATTCTGAATCCCATAGTAAGAACAATGCAAGTTTTAATGGTAACAAAGTTGTAACTGAAAAGATTGATCCTAAGCAACAAGACAATACTGATCGAAGAAAAGATGTAGATATGTTTAATATAAAATGTTTAAAAGCTGAAGGATATGAGACTGAGGATAATGCATACATGGGAAATAAATTTGATGATCTGAAGCTGAAATCTCAGTCTTCAAGTTTGAGTGGCGAGTCCAATGAAAGTATAGGATATAATGATACAAGTGATTGCAGTGTCCTAAAGGAGGACACTGAGGATAGTATCAGTGTTTCTGTTGACCTGGAAATTTGTGTCCGAGTTTCACTGAATGAAGACACCATATCACCAGACACGAAGGACAGTAACAATGGTGATGGTGCTGCTGCTATTGATCCGTGTGTTCTTATCGCTAGAGAGATTGTTGAGAAAGTTCTACAAGCTTCAAGACCGTTAGTTGCTCAATCAACGGACAAAGCGTTGAAGGAGAGAAGAGAAAAGTCAAACCTGGCATTATATCCAGTAGATGAGTATGATCTACGGCATCACCTGGAAGAACTGGCGCGTGGTAGACGGTGCAGTGGTGCCAGCACCGAGTCAGATTATAAGGAAATTGAAAGTCTCGATATTGATGAAAGTCAGAGTGAAGGATTCTTTGAACAATCAGCCGAATGGGACGGACAGTCTGATGTAGTGTCCTATAGGGATTTATATGGAATACAGAATGAGATATCATCTCATGGTGGTTCAGTTGAGAGATTACCGAATGGTGAAGGTGACAATCTTCATGATGAAACTATTGTTAAAGACCCAGCATTGAAATGTGAGGATGATAAAGGTCAAGTTAGTGCACTGGGTAGGACTAGTGCTAATGACTCCGTGGTCGACTTTGAGAAATTTCAGAATGATCTGTTTGATCAAAAAGAAATGACCTCAGAAGGTAATGTGATGCATCCGAGAAATACTGACATTGGTGATGAAGTAGGCATAAATGATGCTGCCAATTTCGATAGACATGATGCTCGAAATGTTGAAAATGGTAATGAAACAGATGCTCAAAATGTTGAAAAGGAAGCTGTAATGGACATAGATAATGTTGAAATTGGGAATGAAAATGTTGTTACAAATGTTGATACTGGTTATGAAATGGACATGAATAAAGATGACATTTCTGAAAAGCCTGATGCTCGTAATGATGAAAATGATGATAAAAATGTTGAAATTTGTAATGATATGGATGTAGACAATTTTGAGACTGGTGATGAAATGGACATTGAAAATTGTGAAATTTGTGATACACATGATTCTGAAAATTTTGAAATTGATAATGAGGATAATGCCAGAAATGTTGAAAATGATCCTGAGTGTGATATATTTGTGGACCATTATAACATTGATGATAATAGTGATTCAGATAGTTCATGTAATGTGGTATATCATGATGCCTCTATTGCCTTCATGGATGATACAGCTGTTACTATGGAAACAGGTAACATGGCAACGGGACCTCAGTCTGATGATGATTCTAAAGGCAAAGATACAAACACAAACAGCAAAGGTACCCGAGGTAAACGTGTGTTGTCTACTGTTATGGAAGAGTCTGAAGGGAACAGTGCATCAGATTCCACTAACATCAGATGTGAGCTCTCTGGGGACTATGTTGAATGTTCAGGAATTTCCCATGGCTTGTCTGTGCAGGTGAAACATCAAAGTTACAAGTATGACAGCGATGTCGGTGTTGTAGCTGTGATCATTAATAAAGATGGTGAAGATCAAGTTGAGAACAATGTAAGCCTTTCAGGATTCTCAGTGGATGAAGTTGAAAAGATTCTAAATGATTTAATTGAAGAAATATCAATGAATGTTGGTGAAGGGTGTGACGATCCTAGCGCCATGGCAATCATTATTGATGATGATCACTATGATAGCAATGAAAAACCTACTGTAGAATACATTGAACTAGAAGACCCTGATGATGTCAATGTGAATGCTCTATTGAATCAAATGCTGGAGAAAGTCACAAGGGATTTATCCAGTGATGCTGACAATGAGGAAGACATGAGCAGCTTACACACTGTAGCTTTGGTAGTTGATGACAGGAGTTTTGATGGAGACAGAAGTCAGGTTAGTCAACTAAGAGCAATATCTGGAATCATCCCACATGACAACATGGATGTAGTAGTTATTGCTAAACAAGACTCTGAGGAAAGTGACATTGGTCTGGATGATTCTAGGTTACTGGACAGTAGTGATGACTATATTACATGTGTCAGTAGTGAGGAAGATTATCACTACCAAACTTCTGATGATGACAGTAATCATGACAACCAGAAACCTCAAGGACCGCCTGATGACAACAGTAACCATGGCAACCAGAATCCTCAAGGACCCTCTGATGACTGTAACCATGACAACCAAAAACCTCAAGGACCCTCTGATGGCAACAGTAACCATGGTAACCAGAAACCCCAAGAACCCTCTGATGATATCAGTAAAGGTCAACAAGAAAGGTCATTAGATAAGGAGTCTGATAATGAAAATAATGATCGTATAAATGACCTGCCAGAAAAAATGGGGACTGACAATGATGATGTGATACTGATGACTGATCATTACAATGTTAGAACCTTACATGGAGAGTTTAATAATGACAGGAGAGATACTAACTGTGATGATACTACTTGTACAAATACTGCACATGCAGTAGAAGGCGGTAGCACAAGTGCTAGACTAAAGGTTGAAGAAATAAATAAAATGTTGGAATGTCATGATGGTGACATTATAGTCAAAACTGATTTTAACAATAGTTTAGAGGAGACTGAAGGCAATGTTTATTTGGATATGGCAATTGATAATACATTCAAAGAATTTGAAGGTCAGAATATGGAATGTCATAATATTGAATCTAAAGTGGACACTGATTTAATGGATAATTTAGATAGGTATAAAAGCCATGATAATATGGACACTACAACATCTGACACATCAAAGAAATCAAAGATATTGGAAGTCAAACATGTTGAAAGTAATTACAGTGAGTCTACAGTTAATACTGATTTGAAAGATAGTTTAGAGGAGACTGAAGGCTATGTCTGCATTGATATGGCAATTGATGAAACATCTAAGAAATTGACAGACTTCGAAGTTCCGAATGTTGATCATCATTGCGGTGAATCTACAGATGACACTGAATTAATGGATAGTTTAGATGGGAATGAAAACCATGTTGATATGACCAGGGCAATGGATGTCACATCTGAGAAATTGGCAGAATCAGAAGGTCAGAATGTGGAAAATCATTGTATTGAATTTATAGATGAAATTGAGTTTAAGGACACTTTAGGTGAGAATGAAACCAATGTCAATATTGACAATAGAATAACTGACCAATCAAAGACATATGATGTTATGGAGGAGCAAAATATTGACACTGACTTACATGATAGTTTAGACAAAAGTGGAAGTCATGTCAATGTTGACATTACAAATTCTGACACATCAAATAGCTCTAAACTACTAGAAAACCTAAATGTGAAAAGTAATTCTGGTGAATCTACAGTGGACATGGGTGTTAACTGTTTAGATGCTGAAGAAAGGCATGTCAATATTGACACTACAAATACTGACACATCAAATAAATCATATGTTTTTGAACGTCATAATTTGGAAAAAGGTGAAATTACAATGGACATTGACAAAGATAGTTTAGATGGGACTGAGAACAACATCCATATGGATATAGTAAAGGCTGACATATCTGAGGAATCAGTGGAATTTGAAGACGAGAATGTTAAAAGGTACCGTGGTGAATCTACCGTAGACACTGGTTTTCATGATAGCTTAGACAAATGTGGAATCATCGATTATATGGATAAATCAAAAGGTGACACATTTAAGACAACATCGGAATTGGAAGATCAGGATATGAATGTGCATTTTGGTGAATCTACTGTGGAAATGGATGTTGATAGTCTAGATGGAACTGAAGACCATGTCAATACTGATAATACAAAAGATGACACATCTGAAGAATCAGGGAACTTGGATGGCCAGAATGTTGAAAGTCATTGTGTAAACTCTACAGTGGACACTGGTTCTAAGGATAGCTTAGACAAGAATGAAATTCATACCAATTTTGACATTACAAAAACTGACATGCCACAGAAACATGAGATAATGGTTGACCAGAATTTTGAAAATAATTATGGTGAATTTGCAGTGGACGTGGATGTTGATAGCATAGATGGGAGGGAAAGTCCTGGCAATATGGTTGATGTCAAGAATAATGGAAGTAATTGTGATGATTCTATTGTGGACAAGTACTCCAAGGATGGTTTGGAATTAGACGAGAGCTGTGATTCTAGAATTAATAATACCAAGAATGAACCAATGTCAGCATTAACTTCTGACGAAGGCGATGTGACAGTTGACTATACAGATGAAGTAACTACCTACCAAGGTGTTGTAACGGTTCATACTAAAGATGAGCTATCGACCGACACTGGAGATGTGACCGTTGATATGGAAGATGAACATGTGACAGTTCATACTAAATATGAGCTATCTATCGACCAAGATGATGTGGAAGTTCAAACTAAAGATGCTATACCTACTGACCAAGATGGCATATCTACTAACCAATGTGATGTGGAAGTTCATACTAATTATGGCATATCTACTGACCAAGATTATGTAGAAGTTCAAACTAAAGATGACAAATCTTCTGACCAAGATGTTGTAACAATTCAAACTGAAGATGAAGGTCTAAATGATGTGAACGATAGTGATGAATTTACACTGAATTCAACAGAAAATACATCCACAGTCACAACTGAACAAAATCAGACTGAAAACACCACAGAAATAGAAGTTTTGAATACTGAACCAGCAAAAGAAGCAAATCAATATACAACTGAAATAGACAGCTCTAACACGGAGAGAGGTAGTTCATATAATGAACAAGTAGAAGAAAAAGACAATTATAATACTGAAATTGATGATTTTAATAATGAAATAGACAATAGAAATATTGAACAAGTAGAAGAAATAGACAACAGCAATATTGAAAAAGTCTATGATATGGAAAAGACTACTGCGATAGACAAAAGTAATGTTGAAGAAATAGATATCAGTAATTTTGAACAAACAGAAGAAATTGACAACTCTACTGAAAAAGATAACAGTAATATCTCACAAGCTGAAGAAATAGACAACTGTACTGAAATAGACAACAGAAATATTGAACAAGTCGAAGAAATAAATAACTCTACTGAAATAAACAACAGAAATATAGAACAAGTCAAAGAAAAAGACAACTCTACTGAAATAGTCAAAAATAATATTAAATTACCAGAAGAAATAGACAACAGTAATACTGAGCAAGTCAAAGAGAAAGACAATTCTACAGAAATCGACAACAGTAATTCCGAACAAGCCAGAGAAATAGACCACTCTGCTGAAATAGACAATAGTGATATTAGAGAAGCAGACGAAAAAGATGAATCTACTGAAATAGATGATAATATTATTGAACAAGTCAAAGACATGAACAACTTTACTGAAATAGACAACAGTAATATTGAACAAGTTAAAGAAATAGACAACTCTACTGAAATAGACAACAGTAATATTAAACAAGTTAAAGAAATAGACAACTCCACTGGAATAGACACTAGTTTCATTGAACACGTACAAGAAATAGATAACTCTAATGAAATAGACAACAGTAATATTAAACTAGTCCAAGACATGGATAACTCTACGGAACTAGAAACCAGTAAAATTGAACTAGCAGAAGAGAAAGATAACTCTACTACAGAAATAGGAAGCAGTAATGTTATACTAGCAGAAGAGAAACTCAACTCTACGGAAGTAAAAAACAGAAATATTGAACTAGCAGAAGAGAAAGACAACTCTAGTACGGATATAGAAACCAGTTATGTTGAACTAGGAGAAGAGAAAGACAACTCTACTGAAATAGACAACAGAAATGTTGAACCAGCAGAAGAGAAAGACAACTCTACTACGAAAATAGAAAACAGTGATGTTGCACTAGCAGAAGAGAAAGATACCTCTACTGAAATAGACAACAGAAATGTTGAACCAGCAGAAGAGAAAGACAACTCTATTGAAATAGACAACAGTGATGTTGAACAAGCAGAAGAGAAAGATAACTCTACTGAAATAGACAACAGTTATGTTGAACAACCAGAAGTAATAGACAACTGCCCTGAAATAGACACTAGTTTTATTGAACAAGTCCAAGAAATCGATAACTCTAATGAAATAGACAACAGTAATATTAAACTAGTCCAAGACATGGATAACTCTACGGAACTAGAAACCAGTAATATTGAACTAGCAGAGGAGAAAGATAACTCTACTACGGAAATAGAAACCAGTTATGTTGAACTAGCAGAAGAGGAAGACAACTCTATTGAAATAGACAACAGAAATGTTGAACCAACAGAAGAGAAAGACAACTCTACTATGGAAATAGAAACCAGTAATGTTGAACTAGCAGAAGAGAAAGACAACTCTACTGAAAAGGACAACAGAAATGTTGAACCAACAGAAGAGAAAGACTACTCTACTATGGAAATAGAAACCAGTAATGTTGCACTAGCAGAAGAGAAAGACATCTCTACAATGGAAATAGAAACCAGTAATGTTGCACTAGCAGAAGAGAAAGACAACTCTACTGAAATAGACAACAGTGATGTTGAACAAGCAGAAGAGAAAGACAAGTCTACTGAAATAGACAACAGTTATGTTGAACAAGCAGAAGAGAAAGACAACTCTATTGAAATAGAAAACAGTAATGCTGAACCAACAGACGAGAAAGGCACCTCTACTGAAATAGACAACAGTTATATTAAACAAGCAGAATTAATAGACAACTGTACTGAAAAAGACACTTGTTTCATTGAACAAGTCCAAAAAATGTATAACTCTAATGAAATAGGCAACAGTAATATTAAACTTGTCCAAGACATGGATAACTCTACGGAACTAGAAACCAGTAAAATAGAACTAGCAGAGGAAAAAGATAACTCTACTACGGAAATAGACAACAGTGATGTTGAACAAGCAGAAGAGAAAGATACCTCTACTGAAATAGACAACAGTAATGTTGAACAAGCAGAAGAGAAAGATAACTCTACTGAAATAGACAACAGTAATGTTAAACAAGCAGAAGAGAAAGACAACTCTACTGAAATAGACAACAGAAATGTTGAACCAACAGAAGAGAAAGACAACTCTACTACGGAAATTGAAACCAGTAATGTTGAACTAGCAGAAGAGAAAGACAACTCTACTACGGAAATAGACAACAGTAATGTTGAACAAGCAGAAGAGAAAGACACCTCTACTACGGAAATAGACAACAGTGATGTTGAACAAGCAGAAGAGAAAGATACCTCTACTGAAATAGACAACAGTAATGTTGAACAAGCAGAAGAGAAAGACACCTCTACTGAAATAGACAACAGAAACGTTGCACCAACAAAAGAGAAAGACAACTCTACTACGGAAATAGAAAACAGTGATTTTGCATTAGCAGAAGAGAAAGATACCTCTACTGAAATAGACAACAGTGATGTTGAACAAGCAGAAGAGAAAGACAACTCTACTAAAATAGACAACAAAAATGTTGAACCAACAGAAGAGAAAGATACCTCTACTGAAATAGACAACAGTGATGTTGAACAAGCAGAAGAGAAAGACAACTCTACTGAAATAGACAACAAAAATGTTGAACCAACAGAAGAGAAAGACACCTCTACTGAAATAGACAACAGTAACGTTGAACCAACGGAAGAGAAACACACCTCTTCTGAAATAGACTACAGAAATATTGAACACACAGAAGAGAAAGATAACTCTACAGAAATAGACAGCAGTAATGTTGAACAAGCAGAAGAGAAAGACAACTTTACTGAAATAGACAACAGTAATGTTGAACCAACAGGAGAGAAAGGCAACTCTACTACGGAAATAGAAAACCGTAATGCTGAACCAACAGAAGAGAAAGACAACTCTACTACGAAACTAGAAAACAGTTATACTGAAAAAGTGGAAGAAATAGACAAACCTACTGAACAAGCATGGAAAATATATTCTAATTATACTGAACAAGACAACTTTTCTTCTGAAATAAACAAAAGTAATATTGAACAGGTCGAAGAAATAGACAACAGTAATATTGACTGTGCAAGAGAAATAGACATTACTAATACTAATGTTGAACAAGTCGAAGAAAAAGACAATTCTACTGAACTAGTGGGGAAAATAGATTCTAATTATACTGAACTAGACAACTCTTCATCTGAAATAGACAATCATAATACTGACCAAGCGAAAGAAACATACACTTCTACTGAAAAAGACAACAGTTATATAGAAAGAGCAGAAGAAATAAACAACTCTCCTAAAGTAGAGAACAGTAATGTTGAACAGACAGCAGACATAGACAAGGCTACTGAAATAGACAACAGTAATATCGAACAAGTTGAAATAGACAACTCTGCTGAAATTTACAACCCAAATATCGAACACGTTGAAGACATAGACAAATCTAATGAAATAGATAACTCTACTGAAATAGACAATAGAAATATTGAACATGTTCAAGAATTAGATAACTTTTCTGAAATAGACAGCAGTAATATTAAACAGGTCACAAACATAGACAAGTGTACTGAAACAGACAAATCCACTGAAATAGACAACACAAATGTTGAACAAGTCAAAGAAATAGACAACTGTACTGAAATAGACAACAGTAATGTTGAACCAGCAGAAGAAATTGACAACTCTACTGAAATAGACAACAGTAATGTTAAACAAGTCGGGGAAATAGACATTTCTACTGAAATAGACAATAGCAATAATGAACAAGCAGAAGAAATAGAGGAATCTATTGAAACAGACAACAGCAATACCAAACAAGCTGAAGAAATTGATGAATCTACTGAAATAGACACCAGCAATATTGAGCAAGCAGATGAAATAGACGAAAGTAATACTGAACATGCTAAAGAAAAATACAGCCCTACTGATATAGAAAACAGTTATGTTGAAGAAGTCAAAGACATAGACACCTCTTCAGAAATTGACAAGGGTAATATTGAACAAGTTACTTCTAACATTGAACAAGTCGTTGAAGTAGTTAAATCTACTACTGATATAGATGAAAGTAATACTGAACAGGCAGGGGGAAAAGATACTATTAATACTGAAAAAGGCAATATTTATAGTGAACAAATAGTAGAAATAGTTAACTGTACTAGTGACATGGACAAAAGTAATACTACACAAACTATCAACAACTCTGCTACTGAAATTTTAGAAGATGAGATAAGCATTCAGAAGGAAGCCCGTGATGATAAAGTAGTTATGAGACATAATGAATACACTTCAGATATTGATGACAACAATGGTGAGTTAGCAATTGAGCAGGAAATACAACTTGATGGACAAATTACTGAAAATGTTGTAAATGTAGATGATAAGGGACACTTTATTGATGAAGTTAGTGACACATTTTCAGTTGGAGTGGAACCTGGAGCATCTAATACTAATGATAAAGAGTACACAGAAGATACTAATCTCACAGACGATCCTGGCTATGTGGTTGATGTTATAAATGTTATTGGTGGTTTGAAGAGAGCTGGGTCGATTAATGGATCTCAGTCAGATGGGAGTAATTCTTCTGACAGTTATGACACTGTTGGTGTTGATGATCGTTACAAAGGAGATAGTGAAGATAGTGATAAACAAAAGTGTGAAAAATCTTTGCAGGATAATACTCTTGGTCAAAATAAGTTGGAAACTAATGAAGATAATGATACAGAGCCTGTGTTTGTTGAACCCTATGATACGAAGGGAAATATTGTTGGTGAAAGCAAAGATACAAAAGAAGACGACAATGTCACTAGTACGGAACACAAGGACTCGGATACTATAGTGAAACATTCTGAAATAGATGAAAATGAAAATAAAGGCATTTCTAGTAAAGAATGTCATAAAATAGCTGCTGTGTGTATTGGCGATGAATCAGAAATAGAAGAACAGAAGGAAAAGGCAGGTTCAGTTTTAACATTGCCAACTGTTGGTGGTGGTAACGAAGAAGGTTACAATGGTTGTGATGAAATAGTTCATGAAGTTGAGAGCAATGAATCAAAACAGGAAAACAGGAATGACAATGAAGATGCTGAACTGTCAGTAACAACTGATGTTAGCCAGGAAGTAGAAGATAACACTGATTGTGGTGTTGATAAAGTAAATCTACAAATCAAGAATGGCAATGAAGGCTTTAAGCTATCTGGAACACATATTGATAGTAATGAAGGGAAATGTAATAAAGTCTGTGAAGAGACAGTTGAACCTGAAACTAATGAGTCAGAACACAAATTGAAAGACAATGAAGGTTTCATATTGCAGGAAAGAGATATCAAAAGTGATAAAGATGATGATGATGAAAACTGTATTGCAATGTCAGTTGAAAATGATAGCAATGAATCAGCAAAATATAATAATGTGGCAAATATTGATAGTTGTAAAGGGGAAGATGAAAAAGACAGTGAATTTACAGTTGAGCTTCAAAGTAAAGAACTTTATACTGAACACAAACAGGAAAATGACGAAGACTTTAGTGTGCCTCAGACAAATGCTAAATTTGATAAAGGTGATGGTTATAAAAACTGCGATGAAGAGCCACTTGGGCCTGATATCTATGAATTGAAAAACAATGATGAAACTGAAGGCTCCATTTTGTTTGTAGTACATGATCATGTGGATGAAAGGGTTGATGCTACAGAAAATGAACACATGACATGTGAGCATAATGATAACAAATTAGAGTCAGGAAGCTTGTATGAAAATAAGGGTTCCAAATTATCTGATAAAGCACCTGCTGTATCCAATCAATTTGAAAATTCAGGAAATGATTTCGATAGGGACAAACACTTTGGACCTCTGGAAACTTGTGCAGATGTGAACAAAGAGGTGAAGGACACTAGTAATGATGATATTGATGTTGATTCCAATAATTTTGATGTTGGTATTCCTGAAATAAATGCAGTTCCAAACAGTGCTGACTGGGTCAAAATTGATCATGAAGATGATACAAAGACGGGTAGTAAGAAAGAAAACGACAGTATTCATGAAATGAAGTCAATTTCAAAAGATGCCAGAAAGGTCAAAGTTGATAAAGAATTGAATAAAACTACACATAGAAAGAATGAAAATGTGAAGGATCATGATATGAATCTTCCTAAGGACAAAGTTGAAGCTGAGGTTTCTAAATATAACCATAATAGAAAAATGTGTGAATCAACCAATGTTAAGATGGTGGATTCCACATTCATTTTCTCTTGTCATCAATTAATTATTGTTATAAGCGAGGAAGCTACTGATAATAAGACTACCACTTCAAACGGTGAACAGAAGAAAAAATTGAAGGCATCATTTGAAGCGGATGACGGGTTACATTATGTCAAAGCAGTTAATGAGGATATCACAAGAAAGTCTAGAGACAAAACAGCCAGCAAACGTAATGATCACAAATCTAAAACTAAGCGGAAGGTAGCTAATGAGAAAGAATGTCGGGCAATTGTCGTGCCACCTGCTGAAAACACTGAAGTGCTTAATGAACAAGCCGATTATATGCCTGGTACTGAGTGTACTAAGCTTAAAGATGCTGCGGAATCACCAGCAGTCGAGAAGGAACTTCTTGTTGTGGAAGATATTTCTCCAGTTGATGATAAATACGAAAAGGCTGGTGTTAATCAAGATGAAGATGATATGTGTTCTGGCGTTTCAGACAAAAATGTGACTGACTTTTTAGGGAGAAATGTATTAAATGCTGAAAAGGGAACAACTCAAGAAGATGTAACACTGGATACTGAACAATCCGATGGCCAACTCTATCAAAGTATTCCCATTGAAGAAATTGAACAAATAACAATACATAATGAGTCAGTTAATGATGACAAACAACCAGGGACAATTGATTCTAGTGAAGAAATGAAGAATGAAACTGCAGCTGAACATCCTGTATCTTCTACTAAACTACATGAAGGTTCAGAGGATGAGTTGGATAGGGATGAATCAGTTGGAAATATTGAAAATGCAGGAATTAATATTGCCAGTAAAGCTGATTCATCCTCAGAGGAAAATGGTGAGGCCAAGCTTGAGGTAGAATTAACAGATACAAATATAGGACGAGTTGGGACTGATGTGGAATGCATTGTAAGATTTGGTGTAAATGTTATAGAGAGAGATTTTGAAAATAGAGATAATACATTGAATGGTGTTTCAGACATAGTCACATATCAGTCAAATGATGAGGGTGACGTAAATATCTCCAATGAAATTGCTGAGGATGTTACAGAAGCAAAAAGTATTCAAGAACACTTAGATCCTGATGGATGTGAAAATACTGTTGAAAAAGACTTGGATCCAAAAGATAATGTTGATGGAACAAAAGCTGGTGGTTCTGTAGAAACACATATTGCTGAAACTATTGATAATGAATCCATTGGCTTAGAGTTAGAGAATGACTACAATCAACCTGCGACATCGGACCAATACACCGACATGGAAGAAAACGCAACCACAGATAAAACGGAAGTCCAAAGTGGTAACATGGTTGAAACTAAAGATGAAGCATGCCCTGGAAGTACGGAAAACACTTGTGGCATGGTTAATACTCAACCTGTTAATAACACTTCTCATGGTCAGGAAACTGATACCGTGAGTGATATTGATGTTTGGAATACATCAAAGCCCAGTTCCCACATCAGACACAACACAAATAAATTACAAAGAGGGAAAAGTTTCATTGAGAGTGACGTTAATGTGAAGTTTTATGGTTTACAGCGGAAACCAAGCCTGTCACAAATAAAGCTCTACAAAGCAGTAGAAATAAACTCTGAAGATGACCCATCCTTGCATGAATTGGACACAGAGTTGAGAGAAATTAAAGAATGCGGACTCATTGACGAAGGCCAAGAAAAGCATGCAGATAATGAAGGAACAATGACACTTGATGAAACAGGTGTACCCCCTCTGAACAGTACAGGAGAGATGCATTCAAAAGTATTGTTGGCACAGAATGCCATTGATAAAGGCATGGGTGGTGTAAATTCATTGGATGAAATATGTGACAAAGGTGTAGAAACAGTTTCAGTTGATATAGAAATAAAGGAGTCTGAGGATATTGATGCAACTCCTGAAGACTTTAGTGAATCAAAGGACATTGGTGAAACACATTTAGAAGTGAACGAATCCAAGGACATGGATGAAACCTCTGTAGAAGTGAATGAATCAAAGGATTTTGAAGAAATTCCTGCAGAATTGAACAAGTCAAAGATCATTGATGAGACCCCTGCAGAATTGAAAGAGTCAAAGATCATTAATGAAACCCCTGTAGAATTGAACGAATCAAAGGACCTTGAGGAAACCCCTGTAGAATTGAACAAATCAAAGGACATTGATGAAACCCTTGTAGAATTGAACGAATCAAAGGACGTTGATGAAACACCTGTAGCAATGAACGAACCAAAGGTCATAGATGAAACACCTGTAGCAATGAACGAATCAAAGGACATAGATGAGACACCTGTAGCAATGAACGAATCAAAAGACATAGATGAAACTCCTGTAGCAATGAACGAATCAAAGGTTATAAATGAAACATCTGCAGCAATCAACAACTTAAAGGAAATAGATGAAACATCTGTAGAAATGAAGGAATCAAAGGACATAGATGAAACAACTGTAGAATTGAACGAATCAAAGGCGATTGAAGAAACTCCTGCAGAACTGAACGAGTCAAAGGCCATTGAAGAAACTCCTGCAGTATTGAACGAATCAAAGGCGATTGAAGAAACTCCTGCAGAACTGAACGAGTCAAAGGCCATTGAAGAAACTCCTGCAGTATTGAACGAGTCAAAGGCCATTAAAGAAACTCCTGCAGAATTGAACGAGTCAAAGGCCATTGAAGAAACTCCTGCAGAATTGAACGAATCAAAGGCCATTGAAGAAACTCCTGCAGAATTGAACGAGTCAAAGGCCATTGAAGAAACTCCTGCAGAATTGAACGAGTCTAAGGCCATTGAAGAAACTCCTGCAGTATTGAACGAATCAAAGGACACTAATAAAATACCTGTAGAATGTGATGATTCAAAACACATAGATCAAACTCCTTTCGAATTGAAAGACTCAAAGGGTGTTGATGATACTCAAGCAGAAATGAAAGCCATAAATGAGATTGATGTAACATATGCAGAACCGAACAAATCAAAGGACAATGGTGACACTAATGAAGATTCTGGTCCACCTGGAGATATTACGGCCTTTGAAGGTAAATCAAATACTGAACCATGTGTGACAAACACAGAATCAGACTTACAGATTTACAAAGGTAGTGAAATATCCGAACCACATGTTCAGACCATTGACAAATCTCAACAAGAAGGTTCAAATAATGAACAAAAAAATTCAAAGCATGAACAAGATGTTCCAAATACTGAAGAAAGTATTTCTAATATTGAAGAAGAGGTTTCAAATAATGAACAAGATGTTTCAAATACTGAACAAGATGTTTCAAATACTGTAAAAGATGTTTCAAGAAATGAACACGATGTTTCAAATAATGAACTAGAGGTTTCAAATACTGAAATAGAAGTTTCACATAATGAAGAAAGTGGTTCAAATATTGATCCTGAGGTTTCAAATACTGAACATGAGGTTTCAAATAATGAACAAGAGGTTTCACATAATGAACAAGAGGTTTCAAATAATGAACATGAGGTTTCAAATACTGAACATGAGGTTTCAAATAATGAACAAGAGGTTTCAGATAATGAACATGAGGTTTCAAATACTGAAAAAGAGGTTTCAAATACTGAACTAGACTTTTCAAATACTGAACTAGACGTTTCAAATACTGAAATAGAAGTTTTAAATAATGACGAAAGTGGTTCAAATATTGACCATAAAGTTTCAAACAGTGAACAAGGGGTTTCAAATAACAAAGAAAATGTTTCCAATATTGAACCTGAGGTTTTAAATGATAAACTGGGGGATTCAAATAATGAAAAAGAGGTTTCAAACAAGGAACCAGATGTTTCTTACAATGAAGGAGAGGTTTCAAACAAGGAATTAGACATTTCTAACAATGAAGGAGATGTTTCAAACAAGAAACCAGATGTTTCTAACAATGAAGGAGAGGTTTCAAACAAGGAACCAGACATTTCTAACAATGAAGAAGAGGTTTCAAACA